>JALPQD010000025.1:8181263-8781263 GCA_023101885.1 Typhlomys cinereus | reverse complement strand
TGTCATTTCGAAGAGAGAGCAGAGCAGAGATCTACCAAGTTCAGACTTTCACATAGTGGCTGAGACCCTCAAATGTTCTGGGTCAAGACTTTTTATTTCTGGTTATCAGCTATCTAGACCTCTTCTACTCCCCAACTCAAAAGAACACATAGGTATGCTTACCTACTTGTTTCCAAATTGCTGGTAAATTTTATCTATATGAGCTCTTTTCTAGGGAGAAAGGAAGAAAGAAAGGAACTAAGTGGTCAGGTAGAGAATGGACACCAAGTAAATATTTTGTGCATGGAACTTTCCTGCAAATAATAACATGTTGTCCAACACACAGTGCAGTAATATAGGTGCTTTCCTGATTTACAAGTGATAAATCTAAAAGTGTTTTGGTGATTTTCTTGGTGTCATATGACTAGTCAGTAACAAAATTCAAACTCTCTTGTGCTGCCTCTAAGATCCATTCTGCTTTTACCCTAACTGACTGTCAGCTCAGAGAATCCTGTTATAGTTACTCTGCATTATTGTCTATAAATCCATGACCAAATAGTTATAGTAGAGCAAGGGATTTTATCCACTCTTAAGATTCTTAATTCAGCTTGACAGGAGAGTGTATACCAACACTAAGGGTTCAAGGGAACTTGCCACTCCATATCCTCAGGACTGCCAAAAGCTAGACGGTCTTTACTTTCCAGACCAGCATGTCTGGCCAAGTATATCAAAGGATGCCAACTTCCCCAGTCAACTCCCTGAATCTTATTCACAGGTCTGGGCACTAGTCCCACCCACCACAGGCTGGGCTTTCCTCATTAACTAGACAATCTCCTAGAGGCTTGCTCGGGGCCTAATTCAACCACTGATTCTTTACAAATGTGCCCAGAGATCAAACCCTGAACCATCAAGTTGATACCTATATCTAACTATAACAACTTCTAATTAAACTAAGAGTCAAAATGGAAGATATGTAGATCTTGTAATGAACGATGAGCCAGATATGGAGACCTCAATCTCATAAAGTGCAGGACACCCATAAATTTATAACAGACTCCCCTGGGAAATCCCTCAGTGCAAGTCCACGAATCTTCCAAGGGACCAGTGGAGTCCCAGGGGCTGAGGGCTCAGAGGTCTTCCTTTCACCTTGTTCTCAGTAAGTCCATTTGCTTCTGTGCCTAAGGCAGAGCCACAGGGACACCCGCAAGCTCACCTAATGGTGTGGCAACACCCTAAACAATGTTGACAGGAGAGCCTCAGCAATAGGAATCTCAGGAGCCCTCAGGCCTCAGCCCAGTGGCCCATCCACCATCAGGCCCACTCTGCTCCCAGCCACAGCACTGACGTCAATGAGTAGGAATGTTCACGCTGGCCTTTCCTCTTACTGATCGTGGCAGCATGATATGTATTTGCTCTGTGGGTCCTGGGGGTGTGATGCGCATTTGCTCTGCTGATTTCCCAAGGCACATACTACTACAAGGTGGAATATGAGTTCAAAAATCATGGGCTAGTGAGCTGGATCTTACCTCTAGAAATATGTATTCAAATACAAAGTTAAATAGTCATATATAGTCAATAAGGCAGATACTTTGAAGCATCACAAATGCTTTGTTTATTGGGCTACCAATGGGACCACTGGAGAAGCAGCACTTGACACCTGACAAGTCCACAGCCAGCAGATGATATATAAGCCTGGTTTCCTGGGAGTCAGGGAATGTCTTCTGATCAAGGCAATATTGTGCCTCAAGTTTGAGAGTGCTCACACAATAAAAATGAAGAAACCGCTCAGATTAACTGTATAAAAAAGTACACTAGTGAGCCTCCCAGGGAAATTAGCACTAAAAATATAAAGAGAATAAAATGTAAAATAGCATCCATGGAAAAACATTTTGCAAAGCACAGAAAGCTTGTGTGCTTAATATGCAACATTTACTTAAAAATAACAAAAATACTCCATCTGGGTGTAATGAAATGAATTACAAAAGAAAAAAAACACTATCAATCAAGGACCATATGAAAATCTGTTCACTTTCATTAGTAACACCAAGTCTGAGGTCATCCTATCTACCTATCGAGTATGAAGTTCAGACAATGAAACCATGTTCAGTCATTTGCAAGCACACACATTAAGAGCTACTACACAGTTTTGCAACATGCCAAAAAAAACTCTTACAATTTTGTTTATTTTTTCAGTTGTCATTCTTGCAACATATTCTAAGGAAAAAAAAATCATGTATATTTGCCAAGGTTTAGCCACTAGGTTGCTCATTTCAGGATTCCTTATAATGGCTAAATAATTAAAACATCACTTTGAGACTGAGCTAAATACATAATTGCATATTTTCCAACCAAGAAGAAAGGAAAACTGAATCCCAATTACATGTGCTTCCACCAGTGTCCCCTGAAAAGCACAAGTATTTCCCATTTCACTTGACCTTATATTGGACTCAGGGGTATTCCGTGTGATTTTCCCTGGGGACTCTGATCTCTGTTATGATCAGTCAGTCTCGTCTCTATACAAGCTTAAGAACACACAGCCTTCAATATATGCAACATCCTTGTGTGGTAGGGTATGAACATGGCCAGTTATTCTTTGGGATTCTAGATATTTGTGAATTAAAACAAACACGTCTACCAACTGCAATTTCTGGGATTCAAAGAGTCAGGATGATAGCAAAATGTCCCTTTAAAACTGAGGAGATCTAGAATGCCCAAGAAGTTAAGATACTGGCTACGCTACGAAATAACAAGAATAACAACAGCTGGATTTGACTGAGCACTCATTATTAACAGGTATGCTCCTAAACTTCTTCTAACACATATCAGTCATTTAATTTTCACAGAAATAAAAAATCTATAGGGCTGGAGAGGTGACTCAGGGGTTTAAAGTCTTTGTCCCACAAGCAAAAGAACCTGAATTCAGATCCCCAGATCCCACATCAAAACACCAGGCAGAAATGACTGTGGTCTGCAATTCCTGTGTTGGAAGGCAAAGCCTGAGAAACCCCAGAACAAAACAATAAGGAGATAGAGCAATCCAGGATGATTCCACAAGCACACGCAACTCAAGTGCCCACTTGTACACACACATACACACACAAAAAAAAACTATAAACTAGTTATCATTATTCCCATTCTACTGATGTGAAAAACAAAGACATTGAAGAGTAACTGCTAGTCCAATGTCACAAAATAATAGTGATAAAGCCAGTACTTAAAGCTAAACAGAGTCTGCATTTTTAATCAAAATATAGATCGACTTCTACTCAAAGATGAAGCAAGTATATCTAACACTACAGAAGTGAGTCCTATTGCAAAGGTTCCTTTAACACTGCCTTTCCAAGCTTTGTTTCACCTTCTTTACACAGGGCAGGCGATGCCAGGAAAGTTGCTGTGATTGGAGCTGGCGTGAGCGGCCTGTCCTCCATCAAATGCTGCTTGGATGAGGACCTGGAGCCCACCTGCTTTGAGAGAACTGATGACTTCGGGGGACTGTGGAAATTCTCTGTGTGTAGTTCACATCTTCCTGTCTCCAAGGACTATAGTCTAGCCATTTGCTGTTTCTGCTCCCTTGTGGTGGCTCTAACCTGTTTGGATCATCAAAGAAGGAAGTAGTAATTGACTGCAACTACCCAAATCTGCGCATAGTACAGTGATAAACACTGTGTGGAATGCAGTCTGATTAGTGAAGAGCTTTAAGAACAGGCAGGCCAAAGTCAGGATGTGGAAAGAGAGGAGAAAAGAGTTGGGTCTAGTAGATAAACATAATTTGTAGATTTGTGATGATTACTTAACTTGAACATTCTAAAAGTAGCAAAGGCTCACATCAGGTGAGCTGGACACACCTGGCAAATAAGAGGAGCTCATGTGCTGGAGAAGATGGAAGGCGGAGGGAGGCAGGGGGGGACGTGCATCTCCCAGCATGGAAGAGAAATGGCAAGCGTCTGGCGGGTCTGGAGGGGAGTAGCTTTCCTGTTTTCAGATCAGAAAGAAACTTGGAACTAACCGGTCCTTTCCAAAAGCAGTAAATGCCCTGTAAGATGCTGTGCTCAGGGCTCAGCCAGCTGTTTGGAGACTTGAACATCAGAATATGAGTTTGGAAATGGATAAAATGTCACCTGGCTCTGGACAGAACTGGTCCTGGTTGCAAAGTATTCTAGTGGAGGGAATGATGTGTCCTAGTAGTGCTATATGAGGAACAGAAGTGCCAGGCATCCTCAGGAAAGAACAGCAACATCTATTTACAGTGTGACCATCTTTTCCTGTGTACTATGAGCCACTCAAGCTACTAAATGTCAACGTGGACATAAATTATTTGGTCTGGTTTATGTAACTTCTGCTCTTTGACCTTTATCTATTTTGATTACTATCAGAGATTCTAGGGTAACAGATTAATTTTAGAAAGTGATATTCAGTTAAATACAGTGAAAAACACTAAATATAGTACTAATGCCCACTGGTCAATATTTTAATTCAACTCTTAAATATTCAATGTACTATCCTGTAGTCACAGAAATGCTCAGCATTTTTTTCAAGAACCTACTGTAATTTTTTTATTCAGCATGTTTTTAATCATGTCCTTCTGCCAATGGACTATAAAACGGACAGACTCTGTCCTCCTTACAGTCATGTTGCAGTGCAAGGTGAGGTTCATGGTACTGTGGGGTCAGAGCAGTTACCTTCTGCAGCCTTGGGTGCTGGATAGCTTCCAAGGGAAAGTGACAGAGAAGGAAGAAACCTGAGGGAGCCACACTGAATTCCTTGATGCCTTTAAAACATACCATCTGGTTGTTTTGATTTTTGAGTTGTGAAGACCAGGACCAGAGAACTACTTGAGGAATGTGAGTAGAAGCAGTCTGTCAGCATAGTGAGAATTCTTTTTGAATGCTGAGGTAGTCTAGAGAGAGGGGAAACTGCTTGAGGGGGCTGTGCTTGGTTCTTAAAACTAAGTCTTTGGTATTTTTAATGGATTGAAAGGAGCCAGTAGGAAAAAGGGATTGAAGATACGCAGGGGCAATAAGGAAAGTTGGTAAAGGGTTCCCAGAAGAACAGCAAAGAAGACCAGACTACAAATGGAGGGCAAGAAGAAACAGCCAACCAAAACTGACCAAGGGCCACACATTCATGGAGTCCTTAAAGGATGATAAGGTTGTCACCAGCTTCTTTGAGATAGGGCAAAGTTGCCATGTTTAATTATTTCAATCTCATTGTGGAGGAAAATATGGGGATCTAATGCTGGGTTTCCTGAAATAAGCCTAAAGGGCAGAAAAAGTGCAGCCAGACATTATCTGCTGGGCATGGCAGGCTGTTGCATCCATGAATTTACTGCAGCTAAGTGTATTCCCATCAGATCTGCGTGCAATTTGTCCTATTAACATTTCATCACGAAAAAGCAAAGAACTCAAGACACCTTACATTGAGGAACTGATGAGTGTTAATCCTGATAGGAGGGATGTTTTCCTCAATGATATACCCACCTGATATATGATTCATGTTCTGGCAAGTGCTCAGGCACATGCCATTAAAAGCAACCCAGATGAAATTCAGTGGACCACACATGTGTAAAGACTTAAAGGGAGACTGGAAGAGAAGATGTAGGGTATAATGGGAAGATGTAGGGATGATGGGATTGGGAATTAAGAAGTGAAAATATAATAATTTGCTATAATCATGTAAAAAAAAAGAACTCAAAAAAATTGCAGTAACTGCTCTAAGCACCTTTGAGCTAGACATGCATGAACCTCCAAAATTCCTTTTCTCATGCTAACTATATCTTCACAACAGGACGATTCCAAAGATGGGATGACTAGAGTCTACAAGTCACTAGTGACAAATACCTGCAAAGAAATGTCATGTTACAGTGACTTCCCTTTCCAAGAACATTACCCCAATTTCATGAGCCATGAGAAGTTCTGGGAATATCTCCGAGAATATGTGGAGCACTTTGACCTCCTAAGATACATTCGGTTTAAGGTAAGATAGTTTGGGTGTAGGGAGTTCATGAGTGGATACTGGCCTATTCTGCAATGAAGTAGAGATGAGATGGTCAAGCAAACTTTTCTGAATTTCATCCTGGTGTGAGTGAAATAGACAATTGTCTCCTCGCTGCTCCTGCTGCTCAGGTTTCAGTCAAATCACTAAAATACTGAATGTCCTGATTCCTCCTCTAACTGTGATATTCTCATTTGGAATGAAAGTCAGAATTTTTTTCCTGAAAAGAAAGGAAAATCAGTTTTATTTATTAAACCCATTGAGAAGAAATGACTCAAATGCTCAACCACAAAAATTATGATGGGGAAAGCTCATTGTAGTAATTTTTTTCAAAATGCATCAGGAATTATAATTTCCCTCTTACCAGAAGAAAAAAAAATGACTGCTTTATCCTTCCAATGAAAGCACTCAGATGTCTTAATTCCTGACCCATACATGACCACCTTTGAAAGTCTACACGTTACTTAACTTCTCTGGAAACTTGATAACTAACATAGGTCACCCTTCATGGGAGTTAGTCTACTTAACAGGATGGACATGGGCATCACACCAGTCACTTTATGAGTTTCAAAGATTCTGGCGGGAAGCAAGTGTTTGTCTTTTGCTTGTAGACCACTGTGTGCAGTGTGACAAAACGTCCAGACTTCTCTGAAACTGGTCAGTGGGATGTTGTCACAGAGACCGAGGGCAAGCAAGACAGAGGGGTCTTTGATGCTGTCATGGTTTGCACTGGTCACTTCCTGAGTCCCAATCTACCTTTGGAATCCTTTCCGGGTGAGTCAACTCTGTCTGACACCATCACTACTCTCTTTTGGGTTTCTTGAGAAGGAAATGACTGATTTGTGACTGAAAATACCTTCCTGTAATTACAGACCATACTATACTCACTTGTGGAGAAGGCATATACAAAATTATTTTGAATGGTATAAAAGTCTATATAACTGCACAGTTTTAATATTATTTATGTTTTTTTTCTATAAATGCTATGGTTGAAGCTTTATTATGCATACCCACTTCAATTTCAGTGACCAAATAAGGCTTAACACTATTTCATCTATCATTTAAAAAAGAAGACTTTAATTAGGAGAATTAAGTTATATCTCCTTTGAATGAGGATTGGCCTATCACTCAAAAAAAACTTATTACATTTTTTTTGCCTAGTTATACAAGCTCAATAGGTAACCCCCTTCTTCTTCCTCCCCCTTCCTTCCTCTCTGCTGACCCCATTCTACTTTTCCCCCTTCCCACTCACCTCCTTTCCCCCTCCTCCTCTCTTGGTGCTTCCTGTTTTCTTCCTCCCGCCCTCCACAGCATGTTATGTGGGTGCTGAATTTCCCTCTGAACTGTCTACACTAGTGAGGGTTCAGGACTCAGTGACATAGCTTGGAGCTCCTTCTTGGGTTGCCTACTAGTATGGAACTCCATTATATCTGTTGAACCCCTTGCCTCTAAGGATTCTACTGCCTAAAGCCTTCTCCCCTGTAACCCGTGCTAGACTTTGGGGGGTTGTTGATATGTCAGCTATTGCTATCACTTAAAATTTAAAGGAAGTAAGAATATATGGAAGCTTAACAGGTTTGAAAAGACAGTAGGAAATTATACATACAATTAATTCATTCATAAAAATAATTTATTATACGGCCCAAATCAGGTCTAACCATAAAAAAAGGAGTGTTTGAAATTCCCTTTTGGAAATGGTTCAGTATACTCTTCAGCACATTCATGACTGGCAAACCTCCATCTATGAGTTTGAAACTGATTATTTGGAAATCTAAAGTCTATTCAAATTCAAGTGTGAACAATGAGGATTGCTAAAATGTGGTAAAAGTATGTTCCTTCTGCAGTGCTCACTGGTCCTAAAGCAATTGAGTAAGAAAAGTTTTGATTTTTTTTAGAAATAGGAAGAGCTTATAGGAAAAATAAAATTCTAGACCTTGTAATGAAAAGCTAGAAATATAAATCTTTCTATAGAAGGAATAGAACTTTTGCTTTTATTTGTTTGTATTGTATTTAGTTGGTTACAAAGAGATAGCATACCTGCATGTGTGCCACAGGTATGCAAGTCAGCAGACAACTTTTGGGAGTCATTTCTCTCCATCCACCATGTGGGCATCTGGAGATCAAGTTCAGGTCACCAAGTTTCATACAAGTGCCTTTAACCAATGAGCCACCTCACAGCCTATGAACTATAAATCTTATAAAAATCAATCACAAATGAATTTAGGAATCAAGTGGGAATTCCATCCATAATTTGGTAAGAAGTGATAACACGTATCGTGTCCAGGCTTCAGGGCTGTCTGGCATCCTGAAAGCTAAAAGAATATATAGTCGCCCCTTATAACCATTTTTCTAGAAGAAACTTGTTACAGGAATTCTATAAGAAATTCGGTATCAGTGCCAAACAGAGTAGCTCTTAAAGTTGGCACATCTTACTAGCTGTCGCTCACATAACCATCATCTGGTCCACGTGAAAGGTGCATTTGACCCTGTCAGCAGTGGAAGAAACATTCCATTCCATGAGAGCCACGCTCCCTTATCACACATGTTCAAGCATGGGTCAGACACCAGCTCCCAGAGATGCTCATGGTCAAGGTCTCCACGTGGTCTCCCTGAAGTTGCTGACCCCCGGATGCATGTCCATGAAATGGAAGACATCGCAGCATTTTCCTAACTAACCCAACTGTCTGATTTCCAGGGCTTAGTATTTCAGACTCAATCATTTTAGACCCTCAAGGTAGATATGAAAACTGTTCTCCACACACATTCTTTGCAAACTCTGTGGAGTTGGTTCAGCACCCCCTCCTGGAATGCAGCTGTTTAGATTCCAATTTGGGGAGCTGCAAACAGAGAAAGAATATTAGTAAAACATTTTGGTTCTATTTCGTTATGCATTTTAGCTACTCAATAAATGTTACTGGTAAATAAGTAAATCAGTGACCAAATAGTAGGAGAATAACAGAGTCTAGGAGAAAGTTTAATCCTTGTACATTAAAACCTCCAAGGCTTTAAAGCTGTCTAGTCCTATTGAGCTTCCCTTTGTGATTCTTTGTGCTTTAACCCACTTGTCAGTGGTGATGAAGGTGTCATAATTCCCATTGCTACCATCTCCTTTATTGATTCAGTTTTATAACTGGTCGATATAATAGATATATGGCCCAAACAACTTAGTGAAGAAGGGGTTTCACCACACTCACAGCAAAAAGTACAGGGCAAAGGCCAATGCTACATACTTGCTTGCTCGCATGCCTTCCAAATGCACAGTGAGCTCTCTCCAGCGTAACCTGTTTGCCCAGGGAATGGTATGGTCCACTGCAGGCTGGGTCTTCCCACATCAGTTATGTAATCAAGACATTGTCTCACAGATGGACCGAGAGACCTGCATTGCATTAGCTAGATAATTCCTCTTAGATGTGCTCAGAGACCCACCTATAGGTGCCAAGTTGACGTCTAAGACTAACCATCACAATTAGAAATACCCTACCTCCACTGTCACGAACAACCTTAGGTTATGTCAATCAGTGTTCATGTCTTTCATATCTGCAAAAGTACCCAAGTAAATTGAAAGAAGCTCTCTCTCTCTTTCTCTTTCTCTCTCTCTTCCTCTTTCTCTCTCTTCCCCTCTCTCTCTTTATATATATATACATGTATTTGTTGCATATGTAAGTATAATAACAATCATGTCTATTAACCAACTGTTAGGAACTTGAAACCATCTGAAAATAAATAAAAACAAAAATATAATAAAGGTGTAAATAAACCACGTGTGGTGGCACATTCCTGTAATACCAATACTTCAGCAGTGGACACAGGAAGTTCAGGAATTCAAAGTCATGTTTTTGTCTGGTATGTTGTTTTGTATAGGCTTGTTACTTGTTTCTGTTTGGGGGAATGTTTTTTCAGTTTCCAAGAAAAATGTCAAAAACATATTTAGATTTATGAGTAGAGTAACTATGGGAGAAACTTAATGCAAGTGGGATATCATAACATGGAACCAGAAATAATCTTCATCTTACCTAGGATATTCATGATAACACATGGGACTTTTTATTGTCTACAATGATTTTGATTTCCCACCATACTTGCTTTAAAAAAAAAATGAATGGTCTGATGGAATTGATGAACTGTATTCCCAACAAGGCAAGTTTTACTGAATCTGATTTGGGCTCAGTTCACCCCAAGAAGACAATACCTAAAGTTCTACTTTCCAATAACTAGTGGTGGGAGCAAAATGCTGCCCTATTTCTGGGACTTTCATATCCTTTCATGCTGCAGACTTACAGCTTTAGATATTTCAGGTTATTTCACCTTTTTCTTTCCTTAGGAATCCATAAGTTTAAAGGCCAGATCCTCCACAGTCAAGAGTACAGGATTCCTGATGCCTTTCAGGGCAAGCGCATCTTGGTGATTGGTCTTGGGAATACTGGAGGGGATATCGCGGTGGAGCTTAGCCAAACAGCAACTCAGGTACAATATCTCTGAGCCAGCGTCTCTACTCCTGTCAGTATGGGTGGTGCAAGAGAGGAGTTTTCAAGACTATGAAATGCTTTGACAAATATTTAAATTATACCTATGAAGGGTATGTGAAAAAGTTACTGAAAGTATCAAAACCATTCTTGATCTAGTATTGCAAAAAGCACATTTTATAGAATTGAATTATCTTCAGAAGGAGTCCATGAAAACTGTGAACGCAAAAACACAAGGTGATTTTCAAGAACAGACCTTTCAGGCACAAAACCAACTGGCAAATTCTACCACAAAGGACAATTATCTCAATATTTTTCCTCCCTCACTCTCTCCCTCCCTTCATCCATTCTTCCTCTCCCTTTTCTTTTTCTTATATTTCTTTTTCGGACACAGTCTCACTGTGTAGCCTTGTCAAGCTTCAGAGTGTTGCCTTGGTTTCCCCAAGTCTGGGATGACAAGCTTGTACCACCACAACCACCATCTTTCTTTAACATCAACCTTTTCTAATTTTGTCAGAAACTTGTGTAAGAATCCAGAGGTGAGGTTATTTTCCGAAAGTCTCCACATTTTCTAGAAATCAGATTTGATCTTGTTTTAAGGTAAAGCAGTTTTCAACTTGCCTAAGCATACATAACAATTGTAGAAATTTCAGACACAAATTAGAGATCTATTTTACTTGCATAAATTATAAGAAAATGATTGAATTTCAAAAGAATAGATTTGTATTAAATTTGGTCAGAGTTGCTTTTCTAAGCAATCTTTTGATTCTATATTATTTACGTAGTGAGAATTGTCATATATGGGACTGAGTTGAAAAGTACTGGCCACACAAATGTGAGAACTTGAGTTCTACTCTAGGAACACACATAAAAACACATAATCCCAGTTCTGGGGAAGCAGAGGTGGTCAGATCCCTGGGCTCACTAGCCAGCCAGTCTAGCCAAATGAGCAAGCCCCAGATTCTAGTGAGACAAGATATCTCATAAAGCAAGATAGAGGGCTGGAGAGATGGCTCAAGGGTTAAGGCTCTACCTCACAAGCAGAAGGACCTGAGTTCAGATCCCAGAACACCTGGAAGAAATAGCAGGGCTGCACTTTCAGTTCTGGAAAGCAGAACCTGGGAAATCCCAGAGCAAAGGAATAAAGGAAATAACACAATCCAGGATAATTCCCAATGCCACCCTTGGGCCTCCACAGGCACACACACTCAAGTGCCCTCTTGTATACACACACACACACACAAAGCAAGTTGAAATGCTCCTGAGTAATCACATCTGCAGCTGACCTCCACATGCTGTGCACCGCACACCTAAATACACCTATGTACATAAGACTACTGTTAGACCAATATCATAGACATCATATACCTACAAACATGCATAATGAACATAATGAAGATATAAGCATCTTATATCTATAAATTATATGTATATGTTACATTTATATATAACAAATGATATGTTTTAGAACAATTACAACAGGAAAAAAAGACATATGTAGATCTATATGCAAATTTATAATTCCGTCATCAGAATTCCAGAATATTACCACTTGTAACACACCACAGGAAAATATTACCAAGTAATTATCCTTCTTGCTTTGTTTTTTAGGTGCTTCTCAGTACTAGGACTGGCACTTGGGTTGTCAGCCGCTGTTCAGATTGGGGCTACCCTATGACTATGAATATAAGAAGATGGAAATCTGTTATTACAAGAGTTCTGCCATCATGTTTCCTAAACTGGATTAAAGAGAGGGAAATGAATAAAAGATTCAACCATAAGGATTATGGATTAGATATTGCAAAAAGGTACTTAGTTATTTTACTTTGTGAGAAATTTTAACTTTTTTTTCTTTATTTTGAAGTAATAGGAATAACTTTCACATGTCAGTAGGATTCTATAGCAAGATAGTATCCACTGGTCAAATTCAACCTCCATTACTCCATCCCTCCTCTCCCTTACACTCTCCCCATCTCTCATAGACATTATTCTAATTTTCATTCGTACATATGAAAAAGAATATACAATATTGCTTTTTGTTTTATTTCACTTAACATGTCCTTCAAGGCCATCTGCTTTTCTGCATATAAAAAGATTTCATTCTTTAGAGCTAAATAACAGCCCACTGTGTGTATGTACCACTTTTTTTTTACATGTGTAAGGGTATGTGTGGGTATATGTATGTGTGTTAGAGGGCACTGTGTGTACCCGTGGAGATCCATGGGTGATTTCAGGAATCACCCTGGATTGCTCTATCTCCTTATTACTTCATTCTGGGGTTTCCCTGGCTCCTGTGTCATATTTTTTATCCATTCAATGATTGACTTGGCACCAAGGCTTATTCTATATTTTATCTATTGAGAATAATGTCACAATAAGCATGGGTATGTATGTCTTTGGTACACTGCTGGCATTTCCTTTGGATAAATACCCAGAAGATGGATAGATAGATCATAGATCTAGTCTTTGTTAAGAAACCTCTATGCTGTTCTACATAATGACTCTTCTAACTTATATTCCCACCAGTAGTCCATATGATATCCTTCCCCTTCCTTTCATCCCCTTCCCTCCCCCTCCCCCCCTCTCATTCCATGGAGCATCGCCCTGTGTGAAAGCCAAACTTCCCTCTGAGTCCTCCACTCCAGTGAGGTGTAAGGACTCAGTGGCATAGCCCAGAGCCCCTCCCACACACACACTGGGCTCCCCCTTAGTATGGGAATACTATTATGACTGTTAATCCCTTGCCTCTAAGGATCCTATTGCCTGTGATCCATGCTAGACCCTGGGGGGTTGTCCACACATCAGTCATTATGCAGGTCATGCAAAGTCCAACTATGGCTACCGAGGCCCTAACTTGTAAGAAGTATCTTGCATATCACTGGTCTTCCCCGTCTTTAGGCTCTTACAATCTTACCGCCCCCTCTTCAGCAAGTTTCCCTAAGCTTTAGGATGGAGAGAGATTTGGCTGGTCTGGTTCCAGTTGATCGATGCAAGGTCTTTGGTATTCTGAACTATGGTTTGTTGTTGTTTTCAGTCTTGCTACAGCATATCTTATTTTATCATGCTGTAAACATATTTCCCTAAGATACTGCCCATCAGCTTCCAGGACAGTTCTGGAATAGGCATACCCTCTGTCTAGTAACAAAACAAATTTGTATTCAAAAAAATTAAGGACAAGGGGCTGGACAGGTGGCTCAGGGGTTAAGCCTCTGCCTTGCAGGCAGAAGGTCCTGAGTTCGGATCCTAGACCCGACATATAGACGCCAGGCGGAAGCAGGGCAGCCTGCGTTTCTGGTCCTGGTAGGGTGGAGTCTGTGAATTCCGGGGCAGAGTAAATAATGAGGAGATGAAGTCTGTCCATGGTGGTTCCCGAATTCATCTGTGGGTTTACACACACACACACACACACACACACACACACACACACACACACACATACAGGCGCACACATGCATACATGCACAATTGAATAAATAATAAATAAAAAAAATAAAATTAAGGACAACTTTTATCTCCATTTTGAAAGGCAAGATAAACTGACTTTGAATTATCTTTACATTGTTACCATTTAAAAATACAAGCAGGACTGGAGAGATGGCTCAGGGGTTAAGTCTCAGCCTTACAAGCAGAAGGTCCTGACTTTGGTCACACATTTAAAAAAAAAAAAAAAAAAAAAAAAAAAAAAAAAAAAAACCTCCAGACAGAAATGGCGATAAACTGTACTTACATCCCTGGAAGACAGAGCCTGGGAAACTCCAGAGTAAAGCAAAGAGGAGGTAGCACAATCCCAAAATCACCCTTGGGTCTCCGCAGACAGTACACAAAAACACACAGAGAGAGAAAGAAAAGTATATATACACAGACACACATGTAAAAATAAATGAAATAACTAAAAATATAATGCTCACAGCATTGAAGAGTGTAGATGGTCAACTCTCACTACCCTACTAGTAGCAAATGTCTATTCCGACTAATGATTAGAGTTGTGAATTTAAAACAGGAATTCTTTAAATGATAGATTTTAGTATAATACCATATAGAATCATTACATATAGATATGTAATATCATTAAATATGATTTTAGTATAGGCTTGACCAAATATTCTTTACAACATATGTTTGAAATTATAAGAAAGGTAAAGGATAATATGTCAATGTTATAAAGACAGTGTGTCTGATATGATTAGATACAATGATATTCATAATAAAATATATACATGTAAATATATTCATATTTTTATTTTAATACAAATAGTTTCTTACTGATTTCCTCTTGACCTACTATTATTTCTGGAGACTTGGGTGGTATAAAATCCCAAACTGATCATCAAATAGTTTTTTGCATATTTTTGTCTTTATACTTTAAACATTGCTGGACTATGGATGCAGCTCATTGATAGAACCACTTGCCTAGCATGTATGAAGTCTGTAGTTAAATTTTCAGTTGGAACATAGGGAAGGAAGGAAGAGAGTGGAGAAAGGGAAGGGGGGAAAGAAACAAAAGCATTGGGGGGAAAAAGCATTGCTCTAGAAATTAATTCCCGTGAATGGAGAATTATAAATCAAGTCAGGAAAGAGGAGAGTTGGTCGTTTCCACAAGCCACAGCAAGGAAACAAAATATGAACACAGTAAATCAGGTTAAAAACTTTGAATTAGACACTGGCCAATGGACTTCCTTGGCCTGGTTGGCCATTTCCTTCAATTATCTGAATAAGTCATTTTCTTTTTTTTTAAGGCAGAGTTTATTAAAGCAAAGAAAAAATGGAACTCGTGGACTCCAGACATGGAGTACCATGAGGGCCAAGGGCACCCTGGAGAACTCGTGGACTCCAGGCATAAAATCCATAAGGGGCAAGGAGCTGGAAAAGAACTTACGGACTCCAGATATGGAGTGCCATGAGGGGCAGGCCTGAATAAATCATTCTCTAAAGTCCCTTGTAGACATACCTACAACGAATATATTTCTCCATTGTGTCAAAGGAAAAAAACAAAATTTATCGTGAATGATGAGTTACCCACCTGCATCCTCTGCGGGAAAGTCACGGTGAAAACCAACGTGAAGGAATTTACAGAAACCTCTGCCGTCTTTGAGGATGGGTCAGTGGAAGCCAACATCGACGTTGTGATCTTTGCTACTGGATATGGACTGTCTTTTTCTTTCTTCGAAGAACCTCTCAAAAGCCTTTGCACCAAGAAGCTCTTCCTGTACAAGCGAGTTTTTCCTCCAAACCTGGAGAGACCGACATTAGCCATCATCGGTCTTATCGGCCTCACAGGTGCCATCTCGACAGGCACAGAGCTCCAAGCACGATTGGCCACAAGAGTGTTCAAAGGTATGTTCACTCCAAACAAAAGACGCCAGCTCCAAACATTATTAACTGAAACTGAAAGCTAGTGCCCTGCAGTTCAGTTAAAATCAAGCAAATGCTAATTGAAATAATGTAAAATACTTGAAACAAATTTAATGAGCAGCTGATTACATATGTATGTGCTATTATAAGCACCGTGTGTACGTCATTCCATCTGACTGAGGTGAGGTGGCACTGATTCTGTGGATAGGATTAATTAATACAACAGAGTGTAGTCACATTTTTCAGATTCACTGAGTCTACTGGATGCTTAAAGATCCTGTTCTACTCTCGTCTCCTCTTCCCACTTCTTACTAGAAGTAGAATTTTAAATTGCTACCAAAGAAAGATGTCAATATAATGTATACTGAGAGTAAAATTGAGAAGGATCTGAAAAGTAACTGTCAGCAAGGTGCACATTGTAGCTTTCAGCCTGCAAAGTTTCCCCATCCCCCATCCTTAGTTTGATTGCCTTATCTTTTGGCTCTGCCCTCAGAAAGCCTGATCCTTGACCTCACCACAGCAAATAAATAAATAAATAAATAAATAAATAAATAAATAAATAAATAAATAAATAGAATCAGATAGAGCCAGCATGAACCTTTAAAAGACATTATAAGGGGTCTGGGGAGATGGCTTAGGGGATAAAACCTTTGCCTCAAAAGCGGAAGGACCTGAGTTTAGATCCCAGATCCCACATAAAAACACCAGCTGGAAATGACAGTGGCCCACACTTCCAGTCCAGGAAATCAGAACCTGAAAAACCCCAAAGCAAAGCAACAGGAGGTAGAGCAATCCAGGATGATTCTCACTGTCATCCTTAGGCCTTCACAGGCTCACACAGTGCCCCGTGACATGCACACGCACACACACACACACACAGGCAAAAAATAAATGACATTTTTAAATACAAGAGTTATGAGAAAGGTGCTTGGGAAGAAAATAAGACAGCTGAGAGGTGGCGTGGGCTTCTAGAAGTCTGTCTCTACAATAGCCACAGATGCTGTTTTAAGTGGTTTCTGAAGTTATATCCTAAGGACTGCTAAGAAAACTGAGATTATAATAGGGTTGCAGTGTACTAGATAGGATTATAGCTGATGAAATAAAACCCTAAGTCAAAAGAGTAGCAGAAGCTAAGATGTGAATAAAAGTTTAGTATTTGAGATTCTTTGAAAATATCTGAGAAAGAAGTAAAGCCATACTTGAAGGTTATAAAGGCTCAGTCTTTAAGTGTAGTTCATTGCTATTTTAAAGTTCTCTCTGAATAGAAGGGATATTGTCTTTATGTGGACAACCTTTACAACAAATGGTGATTATACAGGAATTATCTTCTAATTATTTTTAAATAATGCTTTATTTAGTCCTTGACAACTGCACACATGTACACTATGTATCTTGATCATATCCACCTCCGCTCCTCCTCCCATTCCCCTAAGATGTCCCCTTCCCACCCTTCATGTCTTTTTTTCTTTTTAATAACTCATTGAGTCAAATTAGTTGATAGAATTCTTGCTTCTTGGCTGATAAAAGACTGCAAACAGACTTCAGGGTGAAGAGTTCTTTTCCTTTCTTATGTCTGCATGATTTTCTGTTTTTCTATCCTCCCTCATAACTGTTTAAAAAATACCCATAAAAGTATTTTAGTGGACAAGTCATTCCACTCAAGGCAGCGTTACTGCACCCAGGAACTCACTGCAATGAGACTTGTCCTTATCAGACCTGCATAAAGACTGACATCCAACATGCCCCCATAGACTAGGGAAGATCTCAGGAGAAATATTCATGCAGTGAAAATCTTGGGGACTGCAGCTGGGTGAGTGAAGGGGAATGCCCCTATCAGAGGGGCAGTATGAGGAGAGGACCACTTGGTATGCCACAGAGGCCTGAACCCCAACTAGAGCAGATAATCCAGAGGGAACCCTGGGACTCATAGAAGCAGACAGACAGGGGGGCTGGAGAAATGGCTCATGGGTGAAGACTCCGTCTCACAAGCAGAAGATTCTGAGTTCTGATCCCAGATACCACATAAAAACGCCAGGCTGAAACAGCAATCTGCACTTCTGGCACTGGTGGGCGGAGCCTAGGAAATTCCTGAGTGAAACAAGAAGGAAGTAGAAGCAATCCAAGATGATTCCCAAAGTCACCCTTGCTCCTCCACAGGGATACATGTGCCCTCTGATACACACATACACACACACACACACACACACACACACACACACACACACACACAAAATAATTTTTAAAAAAATTAAAAAAAGAAGCAGACAGACAGGAAGGTGAGAGGGAGTGGGGTGGATGATGAATGGAGCCAAAGGAGGAAAGGAGAGGAAAAAAAAAGGGAGCAGGGATAATTATTCAATATGCTTGTAAAATTAGAGGAAAATTTTTTAAATTATTTAAAAAATGCTTTAGGCTCTAAGACACTACTTGCTGTCAGTCATCACTCCTAGATGCTCATGGGCAGCTCGTAGGTTCCAATCCCAATTTTGAAACTCATTAGCTTTTATGAGGCCCTTCTGAAAGCTCAGCCCTTCATCTTTCAAACAGTATAAGAAACCCTTTTCTCAAGGATCTGTTTAAAATGGGTAGTGTCTGCAAAGTGCTCAATGCATAGTAAAAGGCCTTTAAATGACAGCTGTTGTTCTTGCTCTTGCCAACCCTGCCAAGACTGGAAAGCCTCTTAAAGAATTGCAGCTGTGTTACTTTCAAAAATAAGCAGCATTCACTTTGGGGCTACCCAGGTGTCCTTAATAAATAAAAACAATGAACAACAATCTGTAGGTAGCATAAAACGTAGGATTAAGCAGTACTGACTTCTGTTCTATTGTGTGGATGTAACAGATACCATATTGCCAAATGCTATCTGGGTGGGTTCTTTGTATGTGTATATGGGGAGGAGGGGTGTTACCAGAGTTTGAACCCAAGGTTTATGGTACATCAGGTAAGCATTACCGCTAAGTTACATCTCCAGCCCTCTTTCTGAAGTTTTTCTGCTTTTCATTTTAAGATCGGCTCACTCTGAAATTGTGATCCTCCTGCCTCAGCCCCTTTGGTAGCTGGAATGACTACCTGTACCACCAGGCTGCAGACACGCTATTTGAGTGGAGGGAGAGGAGGAGTCAGTCAGCATAGAAGAATCTTAATTTACTACTAGGGACAAAAATTTCTCAACTCTTCATTAAATTTCTCACAGTTTTGTATTTCTTTGAGGCCAATTAAAGTGCATTCAGATCGCTATCCAATTATATTAAAACTACAGAAAAGTCTTAAATACTAGGATTTTTTTTATCCAGGATTGACTAATGAGCTAGACGATGCTTATTAGAATGATAAAACTGACAAAATAGAGCTTGACTTGCTCTCGCCAAATAAGCAATTACCTGGTTCATCAGAGAGATTAGGAGACCCTGCAGGAACCACCAAGTCTTGCTAGTTACCAAGTAAAGTGATGCAGGCAGAAGGCACAATACAGCTGGTCACACCTGTCTCTGAAGATGGTGTGCCTACACCCTCTGGTCGCCACTTGGTATCTGGCAGCAGCAGGACTGACCAAGAGGGGATGAGGAGCAGAACAGAAGAGCAGGTTATGAGAAAGCTGGGGCAAGTAAGAAGAGTGGGGCATAGTTGACATTACAATGGGATACAAGATGGTTCCAGGACCCCAGCAGACAAACTGAGCTTTTAGATTCTGGAACAGCTAGGCAACTTCAGAGAAAGGCCAGAGTCTGTGCTGATAGGGTAAGAGTGGATTCAGAATTTAGATGAACCAGAGCAGGGATCGAATATTCAGACTGTCCTGGTGAGAGACAAAGAAGAGGCCGCCCCAGCAGCTCAAGCAGAGAGAGCTTATCTGAGACCTCACATATTGAGATGCCCCCTCGGACAGCCTGCAGATATGACAGAGATGCTGCTAGCAACAGCTGGGGGTTGGCCCACAGGGCACCTGTCAGGGAAGTTCCCTGGTTAAGTGAGGCAGGAGGGGCGTCATGCCTCCAGGAGGTTTTCTGTACACCCCAGCTGTACGCCAAGCCTCGCAAGCTTCGGTCTTGGAACAAGTGGGACGTCAGAAAGGAGAGGAAGGAGAACGTCAAGAAAAGAAGAGCAGGTTCTTCATCATGTTGCTTCTGATCTTCCTCACAGGACTCTGTAAAATACCTCCGTCCCATAAATTGATGGCTGAAGTCACAAAAAAGGAGGAGCTCATTAAAAGGTATGAAATGAGGTTTGCTGTAAGGGAAAGATCAATAAGTTGTTTTTAGTGGGGATTCTCAAAAACCATTCCTAGAGAAGCGGCATAAAGGTTAGAAGTCACTATATTATGAATAGGAAGAATGTACTTTTAGCTTAATCCCCGCCATCAGTTAAACACAAGCCGAAAATGTGTTAGGACACCAGGTGCTCTCTGTGAGACAGGAAGTCTCACCCTCTCCAGTAGGATGCCTGTGTCGAAGGGATCTAATGGGGGACTTCCATTAAATCATGCCCAAGTTCTTTGTCTCAGACAAAGAACTGAGCAAGACACAGAACAGTCGTTTCAAAAGGGAGATTTATTAAATGTGAGAGTGAAAGCAAAGAGTGCATTCCATGGGGTGGGACCAGGCATGTAGCTCAAGAGATCCCTCTTTTACAGAAGTCCAGAGAGGTGTTCTCTGAAAGGTTGAACCTTTCTCTGACTCACAGGTGATGAACACTGCTAGGTCATGGTCTGTTTAATGCGCATGCACCATCTCATTATCCTGTCAGTTATAATCATGTGCATGAGATGTAGTGCACAAAATCCCTTATGTGGTTTGTGGGATTCCAAAGACTCTCATGTCTTTTCCTTAGGTTGCATGCTGTCTCTAAGGGCATCTCTCACTGTTTGTGATTGGAGTTTGTTGTTTGTTTGTTTGTTTGTTTGTTTGTTTGTTTTTGTTTGGTTGGTTGGTTGGTTGGTTTGGTTTGTTTGAAGGGGTTTGTCCAATCCAAAGGATGAGCCATTTTTAGTTGCTGGGTCTTGAAGTTAACCATGTTTGTGTCTGACCATGTGTTCTTGCCTCACCTTTCTGTGACCCCAGGAAATCCATTCTGTCTTTGTTCTCTTCCCACCCTCTGTATTTGCCCATACTGCATAGCTTCACCTTTTAACATGACACACTCCAAGGTCAGTTCTCAGAACTGAGTGCGCTCACTCACTCTTAGACGGCCACATCCAGATCTTTAGATCTAACTCAGATCTTTCCTCAAAGCTCTAGACTCAAACATTTAACAGTTGTCTCAAAGTCGACTGAACTTTTTGGAAACAGGTTTTAGATGTTCTGCCGGGGCTGGCCCTCAGCACCTATGCTTCCATGATTTTCCTGCCTCAGCTTCACAAGTAGCTAGGTTACATGTGCATACCACTGCGCACAGCCTGAACCAAATTCTCAATGTCCCTGACTGCCCTGATTTTTTTCTTTTTCTCTTTCTTTCTTTCTTTCTTTCTTTCTTTCTTTCTTTCTTTCTTTCTTTCTTTCTTTCTTTCTTTCTTTCTTTCTCTTTCTTTCTTTTTGTACCTTCTTTTGCTGTGAGACTTTCTTTCACAACTTTGGAAAGAAAGGTATACTTATTTGGCTTATGGATCCAGAGGGGATATAGTTCATTATATCCCCTGCAGATATCGCACTGCAGAAGGTATGGCTTAAAGCACAAGCAGAAGCCAGTTTAGGTCACTGCAGCCTTCAGGAAGCTAGAGCAAAGCATGAGTGAGCGAGAGGAAGTAAGACCAGGCTACCCAACTACAAGTCCCACCCCTTTGCAATGGGCCTGCTTCCAGAGAGACAGTAACCCTTAGAGGTGCCGCAGCCTTCCCCAAATACTAGCACCAGCTAAAGATGCAAACCCATTGAGCCTGTGGGAGGCACCTCACCTTCAAGCCATCACGCTCACACCTGCAAATCTCTAACTTCCAAAGGCATCCTGAGTTCAGAGGTTTCTCCAGGCCCTGGTTCTATCCCCTCAGGCTAGCCTGTCACCTCTTATCTGAGCTGCCACCTGTCACTTTGACCCATCTACATCCAGGTCCTGCCATAGCAGAAACAAAGAGCCACACCAAACTGCTCCCTAGTCAGAGCCCCCCCCCATAGCTTCTCTTTCTCTCTAAGGAGCATCCTGACCTCTCTGTGGTCCTCTGCCCAGCTCTCTGTACACCTTTTGCCCACTGTTTTCTGACACATCTATGCTGCTTCAGACGTATCATCCTCCTTCCTACTCCTCAAACAAACCAAGCCCTGCCTTCCTTAGTGCCTGCATCTGCGGGGGATGCTTCTATACAGACACCAGCACAGCTCAGCTATTACCTGCAAGACAGATCCCAATAGCCTTTCATCAGATGGAAACCCCACTGCCTACTTTAGATCTGCCCCTCTCTCCTGCTTGCCCTCCTTTGCGCTTCCCTTGTCCGCTGCTTCCTGGTAGAGCACATCTCTAGTCTCCTAGGCTTTTTCTTCTCTAACAGTTTGCTGATTTCCCCCATTAGGATGTAAGCTCTGACAGATAAGCCCTTATTATGGTCACTAATCAATTCTCTATATCACCTAAAGTGGGACCTGGAATGTTTTGCATAATAACACTGGGTCAACACAAAAGCTTATCAACAGAAGTAGCAATGAATAAAGGCTTCCATACAGTATGCTCATACCTGTATCAAGTTTCGTCCTGGCATACAAAATATCACCCTCTCGACCCATAACAAGCATCAGTTTAAAAAAAAGTATGCATTTGTCAGTAAGCTGAGTAAACTTCTGAACCCTGACTGTGCTTCATACATCACCAAAAGCTCCCTCTTTCTCCTTTGACCCTTCTCCCCATTCAAGGTTTGTTTAAGCACCAAGCCTCTCCCACCATACTTTTTTTTTATCATTTTTTTATCAATTTTTTTATTTTTCTGCTTTACAAGCATATTGAGTATTCATCCCCATTTCCCTTCATCCCCCTCCCTCCCATCCCTTGCCTTCATCTCTCCCACTCCTCCCATCCTCCTGCCTGTGTGCTTCCATGGACCCCAGGGTTCACTCTGGCTTTTCTACTCTTGTGGAGGTTCAGGCCTCTGTGTCATAACAAGTTGCCCCTCTTCAGGCCACTCCAGTGATAGGGACATTTCCCTTCACTCATCCAGCTTTAGTCCCCAAGGTTTCCACTGTATGTTCTTATCTCTCTTGAGTTCCTAGGTAGTCTATGAGGGCATGTTGGCATGTCAGTCATTTTACAGGTCTGCTAAGGACAAGTCTCCCTGTAGTGAGTTCCTAGATGCAGCAGTCCTGCCTTGAGTGGAATGTCTCGTGCAATACACATGGACCCCTTTTACACATATATTGCTATTACATTTGTTGTACTTGGTTGAGACAAGAGTTGTACATAATTAATGGGCTGATATAATAATGTTTTGAGACCTATAAAAAAGTATGCATTAACCCTTCTCTCCACATATGCAGTATGCCAGTATATGAGATGCTTTCTGTTCACTTAGATCGCCAAAATGATCGCTTTCTTTCTCCATGTATGTGATGCTGTAGTGAGTTGATATATGTATTGCTCTCTGACCCTGTTCATTCATCAGTAATGATTACATATGGATTTATCAGGCTTCATTATCTAGTCAAACTGAAGAACCACATGCTGCTTTTCCAACTGCTTCCCTTTCTACCTCCTGTGACAAATTTGCCCTCACAGATACCCTTGCTAAATAAACTCCTTTTAATCTTCCTTTCTGACGTAGAAAGGTATTGCCTAACTTGATTCTAAACTATCAGTAACAAAATGATAAGGTGAGGGATGGATTTTACGATTTGAGAGATTCAAGTCAAGGAGTGATTAATGAAATGTTATTTTACCTTTTTTGCCCATAGGGGTGTGATCGAAGATACCAGTCAAGAGAAACTCGACTACATTACCTACATGGATGACATCGCAACGTGCATAGGTTGCAAGCCCAACATCCCATTTCTGTTCCTCCAGGATCCTAGACTAGCTTGGGAAGTTTTCTTTGGGCCATGTTCCCCTTATCAGTACCGTCTAGTAGGCCCCGGAAAATGGGATGGAGCCCGAAATGCCATCCTGACTCAGTGGGACAGGACCATGAAACCACTAAGAACTCGCTGTGTCCCTGACTGTCCTGAGCCTGCCTCCCTGTCCCGCTACTTAAAAGTGTGGGGGGGCCCTGTCCTGCTGGCCTCTCTTCTACTTATCTGTAAATCATCTTTTCTTAAGTTGGTGCAAAATAAACTACAAGGCAGAATTTCCCCTTACCTAATGCAATGGAATGTCCAGCAGAATTTTTGAGTTGTCAAATCCAAGCCGCAGGAGCTCCGTCCTCATAGATGGATTAGAGCCGCCCTGGAACACTGGATTAGTTGCCACAGGAGCAGGCTGTTAGGAAGTGAGGCCACCTTCCCCTCCCCCAAGTTCATCTCTTTCTTGGACATCTACTCAACTTTCTGCCTTTCTACCATGTTATGACATGGCAACAAAACTCTCAGCAAAAACTGCCACAGTGGCTTCAGATCTCCAAGACTCTAGAACAGTGAGCAAAATAAACTTTTTTTCCCTTTTTATCTTGCCTACTTCATGTATAATATAATATACATATATATATTCATTATTTCTATCAAATTTCTGGGGGGAATAAGATAACACTCAAATTGGTTAACTTACAAAAATTTATTTTTTTAATTTTTTTTTTTTGTGTGTGTGTGTGTGTGCCTTGTGGGTATCAAAGAGCACTGTGTGTGCCTATGAAAACCCAAGAGGGACTTTGGGAATCACCCTGGATTGCACTACCTTCCTTTACTTTGCCCTGGAGTTTCCTAGGCTCTGTCTCCCAAGATCAGAAGTGCAGGCTGCCACCATTTCCACCTGGAGTTTTTAAGTAGGATTCAATTCAAACTCAGGACCTTCTGCTTGTGAGACAGAGGCTTAACCTCCAAGCCATCTCTCCAGCCCAATTTATGAAATTTTAATAAAAGATTACTTTAAAAAAAAAAAAAACTTGGGCAGTAGAGGGAAAAGACAATGAAATCCCCCTCCCAGCCTCTGGCCACACTAGTAGCAGTGAGATAATTTTACTGTCCCTAGACCTAATAGAGCAAGGTAAGAAAGCAATTATTAAAGAAAAAAAAATCCATGTAGAAAGAACCATCTAACATAACCAAGGACCTTCAGCCAAATGATAAAGTCACCGTGACCCTAAAAGTGGAAGCCTGAGGGAGTAAATTGTCTTTTTTTACTGTCTCCCCTTCCTCTGGTCAATCCCCTGATAGTGCTCCCCAATGGCCTAAATTTCATCGTGTCTGTTCCAAACATAGCTGGATACAAACATGGATAATTCCATACCAATGATTTGATGAATAAACTGGTTTTTCTGGCTGACATTCTCCTCTGTCCCCATTTCCTGTCTTTATTTCTTTCTGACAACACGGTATGTCACCTCAGATTAACCTGGTCTTGTTCATTAACAGTGACAGTCTGCCAGGTTAATTTTATAAGTAAAAAGCGACTCATGTCGCAATTGGAAGAACTTTAACCACACAGGGAGCTGGAAACAGGTTAACTGTTTAAAATGGCTAACAGATAGGAATTTAGACTAGCTAGAATGTGGCCTGAATCTTAATGTCAGCTTCATCATTAGCTCTGAGGCCTTGGTCAAGTTCCTTGGCCTCAGGGAACCCTAGTGCCCCTATGCAGAAAGCAAATGTCCTTCTTATTATTTCTTTCATTCTTTAATAGTTTTATATATACATATAATGAGTTTTAGTCATTTTCACCCAATATTCTCATATCATCCCTTACTTTCTCCCACTGAAAAATCTTCTTCTTCCCAAATAGTCCTTCCCCTATTTTTATATCTTTATGTCTGTGACCTACAGCGGTTGATAAGTGTTGCCTGGACCCTACAGCAGTTGATAAGTGTTGCCTAGACTTAGCATGTATAGGAGGCTGTTTAGTGGAATGTGCTAGTTGGTACAGGTGTTACTGTAACAGTTGAAGTCTGAGCCCTGGGCACATCTGTGAAGAACTGGTAGTGAAGTCGAGCCCTAAGCAAGTCTATATGAGATTGATGAGAGAAGACCCAGCCCATGCTGGGTGGGCTCTTCCCTGGGCAGGTGGATAAAATAGAGCTGCTTCAGGGAGTGGGCACACTTTAGGCATACTTTGGCCTGTTGGCATGCAAGCACTCATGCAAGCACTCAGGCAAGTGAGAAAGCTTGCACGTCTCTCAGCAATTCTCACGCCTACATTAGGCCCATTCCCTCGGCACCTGGTGTTGGTATGAACTCTCCTATGGAGCTTGATTATGAACTTTAAACAGAAAATTGTAAGAAAGAATAAAATCTCATTTCCTTGAATTGCTTGGGGTCCTGTGGTCTTATCATCCAGATGCAAATAAACTGCAACAATGGGCAACATGTCAGTGGTCACACCACTGAAGAAAGTGGCCCCTCACCTCAAAAACAGCATTAACCGTCAACAGTCCCTCAAGGAGGCGTGGTGCCCCATGAGCTCTTCCCCCTTCCATGAGGAAATGTTGACAGGCCCAATCTGTGCAGGTCTTGGGCAAGTAAGCCCAGCTCCAGTGAGGTTTGGGTGCAATGCGCTCGTCATGTTCAGGGGACACTGCTTGAGGGCTCCTCTTCATCCTCAAGCTGCCCTTACATTCATTCTGCCTCCTCTTCCTCAATGTTCCTTGAGCCTTTGGAGAGGAGGGATGTGTCTCATTTAGGGCAGAGCACTCCACAGGAACTATTTCTCTGTAATTTAACCAGTTATGGTTTTCTACTGCTGTTATCTTTTTTAAAAAACATTTTTTATTATTATTTCTGCTCATACAAACTTAGTAGGTACACCGGTTCTCTCCCTCCCTCCTCCTCCCCCGGACCCCCCTGCTTCCCCCTCCCCTCACCCCTCCCTCCCCATCCGCCAGTGCCTCCCCTCACCTATCCCCGGAGAATCCTTTAATGTGCATGCCAGGCTCTCCTCTGGGCCCTCCTCTCCGATGACGTACAAGGACCCAGTGGCATTTCCCTGAACCCTTTCCTGTGTTCCCCTTAAGCATAGGAACACTACTGTGGCTGTCAATCCCTTGCCTCCAAGGATCGTAGTGCCTTTAGTCCATGCTAGACTTTGTAGGGTCAATAGTGTGTTGGACATTGCGTGGGGCATGCAAACTCCAATTATGATTGCTTCGGCCCTAACTTGTGTGGAGTATCTTGCATATCATTGCTCCTCCCATCCTTGTGCTCTTAAAATCTTACCGCCCCCTCTTCCGCAAATGTCCTTGAGCTTCAGATGGGGAGAGATTAGGCTGGCCTACTTCTAGGTGGTTGATACAGAGTCTCTGAAGTTCTGGATTGTGGTTTGTTGATTTTCTTTTGCAGTTTTGCTGCTCCTGCAATGCCCTTCACTCCATCCTGATGGGCATTGTATGTCACCCCCTGGCCAGAGACAAAAAGTTGTTAAACTGGAGTCTTGTTATAAGAGCACATTCAAAGGTAGATGCAATGAAAGTAGGAAACCACAGTGAGGGAGAGGTCAATCACCCATTTGCAAAATGGTTACTTTTTATCTGCCAGACTATATGCCCTCCCCTTCTGGTGAGATCATACCCCCTCAGTTGTAAATGATCAGGAACAAAAGTCTGTGAACTTAACCAGGTGTCTCATTACTTACTTGCAGTCCTTGGTGGAGGCCTATTTTCTCTGCTGTAACATGGTCCCCTTTCTCCTTGTTTCTGGTGTGGCCCTCCTACCCCATCCCTCCTGTTCATAATCCTTGCAATTACTGTAGGTATTACAGAGATTTATCTTTGAGTGTCTCTAGGTAGGCTGGGTGGGTTTGGTACTAGGAGCCACCTATTAGGGAGTACATACGACGCTTAATTTTCTGGGTCTAGGATACTTCGCTTAATATAATTGTTTCTAATAACATCCATTTCCCTACTGCTGTTATCTTAAGGTGAGCATTTTTGCATGAAACATGCGCAGTCTTTGATAAGTGTGACTGTCAGCAGTAAATTACTGTACAATCGGGAGGCGTGGCTTCTGCTCCCTAGGCTTCTGCTCCCTCGTAGGCAGTGCTTTCCATCAGTCTTCTGCCCTTGGGCCCCGCACCACCACCACCCACCTCCAAAACACAGCAGGTAAATATTAGCAAGTGTTCTCAAGGGTTAGAAGTGAGCCTCTGGTTTAACTAGCTAATGAGTCTAAGTGCTTATTGACAACTCCCCAGTACAAGGGGCATTTAAAGCTTTCAAGCCAACTGAAACTGACCAACGAGATCAAGGTCTATCTCTGTTATTGCTATCTGAGATAGCTATAGCTCATCACAAGTGACAGAAGTGCCTTAAGGAGCCTACTATACCCTAAGCCTCACCTCCATTTTCAACAAACCAATTGAAAACTATGTGACATATCAAATATATACAGACTGTCTACTTGTGGTCACACTCCAAATCATACAATGTAAGAATTATTTACGTAGTGCATATCCTGTATTACATTGTAAGAAAGCTAAAGATGATTCTGAAATACCAGGAGATTATATGCAAGCACCGTATAAAGACTGGAGCATTCAATGCTATTATAACAAGACTCCAGTTTAACAGCTTTTTGTCTCTGACCAGGGGGTGACATACAGTGCCCATCAGGATGGAGTGAAGGGCATTGCAGGAGCAGCAAAACTGCAAAAGAAAATCAACAAACCACAATCCAGAACTTCAGAGACTCTATATCAATCACATAGAACTAAGCCAGCCTAATCTCTCCCCATCCTGAAGCTCAAGGACATTTGCAGAAGAGGAGGCAGTAAGACTGTAAGAGCACAAGGATGGGAGGAGCAATGATTTGCAAGATTCTCCACATTAGTTAGGGCCGAAGCAATCATAATAGAACTTTGCATGCCCTGAGCAATGTCCAACGCACTACTGACCTCACAAAGTCTAGCATCTGCTAAAGGCACTACGATCCTTGGAGGCAAGGGATTGGCAGCCATAGTAGTGTTCCTATGCTTAAGGGGAACACGAGAAAGGGTTCAGAGATATGCCACTGGGTCCTTGTACGTCATCAGAGAGGAGGACCCAGAGGAGAGTCAGGCATACACAATAAAGGACTCTCTGGGAATTGGGGGGGGAGGCACTGGGGGATGGGGAGGGAGGGGAGGGGGAGCAGGGGGTTCGGGGGGAGGAGGAGGGAGGGAGGGAACCAGTGTACCTATCAAGTTTGTATGAGCGGAAATAATAAAAAATGTATAAAAAAAAAAAAAAAGACTGGAGCATTCAAAGATCAAGAATAGCCTGAGTGGTTGCGGAAGAGGGGGCCGTAAGATTGTAAGAGCCTAAAGGTGGGGAGGAGCAATGATATGTAAGATACTCCACACAGATAGGGCCAAAGTAATCATAATAGGATTTTGCATAACCTGCGCAATGACCAACATATCATTGACCCCTCATTGTCTAGCATGGATCACAGGCACTATGATCTTTAGAGGCAAGGGATTAACAGCCACAATAGTGTTCCTATACTAAAGGGGAACACAAAAAAGAGCTCTAGGTAATGCTACTGAGTCCTTACACCTCATCAGAGAGGAGGACCCAGAGGGAAGTTTGACATGCACACTAAAGGATGCTCCAGGGAGGGGGGAAAGGAAAGGGAAAAGGGGAGAGGGAGCAAGGTAATCGAGGGAGGGGTGGAGGGAGGGAGGGGAATGGGGTACTTATCAACTTTGTATGAGTGGAAGAAATAAAAAAAAAGAATAGACTGGATGGGATGATGACACATGCACGATGTCCCTAACCTAATTATCAAATCAATAACTTTTTAGCATTAAATGTAGATGCTTTCCGAAACAAAATGCACGATTTGCAGTAATTTCTAAGCGGAATCAGAAAGATATCAGGCCAGTCTTGCACTCTGTTTTCATGTGCTCCTCTTCCCACACCCTTGGCAGAAGGACTTTGCTCAGGGCACAGAGCTGCCCAGACTTTAATAATGTTAACACATCAACAGTTCCTGGGAAAAACTGGAACCAGCACTCAAAAACGAGTGAGCATTAGCAAACAGTGCCCTCTGTTGACCTATTTTTAAAAAAGCTCTTGAAAATCATGGAGGCAGGATGGATGGATAAAACAGGAGCACATTGTGTGACCTCTGCTCATAGCTGTGTCAATATCTGACAGAGTATTTTAAAAAATATATTCACCATACCTTTCTCAAGACTATTTACAATATGAACAAGTTAAAATAAGCTAGAAGGACATACTAATTATTCCAAGTCACCCTAAGTTGTATTGTCATGAAGTCTTTTAACATCTTTCCCTATAGGAGGCAAGACATAAAGATTCCTTTGAAAGGGGTATTCCTCAAATACCAAGACTGAACAGCAGCCTTGACCACCAGAGACTGAGCCACAATGAACCAAGAATTGCCTATTGTTCTAGAATGTTAGACTCCACTTGTTAGTCCTTTCTTCACAGTTGTATTGCACTTTGTTTAAAATGTATGAAAGCATCATGCTTTGGTTATTTCCTTAGACTATTCTTCCATGAAAATTTCCCATATATGTGTAATCTGATAGAACACATAGACTTCTCTCTTGCTAATGAGTGCTATATTAACTTGGTTCCTGGGTCCATCCAAAGAGTCCATACATAAGACAGGGGATCACTTTCTCCCTGCACATGTTTGCCTGTTATTTAAAATAAGTTGTGCACAACAGGAGACACAACAATTCCAAGAGAAGGGGGGTCACACTACATCACTTGGCTCTTCTTTCTACACTTTTGTCTATTAAAAATTTTGTGAGCTGGAGAGATGGCTCATCAATTAAGACCCTGACTCTCCTGAGTTAGGATCCCATGTCCTACTTAAAAACATCAGGCAGATAGATGCAGCCTGCACTTCCTGCTCTGATGGGAGGAGCCTGGGAAATCACAGAGCAAAGCAAAAAGGAGGTAGAAGCAATCCAGAATGATTCCTAAAATCATCCTTGATCCTCCACAGGGATACACAGTACCCTCTGATACACACACACACACACACACACACACACACACACACACATACACACAAGCGTCCACTACATAAAGTTTCAAGAGTAAATTTTGTTTACTAGTTTACTTTTTAGCATGATTGTGTACACATGCATACTCACGTAGAGATCAGAGGACACGTTTCAGCACTCAGCTCTCTCCTTCCCCTTGCTGAGGCAGCGACTTACTGTTCTGGCACTGCAAGGCTCTGACCAGCCCTCCTGTCTCCACATCTCATCCCGCTTCTGAAGTGCTAGGATTACAGTTGTTTACCACCATATCCAACTGTCAGCCTTGTATGGATCAGACTTGTATGCCCAGCACCTTCTTAACTCCCAGTACCACAAGTAGTGCCTTAAGGGACCAGAGCTATTTGATGGGAAGAAAAGTTAAACTGCTGCTTCTCCCAGTAGGACCCACACTCCTACTTTTTTAATACTTTTATTCTGGAATGCCTACTAATAATTTGTTGAAGAAAATAAGATTCTGCTAAAAATTTGTTAGTCACCTTTCCTACTCTGTCTAAAGACAAGGATTCTATGAGCAAATGCTAAGCTTTGCCATCTTGCTTGCTCTCATTCCTGGTGATGCATCCAAATGCAGATGCTCACAGAGAGCTGGTTATTCAAGTCTGGAGCCCCTTAGAGAAACTGGATACTCACAAAGAAAGCATAGGGTAGTATCGAACACTGCATGGCTACAATAAATTCACAACAGCAGTATGTCTTCCAGGGCTGTGTGTGTGTTCACTGATGACACACATCACTCAAAGCAATACTAGGATGGACCAAAAGAGCCCAGGATATGATGCTCTGGAAAGATGATGCAAGCCCTTCACAAATCTTCTCTGGAAGTTGCTCCTCTTGTGTGAGAGTATAGAAGAGCTTGGCTCCTTATTGACATGTGGTCATTCAGGGTGTCCATGCGCTCTGCCAATCAGCTCTGCAGTCATGGACACAAGCCTTTGAAGAACTGTGAGAACCCAAACTTGTATCCCACAATGCCTGTCTGCAATGCCTTTAGCCTAGAAGATTCTCTGAGCTCATGTTTCTAATTGTTCAACTGCTAAGAAGAAATGAAAGACGACAGAGGAAGAGAATGAAGGGGCACATGAGGAAAACGAGGAGAAGTAGAGAGGGAGAAGGAGGAGAAGGATCACAATGAGAAGGAGAAAGAAGGAGGAGTGACTTCAACTAAGTTCTTTTATTTTCATTTTCATTTTTATTTTGGTTATATACTTTGTAAGGAACTATTTTGGATATTCTACTTTTTTCCTATGGTAATTCTGAGTAATTAAATGAACTAAACTGCTTGTTTATTTTATATATAAACCAATTACATATTGGCAGGTACATCCTGGAAATGAGCATCTACAATTGAGGAAGTCCCTGCTGTCTTAGGGCTTGTATTCAAGTGGAAAGATGGAAATTGAACAAATCCCCACCAAGCAAACCTATAATCACAGATTATGAAATGCATTTTGAACGAACAGTACAGCGAAGAAATGACAGAGACCTAATTTAGCCATGAAGGAGGCTGGGAAGTTTCTTTCTGGGGATCTGAGGTTTAAATAGAGGCAAAAGTTTAATAATGGCTCTTCATCTAAAGAGTGGAGGGTTAAGGAAATCCCAGGCCTAGGAGTATCAGGTAATAAGTCCTTGAGGTAAAAGAGGTATAGCACATTGCTAAGGGGGCAGAAAATGGGGTGTGGAAGGAAGACCAAAGCATTGAAGGAAAGTAAATCAAAGTCCTTAGAAGCAATGGTCAGAGTTTCTGATTTCCCCCGACAAGCACACTGTGAATGCAAAGGTAACATGATTTGATCCCTGTTTCTAAAATACTACAAAGGGATTTTTTTAACAGTCCTATTGAGTTATAGTTTACCTACCATACAATTGACCCACTTTAAGCGTATATATAGTCTGACAGGTTTCAGTAAATGTGTATAGTTGTGGAATGTCAGTACAATTACCCTAAAATATGTTCCCCTGCATCCACGTGTACATATTTTTCCCATGTACAGCCCAAGGCAAGGCAGCCCCTGATCTGATTTCCATCCCCATATGCTATGGTTTGGAAGTGGCTCGTCCTCCAGAAGTCTATGTGCTGGAGGCCTGCTCCGCAGTGTGGGGGTGTTGAGGGGCTGGGACATGAAAGGTGGGGTTAAGTGTACAGTTAGAGAGCCACCTAGTGGAAAGAGGTGTTAGGACACCATCTTTTTTTATTATTATTATTTCTTTTTTTTTTTTTGCATTTGAAAAAAAATCAACTTTATTTTCTCTACATTAAAAAAATATAGAACCAGCTATTAATTTTTGCTGAGAAAATGCTTCTTTTGGTGTTCAAGACATCAAAATTTCTGAAAAGGTGACCTGGTAAAATCACTCTATATGCTTCAGAACCCAGATCCACGTGTGACCAGCCCTTTACAAAAGTGAACTACAGTTGCCTTTACATCCATTCTTACACTCTACGACATGCAGATCGAAAAGAAAGCTCGACGAGCGAGTAAACATTACAGCATCAGGAAAACAAGACCTATCTGTATAAAATAAATATAACTCTGCAAATTGCAAAGAAAGGGAAAGCACTCAATGAAACGATGGCAGCTGAATGTTGAACTGTCTCCTTACGCAGTCATAAGATCCCGTGCTGCACACTGCATAGATTCCTCACACGTAAAGAAGGCGTACCACCATCACTGTTCAACAGTTTTATGAAATGAAAACAAGCCACTGGAAATGTGTGCATACTTTGCAACTAGAATATAGAATTTTTTCTCTTTAGATTGTTTTAAAAAAATATTAAATGTAAAAACTGTCAAGATGGAAAGTGCAGAGAATCCTGTATTTCTCTTCTATGACTGCGTCGCCCTCACCTGGCGCCCCGGCCCCAGCAGCCTGTTCCCAAGGCCACTTCCTAACTCCTGGGACAGGTGTGAAATGACCACAATACAGCACCAGCCGGTGACCGCTCCAGGGATGCCCAGCTCTTTTGTGATCCAGAAATTTCCAACTTAGGAGGTTTTGGTCCCAAACATATTCGTCTCCACCCTTGTGAAATGAACTAGTGTGTTTTCTACCCGTGCTCCTTTGGGTGGTGCCTGTGGACAGATATAAAGTTCTAAGACTTGCAGGGAAACAGTTCCCATGACAAACCGTCCGTCCATCCTCCAAGGCCGGGAGCCGAACACACTTGCAATGCTAACTCCGAAGTCCTGTGTTCACTACTGTGTAGTGACTTGAGAAGAGATGCAAAACCACAAAAGACAGTCAGCTCTCCTGTTCAGTAGTGCAAGAAGTATAAAGAGAACACAGAAGACTACGATGCCATCTACTTCTGTGACTAAAAACAACTGGATGAGAAGAGTCTTTAGGGAAGCGACTGTCGAAACACACGACGAAAACAGATCTGAGAAAGTGAGACGTGGCCGGAAGTCACACTCGCATTCAGCAGCCCTGGAGGCGTTGATGGTTCGTCCTATGGGCGGCATCTTCAGAACAACCACATTCCACCAACTCTGCATTATCAATATGCCTTTTCCAGCCACGCATGAAGCAGGCACTTGCATTTCCTCCTCCCGGTGGCCACTGTCCGCCGTCCTCCAGGTGTCATTTCCCCACTCACCGACAGCCATACAGAGGCAAAAAAAAAAAAAAAAAAAAGCTATTCTTTCATTGAATTAAAATCATTGTTTTAAAGTAGCAAGCATCCTTAGAAGGAAAAATAGTTTGATGAGAATGAAAACTCAAATTCCTATATAATTACTTTCTCACTTCCTCATGACTTACTACAGATTAGTTTCTTTACTATAGAGAATTAAGGGTTAGCATACCAAGAGCCATTTAATAATGTGGCTGATCTTGCCTCCAGCTATCTTCTTAAAAATCTGTTAAATTCTTGGCTAACTTGCTGGCTGGACCCAAAGGTTCACTTTTCACCCTCGGACTTTTCTCCCTCTTCTGTGGCTTACAGGCTTCCCTATGAAATCCAGATCTGAAGCTGAGAAGGGGCTGCAGCTTGTCACGTCCGTGGGAGTGAACCTGCGAGTGGACGGATGGCCCGCGGCCGCGAGGGGAGGCTCGATCCGTGGGTTCTCCGCCTTCTCTGAGGCTGCTGGGCATGCAGCCGAGAGCAGGAAGCCCCGGCGTGGACTCTTCCTTCCCATCAACAGCCATGGGCCCGCTTGCTTGCACCTCGCAGGCCTGTCTTCACGCAGGGCACACAGCTGTTGCCTGCTGCCTGCGGGTGGCCTCGCTATCAATGCTCTCACATGTGTTGGGCAAACAGGAGACATTTTCAGGGCCTTAAGGGGGAAGAACAGAGCGAACACACATCTACCTACAACTCGTGTCTATTTTTATAGCTAACTCAGCAACCTGTGAGTATCGGGCACTCTAGACAGGAGAGGACACTGAAAAACAAAGCATCTCACAGGAATATGTGCACTGTGCACAGCGTGTTTAACCAACTCCTCTGTGCACAGCATGCACGAGAGGGGGGGGCAGTGGCTTGCTCTGCGATGAGCTGATGGTCTGCTGGCTAGACTTGTGCGAATGATTCTTAACAGTGAGCAACTTCTCCCCCACGGCTGACAGGCTCAGAACAACTTCAATCCATCCTGCAACTGCACAGCACTTCCTGAGCCTCAGGTACAAGCGCGACACAGCCTCTCTCGGGCTCCCACGAATACCGATGCGTCCAAAGCGAGACGAGTTTGTCTGTCTGAAGAGCACAGCAAAATGCGGAGGTTTCAGAGAAGCTGCACGACTGCTTCACTAACCGAGCAACTCTGCAGTGACAGCAGCAGCTGGACCCTCGCGAGGTATTTCAGCTACCACACCCTTCTCGTTCACGTGCCGAGCGACCCTTGAGACGAAGTGGCTACAGGCTTTTATTTGGTGTTGTCTGACTTTTCCCACATAACAGAAGAAAAACCCACGTCTTTTCCACTTTTTTGGTCTATTTTCACTGCTGTGCCAACTTTGCTCCCTGCGTGGCTGGCGACAGCGTCTACAGCACTGGTGGCACCGCTTGGCCTGCTGCATCTCTTCATGCTGACGTGGTGCTGCAGGTCCTGAAGTTTGATTCTCCGATGAGGTAACTTATATGAATACAATGGTAAATTAAAAAAAGCTTCTACAACCAAAACTTGACTTTACCCTTTGAAAGCAACTGAAGAGGCTGGGGGGCTTTTACTGTGCTGTCTTCTGGCTATGCTGCCCCAAGATGGGCGGCTGCTTGATGTGCTACCTGAACACCTTTGCGCAGAATCTGGGGTCCACAGGAGACCCTGTCAATGCCGTCAATGCCAAGGCCTGGCTCTACCTCTTACTTCCTTAACAAACAAATCTATTTCCCTTTAAACTGACCAGTTAAATGTTTCTACATTAACCTGCTTTACCCACCCCCCAAAGAATTTGGTGCTACTATGTTAAAAAGGGGCATCTGGCTACCAATAAGGGGACGGTGTCAGGGAGAGGACCAGCAAGGTGCTCTGGAGCCGGGTGGGCGGCGTGACAGGAAGGCCTCCTGGGAGCCACTCATCTTGAGGCTTCCTTTGCTTTCTGGCTACGTCACTATCCTTCTGCTAGATCTGCATGTGACAAAAGTGCATTTTGCAAATACGATTTTCAATCTATGCTATGCCTTCTACACAAAGAGAGAAACTGGGTGCCAACCCCAGGAGGGGGGCGGCTAGCGTGCTGTAAACATGGTGCCGGGCCGAGCGGCCTTCACTTCCCCAGAGAACGGCATGATGAGTGGACACAGGACACTGGGCAGCTCTGCTCTACTAGCTGCAAGGCCAGAACTGCCGGAACTAAATGACCAAGTATATCTGGTGGCGACAGAGTTTCTTTCAATCTTCTAGGTGGATTTTTATGATTTCCTCTTCTCCAAATGTGATGCTTGCTTAAATATAGGGTAGTCATCTATTTCTTTAAAACATGGAAACTTCTTAAAATATATTAGCACATCATTCTATCCTCATTGCAGTAGAGTTTTGAAACATCCCAAAGGGGGATAAACATCAATCCATCCATTGAATTTCCTTGCTTTTATACATTTTGATTTGCACAGATAAAATAATGCACACGTGTGGAAGTGTGAACTTCTACGGTGACAAGTCCGAGGCAGGTCCTAAAATAGGCAATGGTAGAAATACAGGATGATGCTGTACCACATGTAGCCCGACACAAAAGCAAAGGACTGTATGAGGAGTATCCACGTGTTGCTGAGGACCATGTCCCTGGAGACTGCCTCCGTCTGGCCCTCGGGAGGAGGAAACGCTCCTGTTTTATAAAAATGTGATAAGAGGTCCTCTTTTTCAATAAACCTTTGATAGAGCCAATTGGCAAGGTCATCTGTCTCCAGGGGCACATCTTTAATTGGGAAAACCCTGTAATGAACATGAGTGACTGTTGGTTTCCTGTATCCGAGGATCCAGGTTTGGATATCTATTGGCTCAGCTTTGGGATATGCTATGGTGGTGTCTATTATCCACTGCAGACCTTTTGGTTTGCATTCTAATTCTTTAGCATCGCCTCCTGCTGAGCTTCCATTTTCCTGTTGTGCTACAAGTGCATTCAGAATAATTTTTGTTGCCCCATACCGTGGCAAAGTGACATGTGTAAGAAATGGCAAGTTGTTTTTCTTGGCAAATGCCTGGCTTGTTTCTCTCCTCTTCCTGAGGAAGCCCCCTTCGGGAAACAAAACAATCCATTTTCGATCTCTGCCCCTGTAATTATCTTTCAGGTGCTTCTTTAGAACCAGCAGCTGTTGGTCACGATAGGATTTTCCCTGCCTTATGAAGAAGTCGCCGTGTATCAGAGAGACGATTCCAAAGTTGATGTACTTGAAAATATAGTCCATCAGCCACATCATCTGAGCAACAACAGGGTCTTTGTCCTGCAAGCACATCATCGAGTGCACACGTCCCCCGTTGCCTGGTGGTTCACCAACATCACGGCTTCATCTTTTGCAATTGCTTTAATATCTTCCCCCCCATTCCATCATGTGTAGCCCGCGTACCAGCCCCACGAAGCCACCATGCCCAGCAGCCACTTGTACATGAGCCCCTCGAGGTGCCAGAAGCGCTTCCTGTCCAGCAGCCGCAGGGGCTGCAGGAGCAGCACGTAGCAGACGTAGGACCGGATGGCGACCAGGTTGTTGGCGACCATGAAGGCGAATCTCAGCAGGGCTCTGAGCAGCATCCATGCCAGCCGCAGCCACGCCAGCCGCGGCCACGCCAGCCGCGGCGCCGCTTCCAGAGTGCCCGCCATCCTCGCGCGGGAGTCCGTGCTGCCCTTCTGGGGTGAAAGGGACAGACATGTCAGGAGGGCGCGGGGGTGCCGCGCATCGCAGGCTGCGCCCCCCCCCCCCGGAAGCCGCGAGGACGCGGGGCTCCGGGCTTTCGGGGCGCAGGACCCCGGCGATGTTCCAGGGGCAACCGCCGCGGGGACGGAGGGCTATTATTATTATTTCAACTCATACAAACTTAACAGGTACACCGCTCCCCTCCCTCCCTCCAACCTCCCACCACCCTGTGCCCCCCTCCCCTCTCCCCTCCTCATCCCCCAGTGCCTCCCCCTCCCATCCCCGGAGCATCCTTTAATGTGCATGCCAAACTCTCGTCTGGGTCCTCCTCTCCGATGAGGTGCAAGGACCCAGTGGCATTTCCCAGAATCCTTTCCTGTAGGACATCATCTTGACAAGGAGTTTCTCATCATCAGAGAGATGCTGTCTGTCCCTAAGCCCTGGAGCAGATTGTTAGGGGCAGATTCGTTCCCATAGCGGGAGGTCATTGTGAAAAGAGCAAGCCTGGTTCTCCCTGGTCTCTCGTTCTGAGTTCCAACATCGCTTTCTCAAAGGCACACATTCTCCACACTGTGCTGCCTTCTGCAGAGCCAAGGGATATTTGTGCCATGTTTTCCAATTTCCAGAACTATAAACCTCAGTAAACCTCTTTTCTTAATTAGGCATCTACCCTCAGGTGTTTTCTTATAGACACAGAAAACAGTTTCAGGCAATTTCATATAAACAGAGTCATATACTATATAGACGTTTGTGTCTGGGTGGTTTGTTTTTTGAGGATCCTCAATTTAGTATTCATTAGTAGTTTGTGCTTTTTATTGCTAGGAACATTCTTCAGTAGGCACGTAACACATGCTGCTGATCTACTCTCTAGTGGATGAACACTTATTCTTTACAGATACTAGATACCGTGAATAAGGCTGTAGTGAATGCTTACACTTATTTACATATCCAAGGAGATATATTCATTGGATAAATTTCTAATATTTGAATTCCTAGGACCTTATAGGTCAACTTTTAATTAGCTAACTTTTGAAGGAAGAGTCAAATTGTTCTCTCAAATGGCTGAATGATCTTAATAAGAAGTTCATTAAGCTCCTGGTTTTTCTAGATTCTCACTAAGATTTCGTGTACTTGGCTTCGTTGTTCTAGTGTGTCTGTAGTAGTACGGCCTTATGTTTTCGTGGTTGGTTGGTTAGTTGGCTTGTTGACTGTTTTTTGTTTGTTTTCTGGTTTTGTTTTTGTTTTTTTGAGAATTGGTCTTTCAGTGTTAATCCTAATTAGCCTGGTACTCACTGTATAGCCCAGTCTGACCTTGAACTCATAGCAATCCACCTGCTTCAGCTTCCCAAGTTATAAGATTACAGTCATGTACCTTCATGCCTGGCTGTACATTGGGGTGTTTTATTTGTTGGGGATGTTGTTTTGGTTGTGTTTGTCTTTGTTTGTTTTTTATTGTGCTGGGGGTTGCACCAAAGCCCTTGACTAGACAAAGCGCTATCACTGAGTAAACTCACAGTTTCCAGTTACACTTTTCTAATGAATAAAAATCTTTCTTGACCATCTTTTCTTTTCACATACTCATATTCTTTAGTGATATCCATTAGCTCTTTTGACCATTCTTTTTTTTTCCACTCATACAAATTTAACAGATACAGCGGTCCCCCCTCCCTCCAACCCCCATCCCCCTGTGCCCCCCTCCCCTCCCCCTTCCCTACCAATCCCCCAGTGCCTCCCCCTCCCATCCCTGGAGCATCCTTTAATGTGCATGCCAAACTCTCCTCTGGGTCCTCCTCTCCAATGAGGTCCAAGGACCCAGTGGCATTACCCAGAACCCTTTCCTGTGTTACCATTAAGCATAGGAAAACTACTGTGGCTGTCCATCTCTTGCCTCCCAGGATCTCAGTGCCTTTAACAAATGCTAGAATTCATGAGGTCAATAGTGTGCTGGACATTGCGCAGAGCATGTAAAGTCCAAATATGATTGCTTCGGCCCTAACTTGTGTGGAGTATCTTGCATATCATTGCTCCTCCCATCCTTGTGCTCTTAACAATCTTATCGCCCCCTCTTCTGCAAATTTCCCTGAGCTTCAGGATGGGGAGAGATTAGGCTGGCCTAGTTCCAGGTGATTGATATAGAGTCTCTGAAGTTCTGGATTATGGTTTGTTGATTTTTTTTTCAGTTTTGCTGCTCCTGCAATGCCCTTGGCTCCACCTTGATGGGTATTGGATGTCACCCCTGGCCAGAGATAAATTAGAGTCTCGTTATAAGAGTATATTCAAAGGTAGATGTAATAAAAGTAGGAAACCATGGTGAGGGAGGGGTCAATCACCCATCTGCGAAATGGTTACTTTCTATCTGCCAGACTATACATCCTCCCCTTCTGGTGAGATCATACCCCCTCAGTTGTAAATAATCAGGAAAGAAAGTCTGTGAACTTAACCAGATGTCTTATTATTTACTTGCAGTCCTTGATGGTGGCCTCTTTTCTCTGCTGTAACATTGGACCATTCTTTTTAAAAGGGGATGTCTATTGCTTAAGTCACAAAGGTCTCCGGGATTTGACTCAGTGAGAGAATGCTTACATAACACTTGTGAGGACCTGGGTTTGAGTCTTCCCCCCATGAAAAAAAAGTTATAAAAATTCCTTTTCTGAGCAAAAGGATCTACAGGTAAACTTGGCAACCTGAGGTCAATCTCCAGAAGTTCACATGGTAGAAGAAAAGAAATGACTTCTGAAAGCTGTTCTCCATATATGCACCAAGTCACGCGTGGGCATCTCTCTCTCTCTCTCTCTTTCTCATAAACAAATGAAATATTAATAAAGTTCTTTTTTCTGGTCTAGATATTGATCTGTTCCAAGATACATGGTTGCAAATATCTACTTCTCTGTGTCTCATCTTTTCAGTTTCTCATATTTAAAAATTTGAATAGATGAGGCTAAGACTACAAAAAGTTATGATGCAATAGCTCAGAAAAAAATAATAGTCAGATTACCATAGTAGCCTCAGTAGTCTGCAGATGAAGTGTAAATTGCACAAAAACAGCAAAGGCATTCTTCATACTAGAAAAAAAAATCCTACAAAAACCTAGATAGACTGGCAAGACAGCTCGGCTGGCAAAGATCATTTGCTGCACACGCCTGGGAGACCTTCATTCAACCCCCAGGATCAATGTTAAAGTGGAAGGAGAGAACCGACTCCACAAAGTCATCCTCTGACCTGCACATACTACACACACACACACACATGCACACGTGCGCACGCACACACACGCATGCACACACACACATACGCACACACTCACTTTTTTTTTAAAGACCCAGAATGGCCAAAGCAATGCTGAGTGGAGAGCTGAACAAATCTAGAAGTACCACATTGGTTTCAAAACCTATTATGAAGCAAACTATGTAAAAAGCAAAACTACATGGTGCCAGTGTGACATATAGACCTGTGAAAGAGAAGAGAGACCCAGAAGTTACTGACTGCTATATGACAAGGGCACCAAGAACATCCATGGGAGGAAGACTAGTCTTAGGGCTGGGGAGATGACTCAGTGGGTAGTGTTTGCTTTGCAACAATAAAGACCTGAGTTCCGATCCCCAATATCAACATTTAAATAGGGGTTAAGGAGATGGCTCCGGGATTTTGCCTCAAGCAAAAGGACCTGAGTTCAGATACCCAGATCCCAATAAAAACGAGGATAGGGCAGCAGCCTGCAATTCTGGGACTGGAAGGTGGATTCTAGGAAACCACAGAGCAAAGCAATAAGGAGATAGAGTAATTCAGAATGATTCCCAAGTATTCATTCTCACCCATTGCTATGGTTGCATTTCGATGCAACTTGACAGTTGCAGACTGTTTGAGGGCAGCTGTGGAAAGTTAAGAGTTAGAATGGCTCCTGAACAAGCCTGTAGATACTTGACTGATTGCTGTGGAGAACCCAGCCCATAGTGGGTGATACTTTCCAGTGGTGGACCAGTTAATAGGAGGTGCAAGAAGGAGGGACTTGTTCTTCCCTTATCTTGTGTCAACTTGCTGCATGCACGTTCTTCACCTTTAGAGCATCGTGGCCTTCCTTGTTGCTGCTGCTGCTGCTGCCTCCACCCTTGGCTGACTTGGAGCTTCACCTTTTCCATCACATTGTTGCTGTTCCTGCTGCCTTTGGAGCCTGATCTCTAGGTCTTGCTGCTGTTCACTGTTCATTACTGACGTAGGAGCCCAGCTGTTCTTCACTGACATCAGAACCCAGCGTCTTGGACCCTTCAGAGGAGCAAAGGCTTGAGACCTTCTTGGGATCTTTGGGCTTTGTGGAACATTCCAGCCAGGAAGGAGGCTGTTGCAGGCGGCTACGTTGAAGGACACTATTTTTACTGTGAGTTATTTTTTAATAAACTTGTTTATATATGTATATGTATATATATATATATATATATATATATATATATATATACACACACACACATATATTACATTCTATAGATTCTGTCCCTTCAGAGAACCCTGACTAATACAGATCTTGGTACCAGGAATGGTTCTGAAGGAATAGAATTATAAAGATGAATTTCTCTAGTAAGCTTGAGCTTATCTGGAGCTGGGTTTCCAACACAATGAAACCTCCAGCTATTAAAGACTGCCTTAGTGATATGAAAATCACCAAAACTCCGTGGTGTGAACTTATCAAAGAACTGATAAAAGTGGGGGTGTTGGATAGTCCTGATTCACCTATTGTGAGGAGCGTGGTGTTTAGTGATTCTGTATATAATACTTTTGATAATCTAAGGAAAAATAAGGAAAACAATGAGGCTGATTGGTTGCTTTTATCATCTCTGGATAAAGTACAAAATGAGAAGGAAAGTCTCAGAGATGAAATTACCAAGCTCAAGAGGAGCATAGAAAATCTAAAGGCTTCTAAGTGTGCTTTGGAAGCATCTCCAGATAAAATAGAAAAGGAAAAGAAAGACCTCAGAGATGAAAATAATCAGCTTCAGATGCGTGTAAACACCTTGGAAGTTTCTAAGTGTGCTCTGGAAGAGAGTCTTCTCTCCAGTAGTAATAGGGCTCGAACTGCTGAAAATCAAACTCAAGCTTTATTAGATCGGCTGAGCTGCAATGTAAATTAAAGTGTCCCAGCCTCAGAAGATGTCTGTAGTTAAAATCAGAGCACTGATTGGAAAGGACTGGGATCCTGAAAACTGGGGTGTCGATGTGTGGGAAGACTCAGACAGGAGGCGGTGGCCAGTGAAGCCTCCAATTCTGATGGGCCTCTTCCATCTGGGGAAGTGGTGTCACCACTCTTAGTGGAGAATGACTGTGCACCCCCACCTCCTTCAGCATCTCAGTCTCAGTCTATGCCTGAGGAAACTAACCCTTCTTTGGCTGAGGAGGGGGTAAGGATTTTTCCTCAGGACAATGCTGAAGACCCACCTGTGGTTGCCTCTAGGCATATTACCAGACTCAGGTCTAAGCAGGCCCCTAGAGGTGACATAGAAAGTGTGGTACATGAGGAGGTTCGCTATACTCCTAGAGAACTTAATGAGTTTTGTAACACATTCAAACAGCAATCTGGAGAATACCCCTGGGAATGGATTTTAAGGCTGTGGGATACTGGTGGAAGAAGTATAAAACTGAATCGAACTGAGTGTATTGAAATGGGCCCATTGAGTAGAGATTCTAGGTTTAATGCTTCAGCTCATAGAGTTAAAAGTGGTGCCAAGAGTTTATTTGATTGGTTGGCTGAAACATTTATTAGCGTTTGGCCTTCTGAAATAGAGCTGGAGATACCAGATATTCCTTGGTTTAGTGTTGACGATGTGATTAAAAGGCTCAGGGAAATTGGTATGCTTGACTGGATTCGTTTAAAATCTCTCAGTGGCAGAATCCAAATGATAATGACTTTCACCAAGACTGTATTATACAAATTGGTGAGAGGGGCGCCAGCAAATTTGAAGGGTCCCACCATTTCTCTTCTTCTTGTAGCATAAGAATTAAATCTAATAGGCCTAGGTGGATCCAGGAGCAACAGGGGCCAAGTGGCAGCATTGAATCGCCAGTGGCAAAGCAAGCAAACCAACTGTAATACACAGCATAGAAAGAACAGTATTCATGGTGGTCTGACTCGCTTAGATCTTTGGTATTGGTTAATTAATCATGGTGTTCCCAAGAGTAAAATCGATAAGAAGCCTACCAAGTTTTTATACGATTTGTATAAGCAAAAACTGTCTAAGGAAAATGAAGGGAAGGGCTGCTTTGAATCACAGTAGTAGAGAATCATGACCTGTCAGTTTCCAGATCTAGGTCAGTTCGTAGATCCAGAACCCCTTGAATGAAGGGGAGGCCAGGTCACCTCGAGGAAGGACTTAGACACAATAACGAAGACCTTTACTGTTAATATTTCTCCTGTCCTTCCTCAAAGGAACCTGAGGCCTTTTACAAGAGTGACTGTCCATTGGGGTAAAGGAAATGATCAGACATTTTGGGGTCTACTGGATACTGGTTCTGAGTTGACATTGATTCCAGGAGACCCTAAAAAGTATTGTGGCCCTCCAGTTAAAGTAGAGGCTTATGGGGGACAAGTGATTGATGGAGTTTTGACTAATGTTCATCTCACAGTAGGTCCAGTGGGTCCCCAGACTCATCCTGTGGTTATTTCCCCAATTCCAGATTGTATAATTGGTATAGATATACTCAGAAGTTGGCAGAATCCCCATATTGGTTCCTTGACCTGTGGAGTAAGGGTTATTATGGTAGGAAAGGCCAAATGGAAGCCTTTAGAGTTGCCTCTACCAGGGAAATAGTGAAACAGAAACAGTATCGCATCCCTGGAGGGATTGCAGAAATTAGTGCCACCATCAAGGACTTGAAGGATCCAGGGGTGGTGGTTCCTAACACTTTTCCCTTTAACTCTCCCATTTGGCCTGTACAGAAGACAGATGGATCATGGAGAATGACAGTTGATTATCGTAAACTTAATCAAGTTGTGACTCCAGTTGCAGCTGCTGTGCCAGATGTAGTTTCTTTGCTTGAGCAAATTAACACATCTCCTGGTATTTGGTGTGCAACAATTGACCTTGCAAATGCTTTTTTCTCAGTACCCATTCATAAGGACCACCAGAAGCAATTTCCTTTCAGCTGGCAAGGTCAACAGTATACCTTTACTGTTTTGCCTCAAGGATATATTAATTCTCCAGCTCTGTGCCATAACTTGGTTCGTAGAGATCTTGATCGCCTGTCTCTCCCACAAGGCATCACACTGGTCCATTATATTGATGATATTATGCTGATTGGGCCAAGTGAGCAGGCGGTGGCAACCACTTTGAATTCTCAGGTAAGCCATATGCGCATGAGAGGATGGGAAATAAATCCAACCAAGATCCAAAGACCATCTACTTCAGTAAAATTTCTAGGAGTTCAATGGTGTGGGGCATGCAGAGATATTCCCTCGAAGGTAAAAGATAAGTTGCTGCACCTGGCCCCTCCTACCACCAAGAAAGAAACACAGAGGACCAACGACTTGAGACCTTCCTGGGATCTTTGGACTTTGTGGAACATTCCAGCCAGGAAGGAGGCTGCTGCGGGCAGCTATGTTGAAGGACACTATTTTTACTGTGAGTTATTTTTTTAATAAACTTGTTTATATATATACACACATATATTACATTCTATAGATTCTGTTTCTTCAGAGAACCCTGACTAATACACCCATCTTTGAGGAGATACAAATCACAGAATGAAGCATGTCCTCATCCTGCTTAGATAAAATACAACAAATGCTGGTGGGATTAAAGGAAAGCTTTACACGGTGTTCATAGGAATGTATGCTGGTTAGTTTTCTCATTACTGCAATTTGGGACTTAAAAAATCAACTTAAAGATGGACAGATCTATGTTGTTCCTGGCTTCAGAGACATCAGCTGTGGCAGCTTCCACTGTTTCAAGGCTGAGTTGAAGCCCGGCACTAGGGCAGGAGAGCAGGGAGGAACCTGCTTGTCTAGGTGGCCAGGAAGCAGACAGGGAACAGGAAGATTTGGATACACCCTTTCAAGGCACAGCCAACAATCTACTTCTTGTAACTAGATAGGCCTCCACATTTTAATCCCCACAACCTTCCAATAATGTCATTGAGTGTTGAATCTAATTTACTGAATAAGGCAGAAGCCTCAACACCTTATCAATTTTCAATCATTGGATCTACCGGCTGGAGACCAAGCCTTCAAGCCTTTGAGAGAATAGTTCATATCCGGTCCACACCACAATGAAAATCAATCCAGCCATTATGAAAACAGTCTAGAGTTTTCTTTGAGAGAATACTTTGTATCCTATCTACAACAGAATGAAAATTAATATACCATTATGAAGAATAGTATGGAGATTCCTTTAAAAACTAAAAGATGAAACTGTCATATACCCAGAAATCCTGCTACTGGTAATATACTCAAAGGAATGAAGCCAGTATTTAAAAAAAGGTGCCTGCATTCACATGTTTATTGCAGTAATGTTAGCATATATAAAAATACAATAATATTCACATAGAGAGAAAGATAGAAATGGACCAAAGAGGTCCATTAACAAAACTGATGGATTAAAAAAAATCATACATACATGTTCTTTTTCTTCAGCAACACAGAGATGGAGACATTTAGCGAAATAATACAGAGAAGATCACATATACTCACTTGTAAAATAAAACAGAAGCATGAAAATTTGGTCCCCAGTGTGGACCTCACGCAGATCAGAGAGACAGGATGGCAAACTATCGTGGAACTGCTGCTTTTAAGAGACAGAGAACATTTTACTTTGTTTTTCACGATGCTATTTAAAAAGGTACAAGCTCTACTTGAGCTTCAGTAGCTTTAGGGGCTGGATGAGCCTAAGCAGCTAAGTTCAGAATAGATACCGGACCCCACTGGTAAATGCCAAGGAGAAAATCAATATAAGGTGCAAACCATCTTATATTACTTCTAAGAGATTTCATTGCAAGATGATAAACAAGGAGAGCAGCGGTCAACAGTGAAGGCACCGCGCCTGCAGCTCTCAGCTTGTCCTGCAGGGCATTTATCCGAGCAACCTCAGCTGGAGTCTGTCCAGGGAGAAACTCTTGCAGGAATCAAATTCTGTAGCTAGTGAACTAAAGGCTTATGATCTACAGGGAGTGAGAATGATCTTTCAAGTAATGGAAGAGACCACACTTAAGTCCACATTCCTGGACTTAAAGTAAGAGCAAGTGTTACAAATAAATAAGAAGCCATTATCACACAAGCTTGTCAGAATATCTCAGAGGCAGGAAACTTCTACCATGCATTTATCGATTGGTTCCAAAGCATGAGAAAGAAAGTTCTTGGTCTCAGCCAGGAGAGTGGGGTTGGCCTATCATTTATTTCTCCCTGCTGCTACAGTCTCAACAAAGGTAGAAGATGTTGAATTGAGTCAGCTCTTCCTGTGAACTGGTGTAGTAAAAAGCATTATTGTCTCGCTTTTACAGATGAGAAAGTTGAGACCCAAAGAAGACAAATGACTTAAAACTCATGTATAGCATGGATTTGCTTCAAATCGAGGTCAGCTGACTCCAAGGTTTATGCTCCAAACTGCTTTCCCGTGCCAGCGCCAAGCAGGCGAGGAATGGCAGGGCTTCTGCGGCTAATGCTGGATAGTTAGGATCTCTTCCTGCGTAGCAAGGAAATTATCAGAAATGAGATTTTGTGTTAATTTCTCTAGAGAGAAATGAGAGGAGGCACTATTTCCTTAGAGAAAAAAAACTAGACACATAAATCATCGTACAGCTGTGATAATTACTTTAAGAAACTGATGCTTAGTAATTATATGATTCTTTTTAATTTAGCAAGGTTGTTGTTTTTTTTTTGCTTCTTAGACAACTAAAAGCAAATATTGTTAAACCAGCCTAAACTGACAACTGTTTCAATAAAATTTTCATACTCCTACCACAAATGTCTCAATTTAGTTTCAAACTATAATTAGAAATAAATTTTTTGTCCTCCTATCTTACAGTGACATACAGGGAATAAACATTTACTTAATGTTGGCCCAGATTGTACTGAGTTTATTTTAGGCATGTTTTCTTATTTAATATAAGGAAAGATAAGTGGTTTGCTTTGTTGTAATACAAGCAGCAGTTATAAGCTATTGGCTTTAAACAACTCTGAAGAGACCACAGTGGTTTATGAAAGGACTGAGAAATGGTCAGGTAACTACTCAGAATGGAATTTATATATGATATCATACATATGCTATATATATATCATATGAGATAGATAGATAGATAGATATCTCAAGTAGAAAAATAAATACTTTGTGGATTTTTTTTCCCTGTGTGTCCATGTGTTATGGTTGCATTTTGGTGTCAACTTGACAGGTGCAGACTGTTTGGGGGCAGCTGTGGAAGACAGCTGGTTGGAATGGCCCCTGAACAAGCCTGCAGGTACTTGACTGATTGCTGTGGAGAACCCAGCCCATAGTGGGTGGTACTTTCCAGTGGTGGACCGGATAATAGGAGGTGCAAGAAGAAGGGACTTGCTCTTCCCTTATCTTTTGTCGACTTGCTGTGGAGTGCACTCTGCGAGTGTTATGCACTTTTAGAGCATCTGGTCTTCTTTGTTGCTGCTGCTGCTGCCTCTGTCCTTGGCTAACCTGCAGCTTTCTCTTTTCCACCACATTGATGCTGTTCCCGCTGTCTTTGGAGCCTGGCCTCTAGGCCTTGCTGCTATGTGCTATTAATCACTGATGTCGGAGCCCAGCTATTCTTCACCAATGTCGATGCCAGAACCCAGCGTCTTAGACCCTCCAGAGAAGTAAAGGCTTGAGACCTTCTTGGGATCTTTTGGCTTTGTGGAATATTCCAATCAAGAGAGAGGCAGCTGCATGCATGTGGCCACTTTGAAGGACACTATTTTTTATTGTGAGTTATTTTAATAAACATATATATGTATGTATATTTGTATATGTGTATATATACATATATTGCATTCTATAGATTTTGTTTCTTCAGAGAACCCTGACTAATACACCATGTGAATTAGAGAGCCCTGTGTAGAGTGACTTCACGAATCAATTGTTCTACCTTCTCTTGGCTTTACTGTGGAATTTCCCAGGCTCTTCCTTCCAGAGCCAAGAGTACAGACCTCCACCATTTCTGCCTGGCATTTTTACATGGGATCCAAGATCCAAACCCAGGACCTTCTGCTTGCAAGGCAGGAACTTAACCTCTGAGCCATCTCTCCAGCCTCCTGGAACAATTTTTAAAAGACAGGATGAAGTGCACAACTGCCTTTTACTTCCAGATAAAAACACAGAGGGCCAAGAAAATAAAGCAAAATCCCAGAGCAGATCAGCTTCCATAAAGCAACCAGTTCCAGTTCTTGAGCTATGAAAGCTGTAAGCAAAATTCCCTATGCAAAGAAACATCCCACCAATATTGGGGGGAAAAATCCTTTTTCCCTAAAATAGTTCAAACTTGGTAAAGAGGAGGTGGAAAACAACCTCATTCTTAAACTAAAATTAGTTGCAAATGATATCATCAATCCTTGGTTTTTCTAAACTGACCAAATACTTAATTTAAAAATATTAAATTGGGTGTCAGAGATGGCTTGGTTACCAAAATGCTTACTGTGCAAAATGAGGACTTAAGTTCAGATCTCTAGCATTCATGCAAATAATAATAATAATAATAATAATAATAATAATAATGACAATTGGCACAGCTCCTAGGGGCAATATACTGTAGATATAATTTACTCAAAATATTAGACTATGAATCTAAAAGCTACTATTCTAGCTTTGGGAAGGTTGGAGAAGGGAGGTTCCCCAGGGCTTGTTGGCTGCTAGTCTTGCTGCATCAGTGAGCTCTAGGTTCAGTGAGAGATCTGTCTCAAAAAAAAAGATGGTGAGCAGCGGGGGAAGAGACCCAACATCATCTTTCATGCATGCATGCATGCATGCATGCGCATACACACACATACACACACACACACAGAGACAAACGTATGTACACACAGAACAGTAATCACTACAATGATAACAACAAATAAAATGTCAAATCAAACCATCATATATTCAATGATATTACATGGCCTTGCTTAAGAAGCACGTGGTTCCAATACAAACAACAACAAATGCTGGAGAGGATGTGGAGAGAGGGGAACTCTCCTACATTGCTGGTGGGAATGCAGGCTCATACAGCCACTCTGGCAAGCCGTCTGGAGATTCTTAAAGAAATTAAAGATTGAAATGCCATATGACCCTGCTGTTCCACTTCTGGGAATAACCCCACACACAGCAAAAATTCATCTCGATGGTACAAGCATGACCATGTTCATAGTAGCACTGTTTACAATAGCAAAGTAATGGAATCAACCCAAATGTCCAACAGTTGACGAGTGGATAAGGAAAATGTGGTACATCTATACAATGGAGTACTACTCAGCCATCAAAAATGATGAATTACTGGAATTTGCCGGGAAATGGATGTCATTAGAAACAATTATATTAAGCGAAGTATCCCAGACCCAGAAAATTAAGCGCCGTATGTACTCCCTAATAGGTGACTCCTAGTACCAAACCTGCCCAGCCTACCTAGAGACACTCAAAGATAAATCTCTGTAATACCTACAGTAATTGCAAGGATTATGAACAGGAGGGATGGGGTAGGAGGGCCACACCAGAAACAAGGAGAGAGGGGACCATGTTACAGCAGAGAAAATAGGCCTCCATCAAGGACTGCAAGTAAGTAATGAGACACCTGGTTAAGTTCACAGACTTTCCTTCCTGATCATTTACAACTGAGGGGGTATGATCTCACCAGAAGGGGAGGGCATATAGTCTGGCAGATAAAAAGTAACCATTTTGCAAATGGGTGATTGACCCCTCCCTCACTGTGGTTTCCTACTTTTATTACATCTACCTTTGAATGTGCTCTTATAACAAGACTCCAGTTTAACAGCTTTTTGTCTCTGGCCAGGGGGTGACATACAATGCCCACCAGGATGGAGTGAAGGGCATTGCAGGAGCAGCAAAACTGCAAAAGAAAATCAACAAACCACAATCCAGAACTTCAGAGACTCTATATCAACCACCTAGAACTAGGCCAGCCTAATCTCTCCCCATCCTGAAGCTCAGGGAAATTTGCGGAAGAGGGGGCGGTAAGATCGTAAGAGCACAAGGATGGGAGGAGCAATGATATGCAAGATACTCCACACAAGTTAGGGCCGAAGCAATCATAATTGGACTTTGCATGCCCTGCGCAGTGTCCAACACACTATTCACCCCACAAAGTCTAGCATCAGCTAAAGGCAACAAGATCCTTGGAGGTAAGAGATTGACAGCCACAGTAGTGTTCCTGTGCTTAAGGGGAACACAGGAAAGGGCTCAGGAAAATTGTACGTCATCGGAGAGGAGGGCCCAGAGGAGAGCCTGGCATGCACATTAAAGGATTCTCCGGGGATTGGGGGGGAGGCACTGGGGGATGGGGAAGGAGGGGTGAGGGGAGGGGGAGCAGGGGGGTCAGGGGGAGGAGGAGGTAGGGAGGGAATCGGTGTACCTACAAAGTTTGTATGAGCGGAAATAATAATAAAAAATGTAAAAAAAAAAAAAAAGTACAAACTGAAAAAAAAAAAGAAGCACGTTGGTTCTGTAAGTATAGGACTGTAGTAAGGATTGGCATGGCAACAGTCCCAGAGGAAGAAAAAGGATCCAGAATCATTGTCTTATCATCGATGGAGAAACACAAACAGGTGGGCGGATGCAAGAACAGCATCACTATCAGAGGAGGTAACCAGTGAGGGGCGCTTTGTACTTCCCAGCCCACATCCAGCATATCCCATTCTAGTCTGATCAACATTCTAACAAGGATGCCTGATAGAGCAAAATGGAACCAGTGGAGGGGAAGCAGGGTGGATATCACTCCATGAGGAGCATCATCAGGAGCCTGAAAGGCAGGGCTGGCTTGTTGGGAACCCCTGTTGCAACTGTTCTGAACCCCTAGCACCAGAAACTTTCTAGGAGTTAAAATCAGAGAACAAGGTGCATGTAGTCCTTGCCCTGTTCTCCTAGGTGCCCACCTTACTTACTGAGCTCCTCAGAACAGACCCTTTTCTTTTCATCACCACCACATCTAATATGCCAATAAGGCTGTGGTTTCCATGATGTTTTAATAAAAACTGACCTAGAACTTTCACAGTTGCCACTTAGTCCAGATCTCAATACTCATTCCCCACTAGAGCTAATGCATTCGTGTCTTTGCTCCCACCCTTGCCCCTCAGCTGCCCAAGAGCATACATGTCCCTGCTTGAAGCCCTTGGTTCAGCGCTAGGTTCACTGCCCTTATGGTTAAGCCCACCAAGCTTCTCCCTGCTTCTCATACAGATAAGACTTTAGTATATTCACTCTTGTCGTGTTCCTGGGACAAATTACCTGACAAAAGTGACTTCATGGAGGAAGTGTTCATCTTGGTGTACAGTTTAGGGCACAGTCCATCACAGCAGGGAAGTCACAGCAGTAAGAGCATGAGGCAGCTGGTCACAATTTGTCCACAATCAGGAAGCAGAGAGTAAAGAAAAACCGTACAGTGATGCCTACACAATGGAAGAAAATATTCATAAATCCTGCATGTACTGAGTTAATAATCATAACGTATGAAGAACGCAACAACTGAATAGCAAGACAACAATTCAATTTTTAAATGGACAAAGGTGGGATGGGGAAACTGTTCAGTGGTTAAAGTGCTTTTCTGACAAGCACAGGGATCAGCATTCAGATCCCCAGAACCCATTAAATGCCTAGTAGGCATGACAGCGTGTATAGAATTCTAGCACTAGGAAGACAAACTTAAGAATAACCAAGGAATAGGATGAAGAGTGGTCAAGAAGATTCCCAACCCCAACCCTGGAACTCTGCGTCGTGCAGACACGCACTCAAAATGTTCATGCTCGAGGGTGCACACACACATACATTTACATTTGCATCTGCATATACCTGTAGGTCTGTCTACCTGTGAACACACATATACACACCATTCATACATACATATGAAAAACAATAAAAATGAGTAAAGAGACATGGTGCACACAATGGTGATTACAGGATTCAGAAGGCTGAGGCAATAATACTGGCCTGTTCTTTCTTATTTATTTATTTATTTATTTATTGTTTTTCTAGTTTTACAAATATAATAAGTGGTTATCTCTGCCCCCTTCCCGCCCTCCCCCCTTTCCACCCTTCACCAATCCATTTTTCTCCCCCCCAACCCTCCTGTCTGTCTGCTTCTGTGGGTCCCAGGGATCCCTTTGAACTGTCTGCTCTAGTAGGGGCTCAGGCCTCTGTGACAAATTAAGTGGCACTTCCGTAGGTAGAATTACTGATAGGGCACTCCCCTTCACCTGTCAACCCTTAGCCCCTTAGGTTCACAATGCATGTAATGATTTCTCCTGAGTTCCCCACTAGTCTGAGGGGGAATGTTGATATGTCAGCCACAGTGCAGTTCTGGTGAGGATCAGTCTCACTGGAGTAAGTTCCTGGAGGCAGCAGCTCTGTCTTGAAGGAAGTGTCCTGGCCAGCCAGCAGTGGATCTCACAGTCTTACTGTCCCCTCTTCTGCAAGATTCCCTGAGCCATAGAGTGGGGAGAGATTTGGTTGGCCTGATTCCAGCTAAGCATTTTAGGGTTGCAGATACTCTGCACTCTGGTTGCTTGTTCTTATCTATTTCACTGCTCTTTCATTGCACTAGATTTCGTCTTGTTTGGGTGTTGAAATCTTTTCTCACCTAGAGATAAAATGAGAGATTTTTAGATGGAGGTTTACTCTCAGGTATTTGTGGTTAGTGTTGAGGCCTCTGATCCTATCTACTGTCAGTCTAGCTCCCTGTCCACTGTTGTTTAGATTGGTTTATAGTACTGGGCATATGTTCCGTCACTAGGGCTGGAAAGCAGGTGGTTGGTTAACTGGAGGCTAACCACACTCTTACTGTGTCCTATTCCTGTTCTTCCCTCCCCTTTAAGACATAAAAACCTTTTTTAACTGTTTATCCACATTCTTTTGTTTCTGTTCTTTTGGAGTCTTCTCTCATCTCCCCCCCCCCCCACTCCCTGGCTTGTGTTCCTTTGTATATGTGGGTGTTGTAAGAGTTTCTGTGTGACTACATCAAACTGAAAGTTTAATGCCAGGATCCACTTATAAGGGAGAACATACAGCATCTGTCTCTCTGCATCTGGGATGCTTCAACTCAATAAGATTTCTTCCAGTTCCAGCCATTTACTGGAAAATTTCATTAGTTCATCTCTCCTGACAGCTGAATAGTATTCCATTGTATGTATGTACCACACACATCTCCATTAACCATTCCTCAGCTGTGAGACATCTGGGTTAGTTGCATTTCTTTGCTATTGTGAAAAGAGCTGCTGTGAACATGGTTGTACAGATGATCGAGTACACTGTTTTATGCACACCCACATGTGCAAAAAAGAAAAAAAAAGCACTGATTGACAGAAAACTTCTAACAGACCCTGAGGATTCAACTCAGAACCCCCTACTACCTGACATTGCCCACTCAATGTACTCATGACAGATGCCTAGCACATAGTAAGTACTCAATAAGTGTCAGCCATTATTCGTATTAAAATCATAATCATGTGAGTTTGATCTCCAGCACTACCAAAAAAAAGTCCTGATTCTAGAAATTAGATGCATAACCTTTCTTCTTGTTCACATATAGAAGAGTGGAGCACAAATATCATATTATTCTATTAACCTTGGAATTCCAAGTTAGATACAAATTCAGCAGGAACCTTAGATTCCTTCCTGACTTCCAATTGTATAAGCATCTCCAGTTAAAAAGACAAGTTTCCATAGTCCCCAACACACACACACACACACACACACACACACACACACACATACCATAGGCACACTTCCTCTATCTCTTGTATCCTTTTCCCTGGGAACTCCAAGGGACTAAAAGTCCTTATTTCCTCCTAGAGGAAAAGATCATCTTCAAGTGCTGGGGACATTTCAGGTAACTATTCTCCTAAATACCACCTACAGCTCTTGCTCTTACAAATGACCAAGTCTTCCTGCCACATCTGCAAACTGCCCTCTCTTCCACACATTCCACTGTCACTGGTTATTTGTAACACTGTTGATGCCGGTGCTAAGCTTAATTACCACATATTTTTTCAGACACAACTGAGCTGTTTCCTAGAGTTCTTTTTTCTCGGAAGCTTCAGCCTAATCAAGTCCCAGCGTATAATAAGAAACACAGTTGTTCCTTGGTATCTGGATGGCAGTGGCTCCAGGACTGTCCAGCCCTCTCTTCTAATATCAAAACCTGGGAGTGCTTTTTCCTAATGTAAAATGGAACAAAGCAGAGGTGATAACTCAATTTGTCAAGTGCTTATACTACAACCATGAAGACCTGAGTTTGAGCCTCAGAAACTACATTTAAAAAAGAGAAAAGAAAAAAGGAGGCCAGGTGTGGTAGTACATAAGCATATACTTTTATACTCAGCACTGGGGAGAAGTGCAGACAGGAAGATCCCAGAGCTGATTGGCCAGCACCCAGACCTCATGCTAAAGGAAGAATCCACGTCAGAAAAAGAAAAGAAAAGAAATCTTTTTGTAATTTTAAGAGATCCAAAGCTGACCTCTAACCTTCACACATGCACACATGCATACATGTGCACATGCACACATGCTTGCACATGCACAGAAAAAAAGGGGGGTAAAGTTTAATATCCTTAGCCATCAAGAAAATGCAAATGCAAATCAAAACTACTGTGGGATTCCATCTCGCCTCATTCAGAATGACTATCCTCAAAAAAGTAGACAACAGAAGCTGGAAGAAGATGTGGAGCGAAAGCAGAAGCTAGAAACGAGTAGCATAAAGCAACTGGCCGTATCGCATCTACAGAGTGAAGAAAGAGAGAGAAAATGAAAGACATGTTTGTTTGCTAGGTTTCACACTGACATAGTTATGGGTCCCCTAATTAGGGTTTTGTGCCTAACAATGGGTTTTGTCTTCCCATATCAATTCATGCAATCCAGACAGTCTTATACAAGGCCTGCCTTAATCTAGAGAGTCCCTCTCAGACAGACCCAGAAGCCTGACTCCTAAATGTTGGTTGACAATGTATACCAATAGTCACAGGCTCCCGGAGTCTTTTCCTGCTCCACCACAGGGTGTTGATGGGGCCGAACATTTGCAGATCTGACACAGATGATCACAGTTGCCATGGGTTCCAGAGCGCAATGACCATGCCACATCCAGAAGTCAAAGCTCCACACAGCCCTTAGTCCCTGCAATGTTCCCTGAGCCCAGGAAAAGATGATCAAGATGTCCCACTTATGGCAGGACATTCAATGGTCATTTACTCTGTGTGGCACACAGGCACACAGGCACGCGCGCGCACACACACGATAGGTAATTGCAATTTTAAAAGATACATAATGTAGAAGTACTTGAATGTCCATTTTTTCTTTTCCAATGAAGTCAGAAAAGCAATATTTAGTGTATATGGCAATCATGCCATCATCTCTGCTTTAGGAAGAAATGACTTTAAAAAAAAAGCACCACTAAAAGTGTGCCAACTTTGATTGCATGTAAGATGATGCGAGAGGACCAGAAAGACACAGAGAAGTCCTCACAGAACTTCAAGAATTTGTAACATCTTCACCATAGGAAAAGCACCACAAGGGACCCCACATGAGGGAGCAGTTAGAGAAAAGCTGAAAGTAAAGTCTAAGATGAAGGGAGTACAGAAATGCCAAAAGTTAGCATAGGCAGTCTGGGATAGTTAATCCTGGATGTCAACTTGACCACACCTGGAATTAACTAACAGATCAGCTGCCAGACCACCCAAAGAGATTCGCTGGACCAATACATTTGCAACACAAAGATCAACCGTAAATCTGGAAGATTTCCTTCCAGCAGCAAATCAGATAAAAGGTAGACAGAAGTCTGGAAGACTCTCTTGCCATGCGTTGGCAAACTCATCTGCCTTCCTGCTTGGCTTCTTCAACCATCCAATGTGACCAAAGTCCAGAGACTCTCCGGAAATCCACCAGCCTTTAATCACAGACTGGAACTGCTGGAATATTCAGCTTCTGGTCTAACAGCTACTGGCAGCCATTGTTGGACTACCTAGATGGTATTTTGCAAGCCAAGCCAACAAATTTCCTTTTGTGTGGATCCCAACTAATGGGCAGGCCTAAGACAGATCCTGAACCTTCTGTGTTTTCTGAGGTCCTTCAGGGCTACATAAGGTTGCTTACTCATCCTTTGATCTTTAATGGCTTTGCTTCAGCACTGTGCATAGCAGCACCGTGATAACTATGTGCTGCATGAAAAAGCCAATGTGTGAAATTACATTGACTCAGGCTGAGCTGAGTCAGGTGGCCTAAATAACTGTGAAGAGAGAGTCCTGGCAGAAGGAAGCAGTGGGGAATTGAGCAAGGGTCTGCATGTGCCTTGTGTGCTGCTGACTGAGCCCATTAGATGACTCAGAAACCATCTCCTCTGGGTTCCTGTGAGAAATCAGGCTGCAAGTGAAAGACTTATTTCCTTCCAACAACTCCTTGAACGGAAAAAGAGGCAACCATGAAAATAGAGTCTGCTCATTTAAGAAAATTTGGAGAGAGCCCAAAAGTATAACCCAAGTTACTTAAGCTTCTTTAATCTCACCAAAGAATGATGGTATCAGTACAGGTATAAGGTCTTTTTCATGTCATCAAATATTCTCTGGAAAGACAATTTTAGTGATGTGGTTTTCTATTTGCCACATACATTGATTCATTTTTATTAAACCATTCTGCTATTATTGGACATGCAGTTTCCAAATCATCGCTTTTGTCAATATATCCTTAAATACATCTCTAATCAGTCCTATGATTAGCAATCCTAAATATAGTCCTTCAAAACCTATTAAAGACACAAAAGAAAGTCAAAAAATGATATACCACATGTACATGAAATAATTTTAAAATAGATATATGTAGGTTCTTCTAAAACTGATGCATATGTATGATACGATTTCAGTCAAAATTGGAATAGGGTTTTGAGGAGGATGTAGCAAACTGTTGCTATAATGTCCAAGTAGCTATTACACAAGCAGCTAAGCTAATTTGAGATGAAAAGTATTTATAGATGAATGTCTGAAAAAAGCAAAAAGTCAAACAAAGAAAATAGCTGAATCCCAGCACGGGCACAAATGGATCAGTGGTGAGAAAGTCTCAAAACAGACGTGTAAGCCAGGGAGACTTCTTGTAAGACAAGACGGCATCTCCAACCTGCAAGAATTCAATTATCAATTAATGATGCTAGGAAACCTAGCGAGAAACATAACTGGAGGAATCCTTTTTTAGGATTAAGATAGGACGCTTGAGAGGCCAAGGCAGAAGGATCAAGAGCTCATGTCAGCCTCAGCTTCAGCCGAGACCGTCTTTTGAAAAGAAAAAAAGAAAAGAAAAAAATGGACACGTCTGAAACTGGGAAAAGTATAGAGGGTCATCTTTGTGTGCTTGAAATAGAGAAGCACCTTGTAAAGAAGACCTAGGAAGTATAACATCTGTGGAGAAAGTCATAGGTGTAAATGCATAGGGGGACTGTTTTTCAAAGAAAGATATTACAAACAAAGAAGAAAAGTGACAGACTAGAAGAGTGCATTTGTTGGCTGGGTATGGTGGCACACATCTGTAATGCTGGTACTTCAGAGGTAGAGAAAGGAAAGAAGGAAGGGAGGAAGGGAGGAAGGGAGGGAGGCAGGGAAGCAGGGAGGCAGGGAGGGAAGGAATCCATCACATCTGAAACTCTGGAATTATGTAGAAAATGCACAAAATTTCTGTAAATCAAGAAACAGAAGGCAGAAAAACAATTGAAAACATAATGAAAAATAAAATATACAAATCACAGAAAGAAGAATCTGGTATCTAATGTGTGAAAAGTGATCAAAACCTCTAGTAATCAAAAGAACACATGCTAAAACAGTAGAGAGAGAGCTACACCATGACACATACTCCTGTGGCCCCAGCACTTAGGAGTTGGAAGTAGAAGGGTCAGGAGTTTAAGGTCAACCTTGATTGCATAGCAAGTCTGCATAGCAAGTTTGAGGTCAGCTTGGGTTATAGGACACCCTGTCTCAAAAAAAAAAAAAAGAGAGAGAGAAAATATTCCATAGTTTTCAATAATAATATAGTTTAACAAGTATTTAATTTGTGCTAGATATTATAATTAATATACAAATAACTTACCATATATGAAAGGATATATGTAAGTAATGTACAAACACTGTGACATCTTATTCAAAGAATGTAAGCATTTGTCTCCAGGGGAGATCCAATCCCTATGTAATACCAAGGGACAACTGTATTCATGCAGCTAAATGTGTCCCAGCAACCCTACTCTTGGGAGATCTCTAGAGAACTTGCTTATAGTCTTTATGGGATAGGAAAGGGGTTGTGCATCTCAGGGTTGCTTGCAGAATCCCTCGGTATGCAGTCAGGAATACAACTTATTGAAGTATTTTAAATTCACATTGTTACAATGATATGGATATGTCATAGTTAGGCACAGGTGTCAACTTGACAGTTGAGGGTTTGAGCTCTGAGCACATTTGTAGAGAATTAGTGGTTAAATTAATCCCAGAGCAAACCTGCAGGAAATTGTCTAGCTGATGGGGAAGGCCCTGGAATAAAATACAGACAACTGGTTGAGAGAGTCGGCATCCTTATATACACTTGGCCAGACATGCTGGTCTAGCAAGTAAGGATCATCCCTTTCTCAGCCATTATGTAAAGATGGTGTGGCCAGTTCCCTCAGTCCTGGTGTTGGTACATGCTCTCCCATCAAGCTGTACTACCAACTATAACCAGACTATCATAAGAAAATAAACCCCTTGTTCCCTTAAGCTGTTTGATGGTGATTTATCAGCAATCATGCAGTTGAACTGCAACAAGATTCTATTTTAGTTCTTTTGTTTTTCTCTCTTGACACTATCCTCAATGTACAGTCATACTGTACATTGTGGGTCTGTTTTATGAGTTCCAATTGTTGCCCAAGTTCTCACTGAACACATGTACCACATATGACAAACAATATGTCATTTTTAAGCATAGGGTAGATATGAATGAAAGAGAAAAAAATCAGGAATAAAGAGAAACAAAGGACCAATGGTCTCATGGAAAACTATGAGAACAGAGAATGATCCACTCTGTGTTCTGCTGAGTGTGTTTCAGGAATATTGAACTACCTTTCATCTCTTGTGACTCTCACATAACATGTCCAATTCATTAGTGAATCCTACATCATCCAAATGCATACAGAATTCACCCATTCCTATCCTTTTTATTGGTATTACTCCAGACTTGGTCTTGGTCAAATCTTGCCTCGTTACTGGCAGCAGCCTCGTAACCAGTCTCTGGTTTTGCATCTCCCTATCTTTGGTCCACCTTTAATCCAGCAGCCAGAATGATCCTAGTTAAACAAAAGTTAAAAGACCTCCAATTCTGCTTAAGGCTCTCTGGCTTCCTGCCTCACTCAAACAGAAGTGAAGAGCAGATGATCCACAAGACCACACGAACAGCACCCTGGGAACTTCTAACCTTATCCCCTAATATTCTCTCACAAGTAATATCTTATGCCACACTGACTGCCTGCTGTCCTTGAACACACCACACAGAGCCTTGACTTAGGGTCTTTGCCTTTTTTTTTTTTTGCCCCAAATGTTCTTTCCTATAGTTCCAAACAGCTCATTCTCCTTTTCTGTACTTATTCAGAAGTTGTAATAATACTTTCCATGATACATTTTTTTTAAAATGGCAACCCTTGAATAAGTCAAAGAGCTGAACAAGGTATGAGAAAGAGCTGAACACACAGAATGCCATGGATGAAGTACAGCTGGAATTATACACATGGATAGTTACTTGGCATTATAAACATGAAGAGATGCTCAGCATTATAAGTCACTAGTGAATTACAAATTAAAATAGCAATGAGGTACTACTGTACACCTTTCAGAATTTGAAGGAAGGACGAGCAATCCCAAATGGCTAGCAAGGACATAGAACTAATTGTATGATTTCCAATCATCATGGTACAAAGTGACACGGTCACTTTGAAAGGGACTTTATCAGTTTCTTACAAAGCTAAAAGCTAGCTAACAACAGAGTCTTGCAATTGTGCTACTAATTACTTCAAGTAAATCTACTAATGACTGGACTCATAAATGTTTGGCAGGAATACTACAGATTTGGTATGTTTTCTCTCCATCTCATACCAAGAGACAAATGATTTTGGCTTCTCCCAAGCAGATGAGGTTACCTTAGATTTCTCCATCTAGATAGCATCCCTCAGATTCCTCATGAAAGGCAACTGTGTATGTTTCATTCACTAGAAATTTTCCAAAACTTAAAAATGGCCTGGCACACAGACACTCAAAAAGAATCTGTTGAACAAATGACTAAATGACTTTCACTGTATGGAACTCAGGGAAAGAAAAAGTAAGAGAAAAAGGAAAAATGTTGTAAGAGTATAAGATAATAAAAGTCTATGCAATTCACATTTCCAGCTCTTAATATTACTCAGGTAATTTGTGTTTATTGATAATGTCAACATTATGAGTTTTCCAGAGTCATTAGGCTTTTTCTTTATTTGGATAATGTCCCATTATACAACCTCACCTGGTCTCAAACTCCTGGTCCTACTCTTAGTCTCCCAGGTGCTAGGATTTCAAGTATGTCTTATCATGTCCATCTTCATTACTGTCTTGGTAGCATATCTAACTTATCTTCTAATGTTCCTATTCATAAAATATACATTGCCTCCCCAAAACAGCTCATTTTAAGATGATTCCAGTTCGTAAAGGCTTTTTCAACTGTTTCAGAATAATTACAAAGGGAAAAAAATTACAGCACACACACACACACACACACACACACACACAATGTACACACAGTGCCCCAATTTTTTCATGTTCACATGATTATAAAGGAAAAATTTCATTCAGTCTCAGACACCATTTAGGAAAAGATCACCTATGTATTAATAGTTTAAATCCAATGACATCTCACTTAGATAAGTACGATAGTTATAATATGTAACAACTGAGGGCTAAGCTGTAGGGACATCTATGAAAAATTATTTGTTAAGGCAAGCCTTTGAGCAAGTCTGTTGGAGATTATCTAAATGATGTGGGAAGACCCAGCCCACAGCGGGTGAGATCATCCCTACTATCAGGTGAGTAAGAAAGAGTTCTGGTTGGAATTTGGCAGATTGGCAAGCTAGAAAAATATGCCCCTCTCTTTCAGCTGTTCCTGATGATATGGTGTGGCTAGTTTCCTTGGTTCCTGATATTGATATGAACTCTCCTGTCATCATAATGAACTATAACCTAGAGCCATGAGCATGAGTTAAAAAAAACAATCCCCCCTTTACCCTAAATTATTTCAGTGAAGTATTCATATCAGCAACTAAGGAGTAACTAGGACAATGAGTAAGATTTTATGTTACTAGATATTCTGTGAATTTCACTAATTTAATTTTCTATGTGTCTCCTGTGTAGGGTTCTGTCCATTTCTTAAATTTTAGGCAGCATTGCTTCTCTGGAATAAAGTCGCCCTTTATTTGTGCAGAACCATCAAAGGACTGTGAGACACAATCAAGCTCTTGACCTGCTTATTCAGAGCGAGAATGATCCATGTGGCACCACTGAAGGGCTCTGTCCTATTCAAGAGAAGTGCTATAGGGGAAGGGAGTGGCGTAGATAATGAAGGGCTCTGCCCTTTTTTACTTTCCTGAACACACACACACACACACACACACACACACACACACACACACACACCCCAGCCACTGCTCTGCAGTTAGATGCAGCTCACTGTTCTTCATGCTTTTAGTATGCCATTTTTATATACAACAACCCACAGGGAGCACATGATAACATCACCCTCCCCCTCTCACCTCCTACTCTCTTCTAAAGCATGAAACACTGCAGAAAATGAGCAAGTGGATAAGCCAATTTAAGAAATTGTGGGTGAAGACTGAAATCTGTTTTGGGGAGGCAAGAATGTCCAAACTATCAGACCTCAGAACTGTGGAACTCTATGGTTCTTCTGTGAAAAGTCGTGGTACTGAGAATTTATATTTGTCTGTAACGTCAGCTCATTCCATTGCTCCCACATAAACATTCACGTTGTCTTAGTCTTAAGAAAGAAGCGAACTTGACTTTGCAAAGTAATTGAATTTCAGGAAGATTTTTCGCAAATTATACTTTTATAGATAAAAGCCTAACTGAAATAAACCATTGGCTCAACAATGTAATCTTGCAATGAATGCAAAAAATTACTAGTAAATATAGTCATCTCTCCACATCCAAGAGTTGATTCCACTTGGCAATAACAAAATCTGTGGATGCTCAAGTCCCTTATATAAAATAATCTAGTATTTACATACATCCTCTGAAGTCCTCCCTGTATACTTGAGATCCATCCTTGCTTGCTTCTAATACTCAAGGCAAATGCTATGTAAATAGTTGTGGTACTGTATGGCTAGGGATGACCAAAAGAAAGAATGACTATGTTCGCTCAGCACAGATACAATTTTTAATTCCAATATTTTTTAGCCCAAGTTTTTGTCCCAGGAACAGATGCAGAAATCACAGATACAAGTGGATGGCAGTATTTAATTAGGTTACTTGTTGCCATGTACACCAACATCTGAAAATGCATTTGTGTAAATTCACTTGTTCATTATCAGCTTCCCACATCAGATGAACAAAGGTTTAAAAACCTTGGGAAAATGCTTGTGTTTTCTGTTTCATCCACTGTGTCTAGAATGTAAAAGGAGCTCAGTGGACATCTGCTAAATGGTAAGATGGCACAGCTGTGCACGACGATGCTGCCTGCCCTCCCAGCACTCTGGAGACAGGACTACCAAGAGTTCAAGGCTGGCCTGGGTGACGCAGTAGGTTCCAGTCAGGCTGGGGTACAAAGCAAGATCCACATGTGGAAAAAGAAATACCACTAATTAGCTATTTTTTTCTCCATCTACTCCCTTGAGAAAGCCACCTACAAGTGTATCTCTCTGCCTGTCATAAAACCTCAAACTGCTTCTCACCACAGTGTTATTTGATGGAGAGAAGCAGAGGTTCACTGATGAATTGCCTCAAAGAAATCCCATGGCCGCAATTTGTTTATGTCTTTAAAATTATTCCTTGGGGTTCTCAGAATAGTCCCTAGATGCAAACTGAACACATTTGCAAGAGGTAAGTTAGGTTAGCTTGGAAATTGTGGGGTGTGTGTGTGTGTGTGTGTGTGTGTGTGTGTGTGTGTGTGTGTTGTGTTGCCATTAGCTTGCATGGTTGCTGATAAATGACCATCAAATGGCTTAAGGGAACAAGGGGTTTATTTTCTCTTATGATTACTGGTTACAGTTCTTAGTCTGGCTTGATGGGAGAGCACACACCAACACCAGGGCCGAGGGAACTGGCAACACCATCACCACATAATGGCTGAGAGAGGGATGAGCCTTACTTGCCAGACCATATCTGGCCAACTGTACACAGGATGTCAACTTTCTAAACCAGCTGTCAGTATTTTATTCTCCTGTTCAGGGCCAAGTCCCACCCACTAGCCAATCTCCTTCAGGTTTGCTCTGGGTTCAACTCAGCCACTAATTCTCTACAAATGTGCCCAGAACTCAAACCCTCAACTGTCAAGTTGACACCTGTGCCTAACTATGACAGTTTGTGTGTGTGTGTGTGTGTGTGTGTGTGTGTGTGTGTGTGTGCCTGACAATATAGAAGATAACTTTTAGATGATGTTCCTCACCTTTACATCTTGCTTAACAGCAAGTCTCTTCACTGTGAACCAGGCTGACCTGCCTGCTAGCTTCTGCAGACTCATGTCTCTCTGCCTCTCAAGTCCTGCAAAGTGGGATTGCCACTGTGCGCACCATGTACATGAGATCAGGCTGTCCAACCTTCTATCATCAGACTTGCATGGCAAGCAATTTACCACTGAGCCATTGCGCCAGCTGCTCCTGGAAATTATTGCAATTTGTTATCATGTTAAAATCAGGATGATACTGACTCGGACTCATTGCTCATGATGTGAGCTTCTGTACATGCATAGAAGTGCTGAGGTAGGCCTGCCGTTCTAACAGCAAACCAAACAAGATTTTCCTAAGATACAGTCAGGCTATTTCATCCTCCCTCTGCCGGTGCAATGACTCCTAGAAGCAGGAGCAGCTCTGACAAATGGCAGTCAAAAGAACCCTTAGTTCCTGTATACCCAACCTGCTCAGAGGCACCAAACTTCTCTCCATCCATTGAGGATTCTCCTGCCCATAACTTTAGCCAGGCTTTTGGGTGGTCCTCTCCCAGAGGTTATCTCTGTCTGATGTTATCATGACCTAATTTCAGTAGGAAGTACTTTCCAAACATGTTTTATCGTGAAAATCATGGAAATACTTATTTTCAATGCAGCTTTCAAAGAATTTTCAAAGTAACCAGAGCTGTGTAAATCGGCACTCTGGGAAGCATAGGGAGCAACAAGAAAGAACTAAAAGATGCAAAAACTGATATTCATTTTGCACCCTGATGTCCACAGCAGAGCTATCCGTGACAGGCAAAAGGTGAGAACTGCCCAAATATCCAGTCACAGGCAAATGGATAAGCAATAAGTGATAAGTGTATACAATGGGGTACGCCTTAAAGAGGAATGAATTCTGGTAGATGGTATAAAATAAACTTCAACACAGTATTAGATGAAATACTGTGGACTGCTTGTCCCTAAACAAGACATACAAGCCTCACCCACACCCATCCCAAGGCTCAGGAAACATGGTGGAAGAGGGAATGAAAAGATTGTAAGAGCCTGAAGTACAAAAACAGTGAGCCAGATGTTATCTCCTGAACATGACATAATCATGATACACAAGATGTCATGGCAGATATGTGTACTTAAAAGAGTCATACAGGAACTGTCAAATCAACACCTCATCATAAGATCAGAAAGATCTCAAGAAGCTCCACACTTCTCTGAGAGACTGATGAGGACTAATGTTGATGGGGAAGAAAAGGTGGATGCTTTCTTCAGTGGTCTACCACTGATCTAGGAAGCTTGCTGGAGTATGAATCAGATCAGGCATAAGTCATCACAGACTAGATGAAACACAGTGGACCACACAAGTGAAAAGATTTGAAAACAGGAAGGAGTCTGGAAGGAGAGATGAAGCATTGTAAGGAAGAGGAAGGGGTATAGGATATGGGACTAAGGGTTGAAAATATTATAAAGTCACTATATGCATATATGTGAAGTTAAATTTAAAAAAAATACAAATATAAAAAAATTTTTTACATACTAACAGATTTTTAAAGGAATAAATTTAAAGGGAAAAAAACGAGGCACAGAAGTATGGAATAGAAAATAAATATAAACGTTAAATGTTAAGTTGTTTTACTATTTATTTTATAGCCACAATAGTTTATTACTATTACAGAGGAGGCCCTTACAAAATAATAAAGGCTCAAAATAGGTGTCTCTTAGCAAGGCTGAAGATTTCAGTCTCTGGTACTTGGAATTTATGCTGTAGTTCTTGCTTTTGAATAGATCACTGGGTGTTTGGCACAATCCATGCTTTTACCCAGATTTGAACAGAAGAATGGCAACCTGACTCAGGTAGAAGTAGATGAAATGTTTGGTTTCATGTGTCACATAACAACCAAAGTTCCACCCCACGATGCAGTGCCCGGTGGGGTTGTACTTCTTGACAAACTCCTTCTTGATAAGGGCTGCAACATCCTTTTCTATATTGTATTTCTCCAAAGCCTGAGTCCTGCACTCTAGAATCCTGTTGCATCTACTGCGACAAGTCTGCATTTTATCTTCTGGTCACACATGGTTACCATGGAGCAGGGGCTGGCAGGCTACTGCAGTCTGCTGGTGAGGTGCTGGCAGCATTCAGGCCAGAAAGCAGACGCTGTCTAAATAAATAAATAAACTTTAAAAGTACCAACATTACACAGAGTCATTTCTATGAGAGACTTAGAGAAATCAAATTCACAAGAAATAAAAGTAGGATGATGATTACTGGAGCTATGAAAAGAGGGAGTGAAAATTAGTGCTCAGAGTGCACAAAAGTACAATATAAAAGAGTTCTGAAGATTATGATATCGTTGCACTGATATGTGAAAATGATTAATGCTAGTGAAACTTCATTTAACCATGGTTAAAAGGGTAAATTTCATGTCTTATATCATAATTTAAAAAACAAATTCACTGGAACACTCCATTTGCTGTGAAGCTCATTAACACATATAACCTGAAGGCTCCCAAAGAAGCATCAGAGCTTGGAAAATGTCTTGGACTGATCAAAACATATCTGAAAAGATGCTGAAAGTGGGCTGGAGAGATGACTCAGGGGTTAAGACTCTGTCTCACAAACAGAAGGTCCTGGTTGGGATCCCAGATCCCATATAAAAATGCCAGGAGGAAAACTTGCACTTCCTGTTCTGGTGGGCGGAGCCTGGGAAATCTCAGAGCAAAGCAAGGAGGAGGTAGAAGCAATCCAGGATGATTCCCAAAGTCACCCTTGGCCCTCCACAGGGACACACAGTGCCCCCCCCAATAAATAAATAGATAAATAAATAAATGGTGCTGGAAGAGTATTTAGAAGGTCTTCTGACAGGAGAGCTCAGAGAATGCCAGGGGCCTACACTGAGGTTCAAGAGCATTATCACTTGTTTGCAAAAAGGGTTGTATGAACTGGGGTGAGCAGGCCCTCAACAGAACTCTCTGGAACACCTCTAAGTGGAAGAGGGGGGAGGGATGTGTGAAGAATCACACAGACAACCCCAACAGGCAAGAGTACCGATTTCCAGCTACACCAAAGAATGAGGGAGACTTTAGCTTACAAGCCTTCACAGGATATCCTGACCTGCCTCTCTTGTTATAAAATAGTCTCCTGCAAAAAAAAAAAAAAAAAAATTGACTTACACAATTCTCATTTATTCATTATTAGGCAATATTAAAAAAAGGAATCTGGTGCTGGCAAAGCACTGATACAAACATACCAAAGAAAAAGTAAAAACTATTAAAAACATATCAATGAACAAATACAATAACAGGGAGAAAAACAAGCATAGGCAAGCAGATGAAAATTATGTCTAAGGGGCTGGAGAGGTGGCTCAGGGGTTAAGCCTCTGCCTTGCAGGCGGAAGGTCCTGAGTTCAGATCCTAGACCCCACATGTAGACACCGGGCGGAAGCCAGGCGGCCTGTGTTTCTGGTCCTGGTAGGGTGGAGCCTGTGAATCCCCAGGCAAAATAAACAAGGAGGAGGTGGAGGCGGTTCATGGTGGTTCCCAAATTCGCCCATGGTTCTACACACACACGCGCACACACACATACACACACATACATGCACAATTGAATAAATAAAATAAAATAAATTAATAAAAAGAAAATTATGTCTAAGATTTTCACCCTGAAATTTAAGAATTCTTAACAAAGTAACTGTATTTATGGAAGAGACACAAAGCAGATTGCAAGATCGCTAGAGAGAGATGATGACACAATAATGGGAGATAAAATGTGAAGCACAAGAAGTATGAGAAAAAGTTAAGCCAGCTGAGGTGGAGATGAACTGGGCATGGTGGCATATGCCTATAAGGTGGTACTCTGAGGCAAAAGGACCACAAGTTGAAAGCCAGCCTGGGATGCATGATGAAACCCTGTCTCAAAACACCACAGATGATAAAGTTAGAAGGCACACAAGAGTAGACACAGGAAAACAGAGAGAAAATCTTACGAGTATGAAAATAAGAAAAAGTAAATGGCGACTTTAAAAGAATTGGAGAATGAGAATCATAACTAACCAAAATTCAGAAAATAAGTGATTTGTACTGCTCAGCCCTGATCAGGATATGTTAATCATCCCCCAAACCCAAGGCTTGGGGAGTGTCATAGAAGAGAGGGCAGGAAGTATGTGAGAGCCTGAAGGTGGGGACAGGTGTGACCAGACAGAATCTGCTGGATATGACAGGGCTACTGCACCCATGAACGCACTGCAGCTGTGTCTGCTTCCATGAGGCCTGCAAGATTTCATCTGGAAATCTGTCTATTGATGTTTTACCATGGAAAGGGGAAAATCTCAAAAGACACCACATCTCCCTGAGAGACCAATGAAGCTTAATACCTTCCCTAATGGTATGCCAACTGATACATTATCCACCTTCCATAAATGTACAGGCACATGCCATTAATGGCAACCCAGATGGAACACAAGAGGTCGTGAAAGCAGGAGGGAGACTGGTGAGGAAAAAGGTGGTTTGTAATAGAAAAAAAAAAGGAGATTGGGACTGGATAATAAGGAGTGAAAATCCATTGTATTCATGCATGAAACTCCAAACGAATATAAATTTAAAAAGAACTAGACATTAACAGCCACATTGGTTTATAAGCATTAAACTTATCTTTTTTCTTTGGTTCAGGCATACTACGTAAAGCTTTTATTTACAGGGCTTGATTACAGAAGTTAATACAGCATTCTCCAAACTTAAAGTAAAAATTGGAAAAAACAACTGATGGAAAACAAGCAGTGGAAAGTTCAAAAAAGCCTGTGGAGCAGTCAAGTCTAGAAGAGGACTGCTGAGCAGGTCAGTCAAGACGTTGGCAAGAGAACCTGGAACATTCCAGAAGCCTGAAGGAGATCCTTCCAGCAAGACCTACACAGAGAGCTTTGGGAACACAGCTTCTGTGAGTCTTCCCCTATGCTGGTGAAAGGCTTTCAGATGATGTAGGTACGTCCCATGTCTGGTCCTCCCTACTTCTGGTCTTTCACTGAATCTGGAACACACTAATTCAGCAAGCCCCAGAAATCCTCCTGCTTGATTTTCCAGTGTTGGTATTACAGGAGCATGCTTACATGGGCTAAATATCAAATTCAGATCACAGGACCCTGCTCCAAGTGAGAGCCACATGGAGATAGCACACGGCCCACCCACCCATCCCAGAACCCCAGGACCAAAACACCATGCCAGTAAGAGCCTTGTGGACACAATAGTGAGAAAATGGAATCAGCTAACATGTCCATCAGCAGAGGAATGGGAAATGAAAATGTGGTACATATGAAAAAATGTCGAATTGAAATTCAGCTGGAATTCAAAGCTAAACTAACTGAAATGGAAAGCCCAAAAGGGAGTATCATACAGAATAGATCAAGCAGAAGATGGAATATCATAACTGGACGATAAGTTGACAGAACAGGATCATTGAATTAAAGAAGCTGAAAAGAAAAAAAAACATGAAAGGAACATTCAAGAATTATGGGATATGATGAAGAAACCAAACCATGTGTTCATGGAAACTCAGGAAAAAAGTACAGCTCAGATCTTTCAATCAATCATAAATGAAAACTTTCCACCCCTAAGGAAAGAGTGCCCCATTCAAGTACAAGATGCATGATATGACCAAAATAGGAGCACAACAAGACAAATAGTAGTAACAACATCTCAGATATGAGACAAAGAGAACATTCTGAGAGCTGTAAAAGAGAATAAACAAGTCACATTTAAAGGCAAACCTATTAGAGTAACAGCTGACTTCTCAATGGAAACAGTAAGAGCCAAAAGAGCTTGGAAAAGCATTCTTCAAGTCATGAATGATCACAAATGCTAACCAGGTTGCTATAGCCAGCCAAACCATCAGTCATGCTTGAATGAGAAAAAAAAAATTGCCAACAAAAATAAACTAAAGTCCTTCTTATCTACAAAACCAGGATTGCAGAAAATACTGGAAAAAAATTCTCAAGACAAAATTGATCGACGTAGTCAAAAGGATAAAAGGGAAAAATAATGCCAGTACAAATACTAGAGAACCGCTAACACACAAAAAACAATAAACTATAAAAATAACAGAAATCAACAAAAAACTTCTCAATTATAACCTTAAACCTCAATAGGATCAACTCCCCAATCAAGAGAGACAGACTAACAGCATGGATTAAAAGCCACAACTCATCAATGTGCGCCCTTCAAGAAACAGACCTCACTTTGAGGCACAAAGGATGATCAAAGATACTCCAAGCTAACGCAACTAGGAAACGAGCAAGAGTAGCAATTCTAATATCTGACAAAATAGACTTCAGACCAAAACAAATCATAAGAGATACAGAAGAATACTGCATACTGTCAAAGGAACAATACATCAAGAAGAATCCACAATTCTAAACATATGCTCCAAACATAGACTCACCAAATTTGTTAAAGAAACACTGCAATGCATAAAACAACAAATCAACCCAAGCACAATAATAGAAGGGGATTTCAGCACCCTACTCTCACTGATAGACAGGTCAATAGGCCAGAAACTGAACAAAGATACACTGGAACTAAACGAAACCATAAATCAAATGGACCTGGCAAATATCTACTGAATATTCCATCTTCATGCCAAGGAACATATATACTTTTCAGCAGCCCATGAACTTTCTCCAAAATAGATCACATACTAGGCCACAAAACAAGCCTCCACAAATACAAGGAAATCAAAATCACCACGTGTACTTCATCTAACCACCAGGGAATAAAGATAGACATCCATAACAAGGCAGATACCAGCAAATACACAAACTCGTGGAAATTTAACATGCTACTGAATGAGGAATGGGTCCAAGCAGAAGTAGAAATGTAAATTCAAAAATTCCTAGAACTCAATGATAATTTAAACACATCATATCAAAACTTCTGGTATACGATGAAGGCAGCAGTCCTAAGAGGAAAATTCATAGCACTCGACACCTACATCAAAAAAATGGAAACATCACCAGTGAACAACCTAACAATGCAGTTTAAAACTTCAGAGAAACAAGAACAAACCAACCTCAGAAGAAGTAGACCTGAAGAGATTAGCAGGATCAGAGGAGAAATAACTGAAATTGAGACAAAGAAAACAATACAAAGACTTAATCAAACAAAAAGCTGGTTCTTTGAAAAACTTAACAAGATTGACAAACCCCTTAGACAAATTAACCAAAATCAAAAGAGAAAAAACTCAATTAATAAAATTAGAGATGAAAATGGAGTTATTGCAACACATCATCAAGGAAATTCAGAAAATCATAACGTCATACTTTACAAATTTATATACCATCAAGTATGACAGTCACAGAGAAAAGGACACATTTCTAAACACATACAACGAAGCAATCCAGGATGATTCCTAAAGTCACCCTTGGTCCTCCACAGGAACACACAGTGTCCTTTGATGTACACACACACACATACACACACACACACACACACACACACACACACACACACACACACACACACAAATAAAGTTTAAAAAATAAACAATGCCTATATACCAAAGTGTGCCAAAACACTGAACCAGCTCTCCCCATCCTATCCATGTGCCCAGAAAGTAGTCCTACCCACCATGGGCTGGGTCTTCCCACATCAATTAGATGCTCTCCCACAGGCCTTCTCTGGGCCTATTTCAACAAAGCATTTCTTCACATAAGTGCCTAAAGGCTTATCCATCAATTGTCAATTTAATGCCTGGTACAGAAATCATTATTACTTATATTCTAGATGTGTTTGTGGAACGAGGCACAATGCTGTGAATGCCTATGCCTGCCAAATGTCATTGCTTGAAGTCCTAACCCCCTAATTCTGTGGAAATGGGAGCTGATAGCACAGGGCGCCCTGTGATCAGTCTAGCAACTTTTCGAGAAAAGCAAGAGTTCTCGCTCATTCCTCTCATTGCACCCCTTGAGCTGGACAGAGCTCTCACCAGGAACCAAGATGGCTGGAATCTGGATCTGGTACTCCCCAGCATCCAGAACAGTGAGAACAGGATGTCTACTAATCACAGTCCCTTGGACTATGATACTTTCTATAGCACACCAAGCTGGCTAACACGGAGGTGTGCAGAAAGGTAGGTGTCCAAAAGAAGGTGAAGGAAAGTAAGATGCCCAGAATGTCATAAAGAAAAACCTTTACAAGATATTGTGGAAAAATTTTGAACAATTCATGAAGCAGGAGAATATAATGAACTCCTGTGTGTTCAGAGGCCCACTTGAAACAGTCAACACCGCCATCTTATTACCTACGTATCCCTGCTTTCTTTTTCTTTTTTTGCTTTGTTTAGTGGATTTTTTTAGTTTTAATGATATCTTCTTTTTTAAATATTTCATTTATTCATTTGCTTATTTAAGAGAGAATGAGAAAGAGCACATGCATGTCATGGCACATAAGTGGAGGGCAGAGGATAACTTTCTGATGTCGGTTCTCTCCTTCCACCATATGGGCTTCCAGGGATCAAACTCAAGTGACCAGGTTTGCTAACAGGTGCCTTACCTGCTGAGCTATCTCACCAGCTCATTAGTGGAATGTTTTAAAAGCAAAGTCAAGACATTTGTATCACTGTACCAAATACATTTCTATAAGCACCTCTAAGAGATGAAGATTTTTTTTAATCAGCACGCCCACATTAACTTTATCATGCCCCATGAAATTCAGGGTACATCTTTCAATATGCCAAGGTCTAGACCCAGAGAAATTCAACTTTATGAGTGGATATACTAACTGATCAAATTTTTGAATGAAATCCCCTTAGTAAGGCTAAGAATACAAAATAAGAGAGGAGAGAATTTAAAACTGAAAACTGCAATCTCGTTTTCTTTTATATTGCTCTACAAATATAAACCTGGGCAGTCAAAGTCCAGAAGGGAATAAAAATAGGCTGTGAATCAAAACCATTAATCATATCCTGTTATTTTTAGTTATCTATTTCTTCCCGGTATTTTAGCTCAGCATCAATTTAATATATTTAACAACACTTTTTTCTGGGGAAGATATTTTAGATCAATCATGGAAAATTTTGACCAAAAGATAAATTTAAAGGTAAAGCCAACTTTCAGAGCCTGTATCCACAGCCTTACTGAGATGCTTACCTTCTCAATTGCAATGTTCTGTGTTATTACTCTGTCCTTTAGCCTGGCATGTGTAGTGGCACACATCTGTAAACCTAGCACTCAGGAGAAAGAGGCAGAAGAATCATTCAAGGTCATTCTTGGCTACATAGCAAGTTCAAGATCAGTCTAAGAACCTTAAAACCCTGTCTCCAGTAAAAAACAGAAAACAAACACCAACACCACAGATACTCTGTCCTATGTCTCAAGCATCTTCCATTTCATTTAAAGCCATCTCAAGAAACTCACACTTAATGTTAAACTCAAAAAATGTAAATGACAGGATGACAGATTTTATTATTATCCTTGCTATAAGCAGACTCCAATAACAGAAATTTGTAAACATTTGCTTGTGGTGTATTTGCCCTTCAATGGTCTTAAGAGTTGAAAGAAAGTACTGGTCTCTTTATTTCCACTGGAATGTTTATAAAGACCATTCTATGCTCAAATGATGCACAATATTTGATTAGATCTAATGTTGGAAATAATGTTGGAAATAAAATTTTCCAGCATAGTAATTAATTCTTAATTACCCAAAAATGCAATGGATAAATATTAGTCTAAATCCTGGAGCTGAGAAGAAAAAGGATTTTTTATGAATTCTTCTGCTCTAGATTCCTGCTCTTCAAAGATATGTATGTTTGTATTCAGGATTTGTTAGCTAGCTTTCCATCACAGTGACAAAATAACTGAGATAAACAACTTATAAAAAAGAAAGGTTTATGGGGCTGGAGAGGTGGCTCAGGGGTTAAGCCTCCGCCTTCCAGGCGGAAGGTCCTGAGTTCGGATCCCAGATCCCACGTATAGACGCCAGGCGGAAGCGGGGGCGTCCTGCGCTTCTGGTCCTGGTAGGGCGGAGCCTGTGAATCCCGGGGCAGAAGGAGGTGGAGGCGTCCATGGTAGTTCGCGAATTCGTCCGTGGTTCTACACATACACAGACACACACACAGACACACACACATACGGCACATACACACGCACATGTGCACAGTTGAATAAATAATAATAATAATAATAAAAAAAATTTAAAAAAAGAAAGGTTTATTTGGGTTTGGAACTTGAGCAGTTGCAGTTGGCCCTCTTCTCTTAACTTTGTGGCGAGGCAGTATATGTGCAGAGGAAGCTACTCTCCTCCTGGCACCCAGGAAGCAGAGATGGAGAGAAAGAGGAGGAGCCATTCCCTGGTGTACTAACTTCTCCTACCAGGCTCTCCCTCTGGAAGGTTCTCTGGTCTACCAAAAGTACCACGTGCTGACAGACCCTTTAACATGAACGTCTGGTGGGGAGACATATTAATTCCAATCTATGGCAGATTTCATGGTGCCTTTGTGCTTGTATGAGTGGAGATATCCAACACCCCTCTACCACTCCATCCCCACTTCTGGTAGGGGCCAGAGATAGTCTACAGGGCTTTCCCTTTACAGAGGAGCATTTGTCATTATTGCCCACACATTGGTGAGGCACCTGCTTTCTAGACAGACAGCCTATCGATGAAGATGCTGAACAACTCCATTTCACCCTTTCAGGAAACTCACTAGACCTAAGTAGAGTGTATACTATCTCACAGGACTCTAACCTTGCGCCATATACGCATCTTCCCCCACATTGTTCTACCAGCACAATGTCACCCATCATCAGTCACATGAATAAACAGATCACTTCACCTTCTCCATGAAACGTGAGCTGCATTTTGTCAGGAGGGATGAGAGAGGCAGGTGAGCTCACGTCACCCAGACAGAACTCCACAGAAACTAACAAACAGAAAACCGGCCTAGTGTTCCTTAGGTCCTGCACATCTCTCTCCCAGGAATTTTTGTGACACAGGACATTGTCTTCTGCATGCTTGTCACCCCAGACTAGTTCACTGCAATTACATGAAAAGATTTCAAAAACAGCAATTTAGAACAACCCCTTTAATAGAAACTCTGGAGGGAGGGATGGAAGATCTGAAATTCTGAGAGCTCTTCAGATGTGTCTGCTGACTAGCAGCAGCAGGTGGGGGGGGGACTCACTGGCTGGGATAACAGCTTTCCACACATAGTACTTCTATAGAAGCATCTGACAGCTGAGTAAATGAATGTGTGGAACTTGAATACAAGCTCTCAATGATGAGCTCGGACCACCTCCAAGGTCTATGTCCACCATCTAAGCATCTGCATCTCACAGCATCTGACCCAAGTGGGAGATTACTCCGCTCTGCTGTGTCGCTCACCCCCTGCACAAGCAGAAATACTCTCACTCTGCTGAGATGATGAGCCAAGAAAGAACACTAGGGCTGGAGAGATGGTTCAGGGGTTAAACCTCTGCCTCACAAGCAGAAGGACCTGAGTTTGGGATCCCTGCTCCCACGTAAAAATGCCAGCAGAAATGATTATGATCTGTATTTCTGGCTTTGGAAGACAGAGTCTGGGAAATCCCAGAGTGAAGCAAAAAGGAGGTAAAAGCAATGCAAGGTGATTCCCGTAGTCACCCTTGGGCCTCCACAGGGACACATAATGTTATCTGAGAAAGGAAGAGAGGGAGGGAGGGAAGGAGGGAGGGAAGGAGGGAGAGAGGGAGGAAGGGAGGAAGGGAGGGAGGAAAGGAGGAAGGAGGGAGGAAAGAAGGAAGGGAGGGAGGAAAGGAGGAAGGGAGGGAGGAAGGGAGGAAGGGAGGGAGGAAGGGAGGAAGGGAGGGAGGAAGGGAGGAAGGGAGGGAGGAAGGGAGGAAGGGAGGAAGGGAGGGAGGAAGGGAAGAAGGGAGGAAGGAAGGAAGGAAGGAAGGAAGGAAGGAAGGAAGGAAGGAAGGAAGGAAGGAAGGAAGGAAGGAAGGAAGGAAGGAAGGAAGGAAGGAAGGAAGGAGACCGCAATCATGAACTCTAGCACCTCAGAATCACCTGCTGGAGTTCAATATAGGTCTAAAATAATGAAGTTGGAAGCCTGTAGCTGAGAAGTTGGAAACTGGGTACCTTGAATCCCTGTATAAGGAACAGAAACTCAGCTCCAGGAAGGAGGTGAAAAGAAACCTAGTCACTCGGAAGCCACATGCAGACTCTAAGAGAGACCATACCATCCTCGACTTCCAACCACCCTCGCCCACTTTAACCAAATAGCTTCTTCCTCTTGCCAACACTCTTGATGAATGGTCTCCCCTGCTCCTCCTCTGGGGTCCCTGATCTGCTGTGGTCAGTACTGCTTGATTCATGAAGCACTATTGCTCGCAATTAAGCTTGCTAAAAACTCACGATACCTATTTATCTTTTTCATAATAGAAACTATACTAAAAACAGGTCTGCCATATGACTCAGTGATCCCACTTCTCTGTATATATAGCCCAATGAAATACATCATACCCAAGACATGCTAAGTAAAATAAATCAGTTACAGAAAGGCAATATTGAATGTTCTCTCTCATGTGTAGAAGCTAAATCAAAAAACCATCAAACCCAAGACACAGATGACTTACCCAAACATAGAGCAGTAATTGCTGGAGGTTGAGGATGATTGATGGAATAGAATGATAGATGGTTGGATAAGTTTGACATGGGGGTTTGCTCCTGTAGTGCCAGCCTTCAGGAGACTGAGGTAGGAGGATTATGAGTTCAAGGTCAGCCTGGGCTATATAGTGAGAAGAAAAGAAGAATGGAAAAAAGAAGAAAGCATCATGGCTCACAAGGCACACTACATGGAAGAACAGGCCCTGCTGTTCACAATGATTTGTTGCATACATTATGAAGACTTACAGGGAATAGCCCAAGGGTTAGAGACAAAAAAGTGATGAGGCGAGTGTAACAGTTACTCTTAATTATTGCTGTGAGAGAACACCCAAAGTCAAGCAACATAAGGGAGAAAGGGAGATTTATTCAATTTACGGGTCCAGAGGGAAGGTACAGTTTCTCATAGCAGAGGCAGCATGGCTGGCTGGCCAAAGCTGGAGGAGGCTAAATCTCTGCAGACATCTTGGAGGTTCAGAACTGCAAGACTGCTTGCTGCAAAGGCAGACTTCTCCTGGAGGTAGGGTGGGACCAATCCACCTCAAAACCCACCCCTGTGACTGCCTTCCCCCAGCAAGGCTCCACCTCTCCAGGTACCATGGCCTTGCCAAACACATGAGACTGTGGGGGACATATTTCAAACCATGACAGCGAGGGAAATATTTATCACCCTGATTTGATGGGGCAGATTGTATTCTTGTGTTGAAATACCACAATTAATCCCATTAGAGTGAAAATTAACACATTAAAAAAAAAAACTTAAGCCACATGTGTGATGCACAATTGAAATCTCAGATCCCCAGCAGGCTGAGGCAGGAGGATCATAAACTTGAGACTAATCTGGGAAACTTGAACTAGGCCCTATCTCAAACCAGGAAGATGAAAAAATGACTATGGAGTAATTATTATTAATAATGGCTAAGCAGTAATATGTGAAAGTGAGGAAGGAAAGGTAGGGAGAGAAAGGAAGGGAAAAAGAAATCTTTAAACATAATATTCTCTCTTTCTATCTGTCTCTGTCTCTCTCTCTGTCTCTCTCTCTCTCTTTCTCTCTCTAATGTGGGTCTCATGTAGCTCAGTTTGACCTCAAACTCACTTAGGTATCCAAGAATGACCTTGAACTTTTGTGCCACCTGTCTTCACTTCTTGACATCATGCAGGTTATTTGTTTTAAAGAAAACATTTAATTGAAACAACATTTAATTGACTAACTCTTCGCTCTCTGCCATATACTTGGTGTTTGTCTAGCATGACAGGGCATCTGGAATGATTACAGGGCTTGATAACTTCCTCCACTTGGTGTTGGAGAGATGCATCCTGTCCTGGAAACAAGTCAACATCAAGTTATTCCTCAGTCACTCCTCAGCTATCAAAGGACAAAGTATTCCTATCTGCATTTCACAAGTGAAGAGTTAAAGATCAGCTACAGGTTATACATAAGCACAATTTAGATTTGAACTGTTCTTTGTGGTTCCAAAATCCAAGCTACTTCCCAAGCCCACCAGCCACATGAAAGCTACCAGTCTGGTGTCACTCAACACCACTCAAGAAGGACAGAATATCCAAGGGACTGTGCATTCGATCCTGGTGTAGATGCAAGTTCCTTGAGGTCCCTATCTTCAAACAACTCTGGTTGAATGCAAGTACATAGCAGTGGGAGCAGTGGGCATCACAAAAGCATGTAAGTAGGGCAGAAAGGATCCAGGGCTAATATACCCCCAAAGGACCTGCCACTACTGACAGGATTTCTCCACTTAGACCCCATCTCCATAGTAGTGCTGTGGCTATGAGCAAGTGTTTAGAAACTTGAGGGGCCATTTTACATGCAAACGATCACAGATAGTTACAAAAAACATCTTAGCAGTTTTGACTTCTGCAGCCACTGTGAGAAGAATCGCAGTTTCCCCAGGTGATGAGGATGAGGTTTCTGTGGAATGGAACAGACCGAGGACACTCACTCTGTTTGCTTCTCCCCGTCCTATCTGCAGCCTTCAAACCCCTCTGGTTGGTCCTTGGTACATCACCCCAACCTCCTACAGAGCTGCCCCTGTGTCCAGGCTAACCCACTGTCCACATCTCAGCAAAATGAACCTTTCAAACAGCAATCGCCTTTGCCTCCTACAGCTAGCATGGTGCCTAACACATAGTTCAAACTCAACTCACGCCTGTTGAAGAAGAGCTACGCAATAACATACACAAAGCTGTATATTGCATGTAATATTAATATAATTTACTCATTTTTCCCAAGTGTGTGTCCAAGATAAACCCTGTCCATAGACTGATGACTCCTGGGAAACAATATGCATTCAGTTCACCAGACATTTAGGCATTGGTTTTTCAATGCCTTTAAGGTCTTGCTCCCCCACCCCTCCCATTCTTTTTCTCATTCTAAGCCACAGAGCTGTTGAGAGCTGTTTAGAATTCTCAAGCAAAGTCATGTTCACTCTAACTTCTGGGAGTCTTTCCACAGGACGGTCCCTCTGCCTGAAACAGTCTTCGCCACTTTCCTTACGCAAACCAGCTCCCTCCCTTTTGCTCAAACATGACTCTGCTATGCCCTACCAGATCTGCATGTGCATACTTGTATGTACACACACACACACACACACACACACACACACACGCTCCATATCATAAAGCAAGTGAAGAAGATTCTTCACTCTTTAAGCAGAGAATCAGAGGCAATGGATAAAGAATGGGTTGTAATTACCCTTCTTTTGCTGTGAGGCAATACTTTGACATAACCCAGCTTAAGGAAGAAAAGACAATTTTTTTAGCTTATTGTTCCAGAAAGGCTGTAGTTCATTATAGAAAGAATCATGCAGCAGCAGACATGGCTGAAAGCAGAAGTGGGAGGCTGGATCAGATCACCACAGCCATCACACAGCAGAGAGAACAAGAAAGCAACAGAATGCAGACCAAGTTACCAAACAAGACCCACAGCGCTGTGACATGCCTTCTTCCAGCAAGACTGTACCTCTCAAAAGTGCAACAACCTCCCCAAACATTGCCACCAGCTAAGGATTCAAAGCCATGAGCCTGTGGGGGAGGAGGGCAACTCACATTCAAAGCATGACAGTATTCTTTATGTGAAACTGGATTTCAGTTCAAACACTATTATCCAATGCTGGTATGAACACAAGGCCAATTCTTTAGTTTCTTTGGGTTTTATAACCTGTATTACAAGTTGCTTTGTAAAATAGGTGCTGTTACAGTCTGCCTGCATAGTTGCTGATAAATGACCATCACACAGCTTAAGGGAACAAGGAGTTTACTTTTTTATGATTGTCCTAGTTAAGCACAGGTGTCAACTTGACTGTTGAGGGTTTGAGCTCTGGGCACAGTTGTAGAGAGTTGATGGTTGAATTAAGCCCAGAGCAAACCTGAAGGCTAGCTGATGGGGAAGACCCAGCCTTTGGTGGGTGGGATTAGGCCCTGCATAAATCACAGAGAGCTGGTTGAGAGAGTTGGCATCCTTCTGTTCACTTGGCTAGACATGCTGGTCTGGCAAGTAAGGATTGTCTATCTCTCAGCCGTTATGTGGTGATGGTGTGGCCAGTTCCCTAGGCCCTGGTATTGATGCATGCTCTCCCATCAAGCTAGACTAAGAACTGTACCAGACTGTCATAAGAAAGTAAATTCCTTGTTCCTTTAAGCTGTGTGATGGTCATTTATCAGCAACTATGCAGGTGAACTGCAACAATGACAGTCTGGTTACAGTTCTCAGTCCAGCTTGAAGGGAGAGCACATACTAACACCAGGGCCAAGGGAACTGGCCACACCATCACCACATAAAGGCTGAAAGATGGGCAATCCTTGCTTGTTAGACCAGCATGTCTGGCCAAGTGAACAGAAGGATGCCCACTCTCTCAAACAGCTCTCTGTGGTTTATTCCAGGGCCTAATCCCACCCACCATGGGCTGGGCCTTCCCTATCAGAGTGAACTCTTCCACTCTGGGCTCAACTCAACCATTAACTCTCTACAAACCTCAACAGTCAAGTTGACACCTGTGCTTAACTATGACAGGTGCAAAAGTTTAGCAGTGCTGGCTTCTGGGAAACATTGAATAGTTAGCAACTGTGACATGGCAGAAGGAGTCTGTACAATGACCAGAGCTCAGAGGGACCCACAGCAGCAGTCGTATATCACATCAGTGAGCTGGCTCCACCTTTTCAGTTCAGCTCAGAGCTCAGTGTCCACATGCAGCAAGGCTGGCTGGCTGTACCATCTCAGCTCTTCAAAGCCTGGGTTACCCATCTGGAAGAATAAGCCCCGTCTACTCTCAGTCAAGACTATCTTCCCACTAATGACATACAACAAGAGCATCTTTCTGGGCAGATAATAGAAAGCGAAAGGAGACTTCCATGATGCTTGGGGCCACGATGCATGTTTCCCCTGGACAGTAGTCATCAAAGGGAGGCCCAATGCCCTGCTTAGGTCGGATCAAGAAGATTCCTTGGTCATGGGACTTTCTGTGCTAAAACCAAGACAGCCCCCTGAGAACTGGGAAGGTTGGCCACTTGGTGCTGTGTGACATATTTCTTGAGGAGATGCCAGTAAAACAGCAGAGTCTAAGTTGGTAAACCAATGAGTGTATTGTAATTACTTACAGGAGTGTGGGTGAGGGTTATTTACAGGAGAAGTGATCCCAAAACAATCACACTGTGATGGCTTCCCAATAGCTGCGCAGATGGAGTCCAATCTTCAATTTGCCTGCTCCAACCTACATACCCTAGTCCCTCCTTGGTCACATGCAATTGCATGCATATGACTGAGAGGGGCTGGAGAGATGGTTCAGAGGTTAAGCTTCTGCTTCCCAAACAGAAGGACTTGAGTTTTGATTCCAGATCTCATGTGAAAACATCAGGCAGAAATTGCAGCAGCTTGCACTTCCAGCCCTGGAAAGCAGAGCCTGAGAAATTCCAGAGCAAAGCAAAAGGAGGTAGGGCAATCTAGGATGATTCCCAAAGTCACTATTGGGCTTACACACACACACACACACACACACACACACACACACAGCTGAAAGGTTCATAAGAAAGTGTAATAGTTAACACATCTGGTATTAACTATAATAGGCTGAGACCACACATGGAAGGATCAACTGAGACCATCCGAAAAGATTATACCCGCCCTAGATCCTATCAAAACCTCCAAAGACCTCCTAAGATCCTCCCAGTAATGGACCATATAAAAGCCACAGAACAGAACACAGAGAGAGGAGAGACCCTCTGAAGCGGTGCTCTTCCCTCTTGCTGCCCAGACTTCAACGCGACTAGAGACTCTCTAGGAATCGCTCTTCCTTCCGGCCGGTTTCTTCAACCCTCTAGCCTTCCAACCCTCCAAGTCGTGGACTAGGCTAAAGACTCTAGGAATTCTCCAGCCTTCAGCCATCACCCCTTTGATTACTGAACTATGAATTCCGTGACTCTAGAGAACCCTGACTAACACAAAGAGTAACCAGAATCCCAAGAGAGGGTCCAATGATTCTCCCTACCCACTCTGTCTCTGAAGGAATGGGTTCTGGTCCTGATGGACTCTCACAGATAGGCACCACCGATGAGATGAAGACAGAGGCCGGTTTGCTTGGACCACAGTGTTCTACAGTCCTCTGCCAGTGCTTCTTCAGTCTGAGTGGGTGGTATGGTCAAATGCAAGCTCTTTTATTAGATATGATAGTGGATGAGATTCCCAATTAACAGTTCCATGGGAACGATACTGAAGAGTGTTTTAATGTAATTTACCCAGGATGCCAAATAATTGCAAGGCTTTTAAACTCTCTCGCAGTCCCTCTTGCGAGTATTGTGTGAAGTCAACAGTGGCACACGGTATCAAATACTGCACTAATTCCCATTCAAAGCAATTATCTCAAGGAGACTCTCAGCAACTTGAAAGAATATTTCTGAAACAACTATTTAATTAACCCCAGCAGAAATAAGAACAGAGCATACAAAGAAACAAACAGAAAGAACTCAGTCAGGCATGAGCTACAGACTGCTTGTAAAAGCACACAGCATTCTACTTTCCACTACATATTACTCACAATTCCCACTTCCAAAATATATGTTAGCTATAGATGTCTGACAGTTGAGGTCTGAACCTTGAAGCCCCTTTGTGAAGAACTGGTATACTTAAGGCAATCCCGAGCAAGCCTGTGGGAGATTGTCTAATTGACAAGGGAAGACTCACCCTACAGTGAGTCTTGGACAGGTGGATCACATAGAGGGTTGGCTCCATAGTTTGGCATACTTTTGGAACATTTTGGCATTCTGGCAAGAGAGAAAATGTGACCCTCTCTCAGATGTTTCTGTGGATATAGTATGGCCAGTTCTCTGGACTTCTGGTATTGGCATGAACTCTCCTGCCAAGCTGGACTATGAACTGTAACCAGAATTGTAAGCAAGAATAAAATCTCTTGTTCTCTCAAGTTCCTTGGTCATGTATTTATCGGCAGCCTGAGAAGCTACAATACAGACGAAGGAAGAACTCTATCAATCTTACTTCTCTTGATAACCATGGAGCAACACAAGATTGGAAAGTGGGTAGTTTTCAGAGATGGCAGGGTGATGGCATCAGGTAACATGGGGTGAGAGTGATTTAAAGTCATTGTTACATATATGTTTTGGATGTAAGTTGTCCCCCACAGGCTCGTGTGGTTTTGCGTCCTTAGCTGCTGCTGTTTGGGAAGGTAGTGGCAAAGGTAAGAGATGAGCCTTGCTGGAGGCAAGCACAGCACAAGGGTGGGCCTTAAGGGTAGGCAACTCTGGTTCCTTCCAGTTTCCTTCTTGCTTGTTCTGTCTCCATGATGGCTGCAGTGACCTGAACCAGCCTTCTGCTCCTGCCTCCAAGCCATGCCTTTTGCTCCAGATTCCTCTCTTAATGGACTATCCCCCATCTGCAACTGTAAGCCAAATAAATCTCCCCTTTTCTCTCTGAACTTGTGTACAAGAAGTGCCTCACAACAGCAGAAAGAAAGAATAACCATAACAACATATAGCACGTTATCAAAATAAAACTCAAAAAACAAGCAATTTGTCCCTCAAAGCAATGGTTAGCTTTACTTATATAAAGCACATATAATTGGTTGCACCGGAAATAAAAGTGTCTTATGCTGTGAGTAATGCTAGAAACATCAGCCAGACTTATAATTTGAAAAACAAGTACTGCACTCAAGTTTATTAACGTTATCTCAAGTTTCTATTTTTGGGCCTACAAGTATTTGGAAATCACTGTTTCTGTATTCCCAATTACTGCTTGGCTGTTTTCCTTTCTTTTTTTATTATGTTTATTCAACTGTGCGCATGTGCGTATGTTCGCATGCGCGTGTGTGTGTGTGTGTGTGTGTAGAACCACGGATGAATTCGCGAACCACCATGGATGCCTCCACCTCCTTCTGCCCTGGGATTCACAGGCTCCGCCCTACCAGGACCAGAAGCGCAGGCCGCCCCCGCTTCTGCCTGGCGTCTATACGTGGGATCTGGGATCTGGGATCCGAACTCAGGACCTTCCGCCTGCAAGGCGGAGGCTTAACCCCTGAGCCACCTCTCCAGCCCGGCTGTTTTCCTTTCTAACCCTGGACCTTTAACCATTGCTTGTGATCTCTCCCTTCTGAGCCACACCTATGCTTAGGGCCTAAAGGCAAAACTGTGAACCAACCCAACTCTCTCCATTCTTCTCTTCCGCACTCCTTATTTTCTTCCTCAGACCCTGTGTGACTAATATCCCAGTCAACGTTTCTGCTCTCTAACACCACACCCCCTCAATTTAACACTCATAGCTCTAAGAACTTGGTTCATCTCAGCTCAGGACAATACATCCTAGGTAATCCAAATTTAATTAATACATGACCTGACAAATGAGTACTTTAAGCCAAAATGTACCTTTTATTCAGTTATTAAGTCAGCTGAGTTGATTAATTAGATTGATTGAATAAAAAAATGATACTTTATATATAATATAGCATATATGGCATATACGTTGTAACATAGAATACACCACATCTTACAAGGTAGCAAAAGGCAGTTTCTAGAAGCCCCAATGTTGTCTTTGCTGCCTTCATTTGCTCACTGTCATCTGCTATTTTCTATGAAATGCGGCAATACCTTTCTACCATGTCTGAGCATTGTGATTTTTATCTCACCTGGTTTATCATGTTTCAGGGTTTCACTAAGAATGATTTGTTGCACCATTGATAAGAGAAGCCAAAATTGTTGTTTATATTATTACCAATCAAGTGTGACACCTTCACTGAATATGTATGTCTGGGAGGGGTATGTATGTGTTTATATGAAAAATGCACACAGATATACATCATGCCTACACACATACATGGTGGCCAGATATTGATATCAGGTGCTTTCCTCTATTACTTTTCACCTGATTTATTTATTTACTTACTTACTTACTTAATTACTTACTTACTTACTTTAAAGACAGTGTTTTACTGAACATGAAGCTAACACCTGATTAGGCTGAATCCTCCCATACTTCTCCTTCCTTTCTTCCACTGAGCACCCCCCCTCCATGCTGAAGTTGCAAATATGCCACCCCCAGCCAACACTTCTGTGCTGCTGCTAGACTCGGCTCTCTATTCTTGCACGGTAAGTACGTTACTGACTAAGTCATCTCCCCAGCACCTTCAATAAATTTTGTTGCTTGTCAGTTAGAGACGGTGTCTTGCTACATAACCCAAGGTGTCCTTGAACTAATTTCTCCTGTCTGGCCCTCCAAGTCCTGGGGATTACAAGCAGGTATCACCAATGCTCAGTTTTCCTTCATTAATTCTTTTCTTTGTAATATACTATCTCACGAATTTTTAGCACCTACAAGTTTCTGGAATCAATCAATGAAAGCAAAGAGTTTCTGAAACTCATTAGTGAGTGGGCAATCACAAAGAAAATGGATCATATTGTTTGGAGAATAGATTGGTTTTCAGTAAGAAACTAGTTTATCTGGTTTCATATCACTCACTGAAAATTTGAAGTTACCCTAAAATTATCATTTAGAAAGAAAGCCACATCGGAAATTAAATGACAAATTGTTGTCTAATCTGAGAAGAAATCATTTTTTAAAATATTTTATTTGAGGGGTTGGAGATTTAGCTCAGTGGTACAGCGCTTGCCTAGAAAGCGCGAGGCCCTGGGTTCGGTCCCCAGCACCGGAAAAAAAAAAAAAAAAAGATAAAATTAAAATATTTTATTTGAGAGAGAAAGAACACCCAGCATGGCACACATGTGGTCAGAGGACAATTTCTGGAGGTCTGATCTCTCCTTCTAAGGCAGGGTTAGAGCAGCTATGCTGGGATGGGTCTCTAAGGTCTTTGAAGGTCTTGGAATTCCTGAAGGCCATCCCCCACTGCTGGAATCACCCTGAAGGAACACCCCTGCTGAGAAACTGACTCTGATCCTCCCAAAGGTAAGATGGCCAATTTCCCTATGAAGGGATTATGGAGATGAGCCTTCCATATCCAACAAACATCTTGGTCTTTAGCCACACGTGGGCCCAGGAGCAACCGGTTTGGACCCAATGGGAGTTAACCAATGAGAAAAAGAAAGTTTCCCAGGCTTGCCTACGTGTATAAATATGCCTGACCCTGATAGCCATCTTTGGCACCCTAGCCCCTTATGGCACTCGGAGTGCCATGAGTTCTTTTCCAGCTGCCCACTTCTCAGGAGTTCTCCAGGGTACCTGCCCCTCAAGGCGACCCAGATGGGACTATCCTGTAAAATTTGGTAATCCAGAAGAGACATCTGAACAGAGGAAAGACTGTTCCTGCAACATTTGATGACCGTAAAGGACAGCCAGTAGACTGTTCCTGCATCACTTCCACCAATTAGGCTGCCAGACTAGAACTCAGTTCACTGGGTTTTCCACACAGGCACCTTCGCCTGCTAAGCCAACTCATTGGCCTAAAAAAGGATGTTGTAGTACATTCGTCTACACCAATGAGGCAATAGGAGAGGTACAGATAACTGAGCATTAAAAAATACCATTTGCCTATAGACATTGAACCAATATGTGGTGATTTGGGTCAGATTCTCCCTCCTCAAAGAAATCAAAAATAGGCAAAGTAAAACTGCTCTCCAAGAGCTAAACTTTTAAGATTAAATAGGAGTGGGAGTGGAAACCAACAAATCCACCTTTAAAGAACAAACTGACCTGACTTCACTGTTACTTGATTTTTATTGAAAGAACATTGCTGAGAAGTAGCCATGGAAACGGAGAAAGGAACATACAGGGGCACTTCAGGTCCAGTGGCCATCCAAGAGCTGTTAACGATCCTAAATCAATAGCATAGCGGGATGTCCTCACTGTACTAGAGATCAATGTACAGAATTGCAACCACTGGAAATTGAGTACATATTTCAACGTCTGGAACAAAATCATCCTCTTGTGGAAACAGATGAATTGAGAAGCGTCTCTACATGCAACGCTACTTGTTCTGAATCCGGGCTCATCAAGCACCTTCTGAGTGCTTTTGGTTCCCTGAGTACACTGAGCAACAAACATAGTGGGCTGACTCTACGATTAACTCACGATTAAGCTCAGAAATTTATACTTTACCATTCTGCTTGGGTGTGCGTAAGTCTGTTTGGTTAAGGTAAGCTGCCGTGTATATTGCAGGTGTTCTAACTTGTTCAAGACTGGGCAGTACACACCGGATTCTAACAGATGGTAGAAAATTCACTCAAGTGATAACTTCTCTGTTCTCTTTGGGTCAGCTACAGATTTCTCCCTGATAATGATAATTGATCAATCAGTCAATATTTTCCATTTCAAATGATCACTAGGGGCCTGAAGGTGTGGTTTAATACTACATCACTTGCCTAACATGTAAAAGGCTCTGAATTCAGGTCCTAGCAACACAAATCAATACCATCTTAAACAAATGGTCACAAATATAATCATGGGAGTTGTCTTGACTTACCTCACACTTCTTTTATTCCAATATTGCGGCCATAGAAATTCCCATGAACACTCATCAGTTCCTAGTGGAGATAGGCAGCAAGGAATCTTTGGATTTATTATATACCAGAGATAGCTGACAACTGAGCAAATAGTGCATGTCTACCATATGATGGTGTCAAATAGCATCTTTCCTTTGAGGAATCTAACACAAGGCCTTGCACACACCAGACAAGTACTGTAGATGGCTCTGACATGCATGCTGTACCCCAAAATACAGTATTATCGTTGCTGATTTTCCATCTCTATACATTACACTTAATAGTGAATGTTGCTCTCCAGCTTCTCTGAAGCTAGTTGGACCAAAGAAGTAAACAATACCTGAGAAATCATATGAATAAATGGAATACCTTACTTTATATCCATAATCATAGATGTCACATGTCTTATCAAAGCATGCCAGGCCTTGTACTCTTCACACGTGCATTATTTTCAACCTGAGGTAACTGGAATCTTCCCAAACTGCCTAAAACCCTCACCCTCCCTCCTTAACCTCTATTTCTTTCATTACTTTTATTGGCCTGTGTAAGAAAGCACTGTGTAGGCCTGTGGAGAAGGGAGACTTTGCCCCTTTGGGAATCATCCTAGATTGTTCTTCCTCCTTATTGCTTTGCTCTGGGATTTACTAGGCTCTACCTCCCAGGTCCGAAAGTGCAAGCCGTCACCATTTCTGCCCGGGATTTTTTTTTTTTTACTGGGGATTCGAACTCACGTTCTTTCCCTTGCGTGGCAGAGGTTTAACCCCTGAGTCTTACCCCCTATTTCATTAAGAACATTCTACAAGCTTCTGGTGGTAAATGTACATACTCATCCAGCAGATGCATCAGCATACGGATTTGCAATCATGGTCGACTCAAGAGTTCTGGAACCTTCCCACTTCAAAAGCTTTGTTCTGTCCCTCGTTCCCGTCCTGCAGGAACTCCCTCCGTCCAGTAGGAGGCAGCGTTGCTCTCCGCCGCAGTCGCGCCGCCACGGAGGCGTCACGTGACCCGACAGTCTGCACGCCTGAGGGTGCTCTTGCGGAGCTGGGCCTTACGTGCGCTGCGTCATGACGTAACACGTAGGGGCTGGCTAGCCGCCATCTTGCTTCTTTTTCTCGCTCGCTCTCACCCTCTCGGGAAGCAGCGAAAGTGCTTTGGCGGTTTGTCCATCCGCGGCGCGGGGCTCTGCCGGTCGGGTGGACTTTCCGACCTTCCCTCGGGTTCCACCTTCCCTTCCCCGGCCTTTGATCGGAGCCCCGCGAGCCCCTCGAAGTCCGCCCACTTGACGCTCACCCTGGCGGGTAAGGCGAGCGAGGGCTTCGGGGCGGGAGAGAGGCCCACGGCGGGTGGGCGCGGGGCGGGCGGGCCGGGGCCTCGGCCGGTGATGCCGGCGGGGCGGGCGCGGCCCGGCCTGGCCCGGCGCGCGGGAACGCGGCGCCGACCCGCCCCATGTGGAGTGCGGCGGGAGGCGCGCGCGGGCGGGCGGGCGGGCCCCGTGGCGCGGCGCGCGGGCTCGCTGTTCCCGGCGTGGAGCGCGGGCCGCGCGGGGCTGGCGACTCGGCCGGCGCCCGGGCCGCCTCCGCTCGCGCGCGGTGCGGCCGACTTCCGCCGAGGACGCGCCGCCCGAGTTCCCGGGGGGCATCCGGCGGCCTCCCCTCGCTAGGCCGCGGCGGCTCCCCCGGCTTTCAGGCTGCATCCCGGGGGCTCGGGGTGCAGGCCCCACGTCAAGGGCGGTGGGGCGAGGAGCCTAGCAGCCCCGTCTACGCACCCGGGCGCGGGTCTGATTCCTTCCGCGCGATGCCAGCTCCCGGGAGCCCCTTGGGGTGTGCGTTGGGGGTCCGACCTGCCGCCGCGATGCCTGACTTCTGAAACTACCCGGATTTCCGCATTGGCCTGTCTTCGGCCTCGGTTCACGAATTCAGAGCCCGGCAGGGTACTTGGAATTGTGCGGTAGGCGACTCTCCGTGAAGATTTATGTCTCTTAGGGGTGCAGCAGGCGCGTCGGAGGGCCGGGGTGAAGGGCTCGGTAGCCCCTCCTGCAGATAGGACAGGGTGGTGGTCCGCACCCACCCACCCTGACCTCGGGCGTTTCAAAGAAAAGCGCATTTTAGCCTCCTTGCAGCTCGGTAGGATGCTGCCTTGGGCGGAGCCATGTTTAGGTCGGTGTCCCCGACGCCACTGCAGCACCTTTTCTCACTTGCCCCAAGTGCACGGATTTTCCCCCAGATAGAAGCAGATTGAGTTGTGTGTAGGCGTATAGTAAATCTCTCCTTTTCTGCTGTGGAATCTTTGGACGCCACCTCTTCCCCGCGTCTGGGCGGGTGAAGAGTTTGTATGTGTGGCTGTTCTCTCTCCAGCATGACAACCTTTGGCTGTGTACGGTGTGCAGTAGGAAGCCCTTTACTTATTATTTCTGCTTCCCAAGCGTCTCTAAGGAAGGTGCTAACCTTATTTTACAGATGAATTGAAATGTAGGAGGAGATGAGAGTAACAATTCGCCCAAGGTCACGCACAGTTGTTGGTGGTACTGTAATCAAACCCATACTTTGTAGATGTTTTCTAGATTCAAAAGAGATGTGCTAAGCTTTCCAGCTGTCCACTTTGTTCTTTTCCTTTGAAAAGATGTGACTACTAAGGTACGACACTATTAGTTGGTAGTTTTCTTCATTTGAACATTGTTACACGTGAAGGTTAAAGTGTTGCAAGGTAGAAAGTGGTTATTTCTTGGCTGGGGTGGCACTAGGAGACTGGGGAAAGATCATTTGAATTTGAGGCCAGCCTGGGCCGCGTAGTGAGATCTTGTCAAAAAATGAGAAGGATTGGGTCTACTTTATGGGTGGTTCGAAACTACATTGTATGTATGTGTCCCCGTGTTCTTTTACTATAACTTGAGTGCTTACAGGTAACTTTAACTCAACCATATCACAGATAATTTTTAAGTTTTGAGAAATTTTCGGTAGCCTTTTCCCTGGTAGAATGGAAATTGGAAATGTTAATGACACTCTTCAAAGGCTTGCTGTAGAATTTTAAGAGGAGACTGAATGTGAGCAGCTTGTTATTCTGGTGTACTTGTGTGTAAATAAAAGGATAGCTAATAATGGGAGGGGAGGTGTGGACTGTTGACAGAACATACTCTTCTAAGCAGTAGTAGTAGTCACAAAGTAACACGTCTTTTTCCTTTCTACCTTTCTTTGATAAGATTTGCATGATGAACACTGATTAATTGTCTATGCTGTGCAGTAAATAACCTGGAGATCATTTTCTTGCTCAAAATGAATATTCAGAATTTCCACCTTCTTCCAGCCCCATCTTCTGTCTGCCACCATCTTCCCGGTAAACTGTCTTTGAGATTATGCTGCGGCCCTGAGGGCTTTCTTCCACTACTTCAGGTTGTAAGTCAAGTAGGTAATAAGTTTTTGTGGTGTTTATTTATCTTTTATGTCACCGTGATCAGCAAGGGTTTACCATTGGTAAAATTTGTAAAATTCACAAATTTGTACTGAACTATGGAAGAGATCATGAAGTTGCATCTGACTAAGTTATGACTAATACACTTTCATTTCAGTAAAGCAAGACTTGCCACCTTATGCATTGGGTACAATGAAAACTTATCTCAGTCTGCGTTAATTGTTGCTTCCAAGTCTAGAGTTAATATTTTCTGAGTCATAGCACTTTAAATTCATCAATAATACTATTGATAAATCAGTCTGAACACTTTGTGGCTCAAACTATATTCTTTAGAGGGTAGCTTTTAATACATCTTCTATTGTGTTTTCCCCCTAAAGCTATTTTTGTGTCAGTTACATTTCTAGTTCTTATTTTGCTGTCGAAACAAGCAGATTCCAGCCATGGTTTGGGATTTGTGTCTGCATGTATTTGCTAGCAGAGCCAATCAAATGGGGACTGTTACTAAGACTTAAGTGACAACTTTTGTCTCATTGGCAGGCATAGTTTGACAAGCTAGCTAAGGATGGAAATTATTGCTGCTAGTGTGATAGAGTTACCCCTGTCTGGTGCTGGGTGTGGAAGAGGGCTATACTCATCATTTATTAAGCATACCTAGCACTAAAAAAAAACATGCTGGTATGTTAATGTGCTTGTTAATAATTTTTCTGTTTGCCTTCTCTTTCCCATATTACTCTGTTCATTTACTAAGGTTTTTTTTCTGTGTTTTATCACCCATCTTGTATGGTAGTTGGCCAAGTTTATTAAACATTGGATAGCTAAGAGTTGGAAATAACCAAAGACTAGATCTGCAACTGAAGCTAACTGATGAGTATCTTACTAGTTTGCCCCTTACCTATCAGAATGATGACACAGATAACCTTTAAGTGTGAGACTTGGCATTCTGTCTTTCTTAATTTTCAGTTTTATTCAGCAAACATTAAAGATTCTATTAATTTTGCAATACCTGCTGAATCAAAATAATGTAATGTTCTGCCAGTTTATTTCATTATTAAGAATAATGATTAAGAATAAAGATGACTCTGCCTCCCGAGCATGGGGAATCTGGCAGAAATGGTGGCGACCTACACTTCCACTCTGGAAAATGGAGCCGGGAAACTCCCGAAGCAAAGTAAAAAGGAGGTAGAAGCAAGCTAGGATGATTCCTGGAGTCACCCTTGGTCCTCCACCAGGACACACAGTGCCTGCCTCTCATACACAAACGAACGAACGAACAAACAAACGAATGAATGAATGAATATTAAAAACTATCATGAAGCAAAAGATAGTAGAATCCTTGCATGGTAAGCATGATGGAAAGAGATTCAGTCTTCTCCAAAAAGTTACTTTGTATTCTTTGGATTCTTGTCAAAAGATAGAAAATACAGAATGTAGAGAAAATTTGTTCAAAATTCATCTACAGAAAATTGTATGAAGCAAGTATCTAGTTAATCACAATATAAGGTGTCATAGCTAAAAGGTAATGTTTTCGTCATTTGTTTGAGCTGGGTTCTCATTCGACAGGTGAGGCTTGCCCCAAACTCATGACGAAGTGTCTGCCTCACTTTCCAAGTGCAGAATGACAGACATGAACTCCATGCTGTATGTGACTAGACTTGGACCCTCCTGCCTCAGCTTTCTGGTGCTCACTGCAAGCATAGTTGGCCTGCAGTTGTTCCAAGTGCTGGGGACATTTTTGCCATACTTTGCAAGTGTTCTACTCCAAATCCTGCTCCAACACTGTCATTTTTAAAATACTTGTTAATTACTCCATGCCAAGCACTGAGCTAAGAATATTTTGGGGGTTAGCTTTTTAAACCCATACTAGAGTAAACTGAAAAGTAAATTCATTTTCTCTGTATACCACTAAAAAGCAGATTTCAGGACATCACTTGTTTATAGTTACTTAGCTAATGAGTGGTAGTAAGGAATTTTAGTCCCAGAATATGATTTAGCTATATAGCTGTACTGAAAGCAGTTACCATTTCAACTTCATCTTCCAGCCATCTGTTATTGCTTATACTTGAAGTCATTATCTCTAATTATTTAGCCTAAATTGGCTTCAAACATGCCACCTTTCTGTTTTAGTATTCCCAGCACTGAGATTACAAATGGATACTCATTTGTGATATTCTCTCTCCTACCTCTCCCTTTTTCTTTCCCCCTTCTCCCCCCCTCCACACCAATCTAAATTCAGGCCTCAAGCATTCTAAGCAAGTGTTCTACAATCTACAACACTTGCTATCTCCTCAACCCTAATTTTGTTGTCTTTTTAATTAAATATATACAGTTGTTTGGTGTTAGCTTCTCTTAAAAAACATCTTTTAAATAAACATATAGTCTTAAATATTCCTTTGTGGGCCACTTTAAATCCAAGTTCCATAGGTCTTTCTTTTGCCCTTGGAAACAACTGCTATGAGAAGTAAATGCTGCCAGTGATCAGGAAGCCGGAAGCCGTTGCTGTTAGGAAGGCAGACAGTGACTAAGCCTAGAATAGATTCACCAAGCAGGAAGTCATAAACTCCATTTTCACCTCTAAGAGGTAGGTTTATTTAAATGAAAGAGAGGATAATCCGTGGCAAGAGAAAACAATGTGGAGGAGGTTACTATAGAAATGAGGCAGAAAAGAAACAGAATTACTTAGTTCAGGAAAGTCCAGGAGAAATGGCTTTTATATTCCATGAAGATATTCTTTAGTGACCAATACAGAATTTAGGTCAAGTAATGGATGTGAAAGGGTAAAAGACCGGGTGTGGGAAAAAGTAGTGAGACTTTGATTTTTGGGTGTGTCAGAAATTCAAACTCTTAAGACTTAGAACTTGGATTTAGTTTGTTTTCAATTTGTATCAGCTATTGAGGTTTGAGCAAGTCTCTTGGCTTCCTTAATAAGGTAGGTGTATCTGTGAAATAATGCATATTCCTGTTTATTCTTCCAATACTTTTAACAAAGATAATACAAAATGGATTTCTCTGTGTTTTGAACCAAAATATTCTTTACATTACATATCAAGATTGGAGTTTATCATAATCAAAGCAGAACTATGAAAAAGGTTAGAAAAAAATGGAGGATAGATTTAAGATAAGGTTAAAAGATCATGCCCAAATCTTGATTGAAACAGAAGTAGATAGGTACATCTGGAGAACTGAGCATCAGGAAAATGTAATTTACATTCCTTTTTGCAGTAGATAATCTGTAAGTGCAAGGCCACTGTACTAGGTTGAAAGAGGAAGCAAGAATTGAAATTAAATTCCATATTCTGCATGAAGGATATGTCCTGGCTTAGACTTAAGACATCAGCCCCTCATTAAGAAGATCGAGTATCTTTTTTTCCCAGAAAGATCTACTTTTTGGTTTGTTAAAAAGACTCTGTGGAGGCTAAGTGATGCTCTGAAAGGCTTTTCAGGGAAACATGTTGATGGTGCTTTGAAAACATCAGGGACAACTGAAAGACCAGAGGAGTGGTCCCTTCAGAATAAAAACTTTAGATGGACAAGTGCAGAATTTTGTTGTTTTTCCATGTTCTTTAAAGATGGGATCACAGCTTACTAAATATTTTCAGTAAATAAATGTGATATGCACTATACATAATCAAATTTCAAAGAGGCAAGAGCATATTAAGAGTAGTTATCTTTAACAGTTTAATTCTCAAGAGCAAATTTTCATTTTAATTAAAATTTAGATTTTTCGCCACATGGCTGTATTTTCACATGATCTATATTTTAAGTTGCTGCTTTTATCCTTAAGTTTTACTCCACAGGTCTAAATTAAGGAAACAATTTGGGATGCACAGGGTTGCTTCTGAAAATTAGGGAAGTGGAACATACGAATTTCAGTTTAAATATCAAAGGTTGACTCACTCTTTCCTGTTAATTCCAGCACTCTGGATAGTAGGGCAGGATTGTACCAGTTTCAGGCCAGCCTGGGCTACACTGAGTTGGAAGCCAATTTGGGCAATAAAGCAAGATACTTTTTCTCAGAGTAAAATTTAAAAAGTCTGAGGATATTTAGATGGACATTTTTGACAGATGCGAAGTTGGGTTATGGTGTGTGAGTTATGGCCCAGGGGGTTAAGGCTCTGAGTTGGGATCCTAGATCCCATATTAGAAACGTCAGGCCAGGCAGAAACAGCAGTGTCCTGCGCTTCTAATTATGGTGGGCAGAACCTGGGAAATCACAAAGCGAAGCAAGAAGGAGGTAGAAAGGATCCAGGATGATTCCCAAAGTCACCCTTGGTCCTCCACAGGGACACACAGTGAGTGCCGCCCCCTCACAAACACACAGTAAATTAATTTTAAAAATTAACTTGACATTTTTGGCATATGGTTCTGCTAATTTTAATAAAGAGTTATAATACCATGTACTACAATGAGGCTATAGATTATAGAAAGATAATAAATAATCTCCCAATAGTGGACATGAGTCTCCTGGCATTTTGGAAACAAGGAAAGTATTAAACATACACAGAAATGGAGAAAGCAACAACAAAAAAGCCTACTTGTGTTGGTGGGTTTTTCTGACCTGAAAAAAAAGTGTTTTAATTGCCATTCATTTGTGATAGTCTTAAACACAAGAAGATTAAAGTTAGAGAGTGGAAGGGAGGGAGCCATTTGAATGTCTGAAGAGAGATAAGGCAGTGTTGGAGGAGTAGCCTCTAAGACTTGAGGGAGAGCATTACACCGAAGTCAGCTGAAACTTGGAATGCTAGCCTCTGACAACAACCTTGTGTGATTGAAAGATTCCAAAGGATTCTTTGGAGTGGATACTGTCTCTCATGAGTGGGGGAAAATGAACTTGTTGAGATTAATTGGCCTGTGATCATTTATGTTGGATTTGAGATTTAAACAATCCATTTTAAAAGAAGTGGTGGTACATTAAGTTTTCAGGAAAGTGCCCTGGTAATGACCTCATCAGGTAAATGGTTTCACTTTCCTGAAGTAGGGCTTTGTGGGGTGTGAAGTCAGAGGCCAACATTCCTCAGTTGCTCTCTCCCTTAGTTTTTGTGAGAAGGTCTCACTGAACCTGGAGTTCACAGATTGGCTGTCTGACTGGTCAGAAAATCTCAGCAATTTCCCACCCCATCTCTGCCTCCCCAGTGCCAGGATTAGAGCTGCAAGCCTGTGATCCAAGCACTTTACCTAATGAGCTGCTAGAACTTTTGCTGTTTAGTTACCTGATACATTGGTATAAACAAGGTATGCAAATGACACATTTGCAACTAATAAAAAGGAAATCTATGCTGAAACAATTCTTTGGTCTACATATAATTTTACAAGTTATTAAACATGAAAAAGCAACTTAGATATTTATGTGATAGATATGGTTGCTCAAAGAATTAAATCTTGACTATCTGGTACTGGAGGATATAGATCATCATTGGCACTTTCAGAGTTGGTCAATATTTTCATATTTATTGTCAGAGCTGATAATCACACTGTTCATAAATATATGTAGCACAAATGATGAAGTGTATTAACGGCCTTTTCAGCAATTTTTAGGAATTCTGTCCTAATCCTAAGCAAAAACGAAACTCAAATCAGCATTTCACGCAGCAATTTTTAAAACGAAACATTTAATTTGAGAAGTGATGGTAGGAAATCTTTTTTTTTTTAATTTTTTTATTATTATTAATTCAACTGTGCGTGTGTATGTGTGCACGCGCGTGTGTGTGTGTCTGTGTATGTGTAGAACCACGGACGAACTCGCGAACCACCATGGACCGCCTCCACCTCCTTCTGTCCCGGGATTCACAGGCTCCGCCCTACCAGGACGTCTATACATGGGATCTGGGATCCGAACTCAGGACCCTCCGCCTACAAGGCGGAGGCTTAATCCCTGCTCCAGCCCCTATGGTAGGAAATCTTAAGTGTTTGCTTTCTGTAAGAGCAGAAACCTGGCCAGTCATTACACTGCAGTGAATGGTGTTCAGGCTCCTTCAGCCTGTGTGCAGCCAGGTGTTGCCGGCAGTGCTTGCTTCATGTTGCATGCATGAAGGGATGCTCAGCGTGATGTCACAACACCAATGAGCTCAAAAGTTTGATAGCTAACACAACTAACTTCTGTCCCAGAAAGATAATATTTTTGTCTCATGTATTCAGGCCACCCTCTACTTCTGTATAGTCTAAGCCGGCCTTGAACTCTGATCCTCCTGCCTTTGCCTCCCAAGTTCTGGGATTATAAGACATCTATCACCATGCCCAGCAGTTCTTATGGTCTAGTTACTAGAATCTAGCAGATTTGTTTATATTACACCTCATTTCTTAAGAAATGACAATTTTTGATATTTTGCTGTAATGCTGTTTGTAGTGGAAGCATTCAACATATGGTGATATTCTTAGCTTTACTATCGTAGCAGTAAGTATATTCTTAAAACCATTTGATGTTTCACACACAAAAATGGAAAGAAAACTCTTAATGGCAGATGTGTCTGTTTCTCTGATCTGATTATTGTGCACTGTATATAATGTTTATGTGTTATATTCAGTGTGTTGAAACATCACCGCATACCTATGGCAGTTAGTTTGAGATTTCAACCTGACAAACGAGAGCTTAGTCTTTAGATGTACCTATGAAGAATTAAGGCAAGTCTCTGAGCAAACCTAATTCGTGTGGGAAGACCCAGCCCATAGTGGGTGGGACCATTCCCTGTACAGGTGGATAAGGTGGAGAGAGAACTCACTGACAATTTGGCAAACTGGCAAGCTTAAAAGTATACCTCTCAGCTCTTCTCATGGATGTGGAGTAGCCACTTCCTTTTGCCCCTAATGTTAGTAGGAACTCTCCTCCTATAGTGTTCTATACTTCAGCAAAATTACAAATCATCATATCACAATTCTTGATGTTGCTGGCAAATTGTGAAAACAAAGAATGGTATTAGTTTTATTTTAGCATAATTTATTTCCACTTAGTATGGATAAGTAAACCATTACAAAGTTGTTCCTCTGTGTGCAGTTTAGTTTATGAATGCTTACCTTAGTGAAGCTTGAAATTGAGTGTGATGCTCCTAACATAGTGTGATAAATATGAGATTTAGTGGACCTGTAAATTCCAAACCTCTGCCTTATGTTCATGAAACAGTTCTTATAAATAAAGTCACATTATTGTACTGTTAGAAGAAGCATCTCTGCATATAGGAAGGCTAGGTTGGAATTTTACATTGCGGAGGACTCCAGCTCTGTTGCACAGTCCCAGTTATGCCTCAGTCACTTGAATAGCTGGGATTGCAAGTGCCACCATTGCATGGGAAGAAATTCTGTTCTTGAACTAAGTCTGTATTGTTAGCTCTCAAACTGTCTAGCCCTCCAAGATTTTTTTATGCTTTCATTTGTGTGTGTCTCGGAGGGCACTGTGTGCCTGTGGAGGCCCAAGGATGACTTTGGGATTGTTCCACCACTTCTTTGCTTTGTTCTGTAGTTTTCCAAGTTCCACGGTCCAGGACTGGAAATGCAGACCTCGGCCATTTCCACCTGGTATTTTTATGTGTGGTCTAGGATCCAAACTCAGAACCTTCTACTTAAAAGGAGAGGCTTAACTCAGAAGCTTTTTTTTTTTTTATTCAATTGTGCATATATGCATGTGTGTACATGTATGTGTGTGTGTGTAGAACCGCTTCCACCCGGCGTCTATATGTGGAGTCTAGGATCCGAACTCAGGACCTTCGGCCTCCAAGGCAGAGGCTTAACCCCTGAGCCACCTCTCCAGCCCCAACTCCAAAGCTTTTTTATAGTTTAGAAAGTCATCAGGTATGTTACTCTTTTAGGTGTATTTAGGATTTCATTTTCTGTGTCTGCTTTCCAGTTTTTTTATCCATGTTTCTTAGCAAAGAGGACAAAGTTCAACATATTTACACCATTACTAGTCATCTCTCAGTATCTGAGGGGAACTGGTTCCAGAATTATCTCTTGCCCACAGCAAAATTCGTGAATGCCTAAGTTCTTTTACATAAAATAACATAGCACATGCATATAATCCCAGGTCTTTCACAATCAAGAATTCATGGTCATCCTTACATAGAGAATTCAAGGACAGTTGTATTAGACCTTACCTCAAAAATAAATAGGTAGATGTGGTGTTTGCAAATAGACAGTGCATATCAGATACATACTTTTAACCATCTCTAGATTGCTTTAAAAAAAAAAAAAAAACTGGGGCTGGAGAGGTGGCTCAGGGGTTAAGCCTTTGCCTTGCAGGCGGAAGGTCCTGAGTTCAGATCCTAGACCCCACATACAGACGCTGCGCAGAAGCGGGGCAGCCTGCATTTCTGGTCCTGGTAAGGTGGAGGCGTTCCCGAATTCGTCTGTGGTTCTACACACACACATACATACACACGCACTGCACACATACATGCACAATTGAATGAATGAATGAATGAATGAATGAAAACTGAAACAATGTAAAATACTATATTGGTCATATATATTTGGTTTTCAATGCATTGAGTCTCTGTGGGATTTTGGGATACAAAGGACTTGATATTGACCACATTCTTATGCTACAAAGTGATTTTTCTACATGAATGGTGAGCTAAGGTATGGACTACTCTGGTGAAGACTTTCCTCGACTGCACATCATATCTTCTGACATGCATGAGCTCTGTGGGCTCCTTACAAAGGTGTTAAATAAGTCACTAACCTTATGACCTCATCCAATAATTACCTCTCAAAACTCTTGTTTCCAAGTACCAACACATCTGGGTTAAAGTTTCATCAGTATGCTTCTTCTAATATATGTTTGATTCTTTTTTTTTTTATTCAATTGTGCATGTGTATGCGCGCTCTGTGTGTGTGTGTGTGTGTGTGTGTGTGTGTGTGTAAAACCACGGACGAATTCAGGAACCACCATGGACACCTCCTCCTCCTCGTTTACTCTGCCCCAGGATTCACAGGCTCTACCCTACCAGGACCAGAAACGCAGGCCGCCCCTGCTTCCGCCAGGCGTCTGTCTATACGTGGGGTCTAGGATCTGAACTCAGGACCTTTCGCCTGCAAGGCAGAGGCTTAACCCCTGAGCCATCTCTCCAGCCCACATGTTTGATTCTTAACTCTTCCTGTTACTGTACATAAAAATGCTTTCTAGCAGGTGGATGTATATGTATTAATGGAAATGTCACTTAATTGCCTATGTTTTTGATACTCTATATTATAATAAATTATGGTACTGAAAACCAATTTTTTTAGACTCTTTAAATCGCATGCTATTTATTACACAGCCTACTTTTTTTTATCTTTTTTGTAATGAAAACTTAATTCTTACTTCTCTTACGGTAAAACCATCTTGGACACTTCTGAGATTATCCTAAATTTAATGTTGTCTCTGCCACTATGTAGCCATTTTTCTTGCAATAACTTTCTCTAATTTGTTTCTTTATTATTAAGGTTTGATGATGCTTTAGCTCTAAGCTCCAATGTTTATATTACAGTTATATTGCTAAGTTAGAATGTGTAGTAGACAGCCTCTCTAATGTTAGAAGTATGAAAAATAAAGGTAAAGCCTAGAGGTCAGAGAAAACACGTATAAGAACTTGGGGATGGGGGGAATATGCTTTGGAGAGAAGGTCAACTTTGATCTTTCCTGTTTATTTAGAAGAAGGAATAATTGTAGTCCTTTGGAAAAGTAACAGAAACAGTACAGAAATTCCCATATTCCTTCATCTGAATTCCCTACCTGCTGATATTTTCTGTATCAGTTTTGCTTTTGTAACCCATGCATATAGTCATAACTGTTAACATTGATTTTTAATATCTAAGTCTAAACTCTTGTCATCTCTACACACCTAAAATTCAAATCCAGCTTCTTGTCTCTATTTTCCTCAGAATTTTTTCTCTAACTTTTAATGAATGAGCAAAACACAATCTGTAGTAAGCTTGACTAATTGCAAACATTTAGTATTGTTGGCATTTTGCTCTCTCCCTCATTCTCCCTACTTTGCTTGTGTCTAAGTCTGTTTGCTGTGCTGTAGCAACATGAGACAGAAATTTTTCCCAGTCATACAGACTGGGAAGGTCAAGTTACAGTGTCTTCTGGTGATGAGTGTCTCTTTGCTTTCAGGGTAGCACTTTGAACTGTATCCACACCTGCAGGAAGGGCAGAAAGACAAAAGAAGCCTAGTAGCTCCCTTCCTCCAGCCGCATTACAGTTTACTTATCCCTCTCTGGAAGTCTGCACATTTTCTGGGCCTTGTTTCTTAATACTGTTATATTAGAACTTGAGTCAGTAAGAGTCCTGGTAGAAACACATTCAAACCATCATGTCTTCTTTCATTCTTGGTTAAATTTTAGTGACACCTGAATAAATTCTGGCATTATTCTCCTCCATTGCCACTGCTGCTAAGGCATCATAGAAAAAGAAGCTTAACTGCACAAACACTGAAATATCTGCTCCTAGTGGGCTTTAAATGTTGCTAGTTGGTGCCCTGTTTTGTTAGTTGGCTGTATTTCTTGTTCTATCATTTGCTTTTTATGTAGACATTTTCTGACCTATTTCCATGTCACATGTCCACTTAGTAGATGAAGACAGCTTGTCTCTTAGTCATTGTTGTCCCAACAGTGCCTAGTGTATGGTAAACACTAGAAGTCTCAGGGTTAGAAAGATAATTCTGCTACTTACTTGAATAGGCCAAGTTGCAGTTTTCTAAAAGCATTCTTATTTTTCTAAATATACTAGATTTTAAAAGATGACAATAGTTTTAATATTAAAAACAAGAACCTTATCATTTATATGCTGAAGTAATTTTAGGGAGCATAGCTAATCTCCTTAAAGATATGGAAAACACTTTTTTTTTTCCCACAGCCAAGCATTCACGAAATAGTTTTTGTTGCCTATTTACTATTACCCTTTCAATTTGCTTCTTAAATTTTTCTTAGACCTTGTTGAAACAATCTATTTTTTCTAAAATGGAGAGAGAAAAAACACTGCTTCCAGGTTCAGCAGTTAAGATGTCTGCTTGAAAATCTGACAAACTGAGTTCAATCTTCAGAACCCATATGGTTAAAGCAATGAACTGATTGCCGAGTTGTCCTGACTGCCATCCATGAGTCATGGACATGCATGTACATACCACCTCTTCTTTCCCTCCCTCCCTTCCTTTCTCATTCCCTATTTCTTCCTCTCCCCTTTTCTGACCCTTATAAATAAATTTTTAAAAAATACTTCCCTCCACTCTATTCTCTTTCAAGTGTGTATGTGTGTGTTTTGAATATGGGTGATATACAAGAGACGTTTGTGTGTACTTTGGAGGCTCGAGGGTGACAACCAGGAATCATCTTGGATTGCTATTTTACTTTATTGCTCTATCCTCCAGGGCTGGAATTATAGGCCACCATAATCTGCCCTACATTTCTATGCAGGGTCTAAACTCAAGTGCTTTTGCTTGCAAGACAAAGGAACCTACTAATCCTTCTCCCCAACCATATTTTACTTTTTTTAAAGGCAGTATATTTGTACAAAATTTGGAAAATGCAGGTGCACATTTAGGTTTTTAAATCTTAGACTGTTTCTCTTTAACCAAGTCCATTTTTTGTTGATTCCTTACTGTGTCCTGAGATTTCTTTGTTGGTATTATTTCTTACTGCATTCCTTTCCGTTATTCTTTGTCAGAGTGGTTTGGATCTCTTACTTCTCCTGTCTTGCCTATTTCCCTTCCTGCCATTATCCCCTGTCCCTTGCAGTTTCCTGTCCACTTTTCAATAAATCTGTGTATCTCCACTGTATTACTCTAAACCTTATCTCAATCTCTTTGTCAACCTACTCTTGACTTGTGTTTGCACTAATAGATTTAACAGTAAGACTTTGATAGCAAAATGTGTAGGAAACTTAATTTTTTATAAAACATTTTTATTGAACTGTAATTAACATAAAAAGTATTGTAAATCTATGGAGGGCCCTACCCTTTTCCATTCAATATAATTGTTTTGAGATGTAACACTGCCAATTTTTTTTCCACAATGATTGCATAATGCTGTTTCTCAGGTTTCTCACAGAGCTTGACAAAGTTACTCTGGATCCAGCCATTCTGTTGAGTGTATGGAGTTATTTTGTGGTTCCAATTTGTATTTTTTTCACAATGAAAATATCGCTGAGCTTTCTGATATTTGTGTAAGATTGCCCATTCTTGAAAGTTAGTCGTTTTCCTTAACTAAGTTCTAATAGTTTTGTACATAATGCTTGAGTAACATGGAAGTTATTTTCCCCTTAGACTCTAGCCTGTTTTTACTTTCAGTACTTCTCAAAAAAGTAAAAATCTAAGTATTAAGTTTTCTCATTCATTGATTGTGCTTTTCATGTCCTAAGAAATCTATATCTGATCTAGGTAATTTTTTCTGTTTTCTATTGAGTTTTACTGTTGTAAGTTTTGCATTTTTGTCTCTGGTACAATTGAGATCAGCTTTATGTATGTGTTAGGCATAGTTAAATTTTTTTCTTTTGACAGTAATAGGGGTTGAACCTAAAGCCTCAAAGATAAGTGCTCTTACTGCCGAACCAGTCCCAGCCCTAAGTCCTAAACTTTGCTACTGTTTTATGTGTGTAGTTGCTCCTGTATCATTTGTTAGGAAGACTTTTGTTCTTAGTTGTCTTTGTGTGTGTGTGTGTGTGTGTGTGTGTGTGTGTGTGTGTGTGTGCGCGTGTGTGCGCGTGTGTGTGTGTATGTGTACTTTTTTGGCAATCCTGTCTCCTCCCCTTTGCTAGGTTTACAAAGGCATGAATCACCATACCTAGCGAAGTATTTATATTTCTATGTTACTTTATTCTATTGGCTTGTTTGTTTCATTTCTACACTACAATCACATTCCTACTACTACAAGTTTTTAAATTGTTTTATTTTAACTTAACCAATTTCATCTGAACTGTTGGGGATTACATTGAGACCGTAGATGAACTTCATCATTGGGTCTTAGCTCACTAATATATACATTTATCAGATCTTTCCATAAATGTTTTGTAGTTTTCAGTTTACAGGTCCTGTACATCTGTTAGATATATATCCCCAGGTATTTGCTTGAAAAGAAGCAGGCAAATTAAACTTCAGTTTTAAACTAAAAATGTCACAATTGACTAGCAAGCCACTATAGTAGAATTGACCTTTCTTGCCCACTTTATGGCTAAAAGTCTGTGTTATTAGAAATGGTTACTTTGTAGCAGAAAGTTCAGTAGGTCTTTATTTTTGTTACGTGTGTTTTCTGAAAGAATATATTTTCTGTTCTTATGATCTGAGTACATGAATTCTTTATATCCACTGAAATTTTTATAGTTTATTTGGGAGTGAACAACTACTGAAGGATACATGTAGACTATTAAAAGAACTCATTCTAACATCGAAACTTTTATTCATGGTATTTTTATTTTCTGCTTTCAGAAAACAATTACGTTCTTTTTTTGTATTTAGAAATTCCTTATAATTTACAGGAATGTTTTGTGTGGAGTTTATTTTGTTTTTTGTTTAAAAGTTTTTGTTTTTATTGTATTTGAGGAGTACAACGTACTACAGTGGTAAACACAAATTACTATAGTAAATCAGTCTACTCATCGTTATCTGTGTGTGCTAATGCTAAGGACACCTAACATCCACTCTTTTGGGGACTTTATATGGTTCATGCTGAACAGAAACTCACAGAGTAACTTAGGTTTGACTTTAAACTCCTGATCTTCCTACTTCTCTACCTTCTAAGTACTGCCAACTATGATAGTTTTTGATTTGTTGTTTATGTAATAATTAAGGATGTTAAGCATCTTTTCATATGCCTGTTAGCCATTTTTAAGTCTTTGGAATAGTCTTTTGGGACCTTTATTTCTGGACCTTGTATTCCTTGTCATTGATGTGTCTGTTTATGCCAGTTCTATACTATTGATTTCTTCTGCTTTTATGATGTATTTTTAGATGAAAGCGTAATAACATTTGTTTTCTTTCTCAACATAGTTTTTAACTAAGCATGATTACAGCATCCTGTAGCGCCAGTTATTATATTGGGGGGGACATATGTACCACCATACATGTGTAAAGATAGAGGGTAGCTTTCAGGAATTGGTTTACTCACTTTGTGGATTCTGGAGATCAAACCCAGGACCTTGAGCAAGCTTGCTTGGCAAGCGATTTGATTTGTGGAGCCATCCTTCTAGCCTAGCTCCAGTTATTTTTGTGCCTAAGAGTTCAAGATGAGTCAATGGGCAATTTAAGCAAGCTACATACACTCTATGTTTCCATTTGGAATCTTTTGTCCTATAGACACTTAGAGTTGGTCATGTGTCTATTTGTTGTCTAGCTATGTGAAAACGTTGGGATTTGAATAGGGGGACTTACTGAATCTGCCTCTCACTTTAAGTCATTGGTCATGTAGACAATATCCTTTTTAAAAAATCCTAATATATAAACTTGGGATGTCCTTTATTTGTGTTTTCAATTTTTTTCATCCATGTTTTATGATTTTCAGTGAGTAGTCTTTTCCTTTTTTGGTTAAATTTGTTCCTAAGTATCCTTGACATTGTTATAGTAAATACATTTGTTTTCTTGGAGGTTTTTTTGTTGCCCATTATTGGTAAGAAAAAAAATGGCAACCAAGTTTTGTATACTGCTGCCTTTGTGAATTCATTTTTTTACCTTTTTTTGCATGTGAAGTGAGTTTTCTTACATTTATTTCTCCCTTTTTTTCCGGAATACTGCTACTAGTTTTTCTTGAATAGAAATAATGACAGTGGAGATCCTAACCTGCTACCGGATCTTAGAAGGAAAAATTGAGTTATTTCTTACTGTTTCTGATTTTATTTCGTTTAGGGATTGGTCATAAATGGCCTTTAATGAGGCAGTTTTATTCTGGACCTGTTGCATTGAAAATTTTTTATGATGAGATGTTGAACCTTTTACCAAATGTGTAACTCTGGTTTCATTGAGATGACCAAATCCTTTTTAGTCCTTCTTTTAATATGCTATATCACATTTATTTGCTTATGTTAAATCAGCCTTGTTCACCAAGTGAATCATATATGATAATGTTTTTTGTGTGTTTGTCTGTGTGTATCAGAAGGCATTGTGTGCCTGTGGAGGTCCAAGGGTGACTCTGGGAATCTAACCAGCTTCTCTAGAACATATGTGCATGGTACCGCTCAGAAGTTGAGGTAGATAATTATTATTAGCATATTTACTTTAGGTTAGGACATGTCCAACCAATTAGGATGCATTTAGGGAATGATGATGTCCTGCTATCATATGCATTCCATTGGTAGGCTGCTCATGCCAATCATTTCAAGCCTCTTAGGTTGACTGTTATTTCTTTATTGAATAGATAATCTCTGTAAGTTATTGTATTTGTGATAATCATCCTAAAATGGGTTATTCCTGTAATAGTATTTACTAATTATAAACTAGTATATGCTCCAGTTGCATACTATTTTATTATGTTTACCTTTGGTGTATCTCATAGACCTGTCTGAAAATATTGAATATTAAAGATAGAGATCTTCATTTCCTACTCTTGTTTTTTTGATGTTGCTTCAAGATTTCAGTGAAGATGTGAATTTCCTTTGTCAACTAGTAATAAAAATTTTCCTCCTATTTCTCTTTTTATGTACATCTTAAAGACTGCTTTTAAGGGGTGTGTTGTGAGGTTTTGGACTCGATGAGTTTCCACCGAAATGTCGGAGAAGTCAGGCCAGAGCACAAAAGCAAAGGATGGGAAAAAGTATGCAACACTCAGTTTATTTAATACATACAAAGGAAAGTCATTGGAAACTCAGAAGACTACAGGTGAGTCAGTCCCAGAGGCTTTTATGGTTTTCATAGTTTTGTTACTGTTAATGGCACACTGCTATTGATTATAAGCTAGGATGAGCAAAGTTAATACAGTCTGTTTATATTGACCTTTTTATGTATTCACATAACATATGAAGCAAATATTTTGCAGATTATATTCTTATGGAAATTTTAAATGTATTCCCTCTTGACAGTAGACAATGAGCATAGCAGTGTGATTCTCAAAATGTTGACAGACACATAACTATGTACAAGTAATTGCTATCTCTCTGGCTACAGAATACAATCCTGTGTTTCTTACATTTTTTATGTGTTTTCAGTTTTTTAGCTTGGGTTTCTTCAGACAGTGTATACAGTAAAAACTAGACCATGTATGTCATAGTAGTAGTATTGTAAACACAAAATCAACATGTTTATTTTGTAGTATCCTATTGTTTGTGGGTTTTGTTGCTTTGGTTTTCTTTTTGATAATTTACTTAAGAGAGAAGTTTACATTGTTAAATTTTTCGTTTGTTTATTTTGGGAGGTGTAATTGGATTTTGCTTTTTTTTTTAAGACAAGTTCTTACTGTGAACCAAAATAAGCTGTTGAATGTCTTGATTTTATATTTATATATATGTGTTATATATATATTTGCCTTGAATTATGTTATGGGTACATAAACTAAGTTTACTAATCGCTGTTTTAAGATGAGGAATAGTCATTCTAAGAATCCATTGACTCTTGTTTTTCTTGTATGTCTTTTGAAGTTTGAAATGGGTGATGCAGTAGATGTTCTAAGAAAGTTGATCTTACTGATCTTTTAGTTTCAGCTCGACATGGGTTACAAAGCCTTGGAAAAGTTGGTATTTCACGACGGATGCCTCCACCTGCTAACCTTCCAAGTCTTAAAGCAGAGAACAAAGGCAATGATCCTAATGTGAACATTGTGCCTAAGGATGGTTCAGGATGGGCATCCAAACAAGAGCAGCATGAAGAAGAAAAGTGAGTCAGTCTTTAAACAGTGCAGCCCAATTTTCCTTGTAGGGTGCATGCTTGAAAAACTGTTGCTTGCTGTGCTACCCATATTATGTATCTTGTCCCTTTTTCACTCCTGAACAGATCTAATGGTATTATTCATCAAGAACAGATGACAGAAAATTGCTAATTAATTTCTTTGTTTATCACACCCAAATTATATCATACTCCCTCCTCTCTTAACACCCCTCAAATCAGGCGTCCTTTTACATAAGAATTAATTCTGTTCCCCAAATTCCTAAGTGCTTAAGTTTTCCATGCCCAGTGTTGAAACTGTGCCTGATGTATTCTAGGTGCTCAAATATTTATTTAATAAGTAAAAATCCAGAAAGTTGGATAGAATTATTAGCCTTGAAATCCTTAGTATTTTGTGAATTCTGCAAGTGTGTTGTCTTATAACTGTCATGGATTGTGCTGGATTGTTAGTTAATTGTGCTAAATATAGTAGTAATTTTTTTAAATTGATTAAGGTATCAGCGAGATAACTTCGGTGGGTAAGGCACCTGCTTGCAAACCTGGTGACTTGAGTTTGATCCCCAGAAACCCACATGATGGAATGAGAGAGTGCACTTCTGATAGTTCCACAGTGTGGCATCTCCTCAGCCCTTTCTCTTCAATGAATTTTTTAATTTGATAAGCTGTTGAACAGTTGGTAGAATTTTATTTGCTTATATCTGTTAGTAAATTTCTATACTTCTGACTGTGAAACTGTATATAGTATATTTGACCTCTTGCATAGAAGCTTATGGTGTACTCTTTTGATTTTTGTTTCGTTGTAGAATTGCTTTATAAAAACCAGTCAGCTTTAGATCTGAATGTACCAGAAATATTCTGGCATTTAAGTCTTGTAATTCACTTTTCATTTTTTAAGTATTACCTTATTACAAGGATTTAATGAAACTGTAGACTTTTTAATCACCTTTTATTCATGGGACAGGATTATATATATTGCTGTTACACAATAAATGCAGTGGTGAGTCTATGGTATGCACAGACAAATGGAGAGCTTGCCTAGCTTTAGCCCCTCACCAGTTTACCAGTCCAGACTGTATGTATCAATATACTTATATTTCTCTTAGTAAATTTTCATTTTGAAACGTTGTATCAGTGGTTACTTTCAATTATAAGCATTTTTTCAATAAAATGGAAAATATGCAAAACTGACATCTCAATTGAGGTATTCAAAGATAGAGAGGAATGGATGAAAATAGCCACAACTTGAAAGATAGCCATATAGAGGAGAAACATTAATGGAAGATGGATCTGTAAGTAGATACATAGCAACTCTTCCCCCAGAAGGAAAACTTAGCACACACACTTAAATTATATGTATTCTTCTTATTTCAACATGCATTGTCTGAAATAATGGATTAATATTTTTTTAAAGAGCACCAGAAGTGTCACCAGCACAGCCAAAACCTGGGGTTGCAGCTCCCCCAGAAGTTGCACCTGCTCCCAAATCATGGGCCAGTAACAAGCAAGGTGGGCAAGGAGATGGTAAGTGGACATTAGCTGGGGATTCTGGCTAGGTTTGATAGTTAATGAACAGCCATTCAGGAGGTCAGGGGGAAAGCATTGTCAAAGCATATATTCAAATCCTAAAAATAGTTCTGTTTCAAATACTTTAGGCTGAATTTCATGGTTAAGAGGCACATACGATATAAGAGAATCTTCTGCTTCACATTTTATCTTCTGCATGTCAAGACAAAGCTGTACCTTGACACTGTAATAAAAGTACCTGTGTGTTGTACCTATTGCTCCAAAATACATTTATTTCCATGTAGATCCCTGGATCTTCAAAAATGGTCTTCAAAGCCCTGTCATGACCTCTGGGTAGTGAAGAACTGTAATGTGATCATGAAGCACAATAGCAGTGAAGTTGCAACAGAATTAATTTTCCCACTTGCAAGTCAGAAAGTGTCTATAATAGAATTTTATGGAAAAGCATATTTAGTCGCTTTAATAGTTATTCCTACAGAAACAAAAATGTTTGGCTACATTCGGGGGGGGCTGTCTAAATAAAGGCATGTGTATGGCTGGTTACAGTTTTGTTTTCCTACATTGCTCAGCCATAGCAACATTGAATGCCTTCTAATCATAAAAGGTAGTAACTAGGTGAATAGCAAAGAACCACTAGTTAACTAGATGAAGATGTCTTAGTTTAACTTGGTACTTGATGTTTATTCATAAAAGTTTTTTCAAATATAGTTTAAACTAGTCATTAATGTTTGACTTGTTGGGTATTTAAGGAATCATAATGAAGAACACCTCATTTACCCAGTTGGCTTAAGTGAGTCCTTGCAGTGTATCTGGTGGTCTCCTTTCCTAGAGCTTTAATCTCCTCATGGCTGTTCATTAACTTTTCCAAAAATTGAGATAAACTTTAAATTCAAAAACTTTTGTGGAAAGAACAATTACATGAATATGGAATAATTTGTCCAAAAGAGGCAAAAAGAACTCTGTCCTGGGAGGGTTGCTTGAATTACCTTTGATGTAAAAGTTACCTTAATGTATCTTTGAAAAAATTTTAGGAATCCAGGTGAATAGTCAATTTCAGCAGGAATTTCCCAGTCTGCAGGCAGCTGGGGATCAGGAAAAAAAAGAAAAGGAAGGAAATGATGAAAACTATGGACCTGGACCTAGTTTACGCCCAACAAGTAAGAATACTTCTGTTTAATACAGAATGATACCACACTATACGTTATCTTGTTGTGTCCCTTTTGTGTACTCTTTTATATATGACTTGTGTAGTTTTGAGAGAGATAGTAGTAAAGTTCTTTTTTCTTTTAAGCAAATTCTGTACATAAGATTTGCTCTTTTCATATTCATTCAGTGGTTAGTTGCTTTCTGAATTCAAACTGAGGTGAGGAAAGAAGAGTTTGGTTAGGAAAGAATGCTTTTTAATTTTTTTTAGTTCTACAAACACATTGACCACTCATCCCTTGCTTCACTCCATCCCCCCAGCTTTATGGTTTAAAAGGCAGAAAATAAAATAGTAATGTACAGTGTTTGAGACTTTAAATGTCTTACATTTCATGTTATATATTACTACTAAACTTCTCAAAGGACTTTATCCATGATGGTCCTGTAACAAAAATGTCCACTGTTAGGTTTCACATTTCTTTGGCCCATTTCCTGTCAGATCTGAATCAATTATCAATTTTTTAAATATTCTAAAGGTAGTAATGGATTAGTAGTTTTGTCAGCTTCGGTATTCTGTGTTTCATACAATTTTGACCCTTAAGTTATCTAGTTAGGTGATATAAAGCAACAGAGTTCAACATAAGATATTCTATGGTGTCTGAAAGACAGGAAATCCAAGAGCAACCTAGACGTGGGTTAAAGCTAAGGGATCTTTCACAAACCTATAGTAAAACTGTCTATTACAGTAACTCTATAAGATAAGGCTATTCTACCTAGGACTGTTTTAAGTAGCTTTTGATTCTTTGTACTGCCAGACAGATGTGGCATCTTACCTGCAATCCCATCAGGAAGCAGAGATGAGGATCCCAGGGGCAAGTTGATTAGCCAGACTAGTGGCTTATACTGGAGCTGGTTGTGACATGTTTTCCCCAGAATAAGTGATGAGAGATACACATAGAAAAGAAGACTCTTTTCTTATGTAGAGTATATTTTTCTGTGTCTTACAATCCGTTCTTGAAAGGAATATGCTGTGACATCTGTATTACAGGTTGCACAGATCAGCCCTGGTACACTGTGAGAGGGCATTATACAGAGTGTGAATATGATAGGGTAGAAACCATTGAGGTCATGGAGAAGGCTGCCAACATACAGAATTTCCTTGAAAAAACCACACAGCAGTTTTACATGTTTAAATACACCAGTTAACGACACTAAATCTACTCATCTGAATACATACAACTAGCAATAGGTGACTGAGCAAATGAATGGGAAGCATCTCCGTGAAGCCTTCTGGGTGTAGAATACCCACCTTCTCTCAGTACACAAAAATATGTGACATATGGATCAAAAGAGAACAAGGAGTATTTTAATTTCTATGTAAACATTGGTTGTTTCCTACAGAAATTCTAGTATTTTCTCCTTTGTTTGCCTATGATGACCTCCTGAAATAGAATTTTTGTGCTTTGAGAGCCACCACTTTAGATTACTTACACACTTAGTAGACGTTGTATTATCATTCTCTTGCCCTTTTACCATTTTTCCTTTATTATGCTTCTATTTCCTTGACATAGTCCTAAGTTGATGACTGTTTCGTTACCATATTTTTTCTTAACTCCTCTTGTTTCCTGCCATACCAGATGTTGCTTGCTGGAGAGATGGTGGTAAATCTGCTGGCTCGCCTTCATCTGAACAGGACGAAAAGCAACTTGGTCAGGATGAAAGCACAGCTCTAACATCAGAACAAAATGACATCCTTAAAGTGGTAGAAAAGAGGATAGCTTGTGGTCCTCCACAGGCCAAACTGAATGGACAGCAGCCTGGTCTTGCTTCCCAGTATAGAGCTATGATGCCTCCATATGTGAGTATTGCTAAACAAGTAAATAGTCAATTAAATCTCTTAATCTGAAATTCAAAAAGACATGAGTGCAAGTTTTGATCTCAATTCTCATATATAAATAGAGCATTAATAGATATCATATATTTTCACATACTGTTCACTCAGCGTTACTTCAAAATACATTAAACCCACAGTTAGGCTTGTTCTGGTTTGGGCAAGAAAAGTTTATTTTGACTTTTGATTATCCCCACATGTGTGTGTGTGGTATTTATGTGGAGACCAGAATTTGATGTCAGATGGCTTCCTCAGTTGCTCCGTACCTCACGATGAAGCAGTATTTCTTACTTAAACCCCAAATTGGCCCATTCCACCGGGATCCTGTCTCTCCCTACTGAGTGCTGGAATTACAGAAAAGCCCTTACACACATCTGACAAATACATAGGTGCTATAGATCTAAACTCATATTTTCATGCTTATACAGCAAATGTTTTGCCCATCGTGCCATCTAATCAGCCCCCATTGTTTAAGCACATATATTACTGTAGCACAAATTTTATTTGTGATAATAGAACTTTAATATACTTGGTTTCTTGTATTGCTGTGCATTTTAGATTATGGTGCTAAAATATTTTCTCACAAGATCTGGAGAATTTACAAAAATGCCTAAGGGACAGTTCAGGGCAAAGAAAATCTTAAGAATAACTGCTCAAATGCTAGTTTTTTAATAGCATCAAGTTTTCTTAGCTCTGCTCTTTAAGACAGGGAAGGTTTGTCTGTGCAGCCAACCGAACTTCCAGGCTCTGAAGTGTTTGTCCTGGCTAAAAAAAATTTTTTAGCTTTTATTATAAGAAATTTCAAATAACAGCCTGGAGAGGTGGCTCAGGGGTTAAGCCTCTGCTTGCAGGCCGAAGGTCCTGAGTTCGGATCCTAACCCCACATATAGACGCCAGGCGGAAGCGGGGGCGCCCTGCGTTTCTGGTCCTGGTAGGGCGAAGCCTGTGAATTCCCAGGCAGAGTAAACAAGGACGAGGTGGAGGCAGTCCATGGTGGTTCCTGAATTCTCCCATGGTTCTACATACATGCACACACGCACAATTGAATAAATTTTTTTAAAAATTTCAAATATCTACATGTTTATCATTTCAGATTACTAAAGCATATCCTAGATAATGTGTTAATATTTTTGTTGTGTTTTAAAAGGCAAAGACTTGGGAAAGTACCTAGTACCATTAACACAACATAAATTAAAAAATCATTAGTATACCACTTTCTCTATGTTACTGTGCTACAGTTATGATCCAGTATCTTTTCCTTAATATAGTTACATATTTTAATGTCTAATGCGTGTGTGTGTATTGTTAAAAGAAATCTCAGTGGATGGTATAAAACAACATGAACTAATCTGGCCTTGAAAAGTGATTTACATGCAGGTACTAACTTTTTAATTTGATACTGTTTGTGAAATTTTGTAGATGCAATGGTAGAAAATACATTGAGATTTTATAATTGTTTCTGCAATTTTATGACGAATCCCCAAATTTTAATCTTAATGTCTGAATTAATTTGAAGAATATTTGCCTCATGTAGTGCATTTACTTCAGTAGAGAAATGTGTTGCAACCATTCTGTAGAGTATTCCCCAAACAACAGACCTTTCCTGGTTGAATTTCAGTTATTTAATTTAATTAACTGACTTCAACTGTAGAAGTTTCTTTTTTAGAAACAAGTTTTTGAATAATAATTTTTTCAAGTGCTAGGTTTGGTTTGTTGATATTACTGTTTGTGCATGTGTGTTTGTTTGTTTAGTTAACTAAAAATAATCTGGTTCAGGTTGTAAGTTAAAGTAGTCAAGATAATTCTATCATATTATTTACATGTTTACCTATACACATAAGGAACTGATTACTTTTTGGCACTTTTTCTTTTCCAAAAACCATGGCTGAATCCATTGGTGCTAATGTTTTTATAATCTATACAGTGTTGCTTTCTAAATATAGTTTTTCAAACTTATTTGTGTATGTTTTGGGGTACTTCGTTTGTAATTATCATATGGTTGGCTGAGAACCCATTTTCTGTACCCCATTCAGAGAGAAATCTCATGTAGCTCTTTCTCTCCTCCTTAATTCTATTCATTATAGACTGTCCTTTATATGTAGTCTACACTTGGTGTTGTCTTATTTTAGGCCAAAGGCTTTCCCCCTTTTAAGTATTCTTTCTTTGATAATAAAGCCTTCCAGTTTATTGGGTTGTAAATATTATGTATTATTTATTTTTAAATTTTTCATGTCATTACACAATCATTTTATTACAGTCATTAATGAGATACACGGATTCTTCCTATGGTATGTCTATTAGTAAGTTCTGATGCTAGAACTGAAATAAAATTGGTTTCCAGTATTAGTGTGTATTTTAGGTTATGTTGCTAAAACAATTTTCTGGCAACAGATTTAGAGGATTTACAGAATTGCAATAAGGATGGCTTGAGAAAGAACTTGGTGATTATCAAGACTTGACAAAAGTATTGTTCTTATAATTTATTCATTTAGGGGAGTAGTGATCTGTGTCAACAGATAAGTTAATTATTCATACTTGCTTTAATAATTTAATCATTAATTTCAGGACTATCTAAACTGAATTTTGTAACATTACTGAATTTCTTCTTGTTTTCTTCTTTCAGATGTTTCAGCAGTATCCAAGGATGGCATATCCTCCTCTACATGGTCCCATGAGGTTCCCACCTTCTTTGTCTGAAACAAACAAGTAAGCTATTAAGCAATTAAAGTCTGTCAAGGATGTATGATTGCTGAGGTTTTCTAAATGTTGCATGAATTGTAGTGATAGATTTTTTCTGTTAACTGTGTGATTGATTAAATCTTACAAGTTTAAAAAATAGTTTTATTATTTTAAAAATACAATTGGCATAAATTTCTGAAACAGGAATCATGCTCCTAAAATTGATGTACAGTTTTTCTGGCCTTTTTTTCCCATGCTAATCATTTCAATTTTTTTTTATTCTCTTTGAAGGGAAGATTTGAGTATCCTGTTAAGTAGTGATTTTTCTTACTAGTCACTTTGAAGTTAATTTTAGTCTTATTATTTGATTTCTATGTTTATATACCAGTGTTAATTTTTTTTTCTGATGTATATCATCTTCAGACATTGGTATAAAAAATACTGAATTGATACAAACAAGTCCAGTGTTTTAGCACTGTTAATTCAGGATAATTAAGACTTCCTTTCTGTGCTCTCCCGTTCATTAGAGGCCTTAGAGGAAGAGGACCACCTCCTTCATGGGCTTCTGAGCCTGAACGCCCATCCATTCTTAGTGCATCAGAACTAAAAGAACTTGATAAATTTGATAACCTAGATGCTGAAGCTGATGAAGGCTGGGCAGGTAAGAGAAATTATGCATGTTTTAGTTTTAAGACAAAGATAATTCATAGATGTTTTTATTCACTTAATTTTTGCTATTATTAATTTGACAGGTGCTCAGATGGAAGTAGATTATACAGAACAGTTGAATTTCAGTGATGACGACGAACAAGGAAGCAGTAGTCCTAAAGAGAATAGCAGGCAAGTTTTGACATCTTTTGCTAGTAACTGTGAATTTGTTGGTAGAACATTAGCTGTTTGTACAGAGATGCTTCATTCATAGATACTTGCTATTCATGTATAGAATTTCTTCATTTTCCTCAGAATTTTATTTACTGGGGTGGAGTATTCAGTACTTTTATTTACTGGTAAGTCAAATTAATATAGGATTTAGCATCAATAGAATTAAGGGTTGATGTTTTTCAAAAATAAGATGCTTTGATACTTTACATCTAATTGAAGAATTTTTTTAATTCAGCTGTGTGTGTGTGTGTGTGTGTGTGTGTGTGTGTGTGTGTGTGTGTGTGTGTGTGTGTCTCCCTGTGGTAGCCCAAGGGTGACTTCGGGAATCGTCCTGGATGACTCAGCCCACCAGGGCCAGAAGTTTAGGCCGCCGCCATTTCTGCCTGGTATTTTTACATGGGACCTGAGATCTGAACTCAGGACCTTCTGCTTGCAAGGCAGAGGATTAACCTCAGAGCCTTATCTCCAGCCCCTAATTGAAGATATTTTAAGAATTGTTATCAGAGACTGTTTTACTTGATTGATTTTCCATACTTAGAAAATTGGAGAACTTTTGTTTGGGTTACTGTTACTGCCTTAGTATTTTAGCCAGTAGCATTGAGAGCTGGAAAGTAGGAGTGTTTTGTCATATATGGCTTATGTATAATAAAAAGTTGGGCTTTCATATGCATATAATATTGATACAATTTCTTAACTTTCATTGTTACACTCTTTCATAGTCACTTGAGATGTCTGTTATGTGTTGAAATGTTAAAAAATGTGAAAATCTGCTTTATCTTATTCAATCAGAATAAATTAAAAGAGTATTATATCCAATATTGTTTAATTGCATTTAGGTTAGTTTTTGGGGGGGGTCAAAAAGAAAAAAATTCCTTTGTGTTAAGTATACAGATTTGGCAGCTGTTGTATTATGATAATCTTGGCAAGTCTAAGTCCCTCAAGGCATTGTAGTTGGATTGCATGTATTTCATTGAATTAGCATCAGTAGGCTAAAAATCTCTCATTGATTGATACATGTTCTTCCCTAAAACAATACAAAAAAATTTCACACGTAGAAAATACATTTGTTTTGTTGTAATTTTTCCCTTTTTAATTCTGCAATTTGGTTCTTTCAGTGAGGACCAAGATTCAAAGGCTTCAGAAAACACTGAAAATCGAAAGGAAGTAGATGAAGCTTCTAATACTAAACCGTCTACTCAACCACCTTCTCAGCCACCTATAGCAAAAAGTCCCTATGGGAAAGGACCTCCAGCTAATCAGGTTTGTTGAAGTTATATATACCCATATACCCATTACCAATACTGGATAAGTTAATGTTATAATTAGAAAGAGACATAAAAAAAACTAAAATTATTATGCCCAAGGTGAAATTGTGCCATTTTCTTATTAATAGGTGTGTCAAGGCCAAGAAGTTTTTATTTCCCCCAAGATTAAAATGGGTGTTTTACCATGTGCTGAATTCATCTTCTTTTTTAGAGAAAGAGCAGCACATGTGCCATGGATCGTGTGTGGAGGGTCAGAGGACAAATTTTAGAAGTCAGTTCTTCTTTCATGCAGGCTCTGGGAATTGAATTTAGGTTGCCAGTTTTGCAAGTAGATTCCTTTTTTGAGTCTTAGTGCTTATGTGTAAGAGATAATCCTGTTTCATTTAGGAAATCATGAGAATGGAGAACTTTCAAAGCCCAGGTTATTTTGAAAAACATTGTGAAGGAAGGGAAACATGGGAGAAGAGGCATTTGTTTCTCATTGATTTGATGAAGGTAGTAGTAGCTGCACTGCAAAATGAAAATGAAGGGTATAGTCAAAAAAGTCCATGCAGCTCTCCTTAAGGAGTCATAATGTATAAAGCATATGTATCTAAATTTACAAAATGAAGGATTTTATCATTTCGGTAAACTAAATGGACATAGCTAACAGTGTCTTTGAAAGGAAAGAAACTAATAAATGGCAATTATAAAGTGTGGCCAAGATGTCAGTGAAATGTACACTGTACATTTTTTAGAGATATGGATGGACAAGGAAAGAGACTTAGCTTATAATTCGGTAAATTCTCAATTTCTTAAAGCAGTAGACCTGTGTAAATTCGTATACCATGTAAGACACTGATGAACCATTGAAATAACAAGTAATAACTTTAGGAAAAGGAGGTTTTCTTGTAATATTTTAGTAAGATAAATGTTTTGTATGACTTGGTACTTAGTAAGGATTAGGAATTAAGAATAGAAGAATATGTAGAACTTTATGAGATAACACCCCTTCCTAGTTAAGTCTCCTAGGTCAGAATTCCAGAGCTAAACAAATTCCACTAAAATTTGATGATTTTTTCTTTTTCTTTCTTTCTTTTTTGTCTTGATGTTCCTATCTTATTAAAATGATTAATCACTTCTGTAGGAAATAATTTCATAGTGATTTTTTTTACAAAAAATGAAATTATGATTAGCTTTAAATACAAAATGGTATTACTTTGATCTATCTTGTGTTCTCAATGAGAAAATCTGCAGTCAGAAATACTTTCTCATTCATTTCTTTCCCACATCCCACATAAAACCAATCAACAAAATTCATCAATGTTAATTTCAAACTGTATCCAGAATTCAGTCACATTTCATCCTTCAGCGCCATCTGCTTAGTCCAGCCAATCTTACTCCTTACCTAGTTTTGGTCTCACTTCTTAAATAACCGTTTCTTCACTTTATAACTTTTTAAAATCTTTTCTTTATAATAGGAACGTGGACCTTCTTCACACCTGCCACCTCCTCCCAAGTTGCTTGCACAGCAGGTATATTTTATATAAATGCTAGTGAATGAAATTTTGTATTTGATTTTTTTCTTTGTAAGATAGAAGACAGTACATTTTCATTTTAATATTTACAAAACAATTGTCAGCACTTTCCCTGGGTTTCTTCCTTGTTTTCCTCTTCATTCGTTGCATCATTCTTTTTTTTTTTTTTTTTTGCATCATTCTTATCTGGAAACACAATTCTAATTTCACTAAGGAAATAAGCAGTTCCTACTTATAGTGACTTTTTCCCCCATTTCAGTGCTTCTGCCCTATTGTCTTTGCTACTAAAAGACAGCACTTTTACTTTTGCCTTGGAATATGTCTTCTGTCACTAACTACAATGCTATTCCTTATTTCATCCTTTAAAAACAAGTTCTTTCTTCATAGCACTGTACCTCACTGTTCCACTTCTTACTTTCTTGTTTCTGCCCCGTTTCTCTGTTCTCTATCACAGCAACATTTAATAAGTTAAGCAGTCTTGGTGAGCTGCTTATTCATTACTCCCTTCTGGGTAAACCTGGATGTCTTAGCATACTTTTGAAACTATTACCAAGGTCAGTCTTGGCATCAATCCTAGCAACCCCTTACATTTCTCTCTCTCTCTCTCTCTCTCTCTCTCTCTCTCTCTCTCTAGATCTCAACTGTTCTGACAGTTTCTTAAAACTATGGGGGGGTGTTTTTGTTTTAACTTTCTTCTGTTTTCTTTATTCTTTAAGGGGTGTTAAACCCTTTGGGTTTGTTAACCTCAGACCTGTGTGGTACTTTTTTTTGTTGTTGTTGTCTCTCGTTTGGGGAAGGGATTGAAAAAGAGTGTCTGTGCATGACCAATCTACCCTTACACTTTGCATTATTTTCATTTTTACAATTAGCTTTTTCAATTTTGTTGTTCTTAATTTTCCTCACAATCCTTGCTGTCCCCCATTTCACTCCTTTTCCTGGCAGTCCTTTGTTCCCTAGACAGTCTTATTTCTACTTTAATGGCATGTATACATGCATGATTTTGTATATGTAAAATCTAGGACCCACATTTGAGTGGGAACTTAAAGTGCTCATCTTTTTTGGACTTGCTTAAATCATTTACTACAGGGTTGTCTCCAGTTGCATGTATCTTCTTATAAATGACAGAATTTCATTCATTCATTAAAACTACAAACATTCTACTGTTGTATATACACCATATTTTCCTTATCCATTCTTCTATTGCAGGGTACTTAAGTTCGTTCCCTGCCGTTGTGAGTAGAGTTAAAGTAAACATTGATGTCCAAATGTGTCTGCATTGTGTTATCTTAAGTCCTTTGGATAAATACCAGGAGTAATAGATAGTAGAGTAATAATACTTTTGTTTTCTTGAAACCTCCCTGCTATTTCCATAGTGACTAGACTAGTAATTTACACTTCTACCATCAGTGTATAAGAATTTATTTTGCTGTTTTTTGGTGGTAGTTTTTTTGGGGTTTTTTTTTTTTTTTAGGATTCTCTTTTTGTCCACTTCATTTGTTTTCTTAATGATCCCTGTTCTAATTAGGCTACAATGGAATTTCAATGTAGTTTTAATTTGCATTTCTCTTGGCTAGTGAAATTAAACATTTTTTTCATGTATTATTGCCATTTGTATTTCATCATTTGACAGTTGTCTCTTTATTGAGTAGGTCATTTGATTTCTTGTTCAGGTTTTTTAGTTCTTTGCATAGTCTGGATATTGATTCTGTCTGTTGTATAATTAGCAAATTCTATATTGGTTGTCTCTTCACTTGATTAACTGTTTCCCTTCAGAAGCTTGTTTTTAATGTCACAAAGTGTCTGATGTGGTTTCCTGACTAACAAGTCCTACTCAGAAAGTGTTTGTCTTTTGCCTGTATTTGAAAGTGCTTTCCCTACTTCTTCCTCTAACATTTTCAAGATTCTGACATCTTACATTAGGATCATTGTGCATTTGGAGTCAATTTTTTTGTGTTGGCTGACAAGCAGAAACTTTGGGATTAGGGATATATGCCATCACACCTGACTCTTGACTGCTGTGTTTACCTAGAAACAGATGTTTCAACATCCAAAACAAGAAAAAAAATTGGTGAATTTTTTTCTAACAAATTTAAGACAAAAGTATGAGTTAGTGAACTTTGAGAAACACACTAAAAATTGAAAAGGTTTCCTAATGTTGGACTGGAGAGGTGCCTTAATAAAGTATGTGCTGAGTTTGAATCACATAAGCTTCTGTAGCACTATTATGGGTAGGGTGAAGAATGGCACTCCCCCTACCCCCCAAAGTCTAACCAATCAGCCTAGCCAGATGTCAAGCCCCAGGTTCAGTTAGACCTCAAAAAATAATAATCTGAAGACATGTGCTTTCCCATACTCATCCATGTGGGATGAAAGCACTTGTGCACAGTAAAAAGAAATTTCCTAATTTAAATCTGACTAAGGACTTACCAAAAAAAGACAGCCAAACACCTTAATATTTAATAATAAGAAGGCAAATAACCTAACAAAATTATTTAACTTCACAAAGGAAAATACAGAATAGTCTGTAAACATAATAATTCAATGTCTTCAATAATTAGGGTAAGCCACAATGAGAAATTTGCTATAGACCCATCGTTGCCGTTTAACAAGGATAGAGGGCATCTGTCTCCTTATACAATACTCAAAGAAGTCTGAAACCTCTCAACAGTGTTGAAAAAGACATTTTGACAGTTTCTTACAAAATGCAACATACTGTATGGCTTGGGAGTTTCAATCTTAGCTTTTATTCAAAAGGGATGAAAGTATTTACACAGATTTGTATATGGCTATTTATAGTTCAAAACTTAGAAGCAATTTAGGATTCACATCCATCGATATGTATTTATAATGAGCACTATCCAGCAGTAAAATGGAACCAAATCCCCACTGCACAAAACATCCTCAAGACTTCAAAACTGAGCAGAAGAAACTAGCACAGAATACACCTTTCTGCTTTTGGGAAATTCTAGAACAGGCTAACTGAGGAGCTGAGGAGTGATGAAAATCACTTCAATATAAATTAGGTACTTTTACTAAATTATTTTGCTTTTAAATTAGTTTCTCAGCTATAGATTAAGCTGCTACACTAGAGAGATGAAACAGTGTACCTAAGACAGTACTATTTAAAATGTTCAGTCCAGAATTTTCTGTACATGACTAAGGGTTCTTCATAATGGTTACTTAAAATCTGTATCATTAAGTGACTATTGTTTTGTGGATTTTTCTAATCTTTTCTAATCTTGTCTCTGCATTATTTGTTAGAGCGATATTAAAGTTTTAGTCGTTTGAAAACATATTAAATGAAATTTACATCACTGAAGCTTGTATCACTTACATGGCTCTCAACCTCCATTATATTCTACTTTTCTGAGTCTTTGAGTCTGTAGATAAAATTCACTCTATTCTGTGTGAATTTGGGCAAGATTCTTCTGTAGTGGCATTTATGTTAAGAGTGCCGTCTCCTCTATCTCTTCCCTTTGCTTCTTTGACTGTACATCTCTTTTGCTACAACTCTATGGTGAAGGCCTTCTTTTCTCCTCGATGCAATCTCTAAGATACCTTGTCTGCCAACTTGTACTAGAGCACTCATAGTCTCCATGTTCTTGTCTCTAAACTTGCATTTTTTTAATTTCAAAAATGATGAATGGGATCTGTAAGCATATTGTTTCTATAGACCCTCAATATCTTTAAAAGCAGGGAAATCCAAAGTAAACTCTGTGTGGTTTTTGGTATGTTGAAGACTTTTCCCATGCCTCGCCACAACTGTGACAGCCAGCATTAGTCAGAAATAGAATTCTCTTCATCTGGTATCTTAATGTTTCAGCATCCACCTCCAGATCGACAGCCAGGTCCTGGAAGACCTGGCCCCTTTCCTCCCAAGCCACAAGTAGTTGATAATGATGAAATATGGAAACAAAGACGAAGACAGCAGTCTGAGATTTCTGCAGCCGTAGAACGTGCTCGCAAACGGCGTGAGGAGGAGGAGCGAAGAATGGAGGAACAGAGGAAAGCAGCATGTGCAGAGAAACTGAAACGGTTGGATGAGAAGCTGGGCATCGTGGAAAAACAACCATCTCCAGAAGAAATTAGGGAAAGAGAAAGAGAAAAGGAACGGGAGCGGGAGAAGGAACTTGAAAAAGAGCAAGAACAGGAGCGAGAGAAGGAAAAGGCCAGACAAGAAAAGGAGAAGGAGCTGGAAAAAGAACAGGAGAAACAGAGAGAAATAGAAAAGGAGAGAAAGCAAGAAAAAGAGAAAGAATTAGAGCGACAGAGGGAAAAGGACAAAGAGCTGCAAAAGACTAAGGAGCAGGAAAAAGAGAATGATTTGAAGAAGGAAAAGGAGAAAGTAGAAGAAAAAATTGAACCCAAAGAAACAACTTTAGAGACTGTGACAGAAAATCAAGAAAGTGAAAACAACTCTAATAAAGGTATGTCTTTTTTCTTTTTTTAGTGCTGGGTATTGACAGCAGGGCTCTCCCATGTGAGGCAAGATTCTAACACCATCTTATTTAAACTCTCGAGTGGATTTTACATTAGCTATAGCATGAGTATGTATACATTTAATTTAAATGATCAGAAATTGTTCTTTATTGTTTGACATTTTCATAAATAAAGGAATTTGTGTTTTCATCCCTTTCATCCCATTTCCTGTCCAAGAAGTGATTGTTTAAATATGGCATTTGCAGAAAAAGTATAAATCTAGGACTGTTTTCTAGTCATATATGAATGAACATGAATGTTTTGCAGAGCTTTTAAATTAGTGATGATTCTTTGCTTTTGTTCATGTTCAGTATGTTTTCTAATGCCAGTCTAATTTTAGTTATTAGCAGTGAGATCTGCTATTGGATTTTTAAGTGTTGTATATTCATGTTTTTCATCTTCTGTTCTTTGTCCTTTTCACATTAGTAATATAGAATGTAGCAGCAAAAGAAATAAATGTGACTTGTGGTTCTTTACAAGTGCTTTTTATGTTGGTAAAATTAATGTCATTTTCCTATTTTTTTTTTAAGTTTCCTTAAGAATTCCTTCCTACTCACCTGACAAAAGAATTTATAACAAGTTCAGCTTTGTAGTTAAGACAAATGGCACAAGTAGTTGGTTTTTCTTGGGATGAAACATTTGCATAATGTGTGTATGTCTGATTTAGTTTGACACTATGAGTAATGACGTATGTTTCAAGATATCTAGTGATCATTCTGTCTTCACATCTGAAGTGCATTACTTTTTATTGCAGATAATTCCTCAGTCTAAAAAATAGTGATACTTGTTCTTCAATTACTTAGAGACCATTTGGTGTTTATGTAGGTCATGGTTATGGATATTGATACCAAATATTACATTGGTTACTTATTAAATAACTGGAAGACAGGAAAGGAAATGCTAGAATTCAAAATGTTTATTGTCATATATATATATGAATTCATTGATAATGAAGTATTTGGACCTGATTTCGGAAATTTATTTTTATAATTAATGCTGCTTTTTTCATGATTCCCAATATTACGACACAAAATGATGTTTTGGAATAGTACAGATTTTTTTTTAACTTTATTTTTTTAGACGTTTATTTAGTGTGCACATGTGTCCCTGTGGAGAACCAAGAGTGATTTCAGTCATCATCCTATATTGCTTCTACCTCCTCCTTGCTTCACTCTGAGATTTCCCAGGCTCCACCCACCAGGGCAGAAAGTGCAGGCCACTGCTCTTTCCTCCTGGTGTTTTTAAAATGGGACCTGAGATCTAACTTTCTGCTCTTAACCCCTGAGTCATCTCCAGCCCAGCTTTTTTTATTAAATTTAATTCCTCACCATTGAAATTCACATCTTGGTAATAATATCTTTCTTTCATCCTTTCTTTGAGCAGAAGAGGAACCAGTTTTCACAAGACAAGACAGCAATCGCAGTGAAAAGGAGACCACACAAACAGCACATGAAGCAGAACCCGAATCAGGGTCTCAGCCCCGACCTGCTATGTTATCTGGCTATTTCAAACAGTTTCAGAAATCATTGCCACCACGATTCCAGCGGCAGCAGGTAATAATAGAAAATAATTTACAAAGTATGTGTGACCGAAAAAGTTTTTTGCCCCCTCTTCCTCTGTACCTCAGGATAGGGGTTGATTTTGATGTGCTGTTGAAAACTCAGCACTCCATAGTCACTTATTTTCTGTACTTGGCTAGTTCTGGTTCTCTTCATTAAACAAAAGAGGTAAGGTTGTTCTTCGTCAAATACTGAGATTCTGTGATTTATAGATGAATTGATAAGTGGTCACTTAAATTAGCTAAAAGAGAGAATATCATAACTTTTTCCTTAATCTCCCGCCAACTTGCTGTGTTGTTTTTTTTTCCCTTAGAGACTCTAAATGGGCCATTATTTTCTAGCATGATTGATTATATTAATTTGTCATATTTAATATTAACATCAATCTTGAACAAATTGTTGACACGTGTGACCTTACTTTTCCAGGAACAGATGAAACAGCAGCAGTGGCAGCAGCAACAACAGCAAGGTGTACTTCCACAGACTGTTCCTTCACAGCCATCTAATAGTACAGTCCCTCCTCCACCACATAGATCCCTGTACCAGCCTATGCAGCCTCACCCTCAACATTTGGCTTCTATGGGTTTTGATCCAAGGTGGCTCATGATGCAGTCTTACATGGATCCTCGAATGATGTCAGGAAGACCAGCAATGGATATTCCACCCATTCATCCTGGTGAGATAATTGACAGTGTGTTATATTGTGTATAGTCTGTTAGTAATTTAAATGGACCCCTAGATTTAAGCTTTTAGTATCAGATAGTTGAAGCAAATGTATAAAAGGACCAAAGTACTACTAGTTCTCTCTGCCTTAAATATTATTTAAATTTTTGAGTTGGAAATAATTCCGTCTGTTACCAATCTATTACTTGTTAATGTTTTCATTCTGTCGAGTATTTCAGTATTTTAACTGTTGTAGTCTATGTCATTTTAATTTCTTCCATTATTTAACATTCGAATTTATTTATAAGTTAGCCAAAAATTAAGCACTTTCATGAAATCAATTAGAATAAATTTTGATAATCCATTATCAAAATGATACTAAAAATTTAAAGAATGATTTAAAAGTCTTTAGTCAGCCATGGTACCGTATGCCTATAATTCCAGTACCCAAGTATGTAGTGAGTTCAAGGCCATCACATTTTGAAAGTTAAGTGACATAATCAGTAGTTAAATAGCGACTAATGGAATTTGCCATAGGAAATAATTTTCTCTGAAAATTTATTCTTATTGATATATTATGGTGTCTTTTTTTGTATATGTATGTGTGTATATGTTGAAGGCCCAAGGTTGACCATTTGTGCTACTCTAGCTAGCCAGCTTATGCTTCTAAATAGCAATCACTCTGTATTATCGTGGTTGGTCTTTCTACTTTGTATAATTCTCATTTCATCCTTTTTGTGAATGTTTTATAGGAATGATTCCTCCTAAGCCATTAATGAGAAGAGATCAGATGGAAGGATCACCAAACAGTTCTGAGTCATTTGAGCATATAGCTCGCTCTGCCAGAGATCATGGAATTTCCCTTTCTGAACCCCGAGTGATGTGGGGGTCAGATCCGTATCATCCCGAGCCTCAACAGGCAGCTACTCCCAAGTCAACAGAAGAACCTGAGGATGTAAGGTAAGAAATTACTTAAAACAAAAAATGAGTAGACTAGATGGAGTATTATGGTAAGAAAGAGAACAGGCAGCACCTTTAAAAAGATGATTAGGGGTGCTTGGTGACCTTTCCCTGAGGTCGGCGAGGCCTGAGACCGAGGTCCTGCCGCGATGCTTCAAAGTCTAATTAAGAATGTCTGGGTCCCCATGAAGCCCTACTATACCCAGGTTTACCAGTAAATTTGGGTAGGAATGGGGTTGATGACCTTCATCGTTTATAAAATCAGGAGCGCCGAGAAAAGAAGTAAAGCTTTGAAAGGGTCAGCACCCGCATCTGGTCATGGGCACCATTAACCGGCCTCCCAAGTACACATGAGATGACACATCGGTCAGCCTGTAAATTCAAGCAAGCTGTGTTAAGTGGGGACACAAGTGTCGCTGTACACTTGCTGTGGCATGAATAAATAGTTTCAAGGCGCCCCACTGCCTGTGGATGCTGCTCCGTCCTCTCTCTCTGCATGAATAAATAGTTTTGAGGCGTTAAAAAAAAAAAAAAAAAAAGATGATTAAGGTTCGTTGTTTTAGAATTTAAAATTAGTTCATTTTTTCTGTTTCATTTCGTTTTCACAATATGCTTACCCACAGGAAAGATTGCTTTGTTCATTGTACCTTTGAATTCTCATCATCACAGGTCCGAAGCAGCATTGGATCAGGAGCAGATTACTGCCGCTTATCCTGTAGAACATAGTCAATTGGAGACTCATCCAAAGGCAGATGTTGTCAGAGAATCAGTTGAGACAGAAGGACAAAAGTTTGTAAGCAGATCTGTGGAAGAAGACCTTAGACCTCACCATGCTGAGCCAAGTAATCAGTCTGCTTGTTTTGAAGTCCCTGATCGTAAGACTTTATCCACTCCTCCAGAAGAGCGGATTTCAGTTCTTGACAGTCAGCCTGCTCGGAAAAGAAGTATTTCTCATGGCTCTAACCATGCTCAAAAATCAGAGGAGCAAAGAAATGAACCACCTGTAAGCATTCCTAAAGTATCCAGCAGATGTGTTGATTCAAAAGAACCAGTGGAAAGGTCAGAGGAGAAGCCAAGAAAGGATGGCTTTCTACGGTCTTCTGAAGGACCCAAACTAGAGAAAATGTATAAATCTAAATCAGAAACTCGATGGGGCCCAAGGCCAAGCTCCAACAGAAGAGATGAAACTAACGATAGACCTGTGAGAAGATCAGGCCCCATTAAAAAACCAGTACTCAGAGATATGAAAGAGGAACGGGAGCAGAGGAAGGAGAAAGAAGGTGAAAAGGTTGAAAAAGTGACTGAAAAGGTTGTTAAAGCTGAGAAGATAGAAAAGAAAGAACTTCCTCCTTCCCCACCAACTGTAGCACCAATTCAGCCACAGGCAGTTCCACCACCAGTACAGCCAGAACCAGAGAAAGTTCAATCAATAGATGCTGCAGCTTTGACTCAAAAGTCACCTCAAGATAACGAGAAGCCCTTGGAACCTGTAATTAGTGTTCAGGTAGAGCCTGTGGTTAAATCTGTAAACCAGCAAACTATTGCAGCACCAACAGTCAAAGATGAAAAGCAGCCTGAGAAAGCCATTAACAAAGATGCTGGTATAGAAAGGCCCCGACTAGATGCAAGACCAGCAGTCAAGAAAGAGTCAACCTTACCCCACAGAACTTATTGGAAGGAAGCTAGAGATAGAGATTGGTTTCCAGATCAGGGATACAGAGGCCGAGGCCGAGGTGAATATTATTCCAGAGGTCGAAGCTATAGAGGCTCTTACGGGGGCCGTGGCAGAGGAGGTAGGGGACACACTCGAGATTATCCTCAGTATAGGGACAATAAGCCAAGAGCAGAGCATATGCCTACCGGACCCCTCAGACAACGAGAAGAAAGTGAAACACGAAGCGAGAGTTCTGATTTTGAAGTTGTCCCCAAAAGAAGACGACAGCGAGGTTCAGAGACTGACACTGACAGTGAGGTTCATGAAAGTGCAAGTGACAAAGATAGTTTAAGCAAAGGCAAACTTCCCAAAAGAGAAGACCGTTCTGAAAACAAAAAACCTGTAAAACCTCAATCTTTCAAGCCTGAAAGCCATGTCCGAGTAGATAGCAGACCAATGGAAAAGCCGTACATAAGAGATGAGGACAAATCTAAGCCGGGCTTCCTTCCTAAAGGGGAGCCAACACGGCGAGGCAGAGGAGGCACCTTCAGACGTGGTGGAAGGGATCCCGGGGGCCGACCTACACGCCCTGCCACCTTGCGAAGACCTGCTTATCGGGAAAATCAGTGGAACCCAAGACAGACAGAAGCTCCTAAACCAGAAGACGGAGAGCCACCAAGAAGACACGAGCAGTTTATTCCTATGCCAACAGATAAACGACCTCCAAAATTTGAGCGGAAATTTGACCCAGCTAGAGAAAGGCCTCGAAGGCAACGCCCTACCCGACCACCAAGACAAGATAAGCCACCTCGATTTAGACGTCTGAGAGAGAGGGAGGCTGCTTCAAAGACAAATGAAGTGTTGGTGTCCACAAATGGCACTGTTAGTAATGTGGTTCCAGAACCAGTTAACACTACAGGGGACATTACTGGGAATAAGACACCAGATTTATCCAACCAGAACTCTTCAGATCAGGCAAATGAAGAATGGGAAACAGCTTCAGAAAGCAGTGACTTTAATGAAAGGCGTGAGAGGGATGAAAAAAAAAATGCTGATTTGAATTCTCAGGCAGCTGTGAAGGCCGGAGAGAATTCTTTGCCTCCGAAGAGGGAAATAGCAAAGAGGAGCTTTTCCAGTCAGAGGCCTGGAGTGGATCGCCAAAATCGACGTGGCAACAATGGTCCTCCCAAATCAGGAAGGAATTTCTCAGGGCCTAGGAGTGAAAGAAGAAGTGGCCCACCAGCAAAAGGTGGAAAGAGAGGGTAAGAACTTTGTTTCATGTGTGAAGCTTTTGTACCTTTAAAGAAGTTCAAAGTAGAATTCTTAGGTGAAAGTCATTCAAGGTGCCAATCTACATAGAGGACCAAGATATTATATATCCCAAGTGCTATTCTTTGTTCTCATAGTGTAAGGGAACTCCTTTTGAATGTGGAGCTTTGGGAAAATGTGCCCATCACCCAGAGAAGAATGCAAACCTTCACTTGGTAAGCTGTCTTTTTCTAGCTAATGGTGAACAGCTGCTTTGTTCCTTAGTTTCTCCAGGGATTCTTTGAGAATGAAGTTAACATGTTTGAAACATAAACTTGTTATCCTTTGGGTGTTTTCCTAAAGAGTCCAAGTTGAGTTCAGGCTAAATATCTTCTAGAGTTGAAAACCTAAAATACATCATCCAACTATAAAGACTCAGAAAACATTCCGTAACTGTTAAGGCCCTGTGTCCAAAATAAATCTTGAGGCAAAAGACTCTGTTGCAAGATTTTTTTCAGGGCTAAGAATGTTGCTCATTTGAGAGAAGGCCACACGCATGCACACACACAAAACAGGCACAGTGGTACACATAAGGAGATGGAAGCAAAGACAGTTTAAGATCATCCTCAACTACATAGAGTTCATGGATAGCCCCGAATTCTAAGATTTCCTTAGAAGAAAATAAAGAATTTTCATAATTTGTGTGAAACTTGAACGGTTCTTTGAAATAGAAATTGTTAGTCAATATTTTTCGAAACATTCAGAATAGCAGTAAAGGTTCAAAATTTTTCCATTTAGATCTATACCATGATATCTTTTTCTAATTTCTATTACATTTTTAAACAAAATTCCCAAGTTTGCAACTTGCGCTCATGAGAGTTTATTTACCCATTATTGCACTATCTGAATTCTTAGTTACATGTACATGTTGGAGGTTACTCTCGTGCTAGTAACTTTTCAGATAACGTTTATATAGTTGGAAGGCAACATGCACTAGTTGTGTTGCCTGAGTAGCTGCTTAACTCAAAATGTAATTATTACTTTAAACTTTCCAGACACTGGAATAATAGCAACACTCCCTCGCCCCCAAAAAAAGAACTCTGACTGTAATGAACTATTAAAATTTCATGTAATAAAGCTTAAAATTCTTGATCTGGGGGCTGGAGAGGTGGCTCAGGGGTTAAGCCTCTGCCTTGCAAGCGAAAGGTTGTGAATTCGGATCCTAGACCCCACATATAGACGCCAGGCAGAAGTGGGGGCGGCCTGCGTTTCTGGTCCTGGTAGGGCGGAGCCTGCGAATCTCCAGGCAGAGTAAACGAGGAGGTGGAGGAGGTCCATGGTGGTTCCCAAATTCACCTGTGATTCTACACACACACATACACACACACACAATACACGCACACGCATGCACAATTGAATAAATAAAAAAATTTTAAAAAACAATGAACTGACTCCAAAATTTTCTAAATAGACTGGAGACTCAATATCTACCTATTTAAATAAATAAAAAAGGAAATAGAATGTTATCAGATCTGTACAGCCAAGAGGAGATACCTCGATCAGAAGTTCCATCCTACCTTTCCCATGACTAAAATTCCAAGAACACATGTTGTCCTAACTTCTCACTGCACTGAGCAAACACTGCAGATGGCAGGCAGAACTGGTTTGTCCAAATCTCTAGAAAACTTCCTTAAAAGATAAGCTGCACCTAGACCCTCTTCCTTCCCAACTTCAGTTCTGTTGCCTGAGGTTCCTTCACACACACACATACACACATATAAATAATCTTAAAATTTTTTAATTTTCTTGATTTGTTTGGGGTTTTTTTATGTTTGCCATGTAGATGGCTTTAAACACTAAACCTGCAGAAATATCAGTACCTATCAGTTGAAATTAATAGAGCACCTGGTTTAAAAGAAAGGAACTCATCTTCAGCTGTTGGAGGTCAGGTCAGGTTGGTAAGCCTTTGAGAAATTTTTACATATTGATGTATGTGAAAATGAATCTGTAACACCTATTTTCATGATCTGGCTTTTCCCTGGAAAATTAGTCTGAGAATCGTGTTGGGAAACAAAAAACCAGGAGGTTGGGGGATTCGTTTACCTTGTGAGATGAGGTATTTCCATGCTGAAAGTGTTTATATATTTGCAGCAGTGTATAAATCCATTTGAACATTATAAATGTACATAAGCCACACACATTATAAACATAGAATGCTTTTTTCCAAACCCCATTTTCATATGCTGCCCACTATGATAGAGAATCTAGTCATAAGATCACAGAAATTTTCTGTCTGTTAATAGCTCTGCTAGAATATGGTAATCTGGGGACTATTAGAATTCTGTCATTTAATTGCTGGGAAGAACTCCAGAGAGCATGTCTGCTTTATTGGAAGGTTCCGTTTTAGTGAGAATGTACTCTCCAAAGTTGTTGAGACTCGGGTCTTTCATCCCAGTGATGTTGTACCACAGGTAAAAGTATAAATTGCCAGAAAGAGCATTTTTTCTTTTGTTGAGTATGTGAAGGTTTTTCAAATTATTTTTGTAGGCCATTTGATGAGCAGTCTTCAAGCGCAGCTGGTATTGACCTTGTCAATGGTAACAATGCACACCACCAGGAGGGAACACCTAACGGTACTGTACAGAAGAATTCCAAGGAAACTACTGGAAAGAAGAGGGAAGATACCAAACCAGGTCCTAAAAAACCCAAGGAGAAAGTAGATGCTCTCTCACAGTTTGATCTCAACAATTATGCAAGTATGTCAGAAGCATCTTTCCTTTTACTTACTGGCTAGGTTTAAGTAGACACCACGGAGAAATGAAAGATTAAGGAGTCACACTTTCAAAGTAAAAATAGAGGCTAATCATGAAACACTACTTAAGTAAAAATCACACCAGCTTTTAGCCTATCCATAAATATCCAATATAATTTTTTACATCACAACGTTATGTGAACTTTTTACCATACAAACAAAAAATATAGTTATGCAATATATGGATACAGCTAAATGCAGAATGGTGACTTTTTCACTTTTCCAAGAGGCCATGATTCCCATTTCTAGTAAAATAAAGAGGTTGAATATAGGTGGAAACAGATTGGTTAGCTTCACAATTTGCAGAAATGATCTACAAATGTATTTCCCCTGCTACTTACTGTAAAGTGTAAAAAGAAAGTTAAAGGAAAATTCTTTGGTTCCTATCATATGGAAGATGCTACAGTCTACTTTGTATTGCTTTACCTGTACAGGGTTTTGTTTTGTTTGTTTTGTATTGTATTTTGTTTTTTATTGTATACTCTGGAGAATATGGGTCTGTAAATACTGACTTTCTCAGTCCAGGTTCACTTATTACCATAAGTGTAAATTCAAACTCTCTTTTCACTGATTTCTCTGTACACTTGATTTGGGAGATTGGCAAATCCCACATAGTCCTCAAGGTTCTTTGGTTAAGCTGCTTTGTAAAGGAAAATTTCCATCATTCATTCCATTGTCCCAAATTCCAACATAACAAATTCATAGATGAATAGGGACAAATTCCAGGAATTATAATGGCACATTCAGCCCAATCTGTGGTGCTGTTGTTGATGCTCCTCTCCTCAGCCCCAACATAATTTTTAATAAAATAATCCAAATAGGTTTCACTGTCACACACAAAAAAATGAAAATCATTTAAGCCACCCTAATTTGCCATACAAACATTATTAGAAAACTAAATAAAGATTTTGAATTATAATTGTACAAGTTTTGTTTCCCAACAAAAGTAAAGAAATCATAAACTTCGTGACCTAAATTGTTCTCTGAGATTAAAGCATAAGATAATGCAAAGGGGAGAGTGTTACTATGGGAAAATAATTGAAGAAAGCCATAAAATGATCAGTTATCAGCTATGACAGATAATGAGTAGCAAGCAGTAGGAAAGTATTGGGTAAAGAAACTTACAAGAAGTGTTAATGAGGGGCTGGAGAGGTGGCTCAGGGGTTAAGCCTCTGCCTTGCAGGCGGAAGGTCCTGAGTTCGGATCCTAGACCCCACGTATAAACGCCAGGCGGAAGCGGGGGCGGCCTGCGTTTCCGGTTCTGGTAGGGCGGAGCCTGTGAATCCCGGGGCAGAGTAAACAAGGAGGAGGCGGTCCGTGGTGGTTCCCGAAGTTCGTCCGTGGTTCTACACACACATATACGCATACACGCACACACACACATACATGCACACACACACACATACACGTGCACAATTGAATAAATAATAATAAAAAAAAAATTTAAAAAAAAAAAAAAGAAGTGTTAATGAGTACATATAACATGGTACAATTTATCATTCAGATGAAACTGAAAATACTGAATAAAGTTGATAGATTTCTTAAAAGCATATACTAATAATAGCAAGTTAGGCAACCTCTAGTACTGGAAATATAGATTGTTTTTTCTTCTATTTGTGACGTTTCACATATATGAATCCTGATTTGTATCTAGTCTTAGACCTTTCTGCTGGGTCTTTGATTCTCAGAGTATAAGACTACTTGCCTAGAAATTTGTTGGAAATGAAAATTTTTGCCTTCCAGACCTACCTATTAAGAACTTGAGAAGTAGCCTCTTGACTGTTCTGAATCTTAATAGCATGTTTATGAATTGTTAAGTTACTTAGAGCATGTGATTCTCAATGGGTTTTGTTTTTGTTTTTTAGCACTATGGGACATTTGACAATCATTCTGGTTTTTTTAGTACTGGAATAGTATACTGCTGAGCATCCTACAAATGCACAGAACATAGAAATAAAAACTACATAAATGCCCACTTTAAAAATGACGTATCATGTGCTTAACTCATCTTTTTTGCTGTATGTGGTACAATTCGTATGAGATGAATTATATATAGTGTTAATTTGCTATGCAACAGTAATTTGAACACAAGTAATGTGATACCACGAGTCAATCTGATAACATCTAACAAATAACTCATTGGCAGGACAAAGAACTGATTCACTGTCTGGGCAGGATGACACAAGATTTGATTGTACTATTCCAAATGGCATGCAGTTTAAAACTTAAGGAGTGTTTATTTCTGCATTTTTCCATTTAATACTTTGGGACTAAAATTGTGAGGCCCTATTGAGTCACTGAAGTAACTGGAGCCCTATTAAGTTAGATACAGTTGAAAGAGCTACTATATGAAACTGGAGTGAATTTAGAATTAAGATTACTGAGAGTGGTGGCACATACCTATAATCCTAACATTTTTGAGAGAGAGGCAGGAAAATCATGAGTTCAAAAGCAGCTTGGGTTACAATATAGTAAGTTTTAAGTCAGCCTGGACTATCAAGTGATACTCAGTACAAAACAAAGTAGAATTAGGAACTTATCAAATTAAATAACTTGTATAGGACTTCTTGTAAAGAAAGACCTTTCATCGAAGTGACCGTGTGCTCCATAATTAACAATTACTTAACGGGACTTAAAGATAAAGTAGAAGAACTTAGAGACTATTGTCATTCTTTTTCTTTTGAAATTAAAGTGGATTTTTTTGTTTTTACAAAAGAATAATTTTTTTGGAAATTCCACCTTTAATACTTTTCATTTCTCCTTAACTTTATAAAAACATCAATTTTTAGTAGGAAAGGTCATTGATTCCCTTTGAACTTCTGGACTGTTTATCTATAATCAGAAATAAAATCTCCTGAGATTTTTATAAATTTATTTTTTACATTTCTTATTGTGTGTGCTGCAAATGCATGTCATATTCTCATGCATGTGTATACATGTGCTATAATGTACATGTAAAGATCTATGGATAACTTGATGAAGTCGTTTCTGTCCTTCACCATATGGATTTCATGGATATAATCCATCAATCAGGCTTAGTGGCAAATCCTTTACCTGATAAGCCATTTTGCCAGTCATGAGATATTGTTTAACAGATTTAGATATGCTGCATCATCTATAATGTAATAAGATTTTAGATAGCCATAATGGTTGTTAGTTAAATGTTTTTCCAAATTGTCCAACTGATTTTTAGGTTAATGACCACTTTATAGTCACGTGGATTTTTTTGTTTTGTTTTTAGAGAACTGTACATTGTTAGTGAAGGGGTGATACAAATTGAGGTAATATGAATCAGAAAAGCTGTGCCCATCACCTCACTTTTTAAAATAATTTACCAACTTATTTCATTCTTTAAATGAGGGTAGTAATAGTAATGTCCACCTCTTGGAATGATGAGGTGTAACTGAGATGAAGTTCTATTTTCTAAAAGCACTATGAGTTCTGAGTCTGAGAAATGAAGATACAAGACACTTTTAATTTTTTAAGACATTAATAACCTTTATGTTGTTTAAGGAGCGCTTAGGAGGTAGAGAAATAGGAAGATAGAAGAGTTTTAAGTCCAGTTGCTACATTGCAAGATTAAAACCAACATGGGCTAGTAAAGCCTGTGTCATCACTCCTCCCCTGCCACCTGAAACATAATGTCTGTTGTTGGAAGCATATTAGGATTTTTATCTCAGCAAACCAGTCTGTAGGTTTGTTAATGATTTATTTTTCATAAACCTGTGAAGTATTTTCAGTTTGCTATTATCTAACATCAAGCAAGAGGGGACGACAAGATTATAAGAGCCTGAAGTGGGAAGGTGGTGGGCCAGCCATTATCTCCTGGACTTGACAGTCGTAATATATAAGGTTTCATGGCAGATATGTATACTTACACAAAAATTGCACAGGAACTGTCAATTCTACAGCTCACTGTAACATCAGAAAGATTCAAGAAGCTTCACACCTCTTTGAGAAGTTGAGGACTAATGCTAATGGGGAGTAAAGGAGGATGCTTTCCTTAGGATGCTTGCTGGAACATGAATCAGGTCAGGCATATGTCATCAAAAACAAATTGAATGAAATACAGTGGGTCACACAAGCGAAAAGATTTAAAAATAGGAAAAATAGGGAGTCTGACTAGAGATAGAAGGGTTGTAAAGGGAAAAGGAGGGGAGATGAGGTTTGGAACTAAGAGTTGAAAATATAAAATCACCATATTCATGTATGCAGCATCAAATCTAAAAGAATAAAAATATATCAAAATGAAAAAAAATTAGTCTCTTACAGGGTGAGAAATAAGTAATATTCTGAAATTACAAGACTTTTTTTCCATCTACAGGTGTTGTTATAATCGATGATCATCCTGAAGTAACTGTAGTTGAAGACCCCCAGTCAAATTTGAATGATGATGGGTTTACTGAAGTGGTATCCAAGAAGCAACAAAAACGTTTGCAGGATGAGGAGCGCCGAAAGAAAGAAGAACAAGTGGTACAGGTTAGAAGTTTGTCATTTCGTTGTTACTTACCAGGTTGTTAGCAAGTAGTCAAGGTTTCCATTTACTGGTATAAAGAAAGCTACATATATATTAAAGTGTTAAGTGATTTTTATCCTCAAAAGTTGTCAGTGCCTAACCAGAACTTTGATAATCTTTGAATAATTTAGTAATTTTCAATAAGATATGATCACTGTAGCTTGTCACTTGCCTTAGAACAATCTTTACTTATTTTATGTGTTTTTAATGGTTATATTACTTGTCCTAGTGTAGAACTGAGTTCATTTTAAGTGATCTTAGAAATCTAGTAAATACAAGTGCAGTGATCCAGTAAATGACTGAGCCTATAAAAGTTCCTATTGCAGTCTAGTTTGCTTACACAGAATAAAACAAGGTAAATAACTGAGTTTAGTTGAATCTGTAACCCTAGAAATCAAATAATTTCAGAGGTCATTTGTTGAGTAATATTATATACATTGTATAGTAATATTGCATACACCTAGTAACATTGTATAGTAATATTACATACACCTAGTATAGTAAGCATACAAGCCACATTCTCGGAATTGATGTTTTTGTCATAAATGTGTGAATTGAATGAAGATAATAACTAGTAATTTTTCACCAATTATTTTTGTCATCTGTGTCTGACAAAATTTATAGACTTACTTGATTTTTCATTAGGGGGAAGTACGTTCCTATATATCAAAAATGTATAGTGCACATTTGTCTCTTTTTTTTTTTTCTTTTTTTCTTTTCCCTTTTTTTTTTTTTTTTTTTCGTAGTTTTAAAGCCTGACAGACCTGGTAAATTAACAGTAGAAAATTTTGGTAGAAATTACATGTGAGAACTGTTCCTTCAGCTTTTTATTGACAAAAATTTGTTTTTCAAGGTCTGGAGCAAAAAGAATACAAATGAAAAAGGAAGAAGTCAGGCTTCTAAGCTTCCTCCAAGATTTGCCAAAAAACAGGCTACAGTGACTCAGCAAACCCAGTCTCCAGCCTCTGCTCCAGTTCCCATCTCAACCTCAGCCCCAGTTCTGCTGTCACCGGCACCTTCGATTCCGGCCTCCACTCCAGCTCCTGTTCCAGTTGTGGCCTCTGCTCCAGCTGCAGTTGCAGCATCAACCCCAGCTCCTGTTCTCACCTCAAGTCCAGCTCCAGTTGCATCTTTAGCCTCAGCTGCAGTTCCAGCATCTACTTCAGCCACAGCCATAGCTTCTTCCTCAGCTCCAGCTTCAGCCCCAGCACCATCCCCTATCCTTGCCCCAGCTTCAGGTCCGGTCTCTGTGCCCATTCTTGCCTCAACTTCAATTCCCATCCTTGCGTCTGCCTTAGCACCAGCTTCCGCTTCTGCTTCTTCAACCCCAGCAGGCTCAGTCCCAGCTGTGCCAACCATCTCTGCCCCAACCTCGGTTCCAACAGCTTCAGTCCCACTTGCCCCAGTCTCAGCCACACCTCCTACCCCTGCTCCTGCCCCAACTGCTTCTTCTGTACAAACTCAAGCACAGTCACACAAATCAGTCCAGAATCCAATTCCAACTTCCACACAGTCTTCAAAACAGCCACCCCCTTCAGTTAGGCTACCTTCAGCTCAGACATCTAATGGCACGGATTATGTAACCACAGGAAAATCCATGCAGACCCCACAGTCACATGGTACTCTTACAGCTGAATTATGGGAGAATAAAGTAGCCTCTCCAGCTGTGTTGAATGACATCTCAAAGAAATGTAAGTAACTGTGAAAATGTAAGTAAATGTAAGAGAACTGTGAGGTAGGGAACAACATGGAAATATACTTGGACTGGCAAAGTGACTCAGTAGGTGCTTATCACAAAAATCTGGTAATTTCAGTTCCATCCCTGGAACCCATGGAAAAACAGAGATAGAACAAATTTCACAAAGGTGATTTCTGACCTCCACGTGTGTCCTGACACACACACACACACACATATATATACAGTATAATTAAAGTTAGTATTCTCCTTATGTATTCAATTAGATTTTTCTTAGAAAATTCTTTCTTAGCTAAATTTCCAGAAATATTTATTGCTGAAACAATGTTTATTGACATCTTAAGAACATAGCATTGTGATTCTGTATCACACCATTTAGATTGCTATCATTGAGGAAACAAACAAATTCACTGGTAAAGATGCTAGCTGGAAACAAAGGAATCCTTGGACACAACTGATACCATTGCAAATTAGTGTAGCCACTGTGGAAATCAGGTTACAGGCTCCTCTAAGTCGTCATATATATACAGCTATACTATTCCTGAGTATACATATTCATAAGAATTTAAGTCAGCATATCCACAAAGATATTTGCACATACATGTTTATTGTAGCACTATTCTGGATACCTCAATTAGGAATCAGCCTAGCTGCCCAACACCAGATGAATATAAAGAAGATAGATTTACATATGGAAGTTTAGTCCACCATCAAGGAAAATGAAATGCTTTCATAGAGAAATGGGTAGAAGTAGGGAATCATTACGTGAAATAAGCCATAGTCAGAAAAACAAATATTTAATGTTCCCTTCATCTTTGGACATGAAAGTAGAGGAGGAGGGACTATATTGAAAATAGTTTCTCCAAAGGAATAACCAAAGGTTAATAGGTTAAAAATAGAAAAATACTTTTCTCATTTGAAATTTAAATTATATATGTGAAATAGAATAGATGGGTGACTTCGGGATTGAAGAGAGAAACAGGTTTTATCTACAGTTTTGTGTTTCATATATACATGGAAACTTTAAGAAGGACTTGCTTACTTTGGCTTCTAGTGTAATGTGGAGAGTCTGATGTCTGGCTTTCATTCCACCAAAGGATTAAATGGACTAGAGATAATTGGTTTCTGAGTTTTAATGGTCCCATTTCTTTTGACTTTTCAGTAGGTCCTATTAGTCCACCACAACCACCTTCAGTCAGTGCATGGAACAAGCCCTTAACATCATTTGGATCAGCTACTTCATCAGAGGTATGAACACACCTACTGGTTTTGGTAGGGTTAGCCCTTGTTTTTAGCCCATGGGGTTGAGGGGTAGGTGTGTGGGAAGCAGATTTTTCAGAATTACCCAGAGGGCTATTAGACACTGGTATGCCCAGGTCTAAAGTTTGAGTAAATCTAATTGAGCTTTGAGTACATTTCTAACAAATTTTCATGTGACACTAACACTGCTAGACTTCTTCATTTACAAGCTGCTTCTCACTTTTGTGGTGTTGAAGTTAAATATTTATTTTCATTATAATCTCCAGAAAAGACCTTGGTTTTCAGATCATGTAAGTACAGTTAGTATTAGGAGGGCTTGGTTTTTAGCATGGATAATTTGAAACAAATAGCAGATGGTAGTCCAATAAATTTCTCAAATGCACAGTACTATTAAATGACTATAGATCAGTGATTATGTATGGAATGAATATTGAATACTAATGAATTGCCAGGCTTCTAACTTCTGAGTTTCAAAATCGATACTACAAACAAGCAAAAAGTTTTAATACCCATAGGGCTTCCATTACAGCATAATGGGTAGTAAACAATGAACTACACTAGTTAATGGTGATCTAGTATAGGGAAAGCTGCAAAGGAATTTCCCAAAGACTGTGAGACAGTTTCAAGAACAGTGGCCAAGAAGAAGATCAGACAATAAGCTGTTTAAATATCAGAGGAAAATGAATCCCAAATTTAGAAAACACCAGTAATGGAAGTCATGAGGAAGAAAAAGTGTGGTTTAATAAAGAGACTCAGGGAGAGGTTTGGGAACATGGTTTAATCGATATAAAGTACTTTCTTAACAAGCCAACAGTGTCAGGCTTAGCTAGCTGCCCAACAAAGTCAGAGGGATCTACCTGTCTTAACCTCCACTGCTATGTTTACAAGCATGTGCCACCACACCCAGCTTTCTGTACATGGGTTCTGGAGATTGAACTCAAGTGTCTGTGTTTGTAGAGCAAGGTCTTCACCACAGGAACTATCCCCAGCCCCTGAAAAAACTGTTTTGGTTGACATTAATAAAGTTATCCTTCCTTGTATATTTTGTTTGAGGTTATTCTTCTTGAAACTACCATTCTTTAATAGTTAACAACTGTCAATCTTTTTACTGCTGTGTTGTTGTAATTGTTTTGTACATAATTTCCACAATCACAAATCAGTGCATTACTTTCTCAATTAATACTAACCAGTCAACTGCTTATAGGAATTTGAAGTGACCAAATAAATTTATGCTAATTTATTTCATTATTTGCCTAAATATAAATAGTTCATTTTAGATCCTGTACTTGGATTTTTGTCTCCTGTGCCCTCTGCCTTTTTGGGGGGTGGGTAGGGTTTAACAAAAAGAAATCTGGGTATCTGGATTGGAGAAATGACTCAACAATTAATACTGCCTTAAACATACGTAAAGATTTTTTTTCTAGTACCATAAAACAATTTTATGTTCCATCTATAAATTATTTTGGTATAACGTATGAGAAAAAGGGTTCAGCCTAGTTTCTCAGATGTTTACTCAATGATCTCAACATTATTTTCTGGATGTTCTTCACTTCCCCCACTTTACCTTGCTAAACTTTTACACGCAGAACTTGTTCTCTGGACTTTGCACTGATGAATAGTGGGTGTGTGTCAGTGATGTAGAGTTTTCATTGTTAAAGCTTCATAATATTTTAATCTCTAATGAATCTGATCTCATTACTATTTACAGAATTTTCTGACTCTGCTTTCTCTAAGATTCTCAACTCAATACAGAGTATTACTAACATGAGTAAAGACTAATAAAAATGGAATGACATCTTGATGTAATGATAGAACATACATTCAGAAAAGTATGTGTTTATATATATATATACACATACATACTAGGGGAGATGGCTCAGGGTTAAAGCCTTTGCCTCTCAGCAAAAAGACCTTAGTTAGATCCCAAATAGAAATGCCAAGTGAATATGGCGCCAACCTGCACTTCAGCCCTGGAAGGTGGAACCTGGAAACCCAGAGCAAAGTAATAAAGTGAAAGAACAATCCAGGGTGATTTCCATGGCCACACACACACACTGCTGATCTACCAGCTACTGTGCTCTGCCTCACTGGTCCTTGGTACCATTCACCTTGCACTGCTTCCTTTGTTCTGCTTATCCAGAAAGATGTTAGATGTTTTCCTTAGGAATTTTTTCTGTCTACCATTCAGAAGTAGCTAGTTAATCCCTTAGTGTACACTGTGTGACTTATCAGTTCTTTTATCCACTAGAATCAAGTGAGAATGTATTCAGAAATTTTCCTGTTAAAATTTGTGGACTAATTCTAGAGGACTGTATATATATCTACCATAACCAATACTTTTTTTCCATCCTATTTTCAAAGTGGACTTCCAAAAAATAGGTGATATGCTATCTTTCTTTTCTCACATGTTTATCCACTGATTTATGTTACTTTGGACATTTCTGTTTTTACAATTGTTTTTAATGATGAAACAATTTAAGCTATACTTTAGCCACACAAGAGTCACCACTTTAAAAAACTTTCTTTTCTTTTGCTTTTAATGCACGGCATTAAATCTGAGCTCTATTACTATGATATCAAGTGTTAACAATTTTTTCATTAGGGAACAAAGAATGGTCAAGAGAGTGGTGTTGAAATTGGAATTGACACAATTCAGTTTGGTGCTCCAGCTTCAAATGGAAATGAAAATGAAGTTGTTCCAGTGCTTTCAGAAAAAGCTACAGACAAAATTCCTGAACCTAAAGAACAAAGGCAGAAACAGCCACGGGCAGGACCCATCAAAGCCCAGAAGGTAATATTATTCATTAAGGCAGAATCAATTTTGAAAAGCCACAAGAAAAACAAATAATTGAAGAGTTACTTTTTAATAAATGACTCATGCATTTTCGTAAATATTGACTTCAGCTTCCAGATTTGAGTCTTGTAGAAAACAAAGAGCACAAACCTGGTCCCATTGGAAAGGAGCGATCATTAAAAAATAGAAAAGTGAAAGATGCCCAACAGGTGGAGCCAGAAGGACAAGAGAAGCCAAGCCCTGCTGCAGTCAGAAGCACAGATCCTGGCACAACAAAGGAAACTAAGGCAGTCTCAGAAATGTCTGCTGAAATAGGAACAATGATCTCAGTGTCATCTGCAGAATACAGCACTGACACAAAGGTAGGCAGCATACACTAACTACCATACCAGCTGACTTGATGCACAAGCCATGTCTAAGTGAATGAAGAGAGCAATAGCGATATTGATCTGTAAGCTCCTCAGAACTCCTCATAATATTTTGCTCGTGGAGTTACAGCCTATCCTTTTCCTGCCTGCTAATAAGATCCTAAAGGTAGTTTCAGGATCCATGGATTCAAACCACTGAATTAATCAGAGAATTGCATACATAATATATAAATATTTTATGTAAGGGACTTGGGAGTATCCACAGTATCTGGGGGTTCATGTAACCAGTTCTCTGAAGACACGGGGATATTCATTAGAGCAAGTTATGTTAAATGGGGCTATGAATAGCAAGTTTCTTTTTGCCACCTTTTGTTCATTTGAGAACAGATATTCACCAAATATGAAGGCAGATGTTATCTTTTCTGTTATTTAAATAGCTTTCTTCTAATTACCATACAACCTGAATTCATAACTCAGATTTAAAGGTATTTTTTCTATTACTCTTCCACAGGAGTCTGTAACAGACTATACCACACCTTCTTCTTCTCTGCCTAACACTGTGGCTACTAATAATGCAAAGATGGAGGATGCTTTGGTTAATAATGTAAGTAATCAAGCTGAGAGTTTGAAAGTTTGGATAGGAACCTGGCTACTATCTAATGGATCATCTTCTTTTACTATAGTGACCAATATTTGCCTCATAATTTGCTTTTTTATGGGCACTGTGGTATGGCTAGCAAAAGTAAAGCAATGTTTTTTGTTTGTTTTTCCTCTGAAATTCAGCAGGAATTAAATATTAAGATCAAAGATGGTTTTAGATTTTATAGGTATTAATCCTATTAACCTAGTTGGAAACAGCCTTGGTTTTAGCTGTCATAGTCTATGAATTTATTTTATTTGGTTAGTATTAATCCTATTAACCTAGTTGGAAACAGCCTTGGTTTTAGCTGTCATAGTCTATGAATTTATTTTATTTGGTTAGTAATTTTATTTGCAAATGATACAATGAAATCATACTCTTTTAATATAACTAGAACAACAACAAAAAAAGTCTGTTTCCAAGGAATCAAGTTTTCCTTTTTAATTCAGAATACATAGACTAGACTTTGCTAACATTAACATTCCTTCTGTGGAAATTGAACTATTACATGTACATAAGTATTTCCAAAGTTCTTAAATCCTTTGTTAACCGAGGTAAGTAATAATCTAAATTATCACTGTGCAAATTAAGAAACCATCCTACAACTGATTGTGGTAAATCAACACAGTCCATTATTTTATATAATGTACTATGTTTTATGTAATGAAAAATTCTAAGGCAAAAATAAAAAATGCTAAATAGCTTGCTAACCATGTTCACACACTATAATTAAGGAGAGAGTATTTTGAAAGTCGTATATTTGTTTTAGAAGGCAGATACAGAAATTTTGTCTTTTTTTTTTTTAAATAAAATCCTCTGTAGACACTTGTTTTTTTTTTTTTCCTTATGTTTCCCCCTATGCTTGTCTCTTCTTCCTCCAGCAGCAAGTATGTGGGATGAGCTGCATTACAGTTCTCTCAATCCAAATTTCTAGTCAGGAAAAAAAGACTTTTACTGTAACTAAGAAAAGGCATACAGAAGAGTGAGTCAGATGTTTTTGATTTCAAGAGCTTCTTACTAGTTTTTCCTCTTTTTAAATATCATAAAACTACTTCATGTGCCAAACCCACCTCCTTTTATACCTTTCTGAGAGTGATTTAAATATTTTTATTAACTTCCTAGAAAAGGTCTTCATTTCCATTTGAACGATGACATTTTCTAGATTATAGATTAGTCAGTAAAGTTTCCTTTGCTTTTGTCATTTGATAAAACTCAAATTGAACTTCAAGAGTATACTTTCAGGAAGTATGTCATCTTTCTGCCAGTCTATCATTTGAAAATTATAATGTGAAAATTGTATTCTTTTTCATTAGTCAGTTTGGGACTTCCCTCTTATATACAGAGCTGTCTTTGAAAAAAATGGCATACTTGGGTTTATTACTCTTGTTGAGGTTTAATATAGTCTTTTTTGGAAACAGCACAGTCATTATGTGTTTGGAATGTCCTGAAGTTTTATGTATAGACTGTTTCTGATTATTATAGTATAACTTTAAGACTTATTAAAGAATCTTCATAAGTAGTATCTCAAAATAACTTTCCACAAACATCCCAGCCATTCTTTTCCTTGAAAAGCTGAGTGAATCATCTCATAGTAGTTCAAATAAAATTCCAAAATGCAGAGACTGTGAGAACAAAAGAGGTAGAGTGGTGAGTTTATAGTGTCTTCAAGTTTCTAGCAGTAATATTTCCACCATTATGTCAAATACTTGTGATAAAACCTGTGGATTCCCCCATACGTGCTGAAAGTTGTCTCCTTCAAACTTGACTGCTTAGAGTGTGGCTCTTGGATAATAGCATCAGCATCAACTGGAACCTTTTTTGAAATGCAAGGTGCCAAGTGTTAATCCAGGCCAGCTGAATCAGAATCTGTCTTGGAACAACAGCCCCAGTGATTTGTGTGTACATATTAAGTTCTGGGGAGCACTTACTTGAGTATATAGTTTGTGTTGGGGAACAGTCTTCCTTTTCTTTGCGTACCAAAACCATTTCTCTTTAAAATTGATATGATTGTCTTTCATTGTAAGCGATACAACAAAATAATCACATTCCTGTTGGTTCTGATGGGAAATAACCGCCCTAAGAAAATACCATTACCACTGGGCTTTTGTAGCACACTAAATTGTGATATGTGTTGCCTGCCTTTTCAGGTGGCACTACCCAGCACCCTTCCCCTCCCTAAGAGGGAAACGATACAACAGAGCTCCAGCCTAACTTCAGTTCCTCCCACTACTTTCAGCCTCACCTTCAAGGTATGTACATCCATCTTTTAAGGCTCCTTACTATGTGCAAAGTAAGTTCACAGTATTTATATTTTTAGAGTGATGTCCAATTATACCTCAAAGCATGTTAGCATTCAACACCACTTAGTAATGACTTGTTAGCTGCATTTAAAGAAAGGTCTGTTATACTTGTAAAATTTGTCTTATAAATGTAGAACCTTCATATTCTATGTTTGTAAAATCCAAAATACTAATGACAGAATAATGCTGTTACTCTCTTTTCTATAAGTCGTGAATGAATTGAATGAATACATGTAATGAATATTTAATTACCAGGAGATAATTACTACAAGCATACTTTATAAACAAATTTGGGAGATATTATAGATTTATTAATAAGTAGACATAGCACTTTAGTTTCAGCTTTTGAAGGTTTTCTTATTACTGTGGGGTTTAAAATACAAAAGGTTAAATCAAAGACCTCATGCTAATAGTAACTGCTATAGGACTGCCTTCTTCCCCAGTTCTTGCTCTACTTTTTATGACACAGTGTTACTCTGCCTCATCCTCCCAAATGGCAGAGATTGCAAGCCTTTACCACCAGGCCTGACATTGACTTGTACAACTTCTTTCATTTTCATGATTTTTTAGCTATGGCAATAATTTTTAACAAGTAAATTATTTGAGATGCTCTCAGATGTGTTCATCTCAGGATTAGAAATTGAGGAATTTTTTTAGTGCATTTATTTCTAAGAAACTTGAGTGAATGTGTAAGTCCGTGTCGTTTTGTGAGACAACAACCTCTGCTCTGTGTTTACTGTTCAGACCCAGTCCTGACAATTGCCAATTCTACTTTGAGTTTTGCAATAGCAATCATTGATTTGAATTAGATTAAAATCTTCATTTTCTTTATCTTTTCTTTTGTGTGTGCATGTGCTCACATATGCCTGTGGAGGCCCAGTGGTGATAATCAGGAACCACATTGTTACTCTTCCATCTTACTTTGCTTTTGGGGATTCCCAGGCTGTGCCTTCCAAGGCTGCATCTTTTCTCTGAAAAATACCTAAAAAGTAAGAATGGAGGGCTGGAGAGATGGCTCAGGGGTTAAGTAAGACTCTGTCTCACAAGCAGAAGTTCCTCAGGAGGAACATAAAACTCCACATAAAAACTCCAGGAGGAAACAGCAGCAGCGTGCACTTGTGACCCTGATGAGTGGAGCCTGAGAAATCCCAGAGCAAAGCAAGAAGGTAGAAACAATCCAGGATGATACCCCAAAGTCACCCTTGGTCCTCCACAGGGTGGAACACACACACACACAGTAAATAAATAAAAAATGCAAAAAAAAAAAAAAAAAAGAATGGAGGATGAATGAAGGGAAATGCCCTTATCAGTGTGGTGTCTCAAGGAGGGGCAACTTGGTGTGTCATAGAGGCCTGAACACCCACAAGCATAGACAAAGCCAGAAGGAATCCCAGGATCCATAGAAGCAGTGAGGTAAAATGGTAGGAAGGAGATGAATGGGAGGGAGGAGAGAAGGAAACAGGGATTAGTACTTAATATGCTTGTAAAACTAAAAAAAAAAAATTTTTTTTTTTTTAAAAGAGGATGAGTATTTACTAAGGGCCTATGTGATCACTGATGGGAATTTTAATTTGTCATACAGAGAAATAGTACCTCTTTATGTATTCATTGGTAAGAGAGCCCCATTATATTTCAAGGATACAAGAGAAGTAACTGCATAGATCCTAAAACTGTCAACAAGCTCTCTGTAGAGAAACTCACTGCCTTCCAATTTGAGTATGGGGCAAATGAAAAATTTGGAAGTCTTAAATCCTCTTTGTTTGATTTGTAGTGTATTCAGCATTTAAGTATTGGTGTATATGTATGTATATAATTCATATACAATATTAGTTCTGAATTATTGCTTGATAATGCTGTAATAGATGTCCATTTCATTGCAGATGGAATCTGCACGCAAGGCATGGGAGAATTCTCCAAACGTGAGGGAAAAAGGGTCACCAGTAACTTCGACAGCACCTCCAATTGCAAGTGGAGTCAGCAGTAGTGCGGGTGGCCCAAGCACTCCTAACTACAGTTCATTCTCCAGTGCTTCCATGCCTCAGATTCCTGTTGCTTCCGTCACTCCTACAACACCACTCTCAGGTAGAAGTTTTTCCTGTCTTAAATAGCTTTAATTTATAGCCAGGAAGATTGAACCCAGGACCTAATGCATATACTACTCAAGCACTCTGTCACAGAGCCATATCCCTCAGTGTAATTGTCTTTCATTATTTGGATTTGGTTGTAATCTGCTCACTAAACATAAGATTTGCACCCAGAATTTTAGTGTTAATATTTTATTGATGGGTTACTAAGACAGATTTTACTTGATCTTTCTTCAGATGTTCTAAACAGTGAAAACTTTTTCCTCTAAATTTTTTTTGTGGCATTCACCTCTTGGTTGTCATTTCACAGTGAGCAATTAATTATGTCAGCAGACATAACAGAATCACTAAGCACCATAGAATCACAGAGCTTTTATTTTTCTTTTGTAGTCTGTGTCTCATTCAAAACACTAGTAGCATAAACCCAACTTTTCTGGTAATGAATTATGTATAGAAAGTTTCCAGTCCTTGGGTTTTATAGAGGGAAGGTAATTGCTGTGCTTGGTTATTTTTTGCAGTTTTTGAGGGGAAGGAATATTTACTATGTTGGTTTTTTTCAAGTAGAGTTGTATCAGTGACTGGAGTTGGAAAGTTCTGTCCTTGCCCTTTTCCTTAAATTTTCATCATGTACATATGAAGACTTTATTTCTTAATGAATCAAAGACATTTTTTTAAGTGTTTGATCCTGTAAAAAAAAAAAAAAAAACCCTTTTCAAGTGTTCTCACGTTATGTTCTATTAAAAACCAAAGTTGTATTTCAGACTTTCACAGTGTTCCATGCTTTCAAAAAACAAGAAGTTCTTTCCTAGTAAATACAAAATAGTACATAGTACATCCAGTATGGAATTTCCTCTTTGATTGGTTTTCATTTAGTATTTAAAATTGTTTTTATTGTGTTATACTAAAATTATATTTTTTGGGTTTTCTTTTTCTCTTTATTTTGCCACACTGCTAATTTTAAATTCCTCTCCCCCAGTGTTGGTTTGTTTTTTGTAGTTTTTTTTTTTTAATCTACAGTACATGCATCAAGACAAAACCAGGATGTTTAATGGGGCTACACACCTATAATCCCAATACCTAGTATATTTCAGCAGGAAGATTAGGTGTTTAAGGCCATTCTCGGCAAGTTCCTATTTCCAGGGAAGGGGGGGAACTCCAGTGTGCTTGTGTGGAGATGGGTATAAAATACACAGGAGAAAATTGTGGAGAAAGATTTGGAAATGAAGACATTGGGAAGGTTTCTGGTTCTTTTGGGGGGGATCCAGTTTCCTCCTTTCCCAAGGTATATATTACCTCTGCTGTGTAGTTCAGAGAATATTAAAAGAGCAAAAGTCTTTACATGTTCAGTACAAATATGATTTTTTTGAAGGATCTCATGTAGTCTCTCATGTATGTGACTGAGAACTTGTGATCCTGCCTTCACCTCCTGATTATTGGAAATATAGCCATGTACCACCATGCATGGTTATGTGTTGCTGTGGATAAAACCCAGAACTTTTTTTGCATGTTAGGCAAGTACTTCCAACCGAGCTACATCCCTAGACCCCGAAACATTGTTTGATTTATGTTTATTTGACTGTTCAAATGTAGACAAAACCCGTAGAATCAGGACCTGCTGTGTACATGATGAGTATAAAGTTTTTAGTTCCTGATACCATGGTACTCCAAGTGGCAGTGTCACTTTTAAATGTACTGTATTTTCCTTCTTCCCCCAAATACAGGAGCCGGTACATACACTACCTCTTCTTTAAGTACAAAATCTACAACCACATCAGACCCTCCAAATATTTGTAAAGTGAAACCCCAACAATTGCAGACAAGCAGCCTGCCTTCTGCAAGTCATTTCTCACAGTTAAGCTGTATGCCTTCTCTTATTGCCCAGCAACAGCAGAGTCCACAGGTTTATGTGTCTCAGTCCGCAGCAGGTAATGTTTTTAGGGTTGATTATCTTCCTCTTTGTTAATACCTTCAAACTTAAATTTTTTATGTACTTTATAACTATGTTTGTAACATTGACTCCTTTCACAAGAATTCTGGAGCTCAAGGTAATTTATTTGTACATGTGTAACCAATTTTTTTTCTGTGCATTCATGACAAACAAGTTGGCCAATTTGCAAAATAATTTATGCAAATCACACTTACCAGTTTTCTGGAGCATAGTAAATCATAAAGTTCTTGGTATGCAGAGGACAGAACAACAACAATATACTCATATGTAGCGTACCTGGTTTGCAATGTGAATATCACATCATGGTGTCATTTGAAACATTTAAACTCATTAATGATTTAAATTCAGAATAAAAGGTATATATGTTACTATTCATGAAAAGATGGTCAGTAACATCTGTTTACGTGCTTTATATAAATTAATATTTCTTTTTAAGTATCTTCAGAAATTGATGTGTTTTGCCTATTGCTGGTTATCCTATCTGATAACTTTAAGGCTGTTTATTTGACTCTTGTTTGTAATAGACATAAAATATAATCTATAACAAACTTAAAATTAGTAAATATTCTTCTGAAATACTTTGCTCAATTCTAGTTAGTAGTTTTAAATTGGAGTGGATTTCCTAGCACATTTTGTAGGTCATTTTCAGTTCTTTTTCCTATGGCGATATTTTAGAAAGCTCTCTTTAATTCAAAAATCTTTTACAAAATTTGTTTTTACTATTGCAAGTAATTTGATCATTTCCTGTTCGGATAATCCTGAAATTTAAAAACTATTGTTCGTTTTTTTCTGGTGGTTTCTAGCTCAAATCCCAACATTTTATATGGACACAAGTCATCTGTTCAGTACCCAGCATGCACGATTGGGTCCACCATCCCTGGCTCAGCAGCAGGGCTTCCAACCAGGACTATCTCAGGTAAGTATCAGAGACGTCTTCCACCCTGTATTTTTAAAATTTCCCAAACTTAACCAGAGCTTAATAATTCACAGTGTAAAAGTCACAGGTAAAGAGAAAAATCTGTTTTAAAAGGAAGCTGGCCTTGTGTCAGGAAATTTTATTTTCCCCAGTATTGTGATTTGTGTGTAGTGTTTGTCCATTTATATTCACACATAATTCATTTTTTCATTTCTGTGCAGCCAGCATCAGTTCAGCAGATTCCAATCCCTATCTACGCACCACTACAAGGTCAGCATCAAGCCCAGCTGAGCTTGGGAGCTGGGCCTGCGGTTTCCCAGGCTCAGGAGTTATTCAGTTCTTCTATTCAACCATATCGGTAATTACTTTAAAAGTTGTTTCTGCTTCTTCCCAAAGCCTAGAATAACTGTTATAAATTGTATTAAACCTCAATCTGTGATTATTTCAACCAGATCTTGTTTTAACACATTCCAAATGGAATTGCCATTACCTTGTAGGCAATCCTGATAAGTGCAACTATTTCATCAGATGTGGTGGCTTTTATCCTTAGTCCCAACAGGGACAGGAGAATCTCAGCCTATTAGAAGCCAGCTTGGGCCATTGAATGAGAGCCTGGCTTAACAAAAAGCTACTTTGTTTTATTCTATATTGATCTTGAGATCGTTTTATAGAGAGGTATTTAATAAGATACAAATAATAAAAGGACTCTTTGATGCTGCAAGTTAGCATGTAATAACATTCTCCTAGGTCAAGTGGTAAAGCAACCAATCTCAGGAAAGCAGACTTTTCCCCCAGAACTTTTATCTGAGGAAGTATTATACAGGATTCAGAATCTTGAAGCATTTTGCCTTAGACGGTCTGTCTGCTTTTTCCTCTTTTCTTGAGTTCTGCCTGATTAGACTATTTAGTTATGTGGTGTGCTTGTTCGTAAGATTTCTTTCATATTCTTAATAAAATAAACATGTAACACAAGCTTTCTCCCTTAATACTATGTAGATCTCAGCCAGCTTTTATGCAAAGCAGTCTATCCCAGCCATCCGTGGTTCTCTCTGGTACTGCTATCCACAACTTCCCTGCTGTCCAACACCAGGATCTTGCCAAGGCACAAACAGGTCTTGCCTTTCAACAAACGTCAAACACTCAGCCTATTCCTATATTGTATGAACATCAGCTGGGGCAGGCATCAGGACTAGGAAGTTCCCAGTTGATTGATACACATCTTCTTCAGGTAAGACAAGCGCCAAAGCAATGCATGGTTGTTATTCTTGTTTTTAAAATATCCAGTTTACATAGGCACAATTTTTTTCACTTATATATGTATGGAGAGGTAGGCAGTATGCACACACATGCCATGTGCATGAATGGAGGTCAAGGAACAACTTTCTGGAATCAGTTGTCTCTTAATACTTTGTGGGCTTCTGGGGGTTGAACTCGGGTCACCAGGTTTATAGGTAGTAGCCTTAGCACTAAGCTATCTCATCAGTCCCATAAGCACATTTTTTTTAAAAAAGGAAAAGAAAAATGAAGGAACTGTTTGATTTGGTTTAGAGTTTGAAGGTACAATCCATCGTGGTGGGGAATGCATGGCAGTTGTTCACATTGCAGCTGTAGTCAGGGAGCAAAGAGATGAATGCTAATGCTCAGCTCACATTCTCCTTAAGAAGCCTGGAACTGCAGCCCATGGGGTGGTACCACCCGTATTCAGGATCATCTTTCCACTTCTCCGGAAATACTTTCATACATATGGCTTGTTACAGAATAGCTGTCAACATTCAGAGATCCCAGAAGGCCATGAAGCACAGTGCTTCTGAACACCTGGTGCTTCCTAGTGGAAGTAAGGTGCAAGACCGGAGCCCCCTTCCTTACAGACTTTTCTGGATGAACCCTCTTAGTGCAAACTCCATTTCTCACAGAAGACCTCCTCCCCAACTCTTGGTGTATAGGCATGAAGTTTTAAGGAAAATACATAGGAATTGGCTGTTAAAAGATCTTTTACTACATACTACAGAGTGCTTGGAAATGCTAGTTTCCTTCTGAATTAGAAATATTTTCAATTTTAATGTTATAATTTTTTTTTTTTTTTTCTAGGCTAGAGCAAATCTTACCCAGGCCTCAAATCTTTATTCTGGACAAGTACAACAACCTGGTCAGACAAATTTTTATAATACTGCCCAATCGCCGAGTGCTCTCCAGCAGGTAAACTATGGCATGGTAAATTTCCTCAATTTCTTTACTATAATTTTCATTGTTTTGATTATTCTTTTGAAATTCATAGATAAGATGGAAGAAGTAGTTTCCAAACATCACTAAGATGTCCTGGGAATTCCATTTGATCCATTGCTAGTGGACAAAGGCCTTAGATTCATTTCCTGCACTCATCTCCGCACTTTACGCCCACCTCTACCTCATTCAGTTCTGGATTTGCCTCTTTTTTTGTGACTGGGTTTCTTTGGAGTAGTTTAACAGTGGAGCCCATGAATATACAGGCTTGAATACCATTTTTCAAGAATGTATAAGTATTGCAAATGGTTAACCCATTTAGAATTAGGTTGAAAGAAAACTCCAAAGACCATCAGACAGGTTAGCATAACACATTGGATGTTGTGGGAGAGTTCAACAGAATAAGTGACACACACCTTTCTTTTTTATTTTTCTTCCATGCATGTATGTGCACATATGGGATTGGGTGCACGTGTACAGCTGTATGTACACAAGTGCAGCCTGTGTATGTATGTATGTTCCTGTGGAAGCCCAAGGGCAAAATGAGGAATTATCCTCAATCTCCCTTACATCTTTACTGTGACCCAGGGATTCCCAGACTCTGCCTTGTGGTTTGAATTACAGGCATTCTATCACACTTTTTAACTTGAATTCTGAACTCTGGTCCTTTTGCTTATGACCAAACACCACATTTCCAAAGCTATTTCTCTGTCATTAATAAGCATTGTGTAACTATAAATTGTTGTCAAACCATTCAAGAAAAATTTAAGCCCCAGGATACACCTATCTTAAGTGTATGAATGCAATTATACTGTTTAATGAAAACTGAAATTTAAAAGTTGTTAGAAAGCCAGAGGAGAACATCAAGCCATTATTTTGTCGTGACTCCCATTTTAGGGAGTGGTAGTTATAAATAAGTCATGCTATTGACATGATTTAAAATGTTATTTGTATGAAAATTGTTTTTTTTTCCTTTTCAATATTTATTTGACCAAACCAAAAAATACTTGGTAGAAGAGCTTTTACTGTTTCACTTGAATCAAATTCATTTGTATTGTGTGTTGTGCATAATTTCCAAAATAGTCACTTTTTTTTCATTTACTATTTCTGCACTAAAATTAACATGAACAGAATTATAATCATCTGTCACATAATATTTCCATCAACAGTGGACTGCGTGACTGTGGTCCCATAAGATAGTACCATCTCTTAGATACGTGACATCATTTGTTTGTCCCAACTACTTGGGAGCCTGATTACTTCAGTTGAAGATTTCTAGACTAATCTGTCTCCAGGGAAGAAAATCTCTGCTAGCTTTCTTAGTTTGTGAATATATGGTCTTTGAATGTTCACATAATGATGAAATTACCAAATACCACATTTCCAAAGATATCTCTATGTCATTAAGCATTTTGTAACTATAATTGTTATCAACCATTCAAGCAAAGAATGGAAATAGCTAAAGATTTGTGTGTGAAAGTATTCTACCTAAAGTCTTATTGTCAAATTTATTACAAGTCATCTGCATATAAAATGTAGATACATGTACACAATAATTATAAGCAAATAACTGCAGCTTTCATTGCTTCTTTTGTAGGTTACAGTTCCTCTACCAGCATCCCAGCTTTCCTTGACAAACTTTGGCTCCACGGGGCAACCTTTGATTGCTTTGCCTCAGACTCTTCAGCCTCAGTTGCAGCATACAACCCCACAAGCACAGGCTCAGAATCTGAGCCGTCCTGCACAAGTAAGCCAGCCTTTCAGAGGATTAATCCCTGCTGGAACTCAGCATAGCATGATGGCAACCACAGGGAAAGTAAGTGAAATTTGCATAGTACATGTTGTATGGGTGTTGAGATAATGCACATCTGTGTAGTCTATAAAATGCATCACCTTTTAATCTGTTATTCTTCAGTGCTGTATTTGACTCTCACTTATTTTTGCCTTATAGCAATTCACAAATTTTTGGGGGGAAATTACATTTATAGAATCTCTCAGACTTACTTAATTTTTTTTTTATGTTGTAGTGCTTTATGTCATTTCAATTCTACCTTTTTTTATATAGATTTTTATTTATTTATTTTCTGAACTATGTTTATTTAGAAATAATCTTGGATCACTTCTACCTCCTTTTTGCTTTGCTCCGGGATTTTCCAAGCTCTGCCTACCAGGGCCAGAAGTGCAGGTTGTGCCATTCCTCCTAGCCATTTTATTTATTTATTTATTTATTTATTTATTCAATTGTGCGTGCGTGCGTGCGTGCGTGCGTGCGTGTGTGTGTGTGTGTGTGTGTGTAGAACCATGGACAAATTCGGGAACCACCATGGACCGCCTCCACCTCCTCATTTACTCTATCTCGGAATTCACAGGCTCCGCCCTACCAGGACCAGAAACGCAGGCCGCCCCCACTTCTGCCAGGCGTCTATACGTGAGGTCTAGGATCAGAACTCAGGACCTTCTGCCTGCAAGGCAGAGGCTTAACTCCTGAGCCACCTCTCCAGCCCCCCAGACTTACTTAATTTTAAGTCTACTTGGCCTGATAATTCCATGAAACCTGAACCCTAGCTATAGGGTTTCTTTTTTTCTTTTTTTAAACTAAGCTTTTTAGCTGTTTCCTAGATTGAGTCATCCTATGAAGGACATTAAATACAACATTTAGCTTTCCAAATTCAGTTTATCTTCCACTTTCTCTCAGATGTCCGAAATGGAACTGAAAGCCTTTGGGAGTGGCATTGATATCAAACCAGGCACACCTCCAATCAGTGGTCGAAGCACCACACCAACATCTAGTCCTTTCCGGTAAGATGGATGTTTTACATTTGCTTATGAAATTTCATGATGATATGAAAATAGTAAGAATGTGATTGTTGTTTTGATGTGCTGTCGGTTCTATGTTAAGCAAAAAAGTAGACATTCATTCTGAAAATTTTATCGAAAATAGTAACAATATTTGAGGAAAGTTCTTTTAATACAAAGCAAGTGTAAGTATTCTCCTTTCTCACTTCTGTTTCCTCTACCACAATGTTTGGGAGATTTTCATCAGCTACCAAATATAATTGAAAATACCAAGGGAAAAATATCTTTTAAAAAAATCTGACAACTGAGCATAGAAGAGATGCGTCGGTGGGTAAAGTGCGTGACATGCATGCATCACACCCTGATTTTGAATCTCCAGAGCCTACATTTTGTTGTGTGAGTAGCACATGTCCTAATCTAGTCCAGACTCCAATATGGGAGGTGGAGATAGAAGCTCATGGGCCAATTCACCTGGCAAAAGCAGCAGTGAACAACAATGCAAGCCTATCTTAAACAAGATAAACCAACACAAAGGCTTCCTTTGACCTCTGTGTGTGCCCTTGCACTCAGGATCATACACACATGCACTGAAAGAAGAAAAAAGAACAAGCAAAAGAAAGAAAAGGAAGATTTTATAGCATCATTTTTTTGGTATTGTTATACTGATCAGTGATGACTTCTTTCCAAGGGCTGCCTCGACAAGTCCGAACAGCCAATCCAGCAAAATGAACAGCATTGTCTATCAGAAGCAGTTCCAATCAGCCCCTGCCACTGTAAGAATGACACAACCATTCCCTGCACAATTTGCACCCCAGGTAGGCAGATAGACATCAGAGTGAGTATTAACTGCAGATGATGGCTTATCTTAACGAAGTCTGTGATTTTAGTGTCTTAACATATGTTAACCAATTCAATCAAGTATGATAAATGAAAATTTTTCTGATTTTAGCAACAGATTTATGATATTTAAATACACTTTAATTTATAGATGATAGGCAGTAATTGTTTAGTTTTGAAGCAGACATTAAAAAGATTCCCCACACAGCTCTGATCATTTAAGTACTGTTACTTTTATCTTTTTTTGAAGAAGTTGACTATTAAGCGAAGGGTCCCAGTGCTTAAAGTTTTCTAAGATGCCTGTGCAATTGAAGTAAAATTTTTGAACTTTTCAAATAAATATGTAAAATGTTGGCTTCTGCATCCTTTTGCTGATCATATTGAAGGACCAACTAGATTTGGTAACCCACAGCCTAGAATTGGTTCCTAAGAAACACGTGTTTATGCATTATTGCTATTATCTTCAGATTATGTTTGGTATAGGTATGTGCCTTTTCTATAGTTGTGCCTTTTCAAGATTCCCTGTTACCTTTAATTATTAATAGCCTTTCTGTCTCCCCTTTAAAATTTGCCATAGCATGCTTTGCCTGATTTTTCTGTTAAAGTCCACAAGCATGGTCTCTGTTCTTGTTAGTTGAATGGCACAATCCCTAAATGTCCTTTCACTGGCAGAAGGGGCACAGACTTACACTGAGATAAGCCAACTGGTGTAGTTGGCATTTTTTTTTAACAGTTCAATGTTGTATGTTTTGTTTTTTCACTCAGATTCTCTCTCAGCCTAACCTGGTCCCTCCATTGGTAAGAGCCCCACATACTAACACCTTCCCAGCGCCTGTTCAGAGGCCACCAATGGCACTGGCCAGTCAGATGCCTCCTCCGCTGACCACAGGCCTCATGAGCCATGCTCGTTTGCCACATGTAGCCAGGGGTCCTTGTGGATCACTGTCTGGAGTCAGAGGTAATCAGGCCCAGGCTGCGTTGAAGGCTGAACAAGACATGAAGGTTAGTACAGTGTTAACAACCAACAGAGCAAGAATCTGTCTCTGAACCATGTCTTAATGCCTTGGGACCCACAGCCACACCTCCAGGCATTCATTGTCTTTATCAACTTATTCATTCCCTCCCCCCCCCATTTTTTTCTCCCTCCCACCCTTAACCTTTTTCCCCTTTTTATACTACCCCCCCTTTTTTTGCCTTTGTAGTCAAAAAACAAATTAACATTTTAAATTTGGCCAAATGAATTACTTTAAAAAAAATAAGTGTTTGAGGGAGATCTGAGTTTGAATGCTGTGTGTGTTTTTTTTAATGAAATGTTATATGGATTACTTCTTATAAGCTTCCCAGTTTTCTTTCTTCCCCCCTCCCCTTGTTTTTGTCCCTTCCTTCCCTTCCCTCCCCACCCATGGTTTTGTGAAATCTCCGGAATGGGTAAGACATGTTAGCTGAGTCATTTGAGTAGTTTTCTTCTCAAACTGTTGTCACGTTCTTTTTTTTGCCCTGCCCCTTGAGGTGACAATATTCCAGAATGTGTGGCTTAGCTGTAGGTGAAGAATTCAGAAAAGCACTTTGGGATCCTTCCTTCATGAAGAAAGGCACAATATAATTCCCCTTCCTATAGCCATGAGTGTGCTCAAGCAGAAGAGAGCCTGAGGAGTCTGTGTGGGGACAGCTCTCTTAACATAGCCTGTCTGCCTGTAGAGCCAGTTGCAGTTGACCTCTGAAACTACTTCAGGGTTGACTTTAAGGGTTTTCACACTTCTGTCTTGTCACTATGGATTTGACTAGAAAAAAGAAAAGTTCAGTGCTTGCATAGTCTTGCTTTACTCTGAATTAGAAACATGTTCATGATGCTCCTTTTGAAGAATTCTCTTAGCTCATTAAAGGAAAAAATTTTTTCTCATTGACATCCTTGGTGTTTCTGATGCTGAGTAATCACTTTTAAAGACTATAGTAAAACTTGTTAAATGTTATTTAGTTTTGTTAAGCTGTGTGCATAGATCTTTCATCTGTTTGTTACTACTAAAAGTACTAGCATGAATAGCTTTCAGGTAATTTCACCTTAGTCTCTAATTCCACTCCTGATACTTGACACTTGATTTTCACACGATCTCTTGATAGAAGTGACATTGTAGTTTAATCATCTTAATGGGGTGGGAGAGTATACAGATTTCTCCAACTGCTCTGAAATCGCTAGATAGTACAGGTTATCTGTAGATCATAAAGCTTTTTTTTTTCCTGTTGTATGTAAGAGGTGTAGAACATTTAAGTTATAATTGTGTGTGACAGTGATATAATTTACAGATTAACGTAAGTATATTCTGTGGGGCACATAATCAATTAGACTAAGAAATTATTTACCAGCTCAGAATGTGGTAGGAGCTATCAGAACTTAGTGATCAAGTGAAGTTGTAGTTACTAATTTCTGATGCTCTTCCCCTGCAGAAGAGAGCTGTGGGAAGAGGACTCAGCCACAAGACATTTGGTCCTAGGTGTTGGTAATGCCACAATATAAGTGCTTCCTTTTCATTTTATTGTAGACCACATATTGATAACTAGAAGTTTTAAGTGTTACATGTATGTTTTCAGGCTTGCAAGCAGCCTCCCTGAATAAAATTTGATATCAGAAAGCTGTTCCAAAAAAGATAACAAGCCAGCAGCAATGTATAGTTGTTGTTTCTAAGAGGGCAGACTCAAGAAAGATGGTGGGAGGTGGTCTTTGTCAGGTGTTTTAAAGAAATCACGTAAAAATATCTGCAGAGATGATAGGAAGATGTCTATGCATTAAAAGCTGAAAGATCAATAAGGTGCTTTTTGGCTTGAGCCAGACCAACATGGGGAAACCAATTTTTGTGATTGGTAAAAGGATATGCACTGAGATTGATTTGGTGTACCTTGGGAATGCTGCAGGGTTTTCAATTGCTGTTTCTGTTTTTTAAGGCAAAGCAGAGAGCAGAGGTTCTTCAGTCCACGCAACGGTTCTTCTCTGAACAACAACAGAGCAAACAGATAGGAGGCAAGGCCCAGAAAGTGGACAGTGACCCAAGTAAACCTCCTGAAACACTGACTGACCCTCCCGGTGCGTGTCAGGAAAAAGTAGAAGAAAAGCCACCCCCTGCACCCACCATAGCCACAAAACCTGTTAGAACTGGACCAATCAAACCTCAGGCGATCAAAACTGAAGAAACAAAATCTTAAAGGCTGTGGTGTATTGCAGGGCATTGGGGTGGGGAAGGGGAACCAGGGAAAAAGAAGTCAGCTAATGCCAGCAGCCACAGAGGTAAAATGGTGTGTGACATTATTCTGTCTAGCACATGGAGGTGCACAAAGGGACTTGGAGCACTGTGCACTGACACAGCGGCTGCACCAGTTAAAGTGAGGTTTAGCGGGCTCGCACTTACTGTACAACACTTGCTCCATTGATGACTGTGCATCTTCAGTCAGAGTTTATACAATATGTCTGTGCACATGTTCCTTAAGGCAATTCAGTTTACACCTTACGTGAAACACCAGAAATAGGAGAAAAGTAATACCACAGAGCAGTAGCTCAACCTGGACAACAGGGTGGTCCCAGCTAACCCAGACACTGGTTTATTTGTCCCTTAAGTTCCTTGGATGTGGCATGGCATTTGTAGGCTTGGAGATGAACCGAAGATAACTGGTGCTGGATAGAGGAGCTTTATTTTTTATTATGGCAGCTTGCTATTTTTGTAACACGGTGATTGGGTTGAACACAATCAAAGTACAGTAATAACTGATCTCCCCTTCCTGGATGAGTGAGCAGATGATTAAATATTGTTGTCAGCATCCTTGAACATATTCAAATGAGCAGTGTTTGGCTATTGCTTCTGTTTAGAATGATGTGGTGTTTCGATGGTGGTCCAAAGCATCGGAGCACTACTTGGCATCTCCTTTCTTCCTCGGAGCTCTTACCTTTCAAACATGGCAGATTTGGTTCAGTGCTAGTTAGGCTGAGTCTTGCTTGCCTCCACTTGGTCATCTTCATATGAATCCAGTGGTTATGGAGTTTTATTTTAGGGTTTGTTTTCGTTTTGGTTTTTTTTTTTTTAAACGGTTTTTTAGCTAATGTTCATGAAGAGAGTAAATCCTTAGAACTGTGCCACTAATGAAAGGAAATCCTATCTAAGAGTATGTTCTCTACAGAGCTGTGTCATACCATCCTTAGGCACTCTGCAGGAAAAGTAGAATCAAGTCTCAAATAATGCCTTTTAAATTGTATCTCTAGTATTATAGATGTAGGACAGTACTGTATCATACCTCTGTGAATGTAAAATACCTTGTACCTGCTTTATGATACGTAGTAGTGACCGTGCTTTATCAGAGCTGTTTTTAATGATGTTACTCTAGAATGTTTTCTTTCCAGATGATGATTGAGAAGCTAATAAGAAAAAAAAATGGTGCCAGGTACCACAACAGTGACAGAACATTGCTGTTTTCTGGGATTTTGTTTTTTACTTTTTTTTTTTTTAAATGGAGCATGCTGGATGTCTCAATAATTTTGTTCAGATGACTGCAGAACCTGGAAAAGCTGTTGCTGCTATTGATGCATAACATACTGCTATTATTGGTCTTTTTATATAAATATAAATATATATATACATATATATAATTTGAATTTTTGGAAACTTTAGCTGTGCTGTCAACTTTGAAAAAAAAAAAGTATCCCAGTTTACTGTGTTGAGTTGGCATTGTACAGAGATTAACAGCCATATTGGTCTAGAAACATTAAACTTAATTTTTTTTTCCATTTGTACAGGGGTAACGCACTGTATTAAATATGTAAGGTCTTATCTACATGGGTTTGATTACAGAAACTAATAAAGTATTCTCTAAATAATGAATCTTGGAGTTTGTAATCCATTCCTGAAATTCAAAATAAGGCCTATAATGTACCAAAACATAATAATCAAAAGTATATTTATGCTTTGAAGGAAAGAATTGAGTTCTGCTTTGATGGCAAGAACTGGCAGTTTCTCAGTCCAAAAAATCAGTATTGTCATAGGGGTAATAATTGCAAGGTGGTCTCAGTTCTCGGAATGGTCAGGTGGAGACAGGAAATCAGGTCATCCTAAACTAGGTAACAAGTTTGAGGACAACCTGGACTACATGATATCCTATCCTTATTCCTCATCCTTTAAAAAAAAATGGTTCCGGTTAATATGTAATAGAATTATCTATGAATGTGAGTACTATTTTATGGTCTCAGAAGGCAGAAATCAAGGTTTCTGGCCTAAGCTGAGAAAAAAAGTTCCGGAATATAAGAATAGAATGAGAAATTTCCCTTAAGCATAGCTCCTGGTTCTGGTTTAAGAAGCCTAAGCTCGGGGACACTAGGACAGGGTGTATGTTGTCGTGTGCGCACGGTTTTACAGGTGATCTCTCTCTTCCTCCCTCTCTCTCCCTCCCTCCCTCCCTCCCTCTCTCTCTCTCTCTCTCTCTCTCTCTCTCATTCTCTCTCACAGTGAGTCTGGAGCTTACTGTTTCAGCTAGACAAACACTCTATTGTGCACACTCTAACATGGTTGCTAAGGATTAGAGCACACGCCTCATGCTCATTGACCAGCGTACCCACTGAAGGATTTCCCCAAGCTCTAACAAGTCACACGGTTTTCATTAATTTGAAAAAAGTTTGAGCTGGGAGAAATGTTTGCATGTTGACAAGAAAAATCAATAGGGAGGGGGGATTTGATAACAGAAAAGTGCTAGAATGAATCTTTGAGGAAAGGGACAGCACCAAGTCCATCTAGAGTAGCATGCAAGGGGACAGACAGTGCCAAGGCTGGCAGATGCATGAGATTGGGTGGTCTCTTAGGTTTCAATTTTCCTGTTCTGTAAATGAACCGAGAGGATGTGTTGGAGGTTTGAGAATGAAGAGACTTCCTAGACCTAAAATCTGTATCGCGTGTGGTTTTGGCTAGCTGTGCATAGCTACATGGTTGGCAGAAAAGTGACCATGTTGCAGTTTGTCATTCAGTCACGCGAATAGCGCCTCATGAATGAGTGGGTCCATGCTGCTGAGAGTACATCTGAAACAGAATCAGGTTCTGTTGCATGTGGGGAGAACATTCTATCAGCCTTACAAACTGCAGAGTTTATCATCACATTCATGGTAGAGTAGTAGAACCATAGGCTTTTGTTGACATAGGGACAAGTTACTACAGTCCCTAGCTGTGTCTTTGGCCTTTCTGTAAACAAGTTAATAGAGCATTAGATGTTCAGTGCCCTTCACCTCTTCCCACAAGGCCCAGCACAGCCAGCCATCCTGTTTTCTTTCTTGGAAAATCACTTTTCCTGAAAGATTTTTTTTTCCACTTTTAGATTTAGAACCACAACAAACTTAAGGTTCTCCAAAGTCAGTCAATGCAAATTGCAAACAAAGAAATGGGCCATTTTAAGGAACAGGCTGAGGATATAGTTCATTTGGTAAAACAGCGTGCGAAGCCCTGGGTGTGGTCCCCAGTTACTCCTGTTACAGTTACTCCTGCTGCTCTGAAACAACATTCAATTTAAGAAAATATTTGACTTATAGTTCCAGAGGTGATGTAGTTTATTAAAGCAGGAAAGCTATGGCTGCTCTCAGGTCACACCACCATTGTGGCAGACGCAGAGAGAGCAAGCAGCAAATTGGAAGTAGGACCTGGATACCAAACCTCCTAACCTGTGCCCTGTGCCCTGCATTCCTCCAGCAAAGCTCCACTCCTAAAGGTGCCATGACCTTCCGAAACACATCAAGCTAAGAAAGCAAACACATGAACCATTCAAATCATGACATCAGCCTTGCATAAACTGGGTATGATTGTGCCTGCAGTCCTACCAATCCAGAGGTAAAAGCAAGAGGATCAGAGTTCCATCCAGGTCATCCTTGACTAGATACTGTGTGTGTATGTGTGAAAGTAGTCTTGCAAATATGAGGCCAACCTAGACCCTAAGACCCTGTGTCACAAGAGAAAAGAGAAGTCAATACAGTTGTATCTCTTCCAAAATATGCACACAATAATTGTTTTTGATACCTTCAAGCGAATGCAAAAATGTGTCCATGCCTTTTAAAGATCCTTCACAATTTAAAGACTTTGGGAACACATTGCTGCTTAAGAGTCTGATTCAACTTAAGCAACTGTTGGTCTCCTACGAGGAGCTCAACCCTACCAAGTCGGGACAGGAAGGGAAGAAGCAAGATTCCTGCTTTCAAAGATTTGGTCTGGGAAGACCAGATTTCTCCATGCAGTAGGGAGGAGCCAGATCTCTGTCTACGAGGGCCTGTATTCCTGTAATTCTATATTCCGTGTCTGAGCTAAATCTCCAAACATACATTTACTGATGTTTAGGAAAGGGGGAGGGGCAGAAGTAGGGGTTTTTGCAAATAGTTTACCAATCTTTACAACTACCCTAGAGAAAATCATTGCTCTTTAACAGATAGCCAAAGTTCACAGAGGTTAAGTTACTTGCCCAAATTCATGCAGCTCAAGAACAGAAGCTGAGCACCCAATCCCTCGCATTTGAGTCACAAATTTCCAGAAAGGTGCCGAATCACAGCTCAGGATACCTTGGGAGGAGCCATGAATTGGATATTTGCCAGGCTATTTCAGCCTTGTCTAAGCTAGTGCTTCCCCTGGTCCCAAATGATAGAGTACTTCCTCTTTCGACTGGGACCCCGCCTGTCACACCTGGGGTTACTGCTCAAAGCTTTATTGGCAGGGAAAATCTGTGTTGGCTGCTACCTCTACCAGATGCAAGCTTGATCTAATCACCTCAACTTCCTGAGAGAAATACTCTCCGGGAGGATAACAGACTAAAGCAGAGGAAGGTGTTGGTCACTGGTAGGCCTTTTCCTTCCCCGAGGAGATGGAGTAGCTGATAGGGGCACAGAGTGAGTGACCACATTTCTTAGCAAAACCAATGAATGTGGGAGTGGCCCCACACAAGCAGATCTGGGATTCAAAGGTAAGGCCCTTGGGTGTCCTCAGGAACAAAAACGGTCCTGCCAGAAGAGCGAGCTGCTGAGCTGGGGCCGCTGCCAGTTCATGCTGTAACTATGGCAGTGTCACCGCATGCTCGGAACCCATATTTCCCCCTTGGGGGAGGCATGGGTTCAAGTCAGGACTTGTAAGCTGCTCAGCAGTTGAGAACAAGGCATCTCTGATGCCAGACAGACTCAGCTGCCGATGCTGTTTGCCCGCTAGTCGCATGCGCTCCTGACAGCTGCGGAGTTAACAGTGGTTATCAAATGACATCATGCAGGAGGACATGCCGTGGTGGGGGACTGCCACTATCGTTATCAACACCAAACCTCTAGTATCTGGGCCATGTGTGCATTTGGATAAATCGCATGGCTTCAGACTCCATCCTTGTCTTGTGCCCTTCCTGTGCCTCAGAAAGTCCTGCCAGGGCCCGTGGAGGGAAGGTGTTGCACGGGAGCGGCAGACCCACCGAGCAGCATCTTTCTCTAGACTTCCATTTGCTCACCCTTACAGGGGTGTGATGGCCGCACTCACTTCCCTCAGGTTGTGGCTTGAATAATCATGTCTGTTTTATCTAAATAGCCAGTGAGGACCATGTTCTTCCCTCATCCACTTCCAGGTGACAAGTGTTGACCCAGGTGAAGCAGGTGGGATGGGAGCCAGGCTGCTGGGCAGAAATGCTGAGACTACTGAGCGAAATCCCTCTGCAAAACCCAGTGGGTTGGACCCAGCTGAGCACCCCGACCTCTGAGACTTGTTTTGTGCTTCTCAGGTGCAGCACATCTAAATCCCTCCAGCGCCCTGAGTGCAGCCATGGCGGGGAAAAGCCTGCCAAACCACAGGATCGACCTCCTTTACAGCGACCTGGTCTCTGAGGTGAACAGGCGTAGAGCTGCTATGGCTACAAGGTACCTGAAGGCAACTTTGGGCTTGCCTAGGAGTTAGGATGGAGAATGAATGAGTCCCCCGAGTGGGAGGGAGGGCGGGAGGTTGTGCAGCTGTGTTGACCCACTCCTCCCGGCTGCATCTCACAGAGGAGATGAGAGTGGTGCTGAGAAGAGCTTTCTCACATGCCACTTCAAGGGACGATGGAACGCTTTGCTGCATGGTGGGTGGTGGCATAGTAGCTTTTTATGGGATACAGGAATCACATCATTTCCCAGGATAAAGTGCATGCCTTTCAGAGATGGAGGTGGGTGGAGATACAGGCAGAGACATGTTTCTGCCACCGTGTGCCTGGTGCCTGGCACTGCGGAATCAATGGATGATGAATAAATGGCTGCACGAAAAAAGCTTTAGAAAAAAGAAACTCTTGCCTGAACGAGAGGGTTAAGCCTGAGAATGGAACCAGTGTTTGCAACCAACGGCCTCAGTTACCTAAAACATTAATTACCTGGATGGTGAGCATGGCATAATAGGGGTGTCTCAGTTGAACTTGAATTTTAAATAAACACTTTGGTTTAAATACACCTGTATGGTATTTGTGACATTCTAAAGATTGGTCACAGTTTACCGGAAACTCAAATTCAACTCATTCCCCTATATCTTCATGTGCTGCCTTTGGCATGCTTGCACCGGCTACTTTGGGGATGGCATCTGCTGCAGTTCAGCTACATGGTTGCCAATAAATCACCACCAAATGGCTTGGGAACAAGGGGTTTATGCTTTTAGGATTGTCCGGTTACAATTCTCAGTCCAGCTTGACAGGAAAGCTCACAGCAACACTAGGGCTGAGGGAACTGGTCACACCATCTCTACACAACAGCTGAAATAAGAATGATCCTTACTTGCCAGACCAGCATTTCTGGCCAGGTGTACACAAGGATGCCAACTATCTCAGTCAGCTCTCTGTAGTTTCTTCTGGGGCCTAATCCCACCTACCATGAGCTGACCTTCCTCATCGGCTAAACAATCTCCTGCAGGTTTGCTCTGAGCTTGACTCAACCACTAATTCTCTACAAATGTGCCCAGAGCTCAAACCCTCAACTCTCAAGTTGGCACCTGCCCTAACTATTACAGCATCTCTGTGGAGAATGGTGGTTGACACCAATATGTAAAGTGAATTCTGTTGAAATCACTGCTTGCTAGATACAGCGGCTACACTGTATGTCAGGCTCGCTGTGTGCAGCTTCTGATCATCCCTAACAGAAGATGGGGGCCGAAGCTACTTTATTTTTATTTTTATTTTTATTTTTTGCAAATGGCAGTAAGTAGTTTTCTTGGTTTCTTCAATGGATTTATGAGCTACATAACCTTGATGTGTTTGGGAAAAAAATCTGCCAAAAGACTTGGGTTTAAAATAATTCTAACATTACAAGTACAAATCAATGACAAATCAGCAGAATCCACACTTCTGGCTTTAACTCTTTACAAATAAGCTTAAATATTCTTATCTTACTAAATCTGACAAGATGCTGTCCAAACAAGACATATAACTGAATTGGAATATGGACTTTATTCAGTATCGTTCACAGCTCCCCCTTGAATTGAGATTTTATTGGGAGGTAAGATGTTTGTGAACTAAAGGTGCTGTATGCGTCCTTAGCTCACAGGCATGTTGATCTAGGCAACCTTTGCTGAGATGTGCAAGTCCATTGGCAGCCCCGGCTTGGGTTTCGGGGATGATGTTGCTTACAGAGGGCTGTAATCGCTGTGCCGTGCTGTCTGAGAGGAGAGGTGCACATCACCACGAATGTTCTGAGGCTGCCCCTCATTCCAGGGAGCTGCTGTAATTGCAAGACGGCAGCAGAGAATTTGTGACATGATCTGAACCTGAGACTGGACCCCTGTCTGCCTTTCACTGGCCACATGCCTCGGGCAAGTCACCACCTAGTTCAGAGCAAAGGCTTAAGATACTGTTGTGGAACCATTATTCAGAACACCAGAGTCGCTGTATTAATCACCTGGAAGCAGACCAGCCAAATCTCTCCCCATCCTAAAGCTCAGGGAAACTTGTGAAAGAGGGCACAGCAAGATTGTAAGAGCCTAAAGATGGGGAGGACCAATCATATGCAAGATACTCCACACAAGTTAGGGCCACAGTAGCCATAATCGGACTTTGCATAACCTGCGTAATGATTGACATGTCAATGACCCCCCCCCAAAGTCTAGCATGGATCACAGACACTAGGATCCTTAGAGGCAAGGGATTAACAGTCATAATAGTGTTCGTATACTAAAGGGGAGCCCAAGAGAGGGCTCTGGGCAATGCCACTGAGTCCTTACACCTCATTAGAGTGGAGGACTCAGAGGGAAGTTTGGCATTCACACAAAAGGATGCTCCAGGGAATGGGAGGAGGGAAGGGGGAGGCACTGGAAGAGGAAGAGGGAGGAGGGTGAAAGGAAGGGGAAAAGGGAGGAGGGTACAAGGGGGACTGGGGAAGCGTGGAGGGAGGGGACTAGGATCCTATTAAGCTTGTATGATTGGGGAAAAATAAATAAATATTTTTTTAAAAAGATATTGTAGGATGTGGCTTGAAACCTGCATATAACATGTAATTTGTTTTTAGTTTGTAGCTCGTGTTTAGACTCTGAGATACAGTCAGTGTTCAGGAAATAGTACTATCTGGATCCATAATCGCTTGACATGCCCTTGCAGGCAGGGTTAATCCATCCTTGAGCACAACGAGAAAGCCCTGGTGGGCTTTGTAGAGAAGAGAATTCAACAAGCTGAGGAGAGGGGAAGGCCGGACAGAGAGAAAAAGGACGTGAAATCAGCTTGAGTCCAGCCTCCCTGGGCTGAGGGTTACAAGAATAGGCTAGCAGGGGTGAGAAGACTTCTTACTCCATTCATCAGAAGCCCTTCTGGGGACAAGGAAGGTGGACTGAGGCCCCATCAGTTCAATGGAGACCCCTGAATTCACTGTGGGAAGAGCAGACTCACTGCTCTTTACAAGTGGATATTGTTAGAAACCCAAAAAGTGGGTCACTGACAAAGGAAGCTAACGCTGGATGACCATAAGAAACGTGAAGTTGGTTAGAAACACAAGGCCATAGTTTGAGCTAAAGGCAGGAGAGCATCAGACAGGGATGATGGCTTAAAGTAGGAGAAATGGGCGATCTGCTGTGGATAGCATGATGGAGTTGGATATGAAGCATTGAAAGAACTTTCTCCAGTCTACAGAGCCCTATATCACATGACGTAGTTCGACTTGATCTATATACCAGGAGTCTGGAGGATGATACTGATTTAAAAAAAGGAAAGCAAGAAAAAGAAAAGAAAGAAAGGGCTAGAGTGATGGCTCGGGGGTTAAGACTTTACCTTCCAAGCAGCAGGTCCTGGGTTCAGATCCCAGGTCCCACATAAAAAATGCAGGCGGAAATGGCAGCAGCCTGCACTTCCAACCCTGGTGGGCAGACCCTGGGAAATCCCAGAATGAAGCAAAAAGTAGGTAGAAGTAATCCAGGATGATGCCTGAAGTCACCTCTACAGGGACACACACAGTGCCCTCTGTCTCTGTCTGTCTGTCTCTCTCTCTCTCACACACACACACACTAAATGAATGAATAAATAAAGTTTTCTTTTAATAAAAGGCTATAATTTAGGTTGTTTAGGTTCTAGGTAGTGAGAAGAAAGGCTGCAAGTAGGAGACAGACAAAAGTTGAAGGCATGGGAGGAAGCTGGGGAGAGGTGGTAGGCAGCCGAGAAAGGGTAGAGAATCTGTGATCTAATATGTATTTCTGAATATGTGAACTGAAGAGTCTATAAGGATGTGATTCTCTGGAGGAGTTGGCATCTGGGGTGTTGCTTTTCCTCTCTTTTTCTTTTTTATTGTAAAATTTGTTTTATTGAAGAAAAGATCTTTTGAAACAGAAATATCTATTCAGTTAGGCATTGTGCCCGTGCTTGTTTTATTCATCATCATAAAAAGATTCAGTATTCTGTCTCATTCTTTACTTGAGTAACATTTATGTGTCTTTTCTCCTAGAGATGAGGAGAACATGAACAAAAGTGATGAAGAAGCGCTGTCCCACTCAAACTCGGAACAAAAGCCTTCACACAAGGTCCAACACGAGATGCCACCTGTCCCACCTCCTTCTCCGGCAGAGTCAGCAAATTGTATTCAACCGAATACAACTTAAATTATTTTGAGGTGGATGTATACATAAAATGCCAGCAAACAGACTCAGCAATGTCTCTGGGCCCATCCTTGAAGACTGTCTTGGAAATTGTTCCTCTCTTCTTTACTTCTAAAACCACTGTTAAGCACCATTTATCCTCATGTATCCATTGCTTTCTCTGTCAGTGTGGTAGACTTCTTGCCCAAAACAGCTTAAAGAAGGGCTCGTTTCAGCTTGTGTTTGCAGAGACGCAGTTTGTAGAGACAGGAGAGGTGAGGAAGCAGCTGCTCCCTTGCTGAGAAGTGTGGGAGACGGCCCAGTCACGACTCAGAAGACAGGGCATTCTAAGCTTCAGGACCTGTTCTCCAGTGACCCACTTTCTCCTACTAGGCTTTGCTTTCTAGAGGTTCCTTAACCTTCCAAAATAGCACAAACACCTGGGACCAAGTATCAAAACACATGACATAGGGTGAGATCAGATGTGCCTTGGGAAGCAGTAGGCTGGTTGTAACTTGAAATAGGGTGGGGTGGGCACTTTAGAAAGATGACAAATGAGCAAAGACATGAATTCAGTGGTGGAGTTAGATATATGGATGTGGGGGGGCAGACGGAAGAGCCAATGCAAAAGTTTGGAGAACATTAGGAGAGGATAAAGTCACAGTGGTTGGAGAAAAGGAGTGACAGGAAAAAAAAGGTTTTTGGAAGGACTATGACTTCAACTGAGATGGGAAGTCACGGTGGTTTTCAGAAACCGGTCAGATCTGGTTTGTATTTTTAAGAGTTCATTTTATTTGGCATGTGTACATATCACCGTGTATGTGTGGCCATCGGAGGACCACCTGGAGGAGTTGGTTCACCATGCGGGTCTCATTTGGATTATGAGACTCTTTGGCCATCACCTTTACCTGTGAGCCGCTTTACCAATCCCTGGCTTGCAAGTCAATGAAATGGTTCTGCATGGGCGAGGGAAAGCGATTAGTCCAGCAACAAGATGGTCATTTTAAATAAAAAGCAGTTGGAGTGACAAGAAATGTGGTCAGATTCTTGACCTAGGCATTCGAGACAGGATCAACAAGCAATTCTGATATATTGGATATTGATAGAGTATGAGAGAGGGAGATAAGGATGACTCCTAGATCTGTGAAGGAATGAGTCCCATCAACCACAAGAATATAGACTGATAGGTCTCGAGGGAGTGGGGTGGAGAAACTTGGGAAGTAAGTTCATGCAAAACACAGGGGGAAGACTGCTAGCTCTAAGCCTAGGAGACAGGCTTCAGAGAAAACAAGCCTGCTGCACTTCGAACCTACAGAATTAAATGTTATTTAAACCACACCATCTGTAGGATTTGCTGTGGCAGCCCAAGTGTGCCAGTGCCCCCAGAGAGACATTTCCAGATCTCATCTTTGCCCTACTCACTCTTGGAGTATGTCGCCTCTGTGAGGATTGACCACCAATGGAAATACAAGTCAGATTCTTGACTTTCCTTCCACAGTAGGTCTTTAGAATTCATAGCTAAGAGAATCTCTTTATAGCCAAAGTGAGGCTTGGTTTTATTTTAGAACCCGGACTGGCCCCAAACTCTTAATTCTCCTGAGGACTGAGATAATAGGTATACACCTCCACACCCAGCGGCTGTGACTAGTTGGTTCTCTTAGAAACCAAAGACTGCAGACCGGTAACAATGTGAGCTGAGAAGATAACAGCTGAAAGGCTGTTCCGCTCCATCCTATGGTCTGAATGGTGTCATGGGAAAGAAGGGACTTCAGGGAAAGCCAAGGTTCTGTAGAGTCCTTTCCTATCCGCAAACAAGGGGACTGGGGGTGGTTTCTGGTTGAAGCCTGTGGTTTCTGTGGCGTGTCTCCAGGAAAAATAACCCAGGCCTTGCAGAGCTGAGAGCAGCAGGGTGGAAACTGTGTGCTTATAATTTAATGCCACTATGGAGATGTGCAAGTTTCTTTTGTCGATTTTTTCTTTTTCTTTTTTAAATTATTATTTTATTTTTCTAGTTTTACAAGCATATTGAATACTTATCCCTGCTTCCTTCTAACCCCACTTCCTCCCATTTTCCTCCCTTCACTTCATCAATCCTGCCTGTCTGCTCTTATGGACCCCAGAGTTCTCCTCTGCTTTGCCTACTCTTGTGGGGTTCAGGTATCTGTGGCCTATCAAGTTGTCCCTCCCCGGACCACCCCACTGACAGGGGCATTTCCCTTCACTCATCCAGCTTTGGTCTCCAAGGTTTCCACTGGATGTTCTTATCTCTGTTGAGTTCCTCCATAGTCTATGAGGGCATATTGGTATGTCAGGCATTATGGGGGTCTGGTAAGGACAAGTCTCACTGCAATGAGTTCCTGGATGCAGCAGGTCTTGCCTTGAATGGAATGTTTTAGCCAATGGTTTCCCATCTTTAGGTTTTTACAATCTCACCACCCCTCTTCCTCGAGGTTCCCTAAGCCTTAAGGTGGGGGATGTACACATTTTTGAAAAGGAACATGCCCAAGAGGTCTGGCTGCCAGAATATGGAGGGGGGAGGAAATAGAGCTGCTTACAAAGAAGTAGGTGTCACCATCAAATGCTGTGCTCCATACTGAGCATCAGGTGTAAGAAACTCTGCCTGGATTTTTCCCGTAGGTTCCAGCATCCCTCTCCCCTGCATATGTCAAGCACAGATGGCACCTCAGGGCAATAGGAGGAGATGGTAATTCAGAACTGACAATTGTAAATCCAAACCGAAATGGTAGGATAAACTAAGCTACCACTCGATACCATGAGGAAGAAAATTAAAATCAGAGATGGCCCAGTCTATAAAGTGCTTGTCTTGCAAGCATGAGGCTCTGTCAGACAAGGCGGTGAGCACTTGTAATCCCAGAGCTGGGTGAGGAGAGATGAGTAAATCCAATCCGTAGTGCTCGCTGGCCAGCCAGTCTAGCCTGCTGGACACATTCCAGGCTCTATTTAGAGAAAAGTGTATCGTGTAGAAAAATGCATAGTGTCTGGGATTGTTCTCTCTCTCTGTCTCTCTCTCTCTCTCTCTCTCTCTGTCTCTCTCTCTCTGTCTCTCTGTCTCTTTGTCTCTCTGTCTCTCTCTCTGTCTCTCTCTCTCTCACTCTCTCTCTCTCTCTCTCACACACACACACACACACACACACACACATACCTGTAATATTTTGCAATTACCCAAAAGAATTATGTCACAATTAGAGTTTGTGCCCCTAGAGAAAGACTCCCAGAAATTTCAAGAAAGGTAATGTGGATAAAGTAACTTTATTCATAGGGCAAGGGGTTACATAATGCCCAACTAAACTCTATCTGAAGCATTGGAAAGCAGCTGTTTGCGTGAAGACACCTTACACAGGACACAGGGGCAATTCCCCTTTAGAACCGCAGTTTATCGTGGTTTATGGCACCCAGGCCATTTGCAAAGAGCACTGATTTTCTGAAGATGCTGTGCTCCCTTTACCCCAGACAGCCGTTGATGGTGAACTAAATTCAGGGATGGGCATCCCTTTGAAAGCTGACAGAAGGAAACCTGTTCGGTTGTCTGATGCCTTAGGCTTCATCTCTGCATAGTGGGACGGTGACATACACACAGTCCTGGATGCAGGGTTGCAGTAGGGAGGGAAGGGCTGGCTATGCCCCTCAGAGACCCCTCCCAGGACTCCTGTACTTTGCCTTCTTCCATCTGTGCTGGGGAGGTCCGGGCACCTCACATCTTGGCCAGCTTGATGTCGTAAGTGACCATGTTGAAGTTGTCCCAGGCGAAGAGCTTCCTCTCCAGGGGGTTGTAGTCGACCATGCTGCTGTACTTGTAGCGGTTCTGGAAGGGGATGCTCAGGGCCCTGCTGATCCCCGTGGCCGTGTCAAAGGCGAAGTTGACGGTGGCCTCAGCGGATGCATAGCTGCTGATGGTGTACAAGGTGCCACAGATGACGAAGGCGTTGGCCACGGACTGCTTGCGGATGTTGGTCTCCCAGGTGCGCTCAAGCTCCAGGCTTTCTGGGTTCAGCTTGGAGAGGACCAGGGCGCCTTTGGCCTCTGCGGTGCTGTAAAGGACCCAGAGGCCGCTTTCGTCCACCGCCAGGTCGATGTCGGTGTAGCCGCCCCACGCGTACGGGAACTGCCCGTGGTAGCCGGCTCCAGGGACTTCCTTCTCCGCCTTCACTGCCTCGGTGCTCAGCTCGTACCTGAGCACGACTCTGGATTCGGCCCCCTGGAAATAGAGGCTCCCCGCGTACACCACAGCGCCCGTGCTTTCCAAGGCCCGGGGCAGCACGTGAACCTTGGAAGGATAGCCCTGCTCGAACTGGCTGGCCAGGCTGTACTCGAACACCTGGCGGATGTCTGTGCCCACCGTGTCGATCCTCCACGTGGTCTCCTGTGTGTAGGGATGGACAGGCTTGGGGTCCCTCATCCACACGCCGTACTTGCCGGTGATTGTTTCCGCGGTCCTCAGGGTGACAGGCTCTCCTACCCAGACGAGCTCACCACACCCTGGTGAATTGAAAACAAAGGAGCCACCTAGCTGTCATCCTTCAGAATATAACAGGCAGAGGGAGGAAGCAGGGCAAGGCTGGACGTGGCCCTGCCACGGACACTGCCCATGGGACTTTCAGGAGGTACTTAGCTCTCTAAGCTGTGTTCTCTCGTGTGTGTGTGTGTGTGTGTGTGTATGTGTGTGTGTGTGTGTAAGTGCAGGTGAGTGCACACATGCTGTGGATACCGGTCCTCACTTTCTACCTTGATGGAGGCAGAACTCTTGTTTATCACTGTGTGCCAGGCTAGCTGACCACAGCTTCTCCTGTCCCCACTCTGCTTCTTGTAGGAAACATGCTGAGATTACAGCTGCCCACCACGTCCAGCTCTGGATGACTCCTAGGGACTCAAAATCATATCCTCATGTGTCACTGCAAGCACTTTCTCCACGGAGCCACTTCCCTCATTTGTAAAAGGGGATAATCAGAGTGTTTTGGGCAATGAAGCAATTGTGAAATTAGATGTAATCAGGCATCCTTAGTATAGTGTTTCGATACATCCAAGACAAGTGAAGCATCTACTGAGCACTGATTCTAAGGAGGAAGGTGGCACAGTAAGCTTCCACTTAAGATTTTGCCTGAGCTTTACAGGAACTCAGGGGCGTCCATTAGCCTGATCTTTGTGGCTTCAGTGCCTGACTCATGTTATTTCAAAAGAGCAATCATTTCCCTGTCAGAATAATTTGTGTTCGACAAAGTTTTTCAGGGACCATGTGTGTTCGAGCATCATTTAAATACGAAGAAATCTCACATAATTTTTTTACATGTAGTGAAGGGATTGCTAAAAATCTAGATTTAGCAGAATCAAGAGAAATCTGTGTGCTTTAATGGTACCTTTAGTTTACTCACAAAAGGTGAAACTGTTGGCTTCTGGTCTCTCAGAAAATCACACTTGACATCTTTCAAGTGCTAGCCCTTCAGTGCTAGCAATAGCTGTCTGCACACAAGACAATATTTCCGGAAGCCACAATGATCTTTCAAGAAACTCTTTAGAGAGAGGCAAATGAACTTCTCTTTGAGGGTCAAAGGTCAGCAAAAATACCTTCAATAACAGACTTCTGAGATGGTGTAAGATATGTACTGGTCCAGTCAAGTCTCCCAAGTGTGGGAGACACAGGGCTTTGGGGGGGGGTTTGACTTCCTGTAGACTTGTCTTGACAAAAAACTAGGGTGGGGAGGATTGGCTCCTCCTCTTTCCCCTGCCTCTGCTCCAAGGGAAATGACTTGTCTCCTACCTGTACAAACATGTATTCTATCCCAACTCTTAAGCACAGAGCTAGACAAACACAAAAGCCAGGTGGGCTCCAAAGGGAAGAATCCTAACTACATACCATCATCGTCTTGCTCTTTGCTCTGTGGATGGCCAGACAGGTTCTCCTTCAAGATCTGGGAAGCAGGAACTTCTGTTAACTCTGACTTCAGTTCTTGGAAGGCCAACGTGTCCAAATTCCACTGAGAGACTAGGTAAAAAGAGAGAGGCCAAATTACGTTCTGAGGAGAAATGGCATGGGACTGGCTGTGCTGAAGGGAGCATTTGATAGCTTGCAAAGTTAGGATGCTTATCTGCTTGCAGACATTGGTTGTAAGTGATTTGGGGGGAACATGATTGGGCTGTGTTGGCAACTTACTGGAATTGGGGTGAGGGCTGCATGGGAGCTCACTCTTTCCTCTTTATTTTTGTGACTGTGTGGAAATTTTACATAGTTAAAAATTTCACAGGTATGTTGCAGAATTTAATAGTCAATATAAAATAAGATATAGTAGGATTTTTACGTCACTTATATAAAGTCCCCTAGAAAGATTGATTTGTGAGTAAGGGAAAATATGAGTTTCAGGTCTTTAACATTTCCGTAGATGTGTAAGTCTCTACAGCTGAAAATTCACTGTGACTCAAGATGAAAATAGAAGAAGAGATTCAGCTTACGTTGGTTTTTAATATATTTTTATTTCAGTTGACACATGACTACATAGATTGGTGGGGTACAGTGTCTCCATGAATAATGATCGACATTTATGATTTGGTGTTGAAAAGATTCATAACCCTTTGTAGTCATGTGTGTGTATGTATGTGTGTGTGTGTGTGTCAGAGGGCACTGTGTGTGTCTGTGAAGGCCCAAGGACTTTGGAAATCAGCCTGAATTGCTTCTACCTCCTCTTTGCTTTGTTCTAGAATTTCCCAGGTTCAGCCATGCATGGTCAGAAGTACAGATCGCCACCATTTCCTCCTGGTGTCCTTTTACATGGGATTCAGGATCTGAACTCAGGACCTTCTGCTTGTGAGGCAGAGACAACCCTGAGCCATCTCTCCAGTCCCCTTCATAGTTATTTGTGACATATGAAATTAATTGCATGTAACACAATAAGCTTTATGTATGTCTTTAACATAGTCTGTCAGTTTCCTTTCTTTTTTTTTATTCAATTGTGCCTGTGTGCAGGTGTGTGTGTGTGTGTGTGTGTGTGTGTGTGTGTGTGTGTGTGTGTGTAGAACCACGGACGAATTCAGGAACCACCATGGACCACCTCCACCTCCTCCTCCTTGTTTACTCTGCCCCGGGATTCACAGGCTCCGCCCTACCAGGGCCAGAAACGCAGGCCCCCCCCACTTCTGCCCGGCATTTATACGTGGGGTCTAGGATCCAAACTCAAGGCCTTCTGCCTGCAAGGCAGAGGCTTAACTCCTGAGCCACTTCTACAGTCCCTGTCAGTTTCCTTTCTGAGGCCAATTTTGCTTAAAGACGAATGTATGTGAGGGCTTCCTGTAGGAATTCAGGCTTGAGCCCTAGAGCAGGGAAGAGGACCACCAGCTGAGAGTCCCTGAGAGTCACCTCTTCTGGGCTTCCCATTCTTTCCTGTGTGCACCTGATAGGAACTGAGTTATTCCACAGCTGCAGCTGGGACGGGTTTCTAATTAGATGACTTCCTAGGAACAAGACATATATTAAGAAAAGAAAGTGTACGCACACCTGGGAATCAGAAGAAAGAAAAGCAATGTCCTCTTTAGCCTCAGAGGGAAGGAAGGACGCGGCATAAAGGAAAGAGAAAGCGAGGCGCTTTCACTAATTTCCTGGGAGATGGCTGGAGTGCTGGAGCCCGGATTCCAGAGAAACAGCCTTTGTGTGGCTGTGACGAGTGATGACTGCATGGATAGATCTTTGCATATTTGAAACATCTATATCTGAAAGCCTTCAAAGGAGGAAAGCCAGAGTCGCTCATCAAGGTCACACAACTAGGAGGTGTTAGGGCTGGGAGTTGAACCCAGGTCTTCTGCAGCCATGGCGATTGTGGCATTTCTACCCCGAGAGGCGCCAGCTGTAAATGGTAGGGGAGCCCAACGTTGTCTTCCGTTTATGTGTGTGGAAAAACAACGGAAGTGAGCACCGCTGAATTCACTCAGGGGGGGCGAGGGAGAAGGGAGGTCTGAGGCGCCCCTGGCGTCTGGTTATCAGATGTCCACGATGGCATGAAGCACCTGCCCCAGGGCATGGCTCTGCTACAACCTGGGCGGGGGCACTAGCTTTCTCCGCCTAGCAGACCTCAAGATGCGAAGGCACATCTGCAGATGAGTTCCTCTACTTGGGTGCCCTCCACATGGCACACACTCAGGGGAGAGTGGCGGCGCTCAGGCTGGGACCTGCTCTTCTGATGGGCACAGCTACCATCCCCTGGTCATGTCTGTGTCCACGTTTGCCCTTTCCTTCATACCCTCCATAGACCCAGACTGCAATATGGAATCAGTTGGTACCTTGCAGAGTGGTCTTTCCCCATGGTTGATTTTCTGTGTTATGCTTCCCTGGCTTAACCTGCTATGTGGCTTCTGCCTCCTTATCCGGCCCAGGGACTGCTGGAGCTTCAGGACAGCTGCCGAGATCTTTGCAGGGTGATTTTTGCCCTGTGGCAATGCTCAGGCCCCAGTGATTGCCCACAACCTAGTGCACCCTCATAGCACAGTCACCCATCGGCTCCCCACAGAGACACAGAGTCGCAAGTGCGACTCGCTGGGCTTGAGTTCTCATTCTGGCCCCACCATGGATGAGGCCGAGGGCTGGGGTACAGGAGTCCTCAGCAGGGGCTCTTTCCCTCCTCTTCCTTGCTCTGTACAGAGGCCGTCGTCCCTCGTCCCCCGTGGCCTTCCTTGCGGTAAACAAGAATGTCCATAAAGCTTCATGTGTCAGGGAAGGGCTTCCAGAATGACCACTCCACCCATTCCCAGTTGGCAAGTGGGATGGTTGGATTAGGAACCTACTGGCAGCTTGGCGCTGGTGTCGGCCAGTGGCATCTGGTCATGTTATGACTCCCAGAGGAGAGCCATTTGGCAGGAGGTCGGAAGGCAGGGAAACACTTATGCAAAGGGGACCTGTTTCCAGCCAGAAGTTGTAGTTTCCCCTTACATAAGAACCATAACTCTTCAGCAAAAATGTGTTCCAACTAAATTTCTCCAGAATGTTTCAAAATCACTAGCATTTCATTTTGAACATAGAGGGGAAATGAGAAGTGATTATGAAAATATATGAATATAATGAGTGAAAATATATGAATATAATGAGTAATAAAAACAACTGTATTGTATCAGACAGTTGAAAATTTTAGGGCTTCTACTTATTTCAGTTCTTAGTATTAAAATTCAATTCTCCTATGCATTATAATTTTGGAAAATTTCTGCCCACTCTGTCCTTAACCTCATATTCTAAAGAATGTCACCTAAGCTACTGAGTATATTTTAACTAATTTGCATATCAATGCAAATGGCATTGCAGTAATTTAAAAACTTTTGACATTTAGTGTATAGTGTACATATGTGGAGGTCAGAGAATAACTTGCAGGAGTTGGTTCTCTCCTTCCACCATATGGATTCTGGGGATTAAACTCAGGTTGTCAAACTTCACCTGCTAGGCACCTCACCAGCTGCATTGTAATGATTTTTTAAAATCTATTGTTGAAAAAGTTCAGTTGATGTTAAGTGAAGAGAATGAGGCAAGAGTGCCACAATATTTAGGGATTGTCACAAATACTTGAGGAAAGAGAAAATTAGCTAAGGCACTGTCGCTGCGGGTGCTGCCCCACGTGTACTATCTCTAGAGTCAGTGCATGTCACAGAAACATTAAGTTGATGCTTCTGAGCACTGGATGGCACTTTAAACCAATGGTGGAACACAAGCAGAAAAGTCCTTCATATTTGACAACCCGTTTCCAGCCACTTAACCAGGCAATGTGCTAGGTGCTTCCTGGTGCTGCCTCTGCTCTGCATAAATCACCCTGCAAGATCCTGCTGACCGCCTCTGGCGCTCAGCCCAGCTGTCCACTTGCTCCTGGCAGTATAACAGCATGCTCTTGCAGGCAGTCCCCTGCCAACACTTCATCTCGGCTACCCTGTCGCAGCTTCTCTGTGTGGGAGGGCTGTAAGAACCTGCCTGGAATTCACATTGGTGTATCATGGATGAGAAATAGATCCCCATAGGATAGTTAGCCCCTCTCCGATCCAGGGACAAGTGATCTTAGGGTGTTTCCATTGTCCACTGTGAGGAATAACTTGAGAACAAACAGCTTGTTTGGATCACTCTCTCCCCTGTTCTTTTCTCTTCTGGGCTCATGGCCCATATGCACCACTTGCTCATAAGCCCTCTTTCCAGGCTGTGTTCTCTGGGGGAGCAGCCAGAGGAGAGGCTGAGCAGAGAAGAAACTTCTCTTGTGATATTAGCACCTAACTGTATGTTAACATTAAGATGAATTGTAACCTTCCCTACTTTAGGCTTACATTTGTGTGAGCATGTATTTATATGCTAAAATGTTTTCTGTTAAGTAACACACACACACACACATACACACACACACACACACACACACACACACACACACACACACACACGAGTTCTATGATTCTAAGGAGTTTTTTTCCTATGTAGCAACACATGATAAAGTAGTGATGATCATTTGAACTGTGGGTGGGCTAGGAAAAAGCCTGCCTTCCCTGCCTTGCCTTTATCTACCAAGCCTCATGCCCCCAAACCTTCTTCCCTCTCCTGCCCACACTGAGCTCCTCAGGACACCTCTGATCCCAAAGCAGAGGACCTCAAAGCAGACTTTAAGCATTACTGTGCCTTGCCGACCATTATCTTTAGGGTCTATAAAATAGGGGAGAGGGAGGCAGGATTCTAGCTCTTAGACAGCTACCAACTGGCTAGGAACCTGTGGATAGTGACTCTCCGGACCTCACGTTTCCACACGAGCATCCAGGAGCCTGTGGCTGGGTGTTTGCTGGGTCCCTTTCCAGCTCTACATTCTTGTCCTGGCACAATTTCTGCATAGAAACGCTTGACTACTAGAAAAGGACTTTCACATTTGGAGTTCATTATAATGGGCTGCTGCCCTATTTCAGAACCAGGGCAGCTGGAAAGGGCAGAAAAATAAGAGAATCTGAGATAGGCCAAGATCTTGGTAAGTGGCCACAAGACTCTAAAAAGATATGACATGCCCATGTCTTCACATGCACACACACCTCACATACTACACATACACACTCACTACATACGTACATATACGTATTGCATACACATACTACACATGCACATACACCACACATGCACGCACATACACTATACATGTACCGCACACCCACACATTACACATGCATGTGGAGTATAATTTCATTTGGTCAACAGTCTGAAACAATGCCTCTGACTACTGTGAATATTAGTAATTCCCCATTGGTCCTCAGTTCAAGTCTTGGCTCTGTTGCTGAACAGAACTTCAGCTTGGCCTTGGATCATCAGCATGGGAACTCTCGTTCCTTAGCTGTAAAACTCAGAATTGGATCTCCTCCTGTTTTAACAATGTGGATTTTAAAACAACTTGTGTGATAGAAAGTAGAAGCAAGAACTATGTGGGACAAAGAAGAGAATGAGATGGTACAGTGGCTCAAGGGACAGCAGTGGGAGAGACATGCTTGAAAATGGCATAATGAAGCCCATTAGTTTTGTATGCCAGCCTAAATCATTTATACCTTACACTTTTCATTTGAAGTTAACTGTGCCAGCTTTTGTAGATGCCAACTTGATAATTCAGGATTGAGCTTTTAAGGACTTATGAAAAATTATTTAATTAAGGCAAGACTGTGGGAGATTATCTAATTGATGCTGGAGGACCCAGCCTATAGTGGGTAGGATCATTCCCAGGTAGATGGGGAGCTGGTTCAGGATGTTGGCCTATAGGGATGCAAATGACAAAGTAAGTGTATCCGCTCTCCGCAAGTCTTATAGGTGTGGTATGGCCAGTTCCCTCAGCCCCTGATATTGGTATGGATTCTCCTTCCAAGCTGATGAACTATAACTGAGAGTCATTAGCAAGAATAGACCCTGGCTCCCCTAAGTGATGTTGGCCATATATTCATATCAGCAACAGAAGAGAAATGCAACACCCATAAAAAATTACGACAGCAGACATTTTCCTTGCCATGTAATGGATAAAAAAGAATGTGCAATAGAGCCAAGTTTTCTAGCCTTGCACCTATGCAAGTCTTATCTTTCAGATCAAAAGATTTTTACAAAAATACTTTTCCCATCCGGTTAATTTGGAGATTTTCAAACCTATAGAAAAGGTGAATCCACTTAGATTCGCCAATTGTTAGATTTTTTCCATGTTTCTTTTTTTGCCATTCTTCCTCTCATTATGTATTCGGCCTTTGGGAAGGAAGTTGCAGACATGCTAATGCCTTAGCCCTAAGTACATGAACTTGGATCTTCTCCATGAACATTCTCCTTCATAACTATAGTGCATCACCTCACCTAAGAAATTGAGTGTTAATACATCATCATCTCACAATCAGTGCATATCAGATTTCCCCACGATCCTGGCCCTGCCCTTGTATGAGTAACTCTCTTCCCCTACCTAGAGCAGGCCAGGGAGATATCCTGCATTTGGTTCTCAGGTCTTTGTCTCCTTCATTTTGAATGAGCCCTTCCCTTCTCTTTTCTTCCTTTCCTGACATCTTCAAGGGATCCAGAATAATTGTCCCACATCTGGACTTGTTTGCTTATTCCTTCATGAAACAAAGGACCATTTGGGAGCAAAACATTCCTACAGTATGACACAAATGCTGTTTTCTAGCCAGTGAGAAGAGTGTGCCATCCCTTAGCGTGCTACCACAGACCCATCTTCAATGCAGGGCTGGTATGAACCCGGGCACTCAGCAAGAAAGGACCACTTCACCAGGTCCTCTGGTGACCCCAAAGCAAAAGGTCCTCAGACTAAACAAACAAACAAATTCCAAAGCCATATTGAGAAAACCGATAAGGATTCATTTCCTTTTTATATTGCCAAGGAACAATATTTTTAAAAATAAATATCACTAGTTTTCATTGTATAAACCATTTGTCATCTCATAAATAGAAGCCCTCTTAGCGCCAAGAGGTAGGAAAAAAGAAATAAAAAGCCAAAGAAGACAGCTGGCCACTTTCTGCTGATCCTGTACCCTATCCGTGTCTCACCTGCATCCCTCACTTTGGATAGGAGCTGAGAACTTAGTCATGAGGGGACAGAAGAACACGGCACCGCTAACCTAGATTAACTTTGGGGAGCAAGTTATTAGAAACAGGCAAACGTGTTTGCTTGGCTCTCCTCGACACAGCTGTTGCGCTGAACCTGCAGCTCCTAGGAGACAGACGAAGCAGCACAGGATGCCTGGCGCTGGGGCCATGCCACATCCTGAGCAGTCAGTCCCTCCACCCTGCGTTCTTACCTTCCCTGGAGCCCGGCAGCATGTCCTGGGAAGAGTGTAGACTCGGGGGACACTGGCCCCGCCGCAGCTGAGCGACCTCCTGGCTGCTGCCTTCAAGCCTCCTGGCCAGTTCTTCGTTCTCTCGTCCCAGTTGCCGCTTCTCATTCTCCAGAGCCGACTTGTCTCGCAGGAGGTTGCTATAGGCTACCTCCAGCTCTCTGGTTTGGGTCTCCAATTGGTCCCGCTCTCTCCTCAGGGCGCTCAGTTCCCCCTGCAGCCCTTCCTGGGATCCCGTGGGCTGTCCCAGGGTGAAACGATGGAGGAGACTCTCCAGGGAACTGAGCCTGGCTTGGTGGACTCGAGGTCTGCGCGCTGGCTGCTGCTGTCTCTCTGAAGGTCTTGGATGATTGACATGGCCTGGCCCTGCTCCGGGCAACTGGACTCATTGGGGCTGGCCACACTGAAGGTGTACTGGCACCGGCCACTCCGATCGTTGGCCTTTCGGAACTGTGCTGTCCCGGCCCCCAGTCCCCACACCAGGCAGGTCAGAAGCAGCAGCCGCACCCCTGGCATCTTGCGTCCGCAGCTGTAGCTGCAGGCACAGAACCTCAATGTGGAGCCCCGTGAGGCTTGCTCTGGAAAACAGGGCTGGGCCACGAGGTGTCCAAATGGATGGCTCTGTTGGCTCATGCCTGAGGTTCAGGAAGACTTATATATACTGGGGAGCCAGCTTTGGGGGGGGGGGAGGTGGTCACATGAGGCTGGGTTGGGCCAGACGCAGATGGGTTGATCTCATACTGCCAGCAAGATTCTTAGAAAATAAATACAGAGAGAGAGAGAAAGAGAGAGAGAGAGAGAGAGAGAGAGATCCAAATGTGTGTGGTGGCACACTTCGTAGTACTGGCACTCTGAAGGCAGAGGCAGAAGGATTGACATGAGTTTGAGGACAGCCACACAGCAAGTAGCAGACCAGCCAAGGATACAAGATGAGACCCTGTCTCAAAAACAAATGGAGGGGCTGGAGAGGTGGCTTAGGGGTTAAGCCTCTGCCTTGCAGGCAGAAGGTCCTGATTTTGGATCCTAGGCCCCATGTATAGACGTTGGGCAGGAGCTGGGGAAGGGGGGGTGCCAGCCTGCGTTTCTGGTCCTGGTAGGATGCAGCCTGTGAATTCCCAGGGGGAGTAAACAAGGAGGATGTGGAGGTGGTCCATGGTGGTTCCCTGAATTTGCCTGTGGTTCTACACACACAACACACACACACACACACACACACACACACACACATACACATACGTGCACACAAGCACAATTGAATAAATAAAATTTTAAAAAATTTAAAAAAAAAACAAAAAACAAATGGAAACCTCATTAAATATACCAAACACCAAGAAGCATAGTAGTCTGATGCTAATCAGCACATATTGGTAGCGCAAGTCCTCCTTCAAATGGCTTTTGCATTGGAGCAATTATAACTGTCAGATACCAAAAGCATCTTCCATATAGTATAGTATTTCCAGTGTCCTTGGTTCATCTCAAGACTGAAGACACACCTTAGCTCTAAAAATGATATTCTTGCCCAAGGGTTCCACAGTTAAATCTTTGCATGAAACATTTATGAATGATTTTTTTGCTCACAGCTGAACAAAGAATATAATTCCAAGTTCCTGAATCAGATAGGATCACAGAAAAGATTTTTTTTTTCCCCAGAAGGAATACAGCAAGAGCAAGCTTCAAATCCAAATGCCCTTTTTTTTTTTTTAGGAATGCTTCTGTCTGTTAAAAGGACTGTGATCATTCTTGTGTTGCCAACTGCACAAAAGGAAATCATTTCTTGTAAAAAGAAGTATAAATAATTGATTGTGTTGCTTGTAAAGAAAGAATATGTAGCACTAGAAAGGAGGGCTCCTGACATCTCTCCAATCAGTTTTCTTTCCACCACTCAGATCTTGTGTTCCACAGTCCAGGATCACGTATACACACCCCGTTCAGCCTTTGCAGGGAGTTCCCACTACCTTTGCTGAGTCTCTGTCTTTTTCACTCCTGACCTGCCCCTCTTTTTCTCTCCTAAGCCACCAGCCCGTCGTGGTCCTGCTGTGTGGGTGCTGCTCAGTGGTAAAAAGTTCAGCAATGCCTGGCATTTTTACTCAGTCCGGCCATGATTCTTCCCAACCTTCTTTATGCTTCCTGGCTGATGTATATACTAAGACAAGGACTGTGATTTGGAGCTGGAGAGGTGCCTCAAAGAAAGAGTTTAGAGCCCAAGTAAAATGTCAGGTTTACATGGTGACCCACCTGTAATTTCAAGAGACTGGGACTCTTCAGAGCAAACTGAATAGCCAAAGTGTCTTGTAAGTGAGCCCTGGTATAGTACAGACCCTGCCTCAAAAGGCTCAGGGGTTAAGACTACCTCTCAAGCAGAAGTCCTGAGCTCAGATCCCAGGTCCCACGTTAAAAAAAAAAAAAAAAAGAAGCCAGGCCAGGCAACCTCCACTTCCAGACCTGGTGGGTGGAGCCTGGGAAATCCCAGAGCAAAAACATAAAGGAGAAGCAATCCAGGATGATTCCCGAAGTCACCCTTGGTCCTCCACAGGGACACACACACACACACACACACACACACACACACACACACACTAATAAAGTTTAAATGAACAGAATAAGGTGGAAGAATAATCAAACATGATTGTTGTTATCAATTTTGGGCCTCATTGCAGATTCTCTGATGCCAACATAAACGCATGATCCAAATGATTTAGGGGAAGAAAGGGTTAATTCTGGCTAATGATTTTTAGTTACAGCTGCTCATCATGGCAGGAAAGTTCATAGCACACATTATACATATCCACAGAAAGAGAGTGAGAGCGGGAGCACCCTTTGTCACTTGCCGGCACTCCTGTATGCCAAAATACCAAACCAAGTCTTTGCATCGAATCCACCTGCCTGAGGAATGGTCCCTTCCACTGTGTGGGGATCTCCTTGTGTCAACTGGACCCCCCCCCACAGCTGCACTTCAGAGATATGCCTGAAGACAGCCCTCAGTTGTCAAGTCGACACCTGTATCTCACTGATAGGGGCTTGCACATGCACCCCGCACATAGTGCTCACATACATATGACATGCATACACCCACGCACACATATGCAAGAAAATGGAAAAAGGGGGAAACGTTTTTGGTTCGTGTGCTTGCCCCAGTCTTTGAAGCTCTCCACATGTCATCGCTTCTTCCTGGGGCCCGAGGGACAGCAGGGATGGCATTCTTTGCCTTCACTGGCTCACCATCCCCACTGGCCGCTGCTCAGGGGCTTGGACTTCGTTCTGCCAGCTCTCAGCATCTCCCTGTCACGCAGGACCCTAGGACAATGTTTGCGCAACACACGGGGCGCAGGCCCTTACAGATGAAGCCTGGGGAACACGGTCGATGAACCGCAGAGCCAGAGCACAGACCCGGTCTCCTGGGTCCCGGGCTTCGCCTCCTTGCAGAAGCCAAATCCCAAACACTGCTCACCCTCGAAGACACGGAACACTGAAATCACTTCTTCCATGAATCAACGCTATAGGAAATGAGCTCGCTTCTTATAAATAAATAAACCGGAGCTCTGGGCAGGTGATCTCATGAAACCTCTTCCTTTCATGAGATGGAATGCTTCTCCTTGCAGAAGAAAAGACTCTCTGAAGAAACATGGTCATCCCAGCCCACGTACAGCGCTGTCCATCTAGTCAGCTATAGCCCCTTTCACCTTCCGGTCTCTCCGCCCTGTCTGCAGCTGCGCCGCTCCCTGCAGTCTCCCGTGTCCCCCCTCCCTCCCCCCCCCACGCTCCCTCCCTGGCTTCTCGAATTCTGGACGCAAAAACCCTTTTTCCCCCTGAGGAAGCAATTGTGCTCTCCAACTTCTCTGTGTGTATTTCATCTCCATTTCCTTTTGGCGCCTGGAGCCAGGGAGTCTCCAGCACAGGCTGCCAGAAAGAGGCTCCCGGTGGGTGTCAAGCCAGCTGCAGCCTGGTTGTGTTGAAAAGCTTTGGAGGGTGCGGGCCTGGCAAGATGGAGAGAGCAGGGGGTGCCAGGGAGGCGATGTTCTTTAGGGGTGTCTTGCACAACTGCTCCAGGTTGCCGAGTTTCCCTTCATGCAACACTGGGTTGAATGAAGCAGCTGGGCTTCGGATGTTCTTTTGCCAGAAATGACAAACCCAACGAAGCGGGGCTGGGGCTGCTTTGCTCTCTGTCCCGGTGTCTAGTGGATACAAGTGCACAGGAAGCTCTCAGTGGCTGTGTGGATGGACCATAAAGGGTCACCCAGAACCAGGCTGCGGTGACTGAGGCAGGAGAACCGTGAATCTGAGGCCAGATTGGATTTACATGGCGCACTCCAAGCCAGGCTCAGCTACACTGGGAGGTTTTGACTCAGAACAAAACAGAAAACAGAATGTCATAGTTAGGCACAGGTGTCAACTTGACAGTGGAGGGTTTGAGCTCTGGGCACATTTGTAGAGAGTTGATAGTTGACTTAAGCCCAGAGCAAACCTGCAAGAGATTGTCTAGCTGATGGGAAAGACCCAGCCCATGGTGGGTGGGATTAGGCCCTGGATAAATCACGGAGAGCTAGTTGAGAGAGTCCGCATCCTTCTGTTTGCTTTGCCAGACATGCTGGTCTGTCAAGTAAGGATCGTCCATCACTCAGCTATTATGTGATGATGGTGTGGCCAGTTCCCTCAGCCCCGGTGTTGGTGCATGCTCTCCCGTCAAGCTGGACTGAGAAGTATAACCAGGAATCGTAAGAGAGAATAAACCCTTGTTGCCTTAGCCCATTTGATGGTCATTTATCAGCAACCATGTAGGCGAACTGCAACAGAGCATAAAGGGAGGGAAGAGGAAAAGAGGAAGGAAGAGAGGAGGTAACATAGGAAAAGAAGTGACCAGTGGCAGCAGCTTGCTGGCTGCTGGGGACACTCTGGCAGGGCTCTCCCAGGAGAGGAAATGGGGGCTTAAAGGCCTTGACTGGGGAGGGGGGTTACAAGCTCCTAAGTGCAATGACTTCGTCTACCTTTACCTCCCAACAGAAGAAAGCCAGTCGCAGCACGTGAAGGTGAGCATTGGCAACCAGACGCCCAGGAGGCAGGCGTCTGGGCGCACCTGAGAGGAAGCCTCTAGGTTAGCGCTGGGGCTCTGCGCATGCCTGTGAGGGACCATCTTGCTAACCTTAAGTGATATGGAGAATCCACCGTAAGCATGGGTGGGGCTATCATCTAGACAGGGAATGAAGAACTGTAGAAAGATGGAGAGAGAAAGAGAGCAAGCGTGCATCACGCACACATTCATTCCCTCTCTTTTTCCTAACTGTGGATGTGATGTGACCAGCTGTTTCAACTGACCCCCCGCTCCCCCATCCATGGACCCTAACTGAGAATTGTGAGCTAATTAAACCAGAGTGACTTGGGTCAGGCATTTCGAAACATCACAGAAACACAGTGTATTAGGGTTCTCTAGAGCCACAGAATAAACAGAATGGATATATAAAAATGGAATTTATTGAACTGGCTTATTAGATATGGCCGAGGTAGTCCAACAATGGCTGCCAGTAGATGTTCAGTCGAGTAGCCCAGTGGTTGATGGCCGAAGGCTGGAAGATTCTTAGAGAGCCTTTAGTCATGCTGAAGACTCAGAGGGCTGGAGGGTGGAAGGAGCGAAGAAGCTGCCACTGGGTGGAAGGAGGGAAGAGAGTTTTCTAGCACAGCTTCAGAGAGTCTCTCTTCAAGCTCTTTTGTTTTATGGTTCCTTTTATCTGGTCTGGGAGGTTCCAATCAGATTTAGGCTAGTCTTTGTATTGCAAATGTATTGATCCAGATAATCTCTTCAAATGGTTTGACAGCTGATTTTAGTTAATGCCAGGTGTGCTCAAGTTGACACCCAGGATTAACTATTAACTAGAATGGTGACTTAATAGCATAAAAATGGGGATCAGGAAGGACTGAGGAGAGCACACAGTCGATGGGGGAGTTCACCCTTCTCCACCTGTCAAGGATCTCTGTGATTATAACAGCTTTCATCTGCTTTCCTGCTGGTTGAACAAGCAACAAAACAAAAATCTTTTGAGACAGAGTCTTCCTATACAATCCTTGCTGACCTCACACTTATGATCCTTAAGCTTCAGTCTCCTGGGTGCTGGGATTATAGAAGTAAATTATGCACCCATTGTTATGTACCAACTATGTCCAAAGTTTGTACAGTATGCACAGATGTGTAGGACACAGACTGCACTTGCGAGGAACTTTTGAGCTGTAGCATTGTGTAAGACTGCTCACCTAAACTAGTCTAGAAAGAGAAGTCTAGAGGAGGGGGATTTCCCTCGGGCAGGACAGGCTGTACAGGCAAAGTGGTATTTGTAATGGGGCTTGTTAAAATGATACTGAGCCGCTCCTTTGGAGATTGAGTTACAGGCCTACCTTGCTTGGTTCCTTTCATCTGGGGTGTGCCTCGGATTAAGAAATGCAGGATCGTTTTCAGATTAAACACATGCAGTGTATTTCCTTCATTGCTGCCTCCTGCCTCCCTCAACCTTCCACACCTTAGACCTGAAGCGAGAGGGAAAGGAGGGACTCAAACCAAAGCATACTCTCAATCGCTTTCATTACATGGCATCCAGTAATCCGGAAGCCATCCAGTAATATTCAGGGAGCCAGACCCGGTCCCTGTGAGTCAGGCATCCTCTTTCTATTGGAGGACAGCGTGGCTTCCGAGGGTAGGGCTTGCAGCTAGAGCCACATTGCACAGCCTAGAAACATGTCCCTGGCTAAGAGACCAAGTATTGCAGGACCAACGACAACTTCTCAGAAGCGCCTAGGAGCTGGTTATGTTATGCTTTCACATTAAAGTCTCACCACATGTATGTCATTCCACTGGGATCGTTGGCAGCTTTAGGCCAGTAGTTTCCACCCTTCATCCCATGGACACTTGAGCAAACTCTTACTATGTGGCATGTTAAACTGATTTTACTACAGCTCTAGATGGAATTTTCATGAGGCACATGGGAAGAATAAAAGGAAGCAAGGAAATAAAGGTCATCCAAAGGGCCTGAAACTTAGTCCAGATTGAAAATGAGCCACTGGTCTATGTGTGGAGGTCGTGGTAGATGAATCTGGAATCGGTAGGGTAGCAAAATCCCTGATTTCTAGAAGTTGGGACACAGTATCCTGCAGGGTTCCACAACCTGCAGGCTTTACCTCCCTGTCCCAATAGGTACCAGAGTGGGATCAGCAGGAATTGAACAGGCTGGATCAAAAGGGGATCTTGGAAAAGCCAAAACCAAGTCAGGTCAATTATGAAATCTAATCCCTTATATACTATGAAATGGGATGATGTCTGTCCACTGCGCAGAGTGGTGATGTCAATAGTGGCAGACAGACTACAGATGCAAGGTTAACAGTAGGTGGGACCACCACCACCAATACAGCCCTGCCAATCCTTAGACGCGTTAATATGCCCTAATGGCCACATTCATTGTGGAGGAAGAACAAGCTGCTGAGAGGTCAGAATCATGGTGCTACAATTACAATGATCAAGCTCTGTGCCCATCCTCTAGATGTGCTAATGAATGTCTAAATAGCTTCCATAGGACAGGAAGAAATATGTAAAAAACACCTCTGCCCTTGATCCCAATTCGAGACAGGACTCATCCCTGCCCCTGAGGAGAAAGTCAACAGGAGTCAGCCTAGAACTACACTGGCATAGGAGGCGCACTGCAACTGAGACCTCAAGGAATGCCCTTGGCATATGTCTTCAAGAAATGGAGTGGTTACCCTTGAATGTGCTATTACAAGTCTCCAGTTTAACAGCTTTTTGTCTCTGGCCAGGGGGTGACATACAGTGCCCAGCAGAATGGAGTGAAGGGAATTGCAGGAGCAGCAAAACTGCAAAAGAAAATCAACAAACCACAATCCAGAACTTCAGAGACTCTATATCAATCACATAGAACTAGGACAGCCTAATCTCTCCCCATCCTGGAGCTCAGGGACATTTGCGGAAGAGGGGGCGGTAAGATTGTAAGAGCAAAAGGATGGGAGGAGCAACGATTTGCAAGATTCTCAACAATAGTTGGGGCCAAAGCAATCATAATGGAACTTTGCATGCCCTGCGCAATGTCCAGCGCACTGTTGCCCTCATAAAGTCTAGCATCTGATAAGGGCACCGAGACCCCTGGAGGCAAGGGATTGACAGCCATAGTAGTGATCTTATGCTTAAGGGGAACAAGAGAAAGGGCGGTTCCCTACGGTATCCTTGTGTTCAAGACTTCACAACTAGTTACCATGACTAAAACGTAAGACATTTATCTTTCTTTTTCCATTTTTCATGGGCGTGGGGAGATGCATGTGGTATGTGTGTGTATAGAGGTCCAAGGTTGACATCAGGAATCATTCTTGATTGCTTTTGAGACAGGGTCTCTAATGAATCCCAGAACCCACCACTGATCAGGCTAGTCTCATAGACGACTTGCCCTGGGGGATTGCTAGCCTTCTAAGGGGCTGGAATTCCAGGCAAGCTGCTACACACATTCAGCATTTAATATTGGATCTGGAGACCCAAACTTTGGCAAGTGCCTTAAGTACTGAGCCATTTCCCCTGTTGCACATGCTTATCTTGTACTTGAAATGATTAATTACTATCATCAAGGGGATTCTTAAGATTCTTTAGGAAAACTGGATTTCCAAAAGACAAATGCCTTGGGTCCTTGTGGACAGGTCCTGATTATTTAACTAAAAACCACTATTTCTGCTCATTTTATTTGTGTGTGTGTGTGTGTGTGTGTGTGTGATCCAAGGATCCAAAATCAGGTCCTTCTGCTTGTAAAGCAAGCTCCTTAATTCACCATGTGGTTATTTAAATAACTCTCCACTATGGGATCTAATCACATGGAACTTTTTGTGCTTTTCTCATCTTTCTTCCCTTAAGCTCACATGGAAGGTCCTTCCTAAAGAACAGGTACTTAATTATCCATTTGGAAAGATCTTTCCTCTATGTTGTCTTCCTTATCCATTGCGCATTGACTCTCATTATTTTTTCCCCTGAAAGTAAAAACCAGAGAAAAGCCTACTTTTCATTATTTGCTCTCTTGGCGTTCTCCCTTGGAGGAGTGCCCATCTCCACATATGTATCTGGCCATACAGTGACTACAGTTCTAAATTTTAATGATTCTTTTTCATTTGCAAGGGGTTGTAGTGGTGTGCATACCATGGCACATGGGTAGAGGTCAAAGAACAATTTTCAAAGTCAGTTCTCTCCTTCCACCATGTAGCCTTGTAGCCATGTAACCAAGGATTGAAGTTTGATCACCAGTTTTGTGAACAGGCTCCTTTGTCTACTGAACTCTCTCACTGTCCCCTTGATTTGAATCTTAAGGATCTGATTTGCCCAAATGCATGCAGGGTCCCAACCGTGGGATCAGCCTATAGGGCTCAGAAACAAGGAGGGACCCTCGATAGGACTGGTGCAATCTTTTTTTTATTATTATTTTTTATTATTATTTATTCAATTGTGCGTGTGTGTGCGTATGTGCATGTGTAGAACCACGGGCGAATTCGGGAACCACCATGGACTGCCTCCAGGACTGGTGCAATCTTGGCTCTTCCTTACCAAGTCTTCCTTAGGCTCTGAGACAGTTTCACATGCCATGTCTCTCTTCAAATGATGTGAGCCAAGGAAGCATGAAATCCCTCCCAGAGGGAGAGGGATTGGGGAGGGTGGGGATGGATACTAAGTGGGAACTGGAGCTGAAAATGTCCTTTCACAAGAAGGTTAAAGGCGCTGCTCTGCCCATTGGGAACTGTGGCCTCTCGTTTTTGGCCTCGGCACTGATTCTTTGTGGATTCTGTTCTCCACTTTACGTAACAGCGCCTGTCTGCAGACCAAACTTTCAGCTGGTCCCTTACTGGAGTAAGCCCAGTTTTAACTTAGGGTCTCTCCATCTGCTTATTGACCCAAATTACTTTATCGAGAGACAAATGTGTTTTTCCCAAATTACTTTACTGAGAGACAAATGACTGTTGATCTACTTCTTCAAGTGATCACAACGGTGGGAGCTTGCTCTGTTGGCACCAGAACTGCAGCTCTGAGAGAGACTTTTCCATTCGATCCAGCATGTTCTACTTAGTAGAGGAGCCTGTGTGGTACAGACATGCAAATACGATCCTCTTAAGAAGAGACATAGGTTGGAGACAGATAGTCAGAAACCTTAGTTCGGTGCTCAAGTAGTTTCTTCCCTATCTTGATCAGGTAGTAGGGTTTTTACTAAGGAATGGGAAGTAAATGTCTTCTTCGTGCTGAAGGGTATTTTAGAAGTTGTTGGTTAAAGGTGTGAGTGCAGAGATAAAAAAGATGGAGACGACTGCCAGATAACCTGTTGTTCTTCCCATGTAGGAAGAAAGAAAAACATTGTGCAGGATGTTCAGACACCATATGAGTAAGAGAGATTAGATGTTTTTTCAGGACTCCATTTACCATTAGCACTTTTCTATAAAGGAAATGTTTCTCATAGTTTTCATTAAAAACAAAAAAAAATGCCCTTTTATATTTTTTTAATTTATTTTTTCCACTCATACAAACTTAATAGGTACCCTGTCCCCTCCCTCCCTCCACTCCTCCCTGGATCTCCTTGCTTCCTCCCCCTTTTTCCCTTCCTTCCTATCTCCTCCTTCCCTTTCTCCCAGTGCCCCCTCCCCCCCATCCCTGGAGATCCTTTAGTGTGCATGTCAAGCTTCTCTCTGGGTCCTCCTCTCTGAAGTGTAAGGACTCAGTACCATTGCCTAGAGCTCTTTCTTGTGTTCCCCTTTAATACAGGAACACTACTGTGGCTATTAATCCCTTGCCTCTAAGGATCCTAGTGCTTGTGATCCATGCTGGACTTTGGGGAGTCAATGATATGTTGGTCATTGCGCAGATCATGCAAAGTCCTAACTTGTGTGGAGTATCTTGCAAAAAATGCCTTTTTAAGAAAAACTATCTATGCCAGTGGAAATAGAAAAAGACCACATGCATAGTTGTTCTGGTTGAGCAGGTGTTAGACCCGGGACCTTTACGGCCAAGGTATGGGTGTACATGCTATGTGTTTGCTCTCTCAATGAATGCATCTCAAAAGCCCAATAGCTATTCCAGTGCGGATCTGTGAAATGATCTGATGTTTACAATAGTTCACCTTAAACTAAATGTTTGTATAGTACTGATCAAGCACAGTCTATTTGCTATCTGTGGTGTGCAATCAAAACTACTCTTGATCTAATTTTTTAAATTAAGAATTTTATTTATTTTTGTTGTGTATGAGTATATGTGTGTATATGGTATATGTACACAAATGGGTGTGGGTGCAGAAGACATGGGGTGTCTCCTCCATCACTGTCTACCTTATTTCTTTGAAATAGGGTCTCTCTCTAAACCTAAGCTACTGCTCACTCTCTTTCTCATCAAAAAATGTCAGGCTTTTAGCTTTGGTCTATATTGTTTATACTAATTTTTTTCCTGGAAGATAATTGGTGCAAACAGTTTTTCAGGATGAAATTTTTGAAAAATTCATAAAAGAGCAGAACGTATAGTGTAGACTGTGACCCAAGTTTGTTAAGACATTACCTCGTCCCTGTGAGATATATTCTTGCTATGTAATCAAGGCTGGATTCAAACAGGATTTTTCTGCTTCTGGTTCCTAAGTGTCTAAGTGACTGTACTAGCTAAAACATTTCACTCTTATTGTTGTTTGTCTTTATACGGTTTCATGTAGTTCAGGGTGGTCTTGTATACAATATAGCTAATAATTCATGGCCTTGAATTCATGATTTTCCTGCCTTCGCCACTCAAGGTCTAGGATTACAGACATGTGCCATTATGCCTGGCTAACATTCCTTCTTAAACAACTCATTTTTGCTCTAAGAGTGGAATATTAGCAATAACCTAAGTAGTAATACTAATAATGAATTGCTTTAAAATGATGATGATTCCCAAAGTCACTCTTGATCCTCCACAGGACGTCAGTGCCCTCTGATACACACACACACACACACACACACACACACACACACACACACTAAATAAAAATAAATGTAAAAAATTTTTTAAAAAGAATATCTTAAGAAGAGGGTAACAATTACTCTTATCTGTTGCTGTGAGAGAGCATTCAAAGTCAAGCAATTTAGAGAAGAAAAGGAGATTTATTCAGCTTACGGTTACAGAGGGAGATAACAGTCTTTCATGGCAGACGTGGTATGGCTGGCTGGATGAAGCTGGAGGCAGCCGAAGTCACTGCAAACATCTTGGAGACTAAGAGCAGAAACACTGCTTGCTGCAAAATCCGACTTTTCCAGGAGGTAGTGTCGGATTAATCCACCTCAAGGCCTACCCCCTGTGACCGCCTTCCTCCGGGAAGACCCTACCTCTCAAAGGTGCCAAGACCTTTCCAAACACATGAGACTACAGGGGACACATTTCAAACCATGCCAAAGAGGATGTGCTTTATATATGGTGTCTACCATTCTTTTATCCCCCAAATTATTACTGAGGAAATTTAACTTCTCAACATGGAAGACTTAGGTGGGCAACCAGTGTGTCTACAGATCTCCCATCTTTGAGAAAATAACAGACCTCATCTAGTGAAGAAAGAACAATTGTTAAATGCTTAGAATACTGTAGTGCTACTAAATAACTCATGGTTCAATAAATTGTGATTTAGTAAAGGATTAAAAAAAAAGAAATTCAGTTTCTGACTTTCAGTGACATGTTGGAGGGACTGGAGAGCTAGATCGGTGGATAAAGGCTGCCAAGTGTATACATCCCCCGACACACACACAAAGATAAGTAATTAAATGTCAAAAAAAAAAAAAAAAAAGACATGTGAACATGTATGACAGCTGCTTTTCTCCAGGGCTGGGACTCTATGGTTCATAAACTCACCAATAGATAGACCTGGTGTGATGGAGATTGGTGAACAAAGAGGTTCCATTACTGGAACATTCCATCTGCTCATCTCCTTTCTGAACTCTTTCCTTCAGTAGAGAACATGTCTCTCCTACAGATCAGTTAAATCAGGTTAACAGATTTCAGTGAGTATGGTTCATAGGGCTTTCAATTAAGAAAGCATTACAAAGGGTTGTGTTTGTGAAGAGAAATTGATCTCCCATCGTGGGCTGGAGAGGACCATTCAGGCCTGCATAAGTCCAGGATTACAAGGCAAAGGAGGAATTCACACTGGGAAAATAACTTGGAGGTTATAGTTGAAGGCATGAGAACAGATGCGTTTTTAACTACTCTTAACTAACAAAGCATCTTAAAACTCAGTCAATTAATACAACAAGCCTTTGGTGGTCACAGCTTCTGTGGGTGCTGGATGGTGGTGCCAGCCAGGGGTCTTGCATGGGATGACAGTCAGGGTCACAGAACTTTGCGATCCACATGCAAACTCCCTAGTATTCTGACGTTGCTTGGTTCCTGGCTAGCCTGGTCTCCCCGTGGATGCTCAATACAACTTTCCTCCAAGTGAATGACAGGGAGAAAAACCTGAGGCCCAAAAGGAAGCTACAGCCTAATCACACAAGTGACAAGTCATCTCTTCTGCAGAATAGTCCTGGTATAATGTGGGAGGGGTAGACAGAGAAATGTGGGTGCACAGGGTTGGGATCTTAAGAGCTGCCTCGAAGGCTGGCAACCACTGATGGCTTCTGTAAATAACGTTCACATATTTTGAGAAAGGTAAATATCTGCAAAGAGCATGCACACCCACCGCCACTGAGCTAAGACAGAAGAAGAGCAGTTAGCTGGGCCTTGAACACTGGGGAATATCAGGATTGCCCAAAGTAACCAAGCGAGGTTCCAGAAAAGTGCTGAGCCCATGTAAAAAGCTATCATGATGAACATATAAACTATAAAGGCAAAATGACAGTAATTAGACAGCTCAAAATTATACTCAATGGGCTGCATCATGTTCTTGGGGTCTGTTTTTGTTCTTAACCTTTTAAATTCATTCTTTCTGGTGCTATAGGATCACGCTGCTTTCTCTGGGTGCAGAGGTGAACTGCTGGCAGGCTGGGGTTTGCTAGGAGCTGATGGACCCCAATGTATTCACAGCTCATCTGCACGGCCTGTAACTCCCAGAAGCAACCGAAATTCAAGATTCACCAAGATTTCCCCAGTCACATAATCAGACAAGGGCAGATCTGAGAGTGGAGGCCCTCAGTGCTCTGGCACATGATCTCCATCTCTTCTTTGCCTCACCCCTAGTCCTTGACCCAGAGTGGCATCAGCTGGCTGTTACTGGCTCCTCAAGCATTGTCCAAGGGCACATGCATTGGCCAAAAGCAAAGAGGAGAGAGGGTATGGGTGGAGAAAAATAAATTGAAAGGGAAAAAGAAACAAAATATGGTTGAACTATTACATTTTTAAGATGGACAAAACACCTGGTGTGTTTATATGCTAAGGGAGCAGAGCCCTCAGAACAGACCAGGTACAGACTGTAACTAACAGTCGCTTATGTGCACTAAGCATGCCCTGGTGCCAGGAGCCATGCTGAGTGCCCTACCAGGATCTCCTCACAAAATAGGCGCTACTATTATCATCATACTTTACAGATGAAGAAAGGGAGACCTTGTCCAAGATCACACAGTGAGTGGCGATTTACAGACAGGATTCTGAGCCCAGGAATGCAGAGGTGTGGACTCCCTCCCTGGTGTGGAAGCCAAGCCCCTGTTTATGAGCATCCAGTAAATACCAGCGCTTCACTTTTTTCTTTTCTTTTCTTTTTTTTTTTTTTTTTGGTTAGGATGTCTTGGGCGAGGGTGTGTTCATAGATCATCCCTTTTCTAGTGTAGCGAAACTGAAAACGAATGGTTAGTGACTTCCTCAAATTTTTTATTTCTTCCCTCTAAACACTCATGTTTATCGTGAAATAGAATAAACGTGGGCGTCTGTATATTCGTCACTTCTCAGCTTGTGGACTGTAAGGAGAACTCCCAGCTCAGGAGTCCCCTGGGAACTGTGACTGTGATTTCTCACCCTTGTGGAACCACCTAATGGTCCATCATTATTGACAGTGGAGCTCAGCCCTCCCTCTTTAATGATGCAGACCTGGTTTGTTTACCAGGCTCATTTCACTGAGTTGGGCAATTGCACTTGGGTTTTTCTCTTTAAAGAGCCATACACAGGATATTTTGATCATGTAAAATTTTGAAAATAACAGGAAATATAAGACTTGATAAATGAGAAGCTTAGAGAGAGAAAACAAATCGTAGAGTCAACATGTCATTAGTTATATAGCTAATTGACCAACAAATGGTACCTGAAATGTTTGTGTTGGTTTCTGTTTTACAAAGAACTGCCCCATATTTACCTCGTGCCCTACACAGCCACGGGCACACCAGTTAAGAATGTTTTCATCGGGGCTGGAGAGATGGCTCAAGGGTTAAGCCTCTGCCTTGCAGGCAGAAGGTCCTAAGTTCGGATCCTAGACCCCAAGTATAGACGCCAGGCGGAAGCATGGGCAGCCTGTGTTTCTGGCCCTGGTAGGGCGGAGCCTGTGAATCCCGGGGGCAGAGTAAATAAGGAGGTGGAGGCGTCCACGGTGGTTCCCCAATTCGTCCGTGGTTCTACACACACATACATACACCCACACACGCACAATTGAATAAATAATAAAATAATAAAAAAATTAAAAAAAAAGAATGTTTTCATCTACAAGTAATGGAAAAACCTGGCTCAAATGGATGGTATAGGGATGGAGAGATGGCTTAGGTGTTAAGACTCTGCCGCTTAAGCTGAAGGTCCTGAGTTCAGATCCCAGGTCCCACATAAAAACGCCAGGCAGAAACAGTGGTAACCTGCACTTTCAGTCCTAGTAGGTAGAGCTTGGAAAATCCCAGAGTGAAGCAAAAAGGAGGTAGACGCAATCCAGGATGATTCCTGAAGTCATCTCTAGTCCTCCACAGGGACCCACAGTGCCCTCTCTCTCTGTCTCTCACACGCACACGCACATGCACACGCACACGCACGCACGCACGCACACACTCATGCATGCAAAATAAATAAAGTTAAAAATAGACAGTGGTGTTTTTTCTCACTTAACAAGAGGCCTGGGGTCTGGTAGTATAGCCCTGAGACTGCTCGTCTCACAGTGCTTATCATATTGGCCTCTTACCCTTCTGAAAGTCACCTTGTGGCTGCAAGCTACTGGCTCCAGCCATCACATCTGTGTTCCAGGCTGGAGAAGGAAGAAAGGAAGGAGCAGACACTGGGATTAGGTTTGCTTTTGGCCAGAGAGTGAGACCTTGCCCAGTGAGGCCTCTCTTGCCAGCCCATGCCCAGGAGAGTGAGAAGTCCACAATGTAGCCTTCTCAACCTGCCTAGAGTAGAGCCGCTCACCAACTTCCAGATTCAGGGGCCTGAATGGCCCCACAACTCCTCAGCCACCAAGGAGAGGAGTAGAAACCCAAACGCAGCACCCGTATCCTTCCCACTGCCCTGAATACTCAGCCTCTGTAAGTTCTGTCAGCAACGCCTATGTCCGGAAGTGGACAGACATGTGCAGCAGTGGAACTGTATTCTAAATGGGTCAATTCTTGTTGAAAACAGTGTCTCGCTATGTGGCCCAGGGTGGCCTTGAACTCATGATCCTCCTTCCTTAGCCTCCTGAGGAATGGAGTTATAGTCATGTACTACCATGCCTAACTAAATGGGTCATGTTTTATTTTAATTTTTAAAAGTTAATCAGTATTTTGTTTTGCTTTGCAAGACTGGATCTCATGTAACTCAGGTTGGCTTCAAATTCACTATAGTCAAGGTTGCCAGGGAACTCCTGAATTCCCCACCTCCACTGTCCAAGTACTGAGATTATAGCATGCCATGCCTGGCTTTTTGGTCACCTTTTTTTTTTACACTTTGATTTTATTTAGAGAGTGAGAAAGAGAAAGCACATATGCATCCTAGTTCATAAAAGGAAGTGAAGGTCACAGGACAACTGTCAGAAGTCAGTTCTCTCCTTCCACCGTGTGGACTCTAGGGGTTGAATTCAGATCATCAGGCTTGCAGATGGCTGTCTTTAACTGGTGAGGTATTTCTCCAGTCCCTCTTTTACTCTCTCTTTTAAAAAAACTTCATTTTAAAAAATGATTTTTGGGGCTGGAGAGGTGGCTCAGGGGTTAAACCTCTGCTTTGCAGGCAGAAGGTCCTGAGTTCAGATCTCAGATCCCACGTATAGACGCCAGGCGGAAGCAGGGGCGGCCTGCGCTTCTGGTCCTGGTAGGGCGGAGCCTGTGAATCCCCGGGCAGAGTAAACAAGGAGGAGGTGGCGGAGTCCATTGTGGTTCCCGAATTCGTCTGTGGTTCTACACACACACACACACACACACACACACACACACACACACAATTGAATAAATAATAATAATAAAAATTTTTAAAAAGCTTCTATCTACACACACACACACACACACACACACACACACACACAATTGAATAAATAATAATAAAAAATTTTTTAAAAAGCCTCTATCTCGAAATTAAAAGGTCCTGAGTTCAGATCCCAGGTCCCGCATGAAAATGCCAAGTGGAAATGGCAGTGGCTTACACTTATGGCCATGGTGGGTGGAGCCTAGGAAATTCCAGACCAAAGCAAAAAGGAGGTAGAAGCAATCCAGAATGATTCCCAAAGTCACCCTTGGTCTCCCACAAGGACACACAGTGCGCTCTTATATATATATATGTGTGTGTGTGTATATATGTATGTGTATATATGTACATACATACATAACAAATGAAAAAATAAATAATATCTTTAAAAAAACACTTTTTGGATTCACTCATGTTGCATTTCCAAGCAGTTCGTTCTTTTATTAATGAGTAATCTTCCATAGAATGGATGCACTATAAGATGTTTATCTTCTCTTTAGTTGGGCATTTGGGTTGTTTCCAATATTGCTGTGACTCAAGGTTACAAACATGTGGTATAAACTACAAAGAGTCGTTGCCTGGCAGTTCTGAAGACTAGAAGCACCAAACCAAAGTGACAGCGGCATTTTTTCTTTCCGAGGGTTGTGAGGGAATGATCTAGTCCAGGTTTCTCTCTGCTTGAAAATCACTGTCTTCATGCTCCCATGAACTTCTTCCAACTCTCTCTTTAATGTGCCAGCATCCAGATTTCCTTTTCTGTAAAACACCAGGCCCACTGCTCTGAGTTTTTCTCAACTGATTACCTCAGAAACCACCCATTTCCAAATTAGGCCACATTTGGAGATCCTGGGGTTAGCACTTCACCAGGTTAATTTGGTTGGGGGGATGCAATGTCTACCCATGACAAAACTGTTACAAACATTTGTGTATAAAAGTCTTTGTGCAGTCATATATTTTCGTAATGGGTAATGTCATAATTAGGTACAGGTCAACTTGATAGTTGAGGTTTTGAGCTCTGGGCACATTTGTAGAGAATTAGTAGTTGAGTTAAGCCCAGAACAAACCTGCAGGAGCTTGTCTAGTTGATGAGGAAGGCCCAGCCTATGGTGGGTGGAACTAGGCTGGGGACAGGTGAATAAAATACAGAAAGCTGATTGAGGAAGTTGAGTTGGCATCCTTGTATAGACTTGGCCTGACATGCTGGTCTGGCAAGTAAGGATCGTCCCTTTCTCAGCCGTTATGTGGTGATGTTGTGGCCAGTTCCTTCGGTCCTGGAGTTGGTGTGAGCTCTCCTGCAAAGCTGAATGAGGAACTGTGACCAGTCTATCATAAGAGAATAGACCCCTTGTTCCCTTAAGCTGATTTGATCAGCAACCACACGGGCGAAAAGCAACAGGTGAATAAGCAGGAGTGGAATCGCTGGGTCATTTAACTTAGAAAGAAACTGCCAAACTTAGGGCTGGGAGGTGGCACTTGAATCTGAGTTTGGTCTTCATCATTCACAGAGAAGGTGGGTATGGCAGCACATGTCTATAGCCCCAGTGCTGGGGGGCATGGATATAGGAGGAACCCCGGGGACCTGCTGGCCACATAGACTAGCAGAATCTTGAGCTCCAAGATCAGCGACAGACGTTGTCTCAAAAAAATATGTTGGAGAGAACTAGAGGAAGACTTCTGCTATCAGCCTCTGGCTTTGCTTGAGCATGTATACACAAAGGTACAAACATCTACACCCATATGCTTATACATGCATGACATACACACACACATTTGCCTGCATACACAAATAGGGAGTTTGGAGCATCCTAATGAAAACTATTGTAGCTGACAATTTAAGAACCCTGAATGGGCACATTTTAGTAAGAGAATACCAGGAAGAAAAGAACATGATTCACCAGCTCGACGAAATGAAAAGGAAGCTCGAGTTTGTCTCCTGACAAGTCGAAACTGTCTGTAACCTTGAGGGTTGAATTGATGTTATTCCCCACCCCTGTGTGAGAAACGCCTGCTTGAAGTTGATCCCCCATTAGTGCTCTCTGAATGTTTGGCAGAATTATGTCAAGGTGGAAAGCCACTTCCATGATATTTGTGCAAGAAAAATATCTTTGCTAAAGAAAAATCACTCATGAAAATGTGTAAGGCAAGGCAGAATCCATAAACTGAACTCACCATCCGTGTGCGCTGACATCACAGGGCACAGGGATGGTGGTGAGAATGGCACCCTGGCGGTGTGTTGAGGTGCCCCAGAAGTCGTCTACTGGCAGGAGAAGCACGGGCAGTGTAAAAGGAGAGTAGAGACCAAGATGTTCCTGTTATTACCGCAACAATAATATGAAAAAGAACATAAGTCTGGCATTTAAAAATAATTGAAATGTTAGAAAGAAGTACTTGAAATACTAAGAAAAATAGGACACTATTAAAAGATACCTGGAAAAAATTGAGAAATACAATTCAGACAATATTGTCAAGACTTCATCACATAGAAATAGACAGGAAATTTGGCAGAAGAGAAACCATTGGAGGAAGTTGACATGGTCCATTACATGTGGCTGAGGGGTAGTTTTTCTTTTTTTTCTTCTCGATAGACAGGGGTCTATTACAGGGCCAAAATTCTTTACTTTTAACCATTTTTCTGAGATGAAAAAGAAAATCACACAAGGAAAACTTTAAGAGTTCATTGGGCCAGCAAAATGACTTAAGATGTGGAGATTACCAAATAGACAGGGCATTGTGTCCTGATTATAAGTTTCTTGTACAGAAAAATAAAGAAAGTATTTGGATTTCTAGACTATCGAGTGCTTAGCAGAGCCTGTGACACATGCTTATAATTCCAGCGGTGGGGACATGGAGCCAGCTAGTCTAATAGGTGAGGTTCAGGTCAATGAGAAATCTTGCCTCAAAAAACAGGGTGGACAGCACAGCAGGAATGAAGCTGTCCTCTGCCCCCCCCAACATGTGTGCACACAAGCGCACATACACTCCTCCCATGCACACACAATGCACCTGCATAAACATGAACATGTGTGTACACATGCATGCTCAGAATATTGAATGTAATCCTATGAGAGAGTTTTTTAATTAAAAAATTGGAATTACTAGCACGGTGATTGAATGAAGACCATAGTAGTTGTGAAGTTAATAGTTAAAGCACACACCACTATTTAAGCCATTCGCTCCCCAAACTCTAAGTGGGAACAGTTTTAAAATACATCTATGGAAGGATGGAAAAATATAAGAATTAAATGGTGATGCTTAATTATTGAGCTTAAGGGAAAGATCAAGGTAATGTAACCTTAACTAGATGGTTGTACTTTTTCAGGGCTTACTCCAATATTTATTTATAGTAAGCGAATGCTTATGGAAAAAGTGGCAAAGTTATATTCACATTTAGACTTTTCCTCATTAAGTCATACTTCTGACTTCAGTCACATCTGGAGTAAGTTTACACTTGGGACTTCTGGCAGATGCAAGGATCCAATATTTACTTGGTAATATCAACTTCAGGCTAAGCTGAGTGCCAAAAAGGAAGTCATCAATCTCTTCAGAGAGGTGTTTCAAATAGTACAGAATTCCTTTCAGAAGTGACAGTGACTGTGGAATACTGGACAAAGGCAAGGAAGGCCATGAGCTAGAGACCTGGAGTCCTGTGCGAGAGACAGCCCATCACAAAAAGGCCCAGATGGTGGAAGATTGACATGCAACAATGGCCTTTGACCTGCCCTTCTTGTAATAAAACAAGGAAGACATTGTTCTAATTTTGAAAAGTTAGCATTTTAGCTGCATTCCTCTGGGAAAGCTATTTTCTTTCCCCCTAAATTCCTCCCTCAAGTAGGGCACAGTGTTCAGAATGCAGAATCTGCTGGCCAAGTTCCTGGGATAAACAAGACTGTGTGGTTCTAGACCAAGCCCTGTCTTGAAAGTTAATTAGTTTGGAAATGGGCAAAGGGAGAGAAAGGGGAGCAAATGGTAAGGTTGCAAGGGCTTGGTTCTTTACCTGGCATTAGCACTTTTCCAGGCAACTTTGGACACATGCAGTGCTAAGTTGAATTGGCTGCAGACCTCAAGAAAGTCAAACATGAAAGCCATCAAAAAGTAGGAATTAGGGCTGTCTGCAGAGTCTGCAAGAAGACTTTGGGGGAGGTCAGGATAATGGAAAACTGTGGTGACATGAAAGTGTGTTAAAAAGAAAAAAGTAGCCTTACTTGAAGGAAAGTTATGGAATAAGTGACATGATCCACGAAGAGATTAGAATATGAAGGGGCTGCGAGATGGTTCAGGAAGTAAAGCTTTTGCTTTGCAAGCAAAAAGACCTGAGTTCGGATCTTCAGATCCCATGTAAAAATGCCAGGCACATCATGTCAGCAGTCTGTAATTCTAGCCCTGGAAGGCAGAGTCTGAGAAATCCCAGAGCAAACCAATGAGGTAGAGCAATCCAGGATGATTCCTCTTGTCAATCTTGGGCTTCCATCGGCACACACTCAAGCACCTTATTGTACACACACCTACACCCACATGCAAAACACACACACACACACACACACACACACACACACACACACATACACATAAAATATAGTGCTACTAGCCTTGAGTTTTGGTCCAGATAATTCCTTGTATGAAGAGTTGTTCTACACATGGCAAGATGCTTAGTCTTCCCCAAGTAGACACCAACAGCAATCCCACCACTAGCAATATGAAACCCCAAAATGTCTCTACACATTGATGAATGTCATGTGGCGGCAAACTCTTTCAAGTTGAGAACCCCTGACTTACCTTGATAGTGCTGACATGAACGCATACGGTTCACTGTATGGTCTGAGATACAGCAACACTCTACTCACTTGTAAGCCCAGCACCCTGGAGGCAAAGGATGATCACGAGTTCATAAGTTCAAGGCCAAACTTGACTAAAGAGAGAACTTGATGTCAGCTTGGGTCACATAATAAGACCTTGTCTAAAAGAAAATAATTAATTAGCTAAATAAATAACCAAACTAGCTAGCTTTCTAGCCAACTGAACAAATACACAAATAGATTTACTAACCCAATTAAAAATAGGCTTTGGAACTAAAAGGAAACTTTTCGGAGAAGAGATTCAAAGGTTAAGGAAATATCTTAAAAAGTACTCACCTTCTCTGGTTATCAGGAAAATGCAATTTAAACTACTCTGAGATATTATCTTCCCCTAGTCAGAATGGCTTAGGTCATGAAAACAAACAACAATGAATGCTGGCGAGGAGGTGGGGAAAAGGGAGCCCTTATTCACTGTTGGTGGGAGTGTAAATTGGTGCAGCCACTTGGGAAATCAGTGTGGAGGTGCCTCAAAAAGCTAAAAATTGAACTACCATATGATCCAGTTATACCACTACTGGGAATATCCCCAAAGGACTCTACGTCTTATTACAGAGACACTTGTACATACCATATTCATTACAGCTCTATTCACAATAGCAAGGAAATGGAATTGGTATACATGTCCATCAATGGATAAATGGGTGATGAAAATGTGGTACATATACACAATGGAATACCATTTTTTCACGAAAAAAAATGAAATTGTGAAATTTCATTTGATAAACGGTAGAACTGGGAAATATTATTTTGAGCAAGGTATTTCAGATACAGAAAAACCAAAGTCACATGTTCTCTCTTACATGTGGATGCTAGCATTGAACCTTCTGATTAGGAATTCCTTTTCAATTTGGAATTCCTATAAAAGCCCCAAACTTGAAAGGCACCATTAAGTGGGGGTTGGAGGGAAGATAGGGTGAAGACCTTAAAGGAGGAGACACAAAAGATCACAGGCGGTAAGGAGGAAAAGGGAATAATGGAGGGAAATGCCTAAGTGTGGGGTAGGGGATGATGAGATGACCGAGTATAGGAAGGGCTAAGAGAGTAACAACACTAAAGTTGTAAAATATGATCAGACAGAAACCCCATATATTATATAAAAACATTTTTGTTTTGAAAAATAGTGTAAACAGACACATGTTACACAGGGGAACACAGAGAGAAAATGATAGGACAAAAATGAAAATGTCTTATGATGCTCCAACCAGAGGTCATAGGCAATTAAAATTCCAAGTACCTGGTATGTGATAAAGCCTAATAAGTTGTTGGTCAGAGAGGTTTCAAAGATCTTCAAAACAGTATAGAGTTTTGCCATGCTCTTGGTTGTCTTCCAGAAACTGACAGTACGATCCTGTCGCTAAAGATGCAACACACGTTGATCACAGGACTTAAAAAAAATAGCTGGAATTAGTCTGAAAGCTCCTCTTTGTGGGACAAGCTGCTGGGGGAGAAAAGTAACCAACAGTCTTATCCATCCTTGAAAGCTGCAAGCCGCAAGACCACCCTGGCAAGTAGCGACCATCAGTACAATAGTGGAATGAATGTCAAGGTGGCAACCAACAGCTTTCTGATTGGATTTAAGGCCCATTTTCCAGCAAGCATCCCATTCCTAGTAAACCAGGACAAGAACCTATGAAAAGGGAAGACCCTAGGGGCTTCAAAGTTATCAAGAAATTACATTAACCTATCTCTTAACATTTGTCATTATACCCATAGATTGGAGGAACATTCAACATTCAGCCAGAAACTTCCTTTTGCAATGAAAGGTGTTTATTATAGTAAGTCACAACTGGCCAAAATGCAGAAAACAGGTGACTGTGGACCATTCATCCCTAAACAAGGCATCTAAACCACTCCCACACCAAAGTCCAGGGAACAACATGGAAGAGGAGGCAGTAAGATTGTAAAAGACTGAAGGAGGTGCAGGGGTGTGTCCAGACATTATCTTCTGGACATGATAGGACTGTTGCATCAATGAATTTACTGCAGCTATGAGTACTTCCATAAGACTTGCATAGGATTTGTCCTATCACCAATTTACCATGGGAAGGGAAAGGTCTTAAGAGACCCCTCGCCTCCTTGAGAGACTGTTGAGGGTTAATGCTGATGGAAAGAAGGGAAGATGCTCTTCTCAACTGCATACACATTGATATATGGTCCATGCTCCAGCAAATGCTCAGGCACATGACGTGAAAGGCAACCCAGATGAAACTCAGTGGGCCACACACATTAAAAAAAAACCCAACAACATGAAAATAGAAGGAAGATTGGCAGGGAAGAAGAGGTGGCAGAAGGAGGAGAATAAAATTGGAGATTAAGGTGTGAAAATACCATAAATTCATTGTGTTCATTTAAGAAACTGTAAAAGAAGTTAAAAAATTTAAAAAAGATTTGCCTTCTGACTACAGTAGAAATAATCTAAGCTTGCTCAACGAACATCCTTATTAGGCTGTTTGTGACACAATGTAAGTGGTCCTGAGATATGCAAATAAAGCAACCAGATAGATGGTGCTGGCGCCCCTTCAGGTCTTAGAAATGCTATGTTAGCAATGAAGAAGGTGGCTTTGTTGGAGGAGGAAAAGGAGAAGCGTGGGACTGAGGGGGAAGGCAGAGGAGAAGAGTGAGGAGCATGCGTCGCCCTTTCTGAGCTTGCCCATCTGTGCTCGGCTGACATATTCACTCTGCACCAGCTCAGAGTTTGGAACAGGAGAACTGGGGTGGGGCAGTCACCAAGAGATTCGATGGGGTTTTCACCAAAATAATTCTTGTCCCAATAAATCAAGGACTTAACTTCTTTATACACAAGATAGCTCCTGGTACCAATTAATATTGACTTAGCCTTGTGAAAAATACACGCCCAGCAGACAAACAACTTATTGTCAGGGAAGACTCGCAAAAAACATGATTTATCGGCTTACAGACTCAGTAAAATTTTAAAGGGCCTCATTACATCTACATTCAATGAAATCCACACCTACTATGCATGTAGATTCAATAGATAATAAGAGCAAGTGGATTGTTGATTAACTTTATCGCAGTGAATACTAGAAAGGTTGAGGCGATAATCGTCCTCCACATTTAAAGGGAAAATATAAGACTTAGAAAAGATAACTGAGCTGTCTAGGATAGCTTTAGTTATTCTGACGTGTGAATAGGTCTTTCCTCCCACGCATCCACAGCTCTTTCTGCCAGTCGAGGTGCCCTTCAGAAACTTGTATGTTTAAACCTGAACACCAGCAAACTATGGGGCAGCGTTCTATCCTAGCTCAGCCTGCTAAAGCGAGATTGTGGATAGAGCTCCATTTGAACCTGCGGTTACTCTAAGAGAATTACCACTCAGAATTGTGGTAGTGGTGAGTAACTTACTGCTTTTACACCGATACACCGAACGGAAAACAAGAGAGAACTTCAGAGACAGGAGGACCCTGCCCTGAAGCCAGGCTCCTGTCCATCAAAGGGTTCAGATGAGTGATTACAATGGTTCTTAATATTTGAACTCCTTCCTTTTCTTTGGGAATTATTTGCTGGCCTGAGTCCCAGAGTGCCACACCCTAGGCCCAGTGCCCAGGCCTCCTGACTTCTTGCTATGCCACTTTTTACAAGTTTGAAAAACACTGTCATGGGCTTTTTTTTTAATATGCAGTCTACTTTTAAAAATTTTATATGCTTGTGTGTGTGTGTGTGTGTGTGTGTGTGTGTGTGTGTGTGTGTGTTTGTGCAGAGGGCACTATGTGTGCCTGTGGAGGCCCAAGGGTGACTTCAGGCATCACCCTGGATTGTGCTACCTCCTCTTTGCTTTGCTCTGAAATTTCCCAGGCTCTGCCTTCCAGGATCAGAAGTATAGGCCGCCACCACTTCCACCTGAAACTTTTACAGTTGTATCTGGGATCCGAATTCAGGTCCCTCTGCTTTCAAGGCAGAGGCTCTTAATCCCTGAGCCATCTCTCCAACCCTAGGTTAGTGCTTATAAGCTTTCAGTCCAATGACTGAGTCTATACAGAAACGTTTTTCATTGAGAAGAACAGGCTGCACTGAAGTGGGCAATGAAGAGGATAAATGTGTCAATCATATGGATGAAGTGTCTAATGAAGATGGGAAGAGATTGAAGGGGAGTGGAGTGAACTGTGGTAGCACTTTTTTTCCCCAATCTGACATTGATGACAGCTCCCACCACTCGTCCTTCTCGATCCGAAGAGGAATTGAGAGAAGTGAGAAAGAGGAGGCTTGTGGGAGAAGGGAGTGCTTGGTATAGGGAAGTCCAATAAATACCTGCGACTGAACAAATAACTCAACGTATGACCGAGTGACAAGTAAAAATATAACCTTAGCACATTTGCTTTTGCGAGGATAATCAACACGATAAAGGACCCACTCTGTGGTGTGTTTGAGCAGATACATCATCTCTGAATGCTCTGCGCAACTGGAGACTGTGAACCCATCCAAAGGAAGCTCAAGAAGTGACAGGGCGGAGACAGAGAGAGAGAGAGGAGAGAGAGAGAGAGAGAGAGAGAGAGAGAATAACATAACACTTCTAGTTTTTATTTTGCCAAAGTGCAGTTTGTACACAGACGTTTTAGCATACAAACATTAAACATCATCATGGCGTGTTTTGCTGTTTCTCTCCCTGGCTCATACCAAGTTCCCACCCTTCTGCCCTTCCCCTCTTGTGGTCTCCAACTTAATTTCACAATCTAAACTCGCTCTGATACTCCCTTATTTGCATCTATAAGACAGAACTAAAAAGTACAAGAAAACAGTTTTGTATTAAAATAGGCAAATGGGTCCATTGTAGTAATTAAAAAATTAAATTTTCCTTGCTTACAATAATTGCATCTGTTACACTTTTAAAAAAACTACTGTTTTTTTTTAATTTATTCAATTGTGCGTGTGTGCGTATCTATGTGTGTGTCTGTGTGTGTGTAGAACCACGGACGAATTCGCGAACCACCATGGACGCCTCCACTTCCTCCGCCCCAGGATTCACAGGCTCCGCCCTACCAGGACCAGAAACGCAGGCCGCCCCCACTTCCACCTGGCGTCTATACGTGGGATCTGGGATCCGAACTCAGGACCTTCCACCTGCAAGGCAGAGGCTTAACCCCTGAGCCACCTCTCCAGCCCTAAAAAAACTACTGTTTTAATTATGGCAAAACAGGTATAACATAATTCATCATCTTAACCATGAAGCATATGATTCATGGCCTTAAGTATATATTGTTGTGCAAATATGACACTTTTTCCAGTTACTTTGGTACAAAACTGAAATTCTGGGCTCATTACTGTTAACTCTCCCACCACTGGCCAACACAATTCTACTTTCTATGCCAATGAGTCTGACTATTGTAGGTCCCTAGCTTGCATCACCGTACATAAAGTCCTCAAGATACATCATGTTGTGGCATGCTAGAATTCCCTCCACTTTAAAAGTCTCGATAGTGTCTTATTATACATTTATTTCACAGGTTTGCTTATCCATTCACTTGTCACTTCTGTTGCTTTTCCTGCTGTTGCAAACAGGTTATTCGAGGTACCACATTTCATTTTTTTCCATCTTCCCTTTGTGAGACAAGGGTCATGCTGTGTGTAGCCCAGGCTGGCCTGGAGCGTTTGAACCTCGGAATCCTGAGGGTTGGAATTCCGAGTGTGTGCCACCATGCCTGGACCACCATGTTTGGCTCAATTCTTTTTGATCTATACGAAGGATAATCACTGGGTTGACTTTTCCTGGAGAGATGTGGAAAAAAAAAATGTCTATTCACAGCAGATCAAGCACCAGCAACAGACCAAATAAGAGTTCACTCAAGTCTAGCTTGGTGAGTCAATTAATTTATTGGGATGACTTACAGAAGCATGGGTGATTCGGGCAGCTGCATTCACCCCAAAGTCCACTCCAGCCAGTATGGTTGATGAATCGTGAAAGCTGCATTCCCAGAACTCCCTGGTGAACTTGCAGGCAACCTCTGTGGGGTCTCCTCTCCTTAGCACTTGCTATTGGGGAGAGGCCTGAGAATCTTTTAACAGTCTAAATGCCCTAAACTTCTTAAATTTCATGAATTTCCTAAGTCTTGAGTCTTCCTCCTCCCTCTGGGAAGTTGTGTTTTAATGCAGAGGAAATAGCACTTAGCAACTGAATCATATTGGTAATTCTATTTTTATGAGGACCCGGTGTTCTGCTTTTCATAACTGCTATATTAATTTGCATCCCCCCAACAGAGTATAAGGGCATGAAATTCTCCACATCCTTACCAATGTGTTTTATTTGGTTTGTGTGTGCGCGTGTGTGCGTGTATCAGAAGGCACTTGAGTGTGTGTGCCTGAGGTCCAAAGGTGACATTGTGCATCTATTGTTCTGAGTTGCTCTACCTCCTCATTGCTTTGCTCTGGTCTCTCTCAGGTTCTGGGCTCCCAGGGCCAGAAGCGCAAGCTGCCTCCATTTCTACTTGGTATTTTCACATGGTATCTGGTATCTAAATCAGGTCTTTCCGCTTATGGGGCAGAGACTTTAACCACGTAGCCATCTTTCCAGCCTCTCGTTGTGTTGTTTTTATATTTTACTAGGGGTGTGAGCTCATGTTTCATTGTGGCTTTGATTAGTATTTTCCCAAATGATTATTCACGTTGAAACCTTACATATTTTTAAAAATATTTTTGTGTGTATGTGTGTATCCCTGTGAAGCACCAAGGATGATTTCGGAAATCATCCTGGATGGCTTCGACCTCCTTGCTTCGCTCTGAAATTTCCCAGGCTCCACCCACCAGGGTGCAGACCACAGTTTCTGCCTGGCGTTTTCTTACGTGGGACCTTGGATATTCTGCTTGTGAGGCAGAGTTTTAATCCCTGAGTCATCTCTCCAGGCCCTTTTGTAATTTTTAAAGGAAAATACAGTAAATATTAAAACTTTTGTAATTTTTAAAGGAAAATGCAGTATTAAAACTTTAATGTCCATTTTTCCTTTAGCAAAGCACCTTACATTTTAATTTTGTATTGAGTGCTGAAATTTATGTCAACCCACTCTACTAACAGGAAAGCAGAAAGAGATGCAAAGGGCTGTGACCTGAAAAATTAGAGGTTATGGTACTTTCTAGGGCTGGGGCTATAGCTCAGAGGTATAATGCTTGCTCAGCTTATCTTTGGGCTCAATCTTCTGCACCACAAAAATAACTAAAAATAGAAACAGTACTATGAGTTAATGATACTTATCCTGATAAGGAGCTGCTCCATCTATTTCCCACACCCACTGATGATTAAAACTGAGACTGACTCATGAGAGGTCAGAGATTTACAAAGGGAAGCTGACCAGGATGATGGGGTACAGTTGAAGATCTGGGGATTTCATCCACTTTAGAGGTCAATTACCCCTGTGTTACATTTCATCTGCACAGGGCTGGACAGGTTGTTAAAGCTCTCTTGAGTCTTGATTCCTCAGTGAGTCCGGTGGTCAGCCAGGAGGTGGGACCAGATTTCCAGATTGGTCAGCGTTTGTCTTGGAAGGTATCTGACTTGTTCAGAAGCTACAGCACGACTTTCAAGAATCAGGGCTTTACCTTTCAACAAGTAGAAAGGGATTAAGCCATTTCCATAGACTCTGAGATTTCTCTGAGACTCAAGATTTAAGCGCTTCTGTCCTGATGCCCCAGGTGTCTGGGTGCTATTCTTCCCATATCAGAATCCTGACTCAGGCCTGGAGGGCTTGCCTAGGCTGAGAACCCGTTTTTCTTGGGTCTGGGTCTAGCCTTCGACTCTCTCTGCTCTTCGGCTTCAGGAAATACTTCCACAGAGATCTTTTCGTCTTTGGTTTATGACAGATTGTTCTGCACTTTCTTTCCTGCGGGCTCTGGTATTCAGTAGCACTCATCTAAGCCGTGTCCTTACAGCCGTCTCCCTTGTTGCTCTTAATGCCAGATACCAAATGGACTCAAGCATTTCTTTCTAGTATCCCTCCCAACTCACAGGAAGTGAACATTTTAGCGATTGCCTCCACTGATGTGTCTACTGATCTCTGGTGATGAGGTCTTTATTCCCCTCTAATCAGTAAGTGCTCAAATTCCAGAATCCTGTCTGAACAATGTCTTCCAAAACCACTCCAAGTAACAACCATCTTGAGTTCCTTTGAAATAGTCTGACTGCAGGAATTCAGACCCATCTGGGAAGGAGTGGCCATTAACTCTGACAAGGGATGCAGAAGGGTAACCAGCCACCAAGGATGTGGTTACAGGTAAGATCTGTGGCCAGATCTCCTCTCCCCTCCTTTCCCCTCCCCTCTTCTCCCCTCCCCTTCTCTCTCTCTCTCTCTCTCTCTCTCTCTAGCTCTGATGCATATACCACAACAGACACAACAGAATTCTGTCTCACCCTGAGATCAAGATGTCAATCTTTGGGTCCAGTATCACTCAATCATTGTCTGAAGAATACCCACAGGGCAGATATAGTTCCAGGTAAGTGACTTCTATTGGCTGGGCACAACTCATGCAAGTGAGCAATTGTGATCCATTAACAGTCACAGTGACATCTGGAACTGGGCAATGGAACCTCAACATTAGATGTACTTTTGGCTATGCTTTCAAGATGGCGACCAGTAGGGGTCATTGTGACGACTCTTCCAGCTAAAAAAAAAAGGAGGGGGGAGGCAGGTGGGGGTTCCCTAGCATCAGATCACGAGAAATAAAACAAAACCAAGTCGGGTATCAGTTTCCTTGACTTTCTCCATGTCCTATCACCCATGGCGTTGTCCTTCTAGATTTTGGTAAACCTTTCCTAGTCCCACCAAGGCTAGATGTTATACTAAGCTTTCTAGTTTAAGCTCTGCCCATTCCCTCATTACATTATTTTAAAAAGTGTGTGTGTGTGTGTGTGTAAGGCACACACACGGAGGTCAGAGGACAACTCAGCAGTTAGTTCCCTCCTTCCACTATGTTTAAGTTCTGCGAGTTGAACTCAGGCACCACGTCTGCATGGCAAACATCTTTACCCAATGAACCACTGAATAACAGAGCGAACTAGCAATAATTGAAGGCAACAAGGAAATTTAGTTCTTAGAGTAAGTACGAGAATCCATCAAAAGGTTAAGTAGAATCAAATGATTTTTAAACCCTCAATTTTGATTTCTCTTTACATATATTTTCCAGATTTTTTAAAGAAAAAAAGCCAGAAAGTTACATCTGTTAAATGCTTTTTGTTATTTGTGATTCTCATATGTGACAAATGGCTAAGTAATTCCCAAGTCATACTTAGAGTCTCAAAACTCAAGGATGCATTTTTAGTGTTCTGTAGTTCAGAGATAGAGAAGACTGAAGCAAGTCACTTTGTACTTTCAAAGGTTTTCTCAGAATACACTTATTGGAGTGTTTCCTAACTTCATTGTTGATCACAGCACTTGTTCCCCGTAGATTTTCCCATTGGTACTGGGGATGGAATCCAGACTTCATATATGCCAGGCATGTGCTCTACCACTGAGCTTCTTCAGCCCGCCAATGCATCTTAATATATCTTAATATATTTGGTAACATCTTTTTGTATCAGATAATTCTCTTGAAGTTTTAGTCCAAGGAGAAATGATGCTTACTTTGGTTCTACTAGTTTTGGAATACTATGTAATTCTGAGTAATCTTAAAAGTTCAACTATGACCCTTTCCATTTAGTTTTGATCTTTTTGCTCTGTGCTTTGTGGTAGCTTCCAGAACCTCTTCCACCTCACTGACTTTCTTAGGCAGTTCTACTGTTGACAGCTTTTGTAAAGGGTTTAATATGTATGCTGAAGCTTGCTTCCTAGCACATTTTCACTTGTTCCCCTTTTAGCTGACCGATTGTCTTCATAATGTACTTAATTGCACTTTTACCTCCCCCTTCCTCTTCATGACTTTCTGAATTATGGAGGCCACGTACTTCGTTCTGTTACAGATGCTGACACACTCTAAAAATCAATTTAACTCTTGTACTACATAATTTTCAAAATTATGGTCTTCCTTTTGTGACTTCAAGATAATGGAGCCATTCAATCAGCAATTATTGCTGTTACAGCAAGTGGTTTGGGAGATATTAAAGAACGAGGCAAAAAAATCCCTCTTCATATGACGCTTGCACCTGGAATAGTGAAGACAGGCAATACGTGGAAATAACTAGATGCTACCAAATGTTAGAAGGGCCGGATATTCTGGAAGCACAGAGAGAACAAGGGACTAGGTGGTGGGCTCAGAAGACCAATCTGATCAAAGACATGAAGGCATTCACTGTTCATGCAGTGGTTTGAAGGAGTGTATTTCAGAGAGGGCACAGCAAGATTAGGTTCTTCTGGCAGAAGCAAGCTGGCATCTGAGGACAGGAAGGTCACTGTGGCTACAGCACAGCAAAGGAAAGAAAAAGATAAGAGGCATCCGGAACCATTAAAAACATCTTGGCTTTTACACAAATGAAGATGGGAAGCCGTGGCAAGTTGCTAGCAAGGGAATACTATGATCTGATTATATTTTAAAAAGTAATTTTTCCACCATTTTGTTGATGATGGACTAAAGAAGTGGGAGGTTGATTACAAGCCATGGTAGTACTCCAGGTAGGGGACGCTCTGCAAAGCCCGAAGTGTCACAGGTCAGATTCTGGAGCAGTTGGCATCCTAGGGGTCACTGGTGACTTTCACAGGAGTAAGATTATGTGAGTATGTGGGCACAGCTTCACTGAGGTGTTTTAAGATGAGAAAATAAAATACCAAGAGAGTACACAGAAAGGCCTTTTAAGGACCGTTGCTACAAACAGGAGCGAAGATCTGAGGTGGACGGGGACAGGCCAAGGGGTTAAGTGAATCGTAAAATAAGGACTACATAGCAAATTCTTTTGTTGCAAGGATGACCTGGAAGCATGCTCCTTCTGTTTCTAGTATTACTCATAGTATGCATAGATGCATACTCTGTGAGCATCTTTTCAGATACCCCAAATGAGATCTGGTCTCATACAATTGCCCAAGCTATGTCATCCTTGTGGCACAGTGAAAAATTCCTTCATTTACCTACAGCAGAAAGTACAGTAATAGTCACTGCTTCAAGTAGGTTTTAGCATCTGATGGGCACTTACTAAATACGTCTCTCACATGATGAATTGTTAGATTATATCAAATGGTACCATCCTCAAATGCACTTACTAGAATGTTTCCTATTTTCATTATTGATCACAGCACTTTATCTGGGGAGTGTGCATGTGTTGGGATACAATCTTCCGATTATCAACTTGGTTTTGGAGTATTAAAAAGGCTTAGGTGTAGTGTAGAGGGTGGCTGGAAACAACAATCAACTCTTTAGTTGCTTCAAAAAAAGCAGCACCATGCAGTTGAGGGGTGTGGCAGGCTTTCTGAGACGAGTGTGTGTGTGTGTAGGCTTTGTAGCCTAGGCCATAAACACCTGATCCTTCTGTCTCTACTTCCCAAATGCTGGGATTACAGGTATGCACCACCAGGACTAGGAGTAATTGGGATCAAATTACTTAAATTAAGAACTTGTTCTCTCCCCTCCCCAGCTTCAAGTAGCCATCAATCACCCTGATAAAGACCGAATATTTAAACATTTTTCCCCCACTGCAACTGATTCTCAGTGACTTTAAAGTAAAAAATTCCTTCTGCATTTCATCAGGAGGTTGTATACTAGACATAGTTTTTGGTAAAGAATATATTTCCTTATTTTTCTTCAATGCACTTTATTGGGAAATGGATAGGTTAAACCAGGGGTGTCTTGCTAGGTAAGACATGTTTGGGCATTAAGACAATAGGTAATGCACACTGAAAAAGCCAAGTGCTTACTTCTCATTTTCTATGAAATGGTTTATTTAGCTGTTTACTAGGGAGAGGCTACAAATACATATCCAAGATGAACACAAAGGGCTGAACCTTGTAGACTGTACAAAATAAATGGTCACAAGAATCCGAGAATTGGGGAACAGGGCACATGGCATCTACATTTGTTCAACTCTTACCAAACAACTTAAATTCCAAATGCCCCTGTCAAGTGGTTAAATTTGGGACTATGGAATGTAAAATAACAACGAATTCCCAAGACACAAAATCAATGCTTGACTTTTCTTACAGTTTGATTTCTGACATTTTATCAAAACCTGACTTACGCAATTTACTCTGCAGCATTAAACAACACATGATTTTGCTTCATGACCTTTTCAGAGAAAAAAACATCTACTACAATATTGTAAAGCCAGAATTTTTCTATAATCAGTCATTAGAGGAACACTGTTGTCTCTAGGTAAAGGCTGAAAGCCCCACCTGGGTCGATCACGTTGCTTCCCCAGGGGGCACTGTGGAAAGCAGCTCTCAGTGGTACGCGGGCTCACTGTGGGTTGTGGGGCTGTCTATGCAGCATATGCTTGCCTCGCACCTGTCAGCAACAGGAACACTGTGCCAGGTGCCACAGACAGAAACAGTTCTTCCTCGTCCAAGTCACACTTATCCTCAATAACTGGCTCTGCAGTGCTTTTCTTTTACTTCCTCCTCCTTACTCCATCTAACTAATTTTATAAAAGAGCCAGAAAAAAAGTGTAATTTCACAACTAAAAAAACAAATCAGAGTAAGGCTAACATTAAACTCAGCGAGGAGGCCCATGTGGGCGTGGTGATGCACTTACAACAGCCTCAGCTTGTGTGGCTGGGGTAGGAAGATCACTTGAGCCTCGGAGATTGTGACTAAAACACAAAAAGCAAAGAGTCAGATCCTCTATCAATTTGTGGGATAGTGGGGTGTGTGTGTGTGTGTGTGATGGAAAGACGAGAACTGGCTCGAGATGTACTGCCCCTTCGGGTCCTTATGCTACATGAACAGAAGCACTTGCTCTGCATTCTCAAGCACACACATTTAGATTGGTTCATGTTCTTACTACCCATCCACAGAAAACAAAATTCAGTGTGAAAACACAAAATTTGGCTATCATACAGTCCTTAACTTAGTAACACTCAGTACACTTTAAGACATCTAATGACATTTGTTCTCAACAAGGAAAAATAATTTCTTGCATATTTTTTTAATCATAACATATATACGCCTGTAAACACAGTCAGTTTGAACAGCGCTGATGGGACACAAAGCCTATGTAAAAATGTGTCAGCAATTTCTATTTCCTTTCATTCTTGTTCCCTCAGTCTGTGTATGTATAAGCATTTACAGGACACCCCCACATGCTACGCAGTACTGTGATGTCAACTTTTACTATAAAAAAAACCAACATAATCACTTTCTAAGGCAGAATACGAAAATACACAGAAAATTGTAATACCAAGAAATGTACAGAAGAGATACCACAAGGTATTTCAATCTTAATATCTATTAATTTTTCTTCATTTTAGACAATACTCCATCTTCAATATCAAACTAAAGAAATCTGTCAATTTATAAAATCTTAGAGTGAGTTCCAGTGAGTTTTGTTAGGACAGAGGAAACAAATACCATAAGCTGAGTTATGAACTGGAGGAAGAATCCATTAATCAAACTGTGCAAAGAAATAGGCTTCTGTGCTTAGATACATGACAGGGCATGTTTCACGCTTAAAAATAGTGACCTGGTTTCACTGCATATCAACTAATGTTAGCAAAGCTACTTGACTTTTTCTGTGATCTTCACTGTTGTTAAATAGTGACAGTTTTGATGGTAGTACAACTTCATTTTTTCAAGTGCAGGATGATCTGAGCTGAATGAGAAAAAGAATAATTAAGGGCTGAAGGCAGGCCTCACATCAAGCTGAACAAATAGTTCTCTTGTGGTTTTTTGTTGGTTTTGGTTTTTTGAGACAGGTTGTCATTGTACAGCCCAGACAGGCCAGGAACTTACTATGTAGCTCAGGCTGGCTCAGCTCAACTCACAGCAATCTAGTCTCTACGGAGAGGAGATTATGGGCGTCAGTCTCCTGCTCCTTTCTTGTAAGAAGACTCATGTTTCTAATATTCCAATACTATCATACACATGCCAGCCGTTTTAGGAGTCTTAGGATTAATCACAATCACAAAAGACAAAATGATAAACCTTGAACAAAACCCCACCACTGCTGCAAAGTTCTGAGGGTCACATGACCACGGTCACATTACCCATGTGGCTCAGTAGCCATCCATTTAAACACGAAACAACTACATATATGGAATACTGCTATAGATTTTATTTTTATGCATAAAAGTTTTAAAAAATAATTTGACAAGTTTATCTTTTAGATTTGTTTCTTTAGAAGTGACAAACTTTACTAAAAGGAACACTGGAAAGGTCAAGACTTAAGAAATAATCTTCATCTTCACTTATAGATATTGGAATGAAACTAGAGTTCTACTCCAGCTAATGGAAAACTAAGAACTTCTAAGTAGTTACAATACAAACAGTGATGAACATATGAGGACCAATCCCGCTCATTCCATTAAAACACTGTCATTCCTAAACTACTAGCTACTGAGATTCTAAGAATGCTCCTTAGATATTTTCTTTTGTGAAAGGATTTATTTATAATTTACAAGTGTCTTGACTAAACTTGCTTTCTCTCTTGAAATTGCTTCCCATTCTAAATATAACATTTTTGTTTCTTAGCACCAACTGGTATAGAATTGAATAAAAATTCCATATTCTGCATTTTACTCATTTTAAATTAAAATGAATAAGAAATAAGACATTTTATACAAGATCTTTATTTTCTCTTTTTAAATACTGGTTATTTCTATTAATCTTGCTTCTAACTTAAGATGGTCACGTGCACAACTTTCTGCAATCTCCAGTTTTGTTACAATGCTTCTTCCATCTGCCCATTAGTATGCTCTTTACTTTGATATGTTTGAACAATACGAAGACGTGGTACTCTTTAAAGTGAACATATTTTGCTATAAAAACTGGCTGACTTTGTTAATGGCAGCCCCTCAGCATTTGTTATTGACTAACTGCATGCAGACTACCTATGCACCCAACATTTCACCACTCATTGCTGTTGGCTGTTTTGATACCTGATTGTGAAACATTATTTCCCCAAGAATGATCAGCGTACAAAATACAGAATTCAAATCAGATGACTTCGCTAACGTTAGTATTTTTGGTAGTGGGTTAGTAAACATTAAAAAAATGAACACTATTAACAAAAATAAAATTAAGGAAAATTTACCTGTAGATTTCATTTACTCACATTAGAAATAGTCTTTCCTAACTAACCACAAACTGGTACAAAACTGGTAGTTATATCAAAGAATCCAATGGCATTCTCCAATAAATTTATTATCTCCAGTTTTATGTTACCAAACTAAGCTTTGCATACTGTTTCTCATTTTCATAATGCAAATACAAAAATTCCCACACATTCCCTTATACAGTGAGAAATAGATTTACTGGAATGTTTTTGTTATAACTCAAGGCAGAGACGTTTACAACATTTATTTTGTTACATCCATAAATGGGGAAATGGCCTACATAGCAAATGGAAAATGAAAAGGATGATTTTCTTTAAATATTGATGGACCGTTATGTATCTCTCTTAGCATAATGACTTGGCTCTTGTCATAAGTTTTCTGACCCCCAGCCTGACCCTCACTTTGATGAAATAATGCAAGTTCTTATGCTACTAAAATATGAGTATGAACTACTGTTATCAGTGTTTAGTTATATATACAAATGACGAACTGGCAAGTATCTAGTTTCAAATTAGATCTTGGAATAATAAGCAAAATAGTTATCTTTGCCATAAATATAATTGTTAGACAGGAAGAAGATAAATGGACATTCTCAATGCTCCAATTTGAAGTGGTACTTGCCTCTTAATTTCTTGAAAAAGAAAATTTTAAAGTTATATACATGGGTTTCATTTAAATTATGCAGCAATCTTTTTATGATTATTGTCCCAGCTCTTGTTTAATGAGGATCTCTGTCATCAAATCAAGCACGGTATTTCACAACTATAACAACTGTAAGAGAAAAAAGTGAAAAAAATTACCATGAAAATCAGAATCATATTCTGGGTTAGAAGACCTATTCTTAAAAGTATGTTATGCCCACTTTTAGAAAGAGGTTAAAAACTCAACCTTTTATCTCACACAGATATGAAATAAGAAAGAAAATGCAAAAATGCCATTTACTCAAATGTCTAGCATTGGCATCTTGATGAATTAAGTTATGGCACAATAGTAGCAGGCAAGCTTCTAAAATATTATTAACAATACATGGATAAACAATACAAAAATATTTACTAGAAAGTTTATGGTCTTAGATTTTTGAAAAACATGCTCACATATTAATAGAAAAAGACTAGAAGTATATATAATATGGTAAAAATATCTATCTCCATGTGCTAAGAATATAGCTGAATTTTCTATTAATGTCATTCCATATTGTGACATTGTCCATCATTTATGATTAATTCTTGTTATTTTAAAATTATGGTCTATAACGTTATCACCAACAATTAACGAATACTGAACCATTATTCCTAAAAAAAATACAGGGTTAAGTTCCTATGAGCTTGGTAAATTCTTGCTAACCAATCAATACATAATCTGGTTTTATGTGCATTTCTGTTTAAAGACATGTCATTTATATATATTTATATATTTTTTAAATGAAATAACATTAAACTCAAGGCCAGCAACACTGTAACTTATGCCTGATGACAGTACCTCATACATGTATTTTCTTACGTGTGTTTTGCATGTGAATAGATGTATATGTATGTGCACATGTGTGCAGGATGGCACTTGAGTGTATGTCAGTGGCATGCCCAAGGGTGGCATCTAGAATCAACACAGATTGCTCTACCTCCTTATTGCTTTGCTCTGAGGTTTCCCAGGTTCCACCTTCCAGGGCCAGAATTCAAGGTTCCCACCATATCTGCCCAGAATTTTTATGTGCAATCTGGGGATCTAACTCAGGTTCTTTTGCTTGCGAGTCAAAGGTTTTAGCTCCTCAGCCATCTTTCCAATCCCACACATGTACTTTATACTAAGGCATATTATAGCCTTCTTTGTACTTAGTAACACTGGAGAACATTTCTTGACTATCCTTGAGGTTCATTTCAAAGCATGAACTCAACAAAAAGTACAAACATGTGGAAAATGTGGACAAAGCACACAAGGGCACTTGTTTATGCAGTGAGCGCTGAAGTCAGGCAGAACTCCTCGTGTCTGACCCCAACTAGAAACCTGTGTGTCTGGAGAGTCAGCATTCTTGCTGTTCTTCTTCTATATGAAACAACTGAGAGTAACATGAATAATAACACATAAGCTTCAACCAGAAAATGAATTCACAGGGAATCTATAAATAATGAGATCTGAATTGTATTTCTTTGTAACCTTTTTTCAGTTTTTTAAAAACAACCTCATAAAGTTTCTAATGATTTTGTGACATGCTTTCCAATCTTCATACAACCTCTGTAACCCTAAAAAAAGAGATCTTGAGGAAACATGACACTAAAAATGACCTGGCCTTAAAAAGTATAATGGAGTAAAAGGAGAAAAGGAGTTCTGTAACAAACAGAAACAAAATAGTCTGGAGAAATGAAATGAATTTGTCCCTCCGATGCAGTATCATCACATGCAAAATGCCACATTTGAAAGTACTAAATAGAAAAGGAATACTCTGTCCTACTCTTGGCCTTGAACAACCTGTTGAGCCTTGTGCTGTACTGGGGGGAGGGTGTGCTTGAGGAACAGAAGAGAGGCTTCCTTTCAGAATCTGACAAAAGATAGATTCTTTCCCCTGTGGAAATGCACACCCATAGACTCTAGGCTAAAGTATTCCTATTCAGGTCAGAAGTCATTATTCAATCTTGACATTAAATAAACCAGCTTAACTGTGAATTAAAATAATACCCCAGCCAGAAGCCAGCCTGGGCTACACAGCTGTATATAGGAAAGCTTGAACTACACAATGAGACCCTGTCTCTGAAAAAACCAAATCGCACTAAACCCCACAAAGCACAGTACCCCAGAAGTAATAATCCAAGTACTTACTGATAATCATTAGTAAAAGGATAGCAGCAGCCAAAGCCATGATGGCTTTTATCTACAACACACAAAAAGGCACATGAAAGATTTAACTTGTCAGCAGTCAGGACTATCTATTCTGCTAGCTACCGTACCACATTAAGTCATCGATAAGTAGAAACAGTTCTTGAAAGCCGTCCAATTTGTTGTTTCTCTTAGGAACTCACTGGATGCAATCTTTTGTAAATAATCACTGTTCCCCCACACTGGAAGGGTTTGCATTGTGTTGCATCACTATTCAAGGCTGCACTGAGATAATTAAAGTCTTCATGGATCTGACCCATATTGTCTATGATTTCATATGCTTACTTCTAATATAATATCACAAAAACGGATACCTTCAGCCACTCTGCTCAATGGTGAAAACTGGATGAACACATAGGCAGTTAGACCAAACTATTTAAGGTATCTGCTCTTTATCTGAGGGTTATGTTAATTGTGAATGTGTCTTCGCACTGTGAATGCCTGAAACCAGACAGTACCAAATCCTGGTCTGCATATCCTATACATGCATATATCCTATACATGAGTATATATGATAAAATTTATAGATTAGACATAGCAAAAGATTAACAATGAGTACTAACATGGAACTATAACAATATATGAATTTGTCTCTTGAAAGAGTTAAAGCAGGTATTTTATTTTCAGACCACAACTCACCATGAGTAACTGAAAATATGGAAAAGAAAACCATAGATAAGGATGGGAGATATTTTACTCACACACACACACACACACACACACACACACACACAACACACGCACGCACACACACACATTTACAGGTATGTGGGATGTCTCATAGCACTTATTCTCTAAGCACATTAGAATACCAGTAGTTGTTTTTTCCCCTTACTTTCTTCATGATGTTTTCTTCCCACTCTCATGGTATTTAATCGCCATTATAAGGAATACATTTTAGATTTTTCATGAATAACTGCACTTAATAAGTCATTGCCTAAGAGCATTCTATGTGTTAGTTTCAAAGGAGATGAGAGCATTCAGAGTGATAATGGCTGTAGACCCATGTGCCACTTTAATAGTTGGGAAGAAAAACTGTTAAGATCAGTTCTCAGTAACTGTTTGACACTTTAAATTCATGCTATCTTCCTATATAAAATTGTCACAGTCATCATTTAAAATTTCTAAAATAGATAAATTACATACGCTGATTTCATTTCCTTGAATTAAAAGCCTTATTTTCATGAAATATTTTCACAAAATTAAAAATAGTCAACTCAGGTAGCACTACTATAAACAATCATTTTAGTAACTATCACAAATGAAAGGAGCATTTATAAATATAGAATGACTGGTAACACTCATGTTAAACTCATGACAGCAATGACATGACACAAAGACTGTAAAAGCTTTGCAATGTGGAGATTAGTGGTGATTAAATCTTAAGTATGATAATTAATAAATGTACAAAAACAAAATGAGAACTATGGAGACAGAGCTGTTATTTTCAGTAAATATTTGGGTCTATGTTACACTATTAAATACTTTATTCCTTTGGGTCTATGTTACACTATTAAATACTTTATTCCTTTATTTAACTTGAACACAGTTTTAAAGCCACATGGAATTTTACAGTTGTTTTTCCACTTTCCCAACAACATACATTGATTTGTCTTGTTAATATAAAGTTAACTGGGCTTAACTGCAGAAATATACGGAATAATGTAAATCTTGAAACACCTTAAGTAGTATTTTCTTCCTTGGGTTTCCAATATTGGGTAAGAAATATCTAAAGTTATCACAACCAAATGTATTTCCATCATGGATTAAAAAAGTTCCCTTGGGTCAAATTGTAATCAACCACCTCACTCACCCTCCTTCCCACTACTGGGAGTCCTTGAATGGTTTTCTGTTCCTATTTTCTTTTCCATAAATCCTTTCTACATCACTGGTAGGAAAATCAGGAAATGGGAAAGTATGGCGAACCCCAGATGCACACAAACACAATGTGGTATCAATGGGTTACAGTGAGACTAAAAAACCTAGCATTAGGAAATAAGCAAAAAATACTTGCTACTTTAAAATGTCTATAAGTTCTACACAATGCTGTTCATTATATGGTTGATGCTATTAGTAGCTTATAGAAATGATAGACTGTTGTAAAAATACCATGTTTTTAAAATTTTTTAAAACATGACATGCCTTTGATCTGAACCTCAGTAAAATAAATCTTCTCATATAGTTAAAAATGCAAAATGCATTACTTGACTAAAGAATGGGCACATGTGTGACTTACTGGCTTATGAACCTGCTGTTTTTCCAAAACTGGTCTACAGAATAAAATATTTCTCAGGAAAATTAAGAAAATAGATTCTTTGAAGAACATTTAAAACAGAAAATTCAAATACTGCACTAGTTGAGCAATAAAGCCTTTCTTCAGCTCTATTTCCTGAAATAATTTAACAGGTAGACAGACAAAATTAAGTAATTTACTTAATATGCTCTTGGAAGAAATCCTCAGCAAATAGCAAAGTTAGGTTTAGAAAATTATTGTTAAACTCATGGTGGATTAAAAACACTTAAGATTTGTAGCAAAACAAAAAATTAACACTAGAATCAGGAGAAAAAGGAAAAAGTAACCCACAAAACATTAAGTTTGTTATAAAATCTTAATAGAAACATTTGTTTAATGACTTGTGTCATACTTTAAGAAGTAAATTCACTTCTACAAGATTTCTATAGGAATATTTAAAAATTCTTTTAGTTTTTATTTCTATGGACTACAGACTTTTTTCTTAATCCTTTTTCTAGAAGAGATTCTAACATATAAACCTTTATTTTCCCTTTTTAGCAGAAACGTGCTATTTTTCTCTAGCTCTCATTTAAAAAACTCTATATATAATTCTATAGATCATTCCCAAAAGTACTACTGTAAGTTATTAAAAAGTACATTTGTCCTAATACATTTTGATAGCTAAAATGAATAACAGAAGGAGGAGTGCTCCCCTAAAGGAACAAGCACCCCTTGGGCATCGCTTTGTTCCGTCTCTCCCGTGTCACCCAATCCTACAGTGGAGGTCCCTTTGCACTCACACCTTCCAATACTCTTGCCGGGATGCTGGTCTACCCACCAGCTTCTGATATACTCACTTTGCATCCACGCCACCACATTTGCCTTCGCAGTTGTTTGGATCTGTTGCTGAAAGCAGTTGCATTATCTGACAGGCTTTCTGTACCACACAGAGGACAGAGAGAAGCATTACACCACATAGCAGCATTCCTTTCTCCAGCCACACACACAAAACACATCATTTCTATTTCTACAAATCTGAATCTGTTTCCATAAATTCCGCTGTCCTATATTGTAAAAAATATATATACTAAACAGCAAAAAGCAAAAGCCAATTGCTCAAATGATTTTGCCATAAGATTAAGAGAGCACTTCCTTGGGCAATGCCCAAGTAATTCCAGTAGGAAAATACTATTTAAAAATACAAATAGTAGGAGCTGGGGGCATTGCTCAGTGGCAGAGTGTCTAGTTGTATGTCCTAGGCCCTGGGTTTGATCCCTTAATACCATGAACAAAACAAAAACCATGGCCCATCTCTAGAAAAAGAAAACGCACATAGAAAAAGGTTAAATTCTTAGAAAACAAAGGTAACTGATCTTGAAAGGAAAGTGTATATATATATATACACTTTCCTTTCATATATATTTAGTCAAACAAATCTGTCAGGAAAGAATTTACCTAATATTCAGTCATTCACCATTCAAACAAATCTGTCAGGAAAGAATTTACCTAATATTCAGTCATTCACCATTCAAACAGTGTAAGTGGCTAGTATGTGCCACACTGCCAAAATGAGTAGTGTTACAGGTCCGGAGACTTAATGTTTACCAGTAAAGAAAGCTACTAGGTTACCGGAAAAGACATATATAAATATATTAACATAAGTTTGGGGCCAGCAAGATGGCTCAGCAGGTAAAGGATTTTGCTGTTAGGCCTGACAACCCAAGTTTGACTCCTACAGTCAACATTGTAGAAGGAGAGAACCAACATCTCACAAGTTGTCCTTTGAGTTCCTCCCCACAAGTAAATAAATGGGGAAATATAATAGATAAGTTTTAAGAAGAGTCAGAGAAAAAGTGACTTGACTTTATCATTCTAACATCACAAGAAACACAAAGTGTATCGATGTAAAGGAGGAAAATAGCACTATTATTAACTTCTACAATAAATTTTAAATTTTTCTATTCTTGGTTAATTAGGGCATGATACAGTAAGACCATTCAAAATAAAGGGAATGTAAGTTAAGCCATAACAAAAAATTGTATCTTAAGAATTAAATGTCAATTTCCCAAGCTAAGACTTCCAACTACTGGCTAGACAAGTGGTAGAAGACATGCATTAGCAACATATATAAAATAACACCAAGAAATATGGGAAGACTTGGTACCTGATTTGTCCTGAAGTTCATCTAGTCTCTCTCCTCTTTCAATTACCTTTGTAATATTTTCTTGCATAACATCAATAACTTCATCCACCTGATTCTGAACACTAGTTTTAATGAGAAAAGAACCATTTATTCTTTGAAGAATATTTACAGTTTTTGAAACTTCTATTAGATATGATAAATAGCATATTCAGAGAGAATTTCAGTTTATAATTTAAATAAGCAATGTTCTTCCATCTGTGGAATGAGAACTTAGGTAATTAGGTAAATAAAGTAATATTTAACTGAAAGTTTACTTTTAGCCTTGATTTTAATATCATAATCCATAAGCAAATTAAACATACTGGCAGACTGTTCAGGAACTGCAGACTTGAGTCGACAGTGTGACTCTGGTTCATTTTTTTCCAGGAAAATGTTGAAGCCATATGTAAACCTAGCAACCATTACTTACCTTTCTTGTGTATTTCATGCAAGCTTACAAAGGTGCTGCCCGGGGATGTTACAGGCTTACGGGAAGTATCTAGTTTCCAGAAAGGAAACGTGTGATACATCTCAATAGGCACTGATGCTCCAGGGATACAACTCTTTGCTGCGCATCAGTTTTCTCTTAAACATAAACAGGATTGCAAACAATTGGGAACACATAGGAATATTTTGAAAGCCAACCAGGAAGCAAAAATGAAAATAAAAAACCTCTAGTCCTTGAAAATGTTTCTCGTTTTATATAGGCGATAGGAGCCTATTCTAACTAATTTCAGACTCTTCAATGAAAACTAAAACTTAAAAATTAGCAATTGGTCAATGAGTACCTATCGTCACTCAGGAGTTACCTCTAGTGGAAACAAACAGACCTGGATCTAGGTCTGGAATCCAAAGAGGAAGGACTGAGTGTCTATTACTCCTCTAATGCTCTAACTACAAGACATGAAATGTAATGACAATGAAACATTTATAAGGGGAACTGTGTAGTATAGTGCAGATCTCAAGTTCTCTGTTCAGCCAGAACTCACTTTGCAGTGCTGCTTAACATTTAACTATGTATGTCATTCTGCAAGACTTTTTCAACCTTGTATTTTCTACCTTTAAAATGATGATAATTTGTCTCACTTTTGAGAATTAAATGTGACAGTTTTTCAAACACTTCACACTGAGCCTAATGTTTAGCATGTGCTTGATAATGCCAATATTTTATAAGGAAAAAATTCATTTCAAACACTTCACACTGAGCCCAATGTTTAGTATATACTTGATAATGTCAGTATTCTTCCATTAAGGAAAAAATTCATGTTTTGAAAAACATACACATCCATTCATTCCTTATTTTACAGATGACTTTCATAGTTAACATCTCCATCTTGTGGCCTTTTAAGGTACTGTAGCAAAAGTTTAAAGTTAATTATACTTTTGCAACTACTGTTACATTACAGAAAATTCTTGGTTGTCTCATAAAATTTAATCTGGTTAGACTAAGGTGATACGAGAGTCTCCAGCAATGACAGAGTATCTACAGTTCATCTGTAGATAGTTGCAGCTAATGTGCTATTAATTAATTTTTAAAAGCAAAGGAAACATTTTAAGGAAAAATTATAAATTTTAGTCAGATTTGAATATAGGCCTGTAATCCCCAGAGGGAAGTTGAAGTATTGGAAGCTCAGGGTGTGCCCTGGTCAGCTCAGCAAGACCCTGTCTCAAAGTAAATTTTAAAAAGGGTGGGGTTGTAGCTCAATGATAGAGCTCTTGTCTAGTATGCATGAGATCTTGCGTTGTTCAATTCTCAAACTATAAAGCTAAATAACAATAAAAATTTTATAAGTAAGAAAATATTTTCCCCGAAATATCCCCTAAAAAGTGATGTAAGGATTATTCTTGTATTAATCTTATCAACTTTAATACTTAATGGTCATTGAAATTCCAAAAGAACACAATATTGCTGACCTAAACAACCAAAAAATACTTGTTTTAAATGTTATAAATGAAGTGGTGATAATATATCCTAGTTTAAAAAAATAACCAATTTGGGATACTGAATTAATGCCAGGAGTCTCCTTGGTCAAATGGCAAGGCGAATTGTGCTCTATGGTCTGTGCACACTGGTGAGTCCTGTCTTGCTAGATTAGCATTCATGGCCATAAAACTTTGATTTTTTTCATTTGGTGAATACATTTTATACTTATTCAAACATTCCTTATTACTCTAAAATTTTGTGATTGTCAAAGTTGTTGTAGTATTTTATGCATGCACATATATAAGTTCATCTGTGTGAATGTGGCACATAACAGATACATATTCTGCACTACCTGAGGATGTAGGATTTGGCTAGAAAATTATACTCAAAAGACCCAATAAACCGTACTCTGTATTAGGTTCGCTCTGTGGACAGACATCAGACAGGAAACAAGACACAGTGGCAGGACGGACATAGGAGTGTCATCAGTAGAGACCTCTACTCCAGTGATGCCCTAGGTGTAGAACATGATTACACAGTGGCCACAGAAGCCACTCTGGCTCACTGTGGGGCAATGGCTAGCAGAGACACTGATGCCCTGAGCATCCACCTATGTACACGGGCTAATATGTTCTGTGCACACCTTGGAACTTTGAGGCAATGCAGCTCTACTCGCCTCCAAGCCAATCTTAGGAGACTATCACAAGGCAGCATCTGACCACTTCCCAGGTATTGTGAGGTCTAAAGTTTCTGCAGGCTATGTCTGAAGACTAAAAAAGCCACATCTAGCAATGCCCCTTTGTAAAAAGGTACTCTACAAGTATTGCTGAAATTACTGGCCCTTTTGGTACCATCATTTTTGGAGTATAGGACAAAGGTACTGGGAGCTGGCACCTTTGGTTACTCTTCCTTTTTCTATATAAGTAATAAACGGTCTGACTCAAGCAGCTTGTATCTTAATAGCTTCCTGAGACAAGAATTACAGGCATATGCCACCATGCCCATCTAACAAATTTTTTCTCTCAAGGACAGGAGAGCAGATGTTTTAGCTTTTGTGAGCTATAAAATACATCTGTCACACTCTTCTGTTACAACTATTTAATACTACCATTGTAATTTAAAAACAGCTACAGATAATATGAAAACCAATGGTCAAGTGGCATGGTGAATTTTGCTCTATGGTCTGTGCACACTGGTGAGTTGTGGCTTGCTAGATGAGCATTTCATGAAGATAGGCCATAAAACTTTGATTTTTTTTCATCTGGTGAATACATTTTATACTTATTCAAACATTCCTTATTACACTAAAATTTTATGCCAATAAAATCTTGCTTAATAAAAACAGGCCATGGTAAGATTTGGTCCAAGTAGAAATGTGACAATCATTTAAACAAATGAGTTTTTGGAACTTACTGCTTAATTTTTTCATTTCTAGGTCCAAATCTTGGTGCTGATGGTCCCCTTCTGAAAATAAAATATCCAATATATATTAGCAATGTCAGCTTCACACAAAAATGAAAACAGGAAACATGCATCCATACATGCAATCATGCTGAATTCTAAATATGGATCATATTAATCATGACATTTACTGGTATTACTGGAAATTTATGATATATAATTATGTCTTTATTTCACTGATATACTATTGACCATAATCTATTTTTTATGAATGCTAAAATTTTCTGAGAAATTTTGAATTATGTAATCCCTCGGGACAGAGTTTTTTCCTAACCATTAAACTCTGAAGTACCATTATCACTTAAACTGTCACTGACTGTGAATATCTGCATGATTGATTCTAGAACTAATGTTACAATCCACTTTGAATTTAGACTATGAAGAAATGTTGACTGAGACAGAAAAACTTATTCAAAACCCTAAAAATTTAAGTATATGTTTTGATTATCCCTTTTAAAAATCCCAGCACAGCCAAAGGAAAGTGTAGGACTTCAAGAAAACATTAATAGGGCCAGTGGGATGGTTCAGCAGATAAAAGCACAAGCCCAATGACTACAGTTCAATATCTGTAACACACAGGTAGGTGTGGGGGGGGGAGTGCGCCAAGGCCTAAATCTGCTCTCCAGAGAATGATGCATTAGCATCTGGAATAGCCAGTTGCAGACAGATTCCTCTCAATTTGAGAGTTTTTGAATATGCCTCCTGTTATTCTCAATCAGATTGCCTACACTCCTCTCAAGACTGGTAATGCTAAGATGTTCTCCCTGCAGTTTCTTCCCTGTACATTTTGAGACCATTAAATATGTTAATTTGTGCATCACAAGATTGTACATACTCACGGTAACCAGATAACTCTGCTTTAAGACTTTCATTGTCCATTCCCTTTTAGCAACTGGGTGTCACACCCACTTTTTGCTCTAACTGGGGACACCCTGTCTGTCCCACAAATAAGTGTCACTTCTGCTTTTTCTTACTAGCCTAGATGTGTATGTTTGACATAATCCTGTAAAGAACTTGGCCACGCTTTAAATACTCAGCCTAGATGATGGAGGCCCCTCTGACCCAGCCTGGGTTTTTAATTCCTATGCCCCCACTCCTATTTCCTGCATGCAGTCCGGGTTTACGCTGGTTCGTAGGCCTGGACAAATGGTACCCAAATGTGGATCAGAAGTCAGAGGGACCAAATTAATTTACAGGGTAAGGAACATTTGGTTGTGGGGCTGCAGCATATGTTTTTGTTTTTAAGAAGAAGAGATTTTCTTTTGTTTTTAGGCTGAATGATTTAATCAGAGGAAAAATAAAAATGGGACAGGCACATGACAAAGAGAAAAAATCTTTGTACAGTAGTTTTAAAACAAATGCTAAAAGCAAAAGGATTAAAACCAGAAAAGAAACATTGACTGGTTTTATAGATTTAGTTACAACATGCAGATAGAAGGAGAGAACAACCCACAACACTGTTCTCTGACCTGCATACATGTACAGTTTGGATCACGCCCACACATCATTTGTACACACAATAATAAAAAGAATCACTAAGAATCTTAAATTCATTATAGTCAAGCATATATCACCTTGACTAATCCATTTCAATATTCAAGGAATAGAAGTCTTTATATGTTCTCATTAACATTTTCCCAAAGACAAGAAATAGGGAGTAAATATGCAAAATGCAAACTTCTAGATTTGTAGATACTTTTAGAGAAAAAATAAAATGACAATATAAGTATAAAAATATCACTTTGCCTCCTGTAGACTTTTTCTTTAGTCTTTAAAGCTCCACCTAAGCATTTGCAGACTGAACTAATACTGCATTCCAAAATGTTGAATTAAACATTGAATTTATAGAGAAAACTAACATTTAGAACCAGAGGAAGTATGAATCATTTGACAAGCATAAAAAAAAGTCATTCAATGAGAGAACAGTAAAATAAGGCGAGCAACTAAAAAATTATTCAATTAAAAATCATTCCAACTCTATGCCAAGAAAAGGAGTGGCTTTCACTTACAGGGTAACATGAGACTATAATTATGGAGGAAAAAATCCAAAAACCGGTTCTTTGAAAATTAAAAATTGATAAAACTTCCAGCTAGACTTTCAAGAAAGAAAGAGGGAATGAGGGGGTGGAAGGAGAGAGAGACTATGAATATGACTACATATGATCAAACTGATGGCACCAATGCTAGTATGCATAGGTTGTGCAAAGGATGGTAATGAGGGGTACACAGTATCTCTAAACTATCTACACAACCCAACAGCCTGGACTTGCAGGAGTGTAGAATTATGACTCGCAATTCAATGCTCACCCTGCAGACCGCCCCTCATCAAGGATGGCTTCTGTCATCCTGAATTCCACATTGCCAGGGTGACCTAGCTAAGCCTGGAGCAGCCCCGGCTCTCTGGACAGCTGAGCTACACAGAGTGCTTTCCACAAAGGAAGACTGGCCCTACTTTGTGCTGAGCTCATGGAAACACCAAGGGTCATGAGATCTTGTGCTACGCTGAGCTCCCACTTGAATGTGGCATCTGATCTATCTGTTGCCTTGAGATCAGTCTATGTTTATGTTGGATGCCTGTCTCATAGGATGAAAAAGAGTAAAAAATTTCTCGAGCCTAGCAAAATGTCACATGCCTATCTATAATCCCAATACTCAGAAAGGCTGAGGCAAAAGTTATGTTTTATTTTTGGATTTTACTAGGTATCTGGACGTGAAAGTCAAAGCATAGATATTGTGTGAAGAGAACAGAGAGCACATAATTTCAGACCACTGCTCATTGTGAATGAGGGGAGAAATGATGACACTAGGGTTGCAGGAGAGGCACAAAGGTTGATATGGGGAGTGAGGAAGCCATGGGTGCATGTGTCTTAGAGAGTCAGAAACAGGAATGTGACGGGGGTAGGGGGCTGGGGGAAGAACAGAGACACAACCAAAGGCATGGTGGTGTAGACCTATAATCCCAGCACTTGGGATGCAGAGGCAAAAGGGTGATTGAGTTTGAGACTGTGTAATACACATTCCTTGCTGGAAGACAGGAAGGAGGAAAGGAAGGGAGAAAAGAAAGGAGGGAGGGAGAATAAAACTTTAAACACATTTACAGAGATTTTATTTGTAATAGTAAAAACTAGAGAGAACTCAAATATCCCCACACATATGAATGGCTAAATGAATTGCAGTATATTCATACAGCTAATACACAGACTGAACCCTCAAACTATGATACCTGTATGGAAATCAAGGGGGCATACTGTATGGCTTCATATATATAAAATTCTAGGAAACAGAAACTATAATGACAGAAAGGTCACTGGTTTCCCACAGCCTGGGACAGTAACAGATTAACCAGGTTATGAAGAATATTCTCGGGTGCCAATTGTGTTCAGCATTTGAGTTTGATGATGATATAGTTTTTTTATACATATGTCAAATCACATTATATACTTTAAATATATGCATTTTATTGTATAATTACATACAAAAAATGAAAAAATAACTTACAGAAAAAAGTCCTCTTCTTCATCTGAATCATCTTCCAAAAGATTTCTCTGTCAAAAAAAGAAAAGACTTGGACTGGAAAGATGGCTCAGGGGTTAAGACTCTGTCTCACAAGCAGTTCAGATCCCAGGTCCCAAATAAAAAAACAAAAAACAAAAACAAAACCCCACCAGGTGGAAACAGTGGCGACCTGCACTTCCAGCCCTGATGGGCCGAGCCTGGGAAATCCCAGAGGGGAGCAAGAAGGAGGTAGAAGCAATCCAGGAGGATTCCCGAAGTCACCCTTGATCCTCCACAGGGACACACAATGCCTTCTAATACACACACAGAGTAAATAAATAAATAAATATTTTTTTAAAAAGGAAAGACTTGATCTTTCAGAGTGCTTACAAAATTATTCCTCACAGAGGAATAATGAAACAAGTCCTAGGCTGGTGGAATTTTTTTAAGTCTAAGCTTCTGAACAGACAGGAGGTAGTTACACATGCTTCACTGGAAGCTAAGAGATGCGCAGAATGCTGCTTACACACCGTCCAGAGAAATGCTCCTAATGCCAGCACCTATCACTGACAGGCAGCAGATGCACAGGAGCCAGGCTGCTCCCAAGCGCTCTGTTGGCAGAACCGAGTAGGGAGCTGCGGCGTCCAGCGCCGCCAGAGAAAGAGTAACTTAGAGTGGGGAGACAAAAGCTCCGGAGCTGGGCATCCGCCTTCCAGACACTCAGTCCACAAACAGCCCTCTGCACACACTGGAATTTAACTCGGTATTTCTCCTTCAAATGAAGATGATGTCACATTCTCCCCCAAAGAGGATCTAAAAGGAAAAATCAGCCCTTCCCGATACAAAGGGGCAGAACTGGCTCCCAAAAGTATCTATGTTCCAATAACCAAAACCTGGAATGTGTTAACTTCAGGGAAAAAAGGACTTAGATGTGATTGAGAATTTTGAGACAGATATTCCACATAGATTACAGTGTGGGTCCCAACTGATAGCAGGGCTCTAAAGGGAACGGAAAGGAGAAACACTGAGAATGGAAGATTGTGGGGGTTCCTAGGCCCAGAAGCCTAAGCTCTGGATGATACATTAGCAACTGAACAGGCCATTGAGTGACTCCTCCCTTGGGTGGTTGAGTTTGCCTCTTGTCTGCAAGACAATGATAGGCTGAACTCCCTCCTAGGAAGTTGAGAAAGCTCCCAGGTTGTTTGGAATGCTTTTGTTTCTCTAAGAAACCGACTGGGCTGTTTCTCCCCCAACAGTTCTGTGCTGCTTACCTGTGACATGTTAATGCATGGGCCAAGTAACTCTGTTTTGCGGCATACATACATTGTCCATTCTCTTCTGGCAACAAGGTGACATGGCTGTTTACTCTATCTGGAGACATCATGTCTGGTCCCTCAGCAGCTAGATGTCACTCCTGACTTCTCTTTGTTAACTAGAATGCATACGTTTTACATAATCCTGTAAAGAATTTGGTTCTGCTCCTCTTTGATGTTTTCCTGAATTTGGCCCTGTTTCTTGATTATAAAACCCCTGTGCTCTTACAATAAAGTTGGCTTGGATGATGGTGGACATCCAAGACCCCCTCTGACTCAAGCCTGAAACTTTTAATTCCTTCCGCTCCCACTTCAGATTCCCACGTTTGTAGGTTCGGGTTCATGCTGGTTCGTGGGCCCGGACAGAAAATGGAGAAAGGGCACGAGCCAAAAGGACAACCTTTAGGAGCTCGAAAAAAAGCAAGAAAACAGTTTTTCCCAGAGACGACATATGATATTTTTTTCCTACAGCAGCAACAGGAAACAAATTTACTTAATGAATTATATCAGTCAAAAAGAAAATCAAATTAGAACAAAGGTCTTAAGACAGAGATGGATACAGTCAAAGATCTAATCAAATGGATGCCAAATTTAAATGTTTGATGAGAAACAGGAGATGGCTTGGCTCTGCAAGATTTAGATCCCCGGCACGCTTATAAAAGCCACCTCCCCTCTATAACCCCAGCACCAAGTGGAGACAGGCAGATGTTTGGGGCTTATCTGCCAGCCAGCCTAGAAACCTGTGAGTTCAGGCACTGTGAGAGACTCTTCTCAACAAGTAAGACAGAATGCTATTGAGAAAGATACCTGATGTTTATCTAGGGTCTCACACACATGTACAAGTGGGCACACTTATATACACGTGTACACAAATAAATAAATAAAATTCTTGATGTAATGGGATTGTAAACTGTATGTTAAGACAATTAAAAATGTATAATGTGAAAGAAAGCTTAAAAAGAGCTCAGACTTTCTAACAGCTCCAAGTTAAGAGGGAAAACAACCAATGTGCTCATCTTGGAGAGACAGGAGAAAACAAATAGTTGTTTATAAGAAATTCATCTAAAACAAATCTCAAAAAAAGAATGAAAGGGGAGGATGATATACCCTCGAGTTCTAACAAAAAGAATCATCAGTAATCTAAAATTTTAGACTACAGCACTAAAAAATCAAATATGATTTTATCATTATAAACTGAATAATTTACCAAGATTTATCAACAAAGTTACATAGCAATGAACACTTGTATGCTGACATGTTGTTTAAAAACAAATACAGCAAAGGGTATTTAAATTATAAGGACAATGATTTAGTTCTGAGGATGATGCTACTGAAGTGTGTCTATTATAGTTGTATACTGAGAAGCACACATGAAAACCAATAATCACATATTCATTAAGCAAATATGAGTGTTGGGGAGATAATGTCAGAAAGTAGAATGCGATGCAGTGATACCACTTTATTAAGTAGTAGTGAGGTTGTGAAAAAATTGGAAAGCTTACACACTGTTGCTCAAAGTGAGAATATAAAAAGCTGTACAACTGGGCTGGAGAGATAGCTCAGAGATTAAGTCTTTACCTTGAAAACAGAAGGACCTGAGTTTAGATCCCGGATTCACATAAAAACACAAAGCAGAAATGACAGCAGCCTGCACTTTTGCTCTGAAAGGCGGAGCCTGGGAAATCCCAGAGGAGAGCAAAAAGTGACTAGAAAAAAATCCAAGATAATTGAGAAGTCTCTCTTGGCCTCCACAGACATAAAGAGTATCCTCTGATATACACAGACACATGCGTCAAAGAAAAAAAAAGTGCAACCACTTTGGAAAATAAGCTTAGCAGTTCTTCAAAAGGACAAGCATACGATTACCCAGTAATTCTACTTCTAGATATATTCCAAGGAATATACTCAGAGGAAAGAATTTGGACAGGTGAGCTTTGCTGAGTTTCTTTCCCTTCCCCTCAGCCTATACTATTAAATCAGATCCTTGCTTTCCGATCAAATTTCTACATGACTATCCATGCTTCATTGAGCCCAAGCATAAAATGGATAGATATTTCAGGACTGGCAAAATGGCTCAGTAGATCAAAGTGATTGCTGGTAATCCAGAACTTCAGAGACTCTATATCAACCACATAGAACCTAATCTCTCCCCATCCTGAAGCTCAGGGACATTTGCGGAAGAGGGGGCGGTAAGATTGTAAGAGCAAAAGGATGGGAGGAGCAATGATTTGCAAGATTCTCCACACTAGTTAGGGCTGAAGCAATCATAATAGGACTTTGCATGCCCTGCGCAATGTCCAACATACTACTGACCTCACAAAGTCTAGCATCTGCTAAAGGCACCAAAATCCTTGGAGGCAAGGGATTGACAGCCACAGTAGTGTTCCTATGCTTAAGGGGAACATGAGAAAGGGTTCAGGGAAATGCCACTGGGTCCTTGTACGTCATCGGAGAGGAGGACCCAGAGGAGAGTCAGGCATACACAATAAAGGACTCTCTGGGAATTGGGGGGGAGGCACTGGGGGATGGGGAGGGAGGGGAGGGGGAAGAGGGAGTTCGGGGGGAGGAGAAGGGAGGGAGGGGAGGGGGAGGAGGGGGTTTGGGGGGAGGAGAAGGGAGGGGGGAGGAGGGAGTTCGGGGGGAGGAGGAGGGAGGGAGGGAACTGGTCTACCTATTAAGTTTGTATGAGCGAAAATAATAAAAAATGTATATATATAAAAAAAAAGTGATTGCTGGTAAAACCAAGGACCTCAGTTCAATCCCCAGAACCATGCATGTGCTCATATCCTCCTACATACGTAAATGTAAAAAAGAAGGGTGGTCCACACTGGCTCCAATCTGAAGACTCACAGGCCACATAAAAGTATGATCAAATAAATCTGGGACACTTTTCTGTTTGTTATTCTTTCTTGTGTGATGGAGCATCAGCCATGATCCCTTAGGATGAACACACATTTTAAATGTTATTCTCCTATTTGCAAAGAGAGTGAAAACATGGGTTGGAGCTCTCTTTAAAGCCTAAGACTCTAAGCTTACCCTTTCGCTTTTCACAGACCCGGTGACATCATCATCATTTAGGTGGCGCTTGAACTTGGGAGGCATAGTTTTTGCTCACAAAATACTCTTCTGTTTCCCAGCAGAGTAAGTATTCAGCACCTTAAGGAGAAAATAAATTTCATCAGACTTAAAACTTTCGGGCCTAAGTTCAAGTGCCTAAACCTGTACAAGGGCCTATAAGATAGGGTTTCCACGCTGTTCTAACTTCCAGAACGTGCTTTCACCTGCTCCCCTCCATTGGCTGGCACTGGCGGGCTGCGCTTCAACCCATAAAGCACTCCCCTGAGAAAACATATAGAAGAAGCACGTAACATGAGGTACATGTGTAGTTACCACATTTCTAATGAGTTGCTTAACCAATGACTCAACTTCCTTATCTGTAAAGTAGATCTCTAAGCTTCCACACGGAGTGGGGCAGGCATGTCAGCTCATACATGTACAGCAGTCACCCATTCTAGTGATGCTCCCTGGAAATGACTACTTTGTATGTGGTGGTGTGACAGTGTAACTTACAATTCTATATTTATATATACATTTGTATAGATATTCATTCATAAAGGACATATAAGAGCACTCTATTTCCCTCTCCTCTCTCTCTCTCTCTTTCTTCCCTCCTTTCCTCGGGCTTCCCAGAAGGCTTCAAAAACTGTCCTCTCATTAGCAAAAGAAACTAGGGCTAATCAGGGGAAAAATTCAAGCATGATTAACAAAGATTGGGATGTTTCAGCCCATACTCCAACCTCTGGGAAAGGCAAAGGATTGGAAGTTGAGCTGATCCCCACTAATTAATGACATAACCCCATTATTCTCATCAATAAACTTTCCATAAAATCCATGAGGGCCCCAGAGCTTCAAGATAGGAATACATGGACTATTCTAGTAGGGGGTTCGGTTCTTGGAGGGGTCATGAAAACTCTGAACTCATTCTCCCATACTTTCCATCTATCTTATCCAATAAGTCACCTATCTCCTTTATAATACCCTTTATAGTTTTCCTGAGTATGAGCCACTTTCGCAAATTAACCCCAATTACTATGGATCACTCCGGAGCAAGTATAATAAACTTGGAGCTTGGCATCTGAAATGGGAGACAGTCATGGCTGTCTTCAAGCAGACAGGGTCAGAAGTAACTACATTAGAGGAAAAGCCTGGGGACCTAGGGTGTTGAGAAGGAGGAGCTGGAGATCAGGATGCCTGGGGGAGTCCCTGGGAGATGAGTCTGCTGGAAACCTGCTACAAAGCTGTTGTGAGCTATCTGGGGTCATAGAAGTTCTGAGAGACAGCAGGAGGAAATAAGTTTTTTCAAATATCATAACGAAAAAGGTAAACAAAGCTGGTTTCTTGGCTACAGAACCACCTCACAGCCTTTTAAATGCTAATGTGCACTGTGATTTTTCCAGGAAATGCCTGAGTATGCAGCACAATCAAACCTTTCTAGAGAAATGGCTGTAATGCAAATATGGATGTTCAGTATTTTGGGTGAGATGAATATCTAAGAATCAGAGGAGTTAAGATATACTGAATGTTTACTATGTACTCATTTTTTTCAGTAACATAGAAGCATTTAATGTTAAGTAGCTTCACTCATTCAAGAAGTAGAGTATTAACTATGCATAATAATTTTAAAATATTTATTCAATTAGCAGACGTGTTACACAATTCTGTTCTAAAAGAATTATAACTACCTGGAAGCTGAAGAAGAAAGAAGAAACATCTCTAAGATTTTGAAGTTATCTATAGCTAGACATTATTTTATTGATGTTATATAATAAAAACAAAATAAACAGACTGGAGAGATGGCTTGGTTTAATACTCTGCCTCACAAGCAGAAGGTCCCGAGTTTGGATCCCAGGTCCCACATAAAAGATGCCAGGCAAAAACCGCAGCGGCCTGCACTTCTGGCCCCAGTGGGTGATGCCTGAGAAATCCCAGAGTGAAGCAAAAAGAAGGCAGAAGTGATGGAATATGATTCTTAAAGTCATCCTTGGGCCTCCACAGGGATACACAGTGCCCTCTGATACACACACACACACACACACACACACACGCACACACTAAAAATAAAGTTAAAAAAATAAGGGTAGGTAGGGTATATAGTTGCTTAAATCAAATCATAGTATCACTAAATCTGCCTCCTATCAGAACAGATAAATGCACAGAACAGATAAATGGTTCTAAACCAACAACTTAACCACTTATAATGTAAAACACTTATTCCACAAGATTTCTGTCATGCACATCTGGTCTATTTTACCCTTACACTTTGATTTAGGAATAACTATTTCATGCAGAAATGCTACAGAATACATAGGAAGAAACAACTGACAAAACAACTAAATGAAGAATATGAGCTTTCAATTACATCTGTAGTATATATATGAAATCTCAACAGCTCCAAACAGCAAACAAAAAGACTTCCTCTATTGACAAGAATGGACGAATTACAGCTGATCTTAGCCAGCAGCAGGCCAAGAAGTGATCTGGTAGACTTACATAACCCCACTGGGAGACGTGCAATAACACTACGCCTCAATGAGGAACAAACCCTACATTCATTCAAGTTCCATAACTCAAGTATCAGTCTTAGGAAGGTGAGAAACTCAGAACAGACAAACAGAAAAGTCACGGGCAAAACAGCATGCAAATTAATTAGCTACCTGTGATGAACCATGGGTCAGCTAATGATATTCGCAGCAAACAGGTAGCAGAAAAAAAAAATGCTCAGAAATTAGACTGGACTATATTCTGCCTCCGATTTTTACTACAATAAACACACACACACACATACACATACACACACACACACACACACACACACATCATGCCAGGTGTTTGAATGGAGCTACCTAAGTAGTAAGAGCGTCATGGTGATGTATTTATTTCCCCATTGAGCGCAGAACATCACTACTCAATTCCCGTGAGCCGCTTCCTGCACGCACTTCTCCGCACGCTTAAAATCTCACGTATGCCTTTTTGGTGGGACGTTCTCATTTCAGTGGCTTCGCAGGTTATGAACTTCTGCCGTTCAATGAACGTTGGCTTTTTTTTTTTTTTTTTTTTTTTAAATTTCACAGCACAACAACTCAAACCCTGAGCATTTCCTGGCACACAAGGCTCGATCTGGACATGGGGTTTCCCTTCCTCTCCTCTCCTCCCTTCCGACCCCTCGCTTCTCAGCAGCCGAGGCCGGTGGCAGTTTTCACCGACAGCAGAGACTGGAGTGGACCGACTGGCGATCCACGGGCAACACCTGTCAAGAGCCGCGACCACCCTCCACCTTCGGGCGAGAACGAACAGCGGGTGCTCGGCACCAAGCGCCGCCGGGCACCCCGCGCCCCCACGCGATCCCTCCTCAGACAGCAGGCCGTCCCCCGACCTCGGCGGCCAGCCGGGGCTCGGCCCGCACCCCGCCGGGCCCCGGGCGCAGCCGGCTCGCACTCGCAGGCCAGCGCCCAGCCCCCGCGGACGTTGCGGGGCGGCGGGGCAGCGGCGGCGCCCTCTTCCTTCCTCCTCACCCCCTTGCCAGTACCTGAGGCTCCCGCGGGAGCTCCCGACGGCTCTCCCCGCGGGCTGCGCTGCACGGGCGGGCGGGGAAAGGAGCGCGAAGCCGAGGAGACGGGACCCGAGCGAAGACCCAGGGCGCAGACCCGGCCGCCCGCGCCGCGCCGCAGCTGCGCCCCCGCTCATCGAGCCGCTCGACGCTCTGCGGCCTGGCGCCGGCTAGAAAGGGCGGGGCCAGACCGCGGAGATCGCCGAGAGAGTCGATCGCGCCCGGGGCCGGGGGGAAGAAGTGCGAATGCGCCGCTAGCATCCTGGTGTCAGGGTGCTGGAGGACCTGGGAACTAGTAAGCACCTGAAGCCGCAGAGAGCTCGCAGTCACCCGGCCGGGCGTTGGTGGGGTTGTCCGGCAGGTAGAAGGTGCTGCTTCGCAGGGAGGACCAGGGCCATTGCGTGGAAAGACAGGCGTTTACGAATTAGTTACACTTGGAGAGAGACGTGAAGGCCAGTCCCATACCGACATTGGGAATCGTGTCTAGGGCAGACATTTGGTTGAAATTGCACAGCTCCTTCCGACAGTTTTGGGTTGAGGACTCGGGGGCTCCATTTCCTTTTGTTGTAACCTAAAATAAGTTTGTCCAGACACGGGAATACCCAAGCCCTTCGGTTTCGTGTGGAAATCGTCCTTGCAAGGCCATTCCACTCATTATTCCCCTACTCCATCCTCCGGTATACAGGTCTAAACCTACGAGCTTGAAGTAAAGTAGCAGGATTTCCAGTTTTGTTACTGATTTCTGTTTCATGATCCATCTCATGCCCTAGATGGATTTAATTATTTTTTTATATGTTACTAACAGTTTTTTTTTTCCACGCTTGTGTTTGTGTGCGGGTGAGTGTTCAGGTGTCTGCAGGTGTAGATACACTAGAATCATGTGTGCCTGTGGAGGCCCAAGGTTGACACTGCTCTAGACCACAGCCATGTCTACCTGGCATTTTTAAAAATATTTTGTTTTTCTAGTTTTACAAGCATATTTACTTATCCCTCCTTTCCTCCATGCCCCCTCCCAACCATCCCTCTTCCCTTCCCTTCTTCAATCCATCCCACTCCCTCCCGACCCTCCTGCCTGTCTGTTTCTGTAGAACCCAGGGTTCCCCCTCTGGTTTGTCTACTCTTTTATTATTTTTTTTCTACTTTTACAAGCACATTGAGTACTTATTCCTGCTTCCCTTCATCATCTCTCCTTCTATCCGGCATTTTTAAAGTAAGATGTGGGGATCCAAACTACCATCCTTTTGCTTGCCAGGCAAAGGCTTTAACCACTGAGCCATCTCCTTGTTGGTAGTGTTTTAACTGTAAGAAAATACTTTGCTAGGTATTTTATAAAGGTGTAAAAATGAGTGTGCAGAGCAAGAGAAGTAATAAAAGGAGGAAAACTCCTCTTACATACCCACTGCTGGTTCTGGCTTGTATTCTCTGCTTCCTAACTAACGAAAATGTAAGAAAATTAAAATTTAAAAAAAGCCTTCGCCCTTCATTACTGTTGTTAGGGATGGTGCCAGCCAGCCACGCCTTCTGTGGTAGAATACGCTGAGATCCTTCTGAAATTGGAACCCAAATAAACCTTTCTTCCTCCCATATCTTTCTTCTGTCAGGTATTTTGGCTACAGAGACAGGGAGGTAAGCATGGGATGAACCCTAATTCAGAAAAGCTGGAGTCCAAACAAGTACGTGGGTGTGGAGATAAGACCAGTGAGAATGTTGCTCCTTAGACTACTCGTTGTTCTGACACTGCATATAATCTGATTGCCATACACTAAGCTCAGCCTCCTAAAGTTTCCACTGCCTTCCAACGATGCTCTGAGGCTAACACATGAACTCTTAGGAAGCACACTCAAAGCATATGCAAGCCATAGCTAAAAGAAAGAGCTGCAATTAAGAGAGTAATGCCTGTTAGCATTTAAGGGGGAAAAAAAAAAACATGAAGAGCTATCGATGCCAGATGTAACAGAGAAGAGTGAAGAGCTTAAAATACAAAGTTCTGCAGGTTGCTGCACATCGGAACGGCCAGTCCTCCCTACACAACAAGGCCCTGTCTCAACAAAACAAAATGAAAACCTCATAGACAAAAGGCAGTGAACAGTGAAAGAAGGAGGGCTAGGGATACAGCTCAGTGGGAGAAGGCTTCTCAGCATGCTCAAGCGTCTGGAGCTGCTGAGATGTAGTCCAATGCTAGAGCACTTTCCTAAGACAGTTCAGTTCCCTGTAGCCACACAACACCAAACAATGAAAATGAAAAGAGAGTGTCCCATGAGTGTCCAAAATTCCAGAGAAAAATAAATCAAAGACTAGAAAAAGTCATTACATTTAGTGACTCACCGGTTATTGCACATCATGAAGAACTAGTTCACCCATAGAAGTGGAAGCCATATTGCAAAGTTTAATTTCTGTCAATTAGATTCATTTTTTTGAAGTCAAGATACTGTGAAGTATAAGGATGCACGGCCCCATGAACTTGATGGAAGTTTAATTGGAGTTCCAGAACCGCTGGCCCAATGAGGGAGAGGGAAAGAGAAAAGAAAAAGGAAGAGCAGAAAGAAGGCAATTGGGGGGAGGGCTGAGGGGATTGGGTCTGGAGGTGACTATCAGGACCTGCTCAGCCCGTGATGGGATCAGTCTTTGATCTTGAACCCTTCTAGCATGAGGCAAACATACACTCTTAAAAGCACCTCTAGAAAGGGGCCATCAAGCTGGAGCCAGGAATCCTAACAGATACCATGAAAAATAAGTTATATTTACTGAGGAGGAAATAATCAGTGTGATAATTAGGATTGGAAAATTCAAATTTAAAAACCTATAAAAATGGGAGGGTGGGGTTTGAGATGAAAGATGCCAGCCCTGGTTGAGTCGCAGACCAGGGAGACCAGGGAGTAGGAAGCTGCTGAGAACAAAGATTTTGCAATGGAAACAAGAAGACAAGGAAGCTCCTGAAATGGCTTCGAAATGCTCAGTGAAAAGGCAGGCAAGGTCTTTTGCCAAGACGCAAGACAGCAGTGTTGCTGTTGGGAGCTTAATGTGGAATATTTGAAACAGTTGCTTTAGCCAACTGCCTAGCATGTGAACAAAACTGTGGTTCCGGTTTCTAGAATCCAAACTAGATTTAATTGGTGATTTTAACTATACCTTTAAATCAAACATCCCCATGGGCTGAAGAGATGGTTCGGGGGTTAAAACCCTGCCCTTGGTTGAGCAGAGCTTAGGAAATCCCAGAGCAAAGCAAGGAGGCAGAACAAATTTAGGATGATTCCCGTAGTCATCCTCGGTCCAACACAGGGACACACGATGCCTTCTCACACACACACGCACACCCACACCCATCCACACACACACACACACACACACACACACGAATGAATGAATAAATAAAATCGTAAAAAAAAAGGATTCCCTTAGACTCTTTTTAATTCTTCATGGTACCATGCGATAATTAAATGCCCAATAACAGCATGTGGAGTTGGCTGTAATTTTATGAAGCTTATTTTAGTGAAGAGGGAAAAATAGACTCAAGCTGAAACAAAGAAAATGAAAAAAGAATTTGTCTTCTCAGGTCCAAGCAGCCTAGAAGCAGTTTGCTTAGCGACCTTTATTTACAAAGTTACATTTTCAATATTGGTTTCATTTCCCAGGCAACAAAGCCAGGGTAGAGGACCTCTGCATTTTTATTGTCTTCTAAGAATATCACAAGCTCTTGATAAAATATTTACACGCTCTTCTGGTCCTCTTTGAGACAAGATAATAAAGTATCTCCCCATTTTTATAGATTTGCTTCTTTGCACTGCTATTATCGCTATAGATTGGTGAGCAAGAGTTTGGTCTATTGACATTGATTTTTTTTCTTTTGGCATTTCAAGACTAGAAAAGGAACCGAGAGATGGACAATGTCATAATTGTTTCCTGGAAGTACTTTCATTTTGTATTTTACAACATTTAAGCAAAGTGCTTTGTTTAAAAAAAAAACCTGGAGCCCCTTCCCCCCCACTTCCTCCGGACCTAAACACACCCTTATTGGCAGTCCTGCCCTGAAGGCCCGCTAGATCGTGAGGTCCAGGGGGTGATATCCAATACCCATTAGGATGGAGCCAAGGGCCATGCAGGAGCAGCAAAACTGAAAAAAAAAAAAAACAAAAAAAACACATAATTCGGAAAATCAGAGACTCTACATCAACCACCTGGAACCAGGCCAGCCTAATTTCTCCCCATCCCAAAGCTCAGGGAAATTTGCAGAAGAGGGAGCTGTGAGATTATAAGAGCCTAAAGATGGGGAGGAGCAACGATATGCAAGATACTCCACACAAGTTAGGGCTGAAGTAATCATAATAGGACTCTGCATGATCTGCGCAATGACCAACATATCATTGACCCCTCAAAGTCTAACATGGACCACAGGCACTAGGATCCTTAGAGGCAAGGGATTAACAGCCACAATAGTGTTCCTATATTAAAGGGGAACACAAAAAAAGAGCTCTAGGCAATGCTACTGAGTCCTTACACTTCATCAGAGAGGAGGACCCAAAGGGAAGTTTGACATGCACACTAAAGGATCTCCAGGAATGGGGAGGTGGGGGAGCACTGGGAGAAAGGGAGGGGGGGGAAATAAGAGGGGAGGGAGCAAAGGGATCCAGGGAGGGGTGGAGGGAGGGAGGAGAATGGGGTACTTATCAACTTTGTATGAGTGGAAGAAACTAAAAAAAAAAAAACCTGGAAAAAGCAACTTTCTAAAGTTTGCGTTTTTAGCCTCATTTATACATCCACTATTCCCGGATGCTGTGGTAGATGGCCTGTCTTCTTTCAGTCATTAGTGATAAACCTGTGGGAAAACTTTTGCCTCTTCCTGTGCAAGGCCCAAGGTTTTAACTTCAACACTGGAAAAACATAAAAGAATTAGTTAAGGATAAAACTTCACAACACCTTTTCTGTGACTCTGAATTCATGGTGTCAGCAGTCCAGACCTGAAACTTGCAATTTGAGTCTTGTCAACTCTGTCTGGCTTCAAGGGCAACCATTTTTACAGAAAACTTTTTAGCAATTGCTGGGCTTTTTTCTCCAGTCCTTTTATAAATAGAATAACAAAAGATTTGCACTCTGTTTTCTAAAATATCAAGACTGTAAATTCAGTGTATACAGGTTTAGGATTCTCTCGAAGGTTTTTTTTTTTTTAAATCTTAGTTAATTATCATACTCATTCTACAAAAGTAATCGGTTTCGGTATGACATTTTCTTATATGTATATCATGTAATTTGTTTGTTTCATCCCTTTATTAACCTCCTGTGTCCAATCCCTTCAAGCCAGTGTCCTTTTCCTCTTCTCAAATATTCCTCCTTCCTGAAGAATAGTTCTTGACCTTCTTGTTTTTGAGCCCGTTTCCTGTAGCATAGTATAAAGAAGATACTTGTCCTGATGGTTAAGTTTGCATTTTTAAATCGTTCCCTCTGATTCTGCCTTGCATCCAGGAATTCTGGGATGGACAGGGCGCCAAACAACCCAGGTCAGGCCTGTGTTGAGTCAGCACTCCCTCCCCCCATGCACAGCCACACCTTTCATTTCCTGGTTTTCCAGTGGTTGTGGGTGTCACACGCCCTGATTTTCCCCAGGCTTAATTTACTCATTCTATCTTTTTGGTTCCAAATTTCTAGCTTTTTTTTTTTTTTAATGTGAGTTTTAACGAGTTGCTTAGAAAAAGTAAATTAATTTTTTTCTTTTGTGTGTATATGTGTGTGTGGGTGTAGAAAAAGGCCTTAGAGGCCCAAGAGTGTGTGCTTTAAGGGCCCCAAGAATCATCCTGGATTGCTCTACCTCCTTATTGCTTTGCTCTTGGGTTTCCCAGGCTCTGCCTTCCAGAGATGAAAGTACGAACCACAGCCATTTCCACCTGGCATTTTTTTTGTAGGATCTGGGGTCTGGGATCTGAATTCCAGTTCTTCTGCTTATGAAGAAAAGATTTAAACCCGAAACCATCTCTCCATCCCCAAATTACGTTGAAGAGTTTCTTAGAACATGTTAGAGTCAAGCTGCATTTTGTTCTTCTTCTTCTCGCTGGCGTCTTGCTCTTAACCAGCCCTGGGTGAAAAAATTTTTATTGATTTGTGGGTCCCTTGGCATTCTTAGTCTACAACTGCCTTCAGAAGACAAGTGACGGAGAAGGTGAGCTCGCACTTATTCAATGCCTTTTTTTGGAATCTTATCCTCATCTTGATGATTCTCAGCCCTCTGATTGCTATGTATAAATGCAAAGATATATAGATATAGATATAAAGATATTTATTGTAAAGATGTAAGGGATGCCAGTGCCTAGGACCCATTCTCTTGAGATGAAATCATGATGCCGCATGAAATGGGCAAGAGCTCCCCCCACCCTGTGAGGGATGATTAACTCCTCTTATTTTTTCTTGCTCAGTGATGGGCTCAGGCTGTCACATGGCTCAACCTAGGACCGGTTCTTCCCTTGATTGTCTTAAGACCACTGAGTCTTATTGCCTGCTGACAAAAAGAACAAGACTGCTACAGGATTGCAGACCCTGACCATAGTTTATAACTAACTGTATTTAGAAACAATACGTGTGCTCCATAAATTCACTATGTGACATTTCTATTTTTCTTGTAGTTTCACAATATATAATCTGTTCTTACAGTGTGTGCTTAACTAATTCTTTAAAAAATAAAATTTTCTTGCTGTACTGTTTCCTGGTTTTGGGATAAATGCTAGTGCTTACTACAAATAAACTCAGCTTGGATCTCAGTATCCTCACTCCCTCTGACCCTGCCTGGATTAATTCCTACTGCTCCCATTTGTGTTCCTACAGATGGTTTGAGACCCCAAGACTTTTCCCCAGGAAACTAGGATCAATGCTGGTCACGAGCTCCAGCATAAAGATAGATTTTTAAAAATCATTTGTACATGGGGAAAGAAATAGCCTCAGTCTGCTTTATCATATTTTCTTTTACCTTTGATAGGAATTTATGTTAGTCAGCTTTCCATTATTGTGATACTATGCCTCAGATAACTTACATAGAAGACAGGGCTAAAGTCTACTATCCTTTTTAAGGGCGTGCCTTCAGCAGCCAAACTTCCTCCCACTAGGCCCCACCTCTCAGTGGTTCCACCACCTTCCAATAGCACCACAGGTTGACCACCAGGCTTCAATCCATGGAACTTCAGAAGACTCTTGTCCAAAGCATAGAAACAAGAGAATGTAATACACCAGACGTGTGCTCTCCCACTGAGTTACACCTATCCAGTTCCTAACCCACTCTTATAGTGGCATGATGAGAAACTCATTTGCTTGTGGTCAGTGGAAGAAGGGTTTACAAAAGGGGTTTACATCTTTACAAAAGGGTTTACATCTCATACATACATCTAGGTACCCAGAGCTTGTTACTTATTGTGATAGTTCATGCTAGGTGTCAACTTGACACACCTGGTATTAACTAAGATCAGCTGAGACCACCTGAAGAGATTATATCAGCCCTAGATCCCACCAGAACCTCCAGAGATCTCATCGGAACCTCCCAGTAATGGACCATATAAAAGGGACCACAGAATATAGGAAAAAGAGATGCTCCAGGAATGCTCCAGCCATGTGAAGGTCTGCTGTGACTTAGCCTGCCTCCTGCCAGTTTCAGCCAGCCAGCCATGCCATCTCTGCTCTCCGAGGTGTATCTTCCCTCTGGAACCCTAAGGTGAATAAATCTCCCTTTCTCCCATAAGTTGTTTGACTTTCAGTGCTTTCTCACAGCAATAGTAAAGAATAACATTACACCATTATTCCAAGAGCACACACCAAACACACAACCCACCCTTCACACACATATTTCATATAATGAAACTTTTTATGCTATTATTTCTTCCAGTAGTTTTTGAGTTTCAGACCCTGCTTGTAATTGTCTTTCATCTATTCCAAACTGATATTTTGCATATGATGTAAGACAAGGATGCAATTTCCCTCTTGTGCCATTTATGGAAGATATTGTCATTACCACACTGTGTGCTCTTGATACCTTTTATGAAGGTAAGCAGAACGTGCATATACATATCTATTTCTGGGGTGTATAGAACAAAGAACTGGTATATATGTTTTTCAATGATGGCTTGACTGTGCAGGCACGTATCTGCTTTGCCCTGTTTTCTGTTCAAAACAGAGAATTCGTATGTATGTGTTATGCCAGTAGAACATTGTTTGGTTACAATAGCTTTCTTTTAAATTTTTTTAAATTATTATTTATTCAATTGTGTGTATGCATGTGTGTGAGTGTGTGTATGTATAGAACCACGGACGAATTCAGGAACCGCCACGGACCGCCTCCACCTCCTCCTTGTTTACTCTGCCCCAGGATTCACAGACTCCACCCTACCAGGACCAGAAACACAGGCCACCCTTGCTTCCGCCTGGCGTCTATACGTGGGGTCTTAGGATCGGAACTCAAGACCTTCCACCTGCAAGGCAGAGGCTTAACCCCTGAGCCACCTCTCCAGCCCCTGGTTACAATAGCTTTCTAACATTTAGAAATCATCTTTGTTCTTTCTCAAAATTACTGTGAGTATTTGGGGCCTTTTGTGATTAAATAGGTATTTTAAGATTAAATTTTCATTTCTGCCCAGGATGCTGTTAAGATTTTAATACAGATTATAATTTTTGTATAGATAATTTACTATGGGCATTTTTATTCATATTAATTTTTCTAATCCATGAACATGAATCTAGTTGTGTTTATTATGTCTTCTTTGGTTAAATTTATTGTTCTGTACTTATTATTTTCTTGATAAAGTAATTAGGATATTCTAATTCCCTTTTTGAATACTTTACTATAACATCTCTGGTCTTCGTATATTGACTTGAACCTTGCAGCTTATTAAATTTATTTTGTTCCTGAATCTTTATGCCATCCAGTCTTCTGAAGAGATACTTTGGCTTCCTTTTGGGTGTGGGATCTTCCATTCATTTCAGTTGGCTAATTGCTTGATCATGACTTCCAGTACTAATCTAAAGAGAAGTGGCAATAATGGGGCTCTTGCTGTGTTCCAACATAACATAAAGGCTCAAAGATGAAAATATTCATAATAAATATATACAAACCATGAATGTACATACAACTTAAAACTATGTGAATGTGGATTATAAGAACACAAAGCAAGGGAGCATAATGAAAATGTAATGTCCATGATGGTTATGAACTTCAAATAAACACTTATTCATTACTCAATATTCTATACTATTTGTACACATGTATACATAGATACTTATAGCCTCTTCATACAAACTTCAAGATACCATTGACTTCATAGAAAAGAGTGCCACAGGTAAAGAAAATAGGAAAAAATGTATACATTTATACTAACAAAGCAAAATACTATATTATACATCACAAGAGTCACTCTAAGACATAAAAACATTTTTCTCAGACTCCCTTTATTTTTTAATTAAAGTTCAAGAACAGAATAGAATAAATTGGTGTAGAATACTCAATTTTATCAACATATTCTGTCAGCTATTCAGCCAAACCAAAAGTATAATCTGAAAGATACCCTAACTACAGTATAAACTTGTGATTTTCCCAGTTTTTTTTACTTTATTAATCTAGTCACAATTCCATCATAATCCTGTGCATGCTAAGTAAGTAGTCCATAACTCATTCATATCTTAGGCCAGGAACTGTACTGCTAGACTCTATCATGATCTGTTGGAGTCTACACAAGAGGCAGTTCTCATCCTCAAGTGTGGAGTCAGAAAAGGCAACAGAGTCACGTCAATCAGAAATACGTGTGCCAACTGACCTCCCACTGTCCAACACAGAAGTGGAACAAAGACACTGAGGGTCTCCATCTACTTTCTATAGGCATGTGCAGTTGCAGTTCCCTTTTATTAGAGCTGAAAATGTCTTTATGATTTTCAATTTTTACCATTTTTAAGAAAAAGGAATCCTTGTATATACTTTGCTGACATTCATCTCAATATCTGAAAAAAACTGAAAAGTTGGTCTCAGAGTCATAGTCAAACTCCACTGAATTAAAATGACATCACAAGTCAAATGAGCTCTAAACACTAGTAGTATAGAAGCAGTAATTTAGAAGGAATGGAATGTACCATAAATAGGTATATTCCAGATTTTCTTCATTAGTGACAAATGAAAATAAATCAGTAAGTCTTTCCTTAACAAGATTGTTTCAGAAAACCTAGTAGTTAAATTTTCCCTAAGGTCAAACTATTCTTGCTGGTGTATTCTTTACATACGTCAAGATATAGCCATAATTATAGCCAAATGCTGTAGTAGAAGTGTCCAATTTCTGTCAGAAGTCAATGACAATAAAAATATCACTTTTTGCTCCATAAAAGTTCATAAGTTACTCAAGCAGCCCTAGATTTGAAACTCTTGAGTTAAATAATTAATTCCCACAAGGTGTGGACATCCCTGGATTTACTGAGAAAATTTCCCAAAGAACACTTCTATATCTCTAGGTATCAGGCTCAGAAGAGCCCATTTATTGGTAAGGATGTGCTTTCTAGTAGAATACAGGTATTCTGCCTACTCATTTCAAACAACTTTGTCTTGCCAGGTGCCCTGGCACCAATCCTGAGAATCTTGACACTGTTCCTGAAAATCCTGGAATTACATTGACATTTAAATGTCATTAACTACAATGAATTCCCTTGGGACAGAATGTAGCTCAGGGGTAGAGCACATGCATGACATCCTGGTTTAGGTGCGTGGTACCATCAGACAAAACACAAAACAAAGCAGTACATCCTTCCTTAAAAAGAAGGTTAATTTTTTATTATGTGTCAGGCCTCATAAATCATTCATGCTACTAAGTGATTTTCAAAACAACTTCATGAAGCAGATGTTACTGCTCTTGGCTTATATAGACTTGTTTGTTTATTCAGGGAAAAATTGGGTATCATCTGTGTGTTTATTACACAGTAGCTCTCCTGCTAGATTTTATATTTTAGTAGAGAAGTTAGACACAAATCCTTGGGGGATAGGAGGCTGGAAGGACAGCTTAGCAGGCAAAGAACCTGTCTGCAGAGCTGTCCACCAGAATCCCTGGAAGTCCACATGGTGGAAGGACAGAAATAACTTCCAAAAAAGTTGTGCTTTGACCTCCACCCATGTGCCATGACATGCATGCATACACCTCTCCCACCTCTGTCTGTCTCTAAAGTAAGTACATAAATAAGTAAATATTTTAAGAATACATTATGCACTTACAAATTATCATAATTACTTTAAAAAGAATAAGCAAATAATTGGCACTGAGGGTTGAAGGTGGACCTATTTTGTCATGGTTTGAAATGTGTCCCCCACAGTCTCATGTGTTTGGCAAGGTCATGGCACCTTGAGAGGTGGAGCCTTGCTGGAGGAAGGCAGTCACAAGGGGTGAGCCTTGAGGTGGATTAGTCCCACCCTACTTCCAGGAGAAGTCTGCCTTTGCTGCAAGCAGTCTTGCAGCTCTCAGCTTCCAAGATGTCTGTGGTGACTTAGCCTCCTCCAGCTTTGGCCAGCCAGCCATGCTGCCTCTGCTTTGAGAGACTGTACTTTCCCTCTGGAACTGTAAGCTGAATAAACCTCCCTTTCTCCCTTAAGTTGATCGACTTCGAATGCTCTCTCACAGCAATAATTAAGAGTAACCATTACATATTTTAAAAAAATTGGGTTGTCAAGGGAAATAAGTCTAAAGAAGAAATATTTAAGATGAAACTAGACGTATGAAAGGAACCAGTCATGCAAAATGCAATGGAGAGAGTGTTCCAGGCAGAAAGGGCACCCAGAACAAAGGCTATTTGGCAGGAAAGAATGTGACATTAAAAATATTGAGCATCATGTATAAAATTCCCATCTTTATGTTTAAATGTATGAACTACTCTGACCTGTTGTTCAATGGATCTCTAGGACATTATCAATGTGCAAAACTCAAATTCTAGACCTATCAACAGATCCCCTTTCTTCCTGGCAACCATAATTCATATTCCCTCTTCCCTCTCTCTTTGGGTTTAATGTAACCCAGGCTTGCTATGTACTTTCTTTGCAGTCAAGAGAAGCCTGGAATTCCTGATCCTTTTGCTTCTACTCCCTATGTGCTGGGGTTACAGGTGCGTGTCCCATGGCCAGCAGTACAATTCTACTTTGTGCTTTACATGTGTTTGGCTCTTTTAGATGCACAGTGCAGATGGAATCATACAGTATTTGTCTTTTTTGTGACTGGCTTATTTCATGTAGCATAGCGTTTTTATATGTCTAATAGAATTTCATTCTTTTTTGAGGCTGAATAATATTCCATAGTACATATATTACTGAATTTTGTTTGCCCACTTAATCCAATAGCATTCTTTTGTATATATGCACTACTTTTTGTTGAACCATTTATCTGCTTAAGAGAACCCTTGAATTGCTTCTGCCTCTTTCTTATTAAGAATAATTTGCCATGTACATGATATGTACAAGGGTTAGGCTGGCCTGGAACCCTCTTACTTCCGAGCACTGGGATTATAGGTGTGTGCCACCACATTGTAGGTTTAATTTCTTATTGAATGAATGTTTGCATGTTTTCTTTGGAGAAATGTATATGCAAGTATTTTTGCTCATTTAAAAAAAAGTGTGAGCTGAATTTTATGAGTTGTTTGTGTAGTGTGGATATTATTTCTAATTAGATATGATTTGTAAACATTTTATCTGCTACCATAAATTCCCCCTTCATTTTGTTGATTTCTTCCTTTCCTGTATGGGAGTTGTCATAGTTGGGCACAGGTGTCAACTTGACAGTTGAGAGTTTGAGTTCTGGGCATATTTGTGGAGAATTAGTAGTTGAGTTAAGCCCAGAGCGAACCTGAAGGATATTGTCTAGTTGATGGGGAATGCCCAGCCTATGGTGGGTGGGATTATGCCCTGGAATAAATCACAGAGAGCTGGTTGCGAAAGTCGGCATCCTTCTATTCACTTGGCCAGACATGTTGGTCTGGCAAGTAAGGATTGTCCATCTCTCAACCTTTATGTGGTGATGGTGTGGCCAGTTCCCTCTGCCCTGGTGTTGGTGCATGCTCTCCCATCAAGATGGAGTAAGAACTGTAACCAGTAATCATAAGAGAGCATAAACCCCTTGTTCCCTTAAGCCATTTGATGGTCATTTATCAGCAACAATGCAAGTGAAATGCAATAAGAGTTTTACATGTGAGGTCATTCCACTTGTCTGTTTTTGCTTTTGTTACCAATGCTTCTGGAGTTGAAGAAATCACTGCTAAATCCAGCATCATGAAGATTTCCTCTTGAATGTTTGTTTTATATGTTTTATAGTTTAAGTCCTTCATTTTAAATTAATTTTTGTGCATGGTATAAGGTAAGGGTTCAACTTCAATTTTTTACATGTGAACTTCTAGTTTCCCATCACAGAATTTTGACATTTTTGGGAAAAATCTGGTGGCAGAATTGGGGGTAGGCCCAGAACTTGGTAAACAAGGAGAATGGTAGCTGATGAGAGTGGATCATGAGGGATCTTTAGGACATGCCAAGAATCTAGCAACTGGATGGTGACAAACAGATGTATATCTTTAACTTGGGGGTGAGGGAGAAAGAGAGAGGTCTCTCTTATTCCACAGCTTATAAATGGAGGTCAGAAGGCAACTTTCAAAAAAACAATTTTCTTTTTCCACCATGTGGATTTACAGAGATCAAACTCAGGTTGCTAGATTTGAGTATAGACACCTTTACATACTAGTTCATCTTATTGTCCTCAGTTTATACTTTTAAATAATTATAATAAGCATATAATCCAGCAAACACAGAAATGAATATTTCAGATAATTAAAACATGTGTTCATTTAAATACTTATACATAAATTTCATGACAACATTATTTATAATAGCCAATGTTAACAATATAAACAAAGCAATGTTTATCTTTTGACTTACTTATTGTATTTATCTATATATTGGAATGTTATTTGGCCATAAAATAGAATGAAATACTATGTTTAGTTTATTTATATGAAACAGCACAGAATAAGCAAATCTATACACACAAAAGAAGAGATGGGGCATGGAGATAGGAGTTGACTACTAACAGATAGTTTCTCTTTAAGGTTATGAATGTTCTGAAATTGGGTAATGATGTTGAAGGCAGAAAAACATAAAACATCCTACACCCAATGAAGTATACTATTAAGTGATAGATTTTGTCATGTGACATATATTTCAGTTTTAAAATGTTGTAACATTTTATAATAAATAGATTGTGGTGGGCAAAAGAAGGAAAGAAGTCAGAAAATTGGGGATCTGTCCAAATCCCACACTGTTAACGAAGACACCGTGCAGTTTCTAGCCAGGGGTCTCCAGAAACATCCTCAACATGTTTCATGAAGACACTCCTCGGTTAAGAGGCTGCTTATATACATTTTCTGTATGTTGGGCAAACCTTTTTCTTCCATGTGTCAGATAAATGAGGATAAAGATAAGCTCTCCCAACCCGTGGGTATCATAACTCACACCTGTAATCCCAGCACTTAGAAAGCTTAAGCAGGAGGACTGCTCTGAGTTGGAGGTCAATCTGGGATACAAAGGGAGTTCCAGGTCAGCCTGGGCTACAGAGTAAAGTTCTGTCCACTTACTAATAAACACAGGATGTATTAATCAAAGATGATATATGCTTTGGAACTAGGATTCTACTTAGGAAAAGTCTTGGAACTAGGATTCTACTTAGGAAAAGAACTTTTTTGCAACCCTCCTACTATGGCAAGAAAAGATTTTGAGATTTAGAGGACTACGTGCAACTTCTTCATTGAATTAAAGGAAATTTTATTCTCCTTGTGTCTCCAAGGACTGGAACAGAAAGTTGAATATGTAAGGTGGGGCATTTTAATGACTTTCACTTATTGAAATCTATTTTAAAATCCATTCCTCTGGTGGTGGAAAAATACTTTATTATGGGCCTAGAACAGAAATCATCCAAGAAATATGGGACACATGAGATGCTCATAGTCCAGAGTGCTGAGTGCTACAGTTAAGGAGAAAAGCAAGTTGTTTTTCAAGTTTTTTTCCTATAAAGGAACTGAAGATTACAATAAATTTATGAAAAAAAATAATAGCATACACCCTTGGAATCTTTTCCAGTATCTAAGTTGCAAGTAGAATCCAAAAAGATGACCTTTGAGCTCCTCCATCTAGGGGTCCAAACACCCATCACTAGTGTTGCTTCCATTGCCCCCTTTCCCGTCTGTCCAGCTTTCCCAATAATACTGCTCGTGGCTTAAAGATAAGGGACTTGCCCATTTGATATTCCCTTTGCTTTTTTCATGAAAGTGGATATAAATGCCTAGTAGACCAGAATACGAGGAAATATTGTACCTACAGAGGTCCTCACAGAGGTAATAGAAAACTACCAAACAGAAAGATATTGGGAATAAAACAGAGTACTTGGAGGCATTTACGACTGAACTCAACCAGGCAAGACAGCTTTTCACTATTTTTAAGTAATTGGAGCTCTGTCTCAATTATGTGTGTATGATTACAGTATGTGGCCATCTCCTAGGATGATACTAGTTAATCCCTTAATCTCGTTAGAAGAGTCAACTATGCAAATACAAAAATTAACTCAGCACAGTGCCCATCACGATGGAGTGAAGGGCATTGCAGGAGCAGCAAAACTGCAAAAGAACATCAACAAACCACAATCCAGAACTTCAGAGACTCTATATCAACCACATAGAACTAAGCCAGCCTAATCTCCCCCCATCCTGAAGCTCAGGGACATTTGCGGAAGAGGGGGTGGTAAGATTGTAAGAGCAAAAGGATGGGGGGGAGCAATGATTTGAAGAGTCTCCACACTAGTTAGGGCTGAAGCAATCATAATAGGACTTTGCATGTCCTGCGCCATGTCCATCACACTATTGACCTCACAAAGTCTAACATCGGCTAAAGGCACCAAGATCCTTGGAGGCAAGGGATTGACAGCCACAGTAGTGTTCCTATGCTTAAGGGGAACACGAGAAAGGGTTCAGGGAAATGCCACTGGATCCTTGTACGTCATCGGAAAGGAGGACCAAGAGGAGAGTTAGGCATACACAATAAAGGACTCTCTGGGAATTGGGGGGAGGCACTGGGAGATGGGGAGGGAGGGAGGCGGAGCAGGGGGTTTGGAGGGAGGAGGAGGGGGGAGGGAACTGGTCTACCTATTAAGTTTGTATGAGCGGAAATAATAATAAAAAATGTAAAAAAAAAAAAATTAACTCAGCAGCCCTCAATCTTTCCCCTGAGTTCAGACCAATGAACTGGGAAAGTTCCTGGCAAATTCAAGGGCTATATAAGCTTTAAAAAAATAGTATTATTCCAACCTTAAGAATCCAGGATTAGCTTGAGAATGACTTCCCATATTGGCAGTATCAAGAGTATTGATTCCCAGCTAATAAAGTGGTGTAATATTACCCCTGGTCATTATAACTACCTTCCATTATTGCAAGACACAGAAGACCATTAATCTCTTAAATTCCTGAGTGCAGAAAACTAACTCATTTGCTGAGTTTTCCAGGATGAAATCATTTCCAGCAGTACACAAGCCACTCCCTGTATATCAAGGAGAATTCCCTCTATCCAGTTTTATATCCCACTGGTGAAGAGTTTGATGTCTTGGCTCACTACCTCTGACTGGATGCTACTGCCAGGCTGTAAGAAAGCCTGAGGCCCGGGATAGGAGTGCTGGGCACTGAGGCCATCTCCGCCTTGGCTCTTAGCTGCAGTAGCATGGCGACCTGTGATTCCTTTCACATAAAGCTTTGCAAATGACACTTTACTCCTTCCCTGGCGCTTTCTCAGACTGTTCCTTGTCACGAGAGGTCGATGTAAGTTCCATTTCGAGTTCCCCAGCTTTTTTATTCCTTTTTACAGAGTCTCCATGCTCTTCAGTTCTTCCAAAGAACCCCTCTCTGATCTTTTCTTTCCAACTCCCATGATCTCAGTTCTGTTGACTTCTCCAAGGGTTTCAACCAAAGCACTGAATGAAAGACCCCCCCTCAAAACCCGACCTTTAACCCTCAGTTTCATCTGCTTCTGCTTTCTTTTCTTATAGACACTGTTGCCCCAGTCATAGACGTTTCTCCTCATGTTTATGCTCTATGATAATTTTCCATTTCTTTTGTAATAAACCGCCAAAAGTTTAGTGATGTAAGCAATACAGATTTGTTATCTTCAGTTGCAAAGGTTGAAAGTCCGACATGGGTCTAAAGACTACAGAAGCACGTTAGTGAGGTTGTCTTCCTTGGGATGTTGTGCAAGAGATCAGTGTATAAATCCTTTCCCAAAGGCCACTGGGTCCTTGTACGTCATCGGAGAGGGGGGGCCCAGAGGAAAATCAGGCATGCACAAGAAAGGACTCTCTGGGAATTGGGGCGGAGGCACTGGAGGATGGGGAGGGAGGGGGGTGTGGGGGGGAAACAGGGGGTACGGGGGGAGGAGGAGGGAGGAAGGGAACTGGTGTACCTATTTTGTATGAGCTGAAATAATAATAAAAAATGTATTAATAAAAAAAAATCCTTTCCCAGCTTTAGAGATCGCTTGGCTTGCTTGGTGTCTTGGTTCCTTCCTCCATCTTCAAAGCCAGGGAGGCAGAGGTTTAGCCCCTAAGCCATCTTTCCAGCCCAGGTGTGGACTTCTTTAGGGGATTATTGTTCTACCCTCTATTATCTTCCCTGGATATAAATGCTTTTAATTTCTTACTCTTTATTTCAGAGTTAATCATTGTCACAATCAAATAATTTAACATTGTTAAAACCTATGTGTTGTGCTGGAGAGATGGCTTAGGGGTTAAGACTCTGCCTCACAAGCAGAAGGTCCTGAGTTCAAGTCCCAGGTCCCATGTAAAAAATGTCAGGCTAAAAGCTCTGGCTTTAGACCCAGGTGGGTAGGGTCAGGGAACTCCCAGAGTGAAAAAAAAAGCAAAAAACAAAAAACCTATGTGTATATTTTAATTAAGACTATATACAATTTCATATATATAGAAGTTTGGATTTATATTTTCAGAATGAAATCAGAATATTGAATGGTTTTATCTAAACTCGATCTTTATTTTAAATCATATTGTTAGTCCGGGAATTCTAATAAAAAAAAAGCATTGTAACGTCTGACTTTAACCATACTAATAACACATGCCCATTAATTGCATTTCATAGTTATACCTTGAAAAAAGTGTTGCAAATATTTTTAAGATGATCAATAGGGTCTAATGGCACAATATATTTAAAACATTTCTGCATTCCATGTTCATAGCAGCACTGTTTACAATAGCAAAGTCATGGAATCAACCCAAATGTCCAACAGTTGACGAGTGGATAAGGAAAATGTAGTACATCTATCTATACAATGGAGTACTACTCAGCCATCAAAAATGATGAAGTACTGGAATTTGCCAGGAAATGGATGTCATTAGAAACAATTATATTAAATGAAGTATCCCAGACCCAGAAAATTAAGTGCTGTATGTACTCCCTAATAGGTGGCTCCTAATACCAAACCCACCCAGCCTATCTTGAGACACTCATAGGTAAATCTATGTGTTACCTACAGTAATTGCAAGGATTATGAACAGGAGGGATGGGGTTGGAGGGCCACACCAGAAACAAGGAGAGAAGTGACCATGTTACAGTAGAGAAAATAGGCCTCCATCAAGGACTGCAAGAAAGTAATGTGACACCTAGTTAAGTTCACAATTTGTTCCTGATCATTTACAACTAAGGGGGTATGAACTCACCAGAAGGGGAGGGCATATAGTTCGGCAGATTAAAAAGTAACCATTTTGCAAATGGGTGATTGACCCCTCCCATTGCCTAACGCCATATGACCCTGTGATTCCACTTTTGGGTATAAGTATTACATCTACCCTTGAATGTGCTCTTATAATAAGACTCCAGTTTAACAGCTTTCTGTCTCTGGCCAGGGGGTGACATACAGTGCCCATCACGATGGAGTGAAGGGCATTACAGGAGCAACAAAACTGCAAAAGAAAATCAACGAACCACTATCCAGAACTTCAGAGACTCTATATCAACCACCTAGAACTAGGCCAGAGTAATCTCTCCCCATCCTGAAGCTCAGGGACATTTGGGGAGTGTAAGAGCAAAAGGATGGGAGGAGCAATGATTTGCAAGATACTCCACACAAGTTAGGGCCGAAGCAATCATAATTGCACTTTGCATGCCGTGAGCAATGTCAAACACACTATTGACCTCACAAAGTCTAGCATCTGCTAAAGGCACCAAGATCCTTGGAGGCAAGGGATTGACAGCCACAGTAGTGTTCCTATGCTTAAGGGGAACACAGGAAGGGGTTCAGGGAAAGGCCACTGGGTCCTTGTATGTCATCGGAGAGGAGGGCCCAGAGGAGAGTCAGGCATGCACAAGAAAGGACTCTGGGAATCGGGGCGGGAGGCACGGGGGGATGGGGTGGGAGGAGTGAGGGGAGGGGGAGCAGGGGGTTGGGGGGGAGGAGGAGGGAGGGAGGGAACTGGTGTACCTATTAAGTTTGTATGAGCTGAAATAATAATAAAAAATGTATTATAAAAAATAACAAAAAAACATTTCTGCATTAATGATTCACATGTTCTTTTAGAAACTCTACATTAGTGAGGGGCTTTGGCTGCTTTCTGCTTTCTTACGCTTAAAGATGGGGAGCATGCAGGCACTTACCTCCTTGATACACACTGCAAATGCTAATTACTGCAATAATAGCACACCCTTAACAAAGAGAACAATGGAGACAATGAGAAAGAAGCAGGTCACTTTCTTAGGGACTAGTAAAGCCAGATCCTTGCCAACTCTGCAGAGGCTTTCAGAGGGCAAACCATGCTTCGTTTGTGAGTGTGTGTGTGTGTGTGTGTGTTCCTGTGTCACACTCTCACCGATCGATCAGATGTGCAGCATTGACTAAAGCAGGTTTTAGAATTTTTTCATCAGAATTCTTTTTTTTTTTTCCAATCATACAAACGTAAAAGGTACACAGGTCCCCTCCCTCCAACCTCCCACCGCCCTGTGCCCCCCTCCCCTCCCCCTCCCTTCCCAACCCCAGTGCCTCCTCCTCCCATCCCAGGGGCATCCTTTAATGTGCATGCCAAACTCTCCTCTGGGTCCTCCTGGCTCAAAGTAAAGGGAGAAAATGAAAAACAGTACTGCAAAGTTAAATAAAGAAATAAATGAATGAAATAACAAAATGGTAGAATCAATTTACCGCATTACCAATTACACTACCTGTGTGGTTAGGCTGTAATTCCCAGCCCACATAACCTAGGTATAGAGTTGCTCCCATATAACCCTAGCACTTGGGAGATGGAAATAGAAAGGTAAGGATCTCATCTTCAGCCTTATAGCAAGTTAAGTCAGTTTGAACTTTAAACAGTAACAAATATTAAAGCAAAAAAATAGATCAAATATTCCAACTATGCATGCAGAAATTTTGAGAATGCACCAGAAAAAATGAGTTAAACAACTACAGTGTCTAAGACAGTTATTTGTAAGTCTTACGTGAACTGATATGATAAGTGAAAGACGATAATGAGACAGAAGTCATAAGAAACTGGATTGTTTGTTTTAAAAAAAACAAGTGAATTTCAAAACCATGATTATTGCAGAAAAGAAATGCATATATAAAATTGCATTATTTGGGGCGATCTAGTCCCTCATGGCCCTCTAGTGCCATGAGCTCTGTTTTATTTCTCCTTCTCATGGAGGCGCCCTAGCTCCTCATGGCACTCCACGTCTGGAGTCCGTGAGTTCCAACCTTTCTCTTTTCTAATAAACTCTACCTTAATCCTCAAAAAAAAAAAAATTGCATTATTTGCATAACACAATCCCAAACAATTTCAAAGATAAACCTGTAGTGTGTAGTTAGCCAAGGAAAACTTGAATTGGAAATTTATTGAAATGGAAATTTATTCATTGACACAAAACAAGTATAAGATAAAAAATTACTAATAAATTATAAATAACAACATTTTAGTTAATGAAAAGATTGATCAAGAAAATGTAAAATCAAGATTTGGAAGACTGTATTTGTAAGAAATTTTTGATATAAGACATTTAGAATTACGAGAAATTCTTAGTAGTCAGTGAAGGTATTGGACAAGCTAATTGACAAAAGCAAATATCTCATGAAGCGCAATATACACAGGAATAAGAGCAAACAAATGGAGAGTGAAGTACTGACTGTCTGAATCCTATCATTAGACTATGGCTGATTATTAAAATATAATTTAAGCTCACAATGAAACATTATAACATGGCTTGAAGAATGACAGCACTCATGGCTGGTGAAGATACAAAATGACTGGCATCCTCACATAGTACTAATAATACTGTAAAGCCCATAATTACTTTGGAAAAGAGTTCTTGATGGCTTAATGCCGAGTAACATGTCAAACAGGTACTGGCCAAAAAGATGTGAACATATATGTCCACAAACCTCTGTACAAAAATGTTTATATGTTTTTTAATTATTTTTTATTTTTATAGTTTTACAAACATGATTAGTGGTTGTCCCTGTCCTCCCTCATTTCCCCTTTCCTACCCTTCCCTCCTTTTGTCAATTCATACCTCTCCTTCCTGCCCTCCTGCCTGTCTGCTTCTGTGGGCCCCAGGGTTCCCTGTGGATTGTCTGTTATATTAAGGGCTTATGCCTCTGTGACAGATCAGAAGGCCCTTCCTTAGGTAGAACGACTGAGAGGGGCACTCCCTTTTCACCTGTTTAGCCCTAGCCCCTAAGATTCACCCTGCATGTAATTATTTCTTCTGAGTTTAAATACCAGACAGTAAACCTCCACTTAAACACTTCTCATATTGTCTTTAGATAAAAAAAAAATCTCAACACCCAAAAAAGAGGCAGCCTAGTGCAATGGGAGAGCAGTGAAATAGACAACAATCATCCAGAGTGTAAAGTATCAGTGACCCTAACACCTTGAGTTGTCAGCCAGAATCAGGTTAATGTGATTCCATCCTAAGGCTCAGGAAATCTTCTGGAAGAGGGGGCAGAAAATTGTAGGGGGGGAGGTCCACTGCTGGTCAGGTCATTCCACCTAAGAAAGGGCTGCTGCATCAGGAACACACTGCAATGAGACTTATCCTCAATAGATCTGCAAATGGCTGAAAAATATTTATAGTATTTTCTAAGAAAATGTTCAAAGCTAGAATCATAAAATATTTATCAACAGAAGACTAGAACAATTAATGTTTTATTCATACTACTGGTTACTAGTCAGAAAACTTAAACTGAAATACTGACCTATAAAACATCCACATTAAGAATAAATCTCACAAATTGTGTTATTAAATAAAAATTGACATAGAATATATAATTTTATAGGCCCATTGATATGAAGCCCATATGACATGAAGAGTGTCTGTGATTGCTAGAAAGGGACATGGAGAAATATTTTGGATAGGGAAAATGTTTTATAGTTTGAAGTTTGAAATCATACTTTGTGCTTTTCATCTTACTATCTCAATTATCACAATTACAAAAGTCAAATTTGGAAATTCTGATACCAAAAGAAATATTGCAAATTGCAATGAATTATGAAATATTCATATTAATTTATGATAAAAGATACACAGCAGAAAGCAAATAAATATCTTATTTTTTATTTAACAATAATATACTTGAGAAAAACATATTTCCCTAGAAGGATATGTGCTTTTTCTGAATATCATCTTTTCATCAGCTGGCTGGAGCTTGCAAGCAGAAGGTCCTAAGTTTGAATCACAGGTCCCATGTAAAAACACCAGCAGAAACCAAGGAGGCCTGTACTTCTGACCCTAGTGGGCAAAGCCTGGGAAATCCCAGAGCAAAGCAAGAAGGAGGCAGAGGAATTTTGGATGATTCCTGAAATCACCCTAAGCTAGCATAATACTTTGGCTGCTGTGAATATTTATGTGACAAATATGTATATGCATGTATAAAAGAGTATATTGTAAGTATCCTCACCATAAGCATGTGTGCACACTTGCCTGAGCACACACAGAGACTCACACTGGTGATCGATTTGTTAATTAACTTGATTGTACAAATAACTTAAAACATACGTATATCAAAGCACGTTGTAGGCCAGACTAATCTCTCCCCATCCTGAAGCTCAGGGACATTTGCGGAAGAGGGGGCGGTAAGACTGTAAGAGCAAAAGGATGGGAGGAGCAATGATTTGCAAGATTCTCCACACTGGTTAGGGCCGAAGCAATCATAATAGGACTTTGCATGCCCCACACAATGTCCAACACACTATTGACCCCACAAAGTCTAGCATTTGCTAAAGGCAACAAGATCCTTGGAGGCAAGGGATTGACAGCCACAGTAGTATTCCTATGCTTAAGGGGAACACAGGAAAGAGTTCAGGGAAATGCCACTGAGTCCTTGTATGTCATCGGAGCGGAGGGCCCAGAGAAGAGTCTGGCATGCACATTAAAGGATTCTTCAGGGATTGGGGGGGGAGGCACTGGGAAATGGGGAGGGAGGGGAGAGGGGAAGGAGAGCAGGGGGGTGGGGGAGAGGAGGAGGAAGGAGGGAACTGGTGTACCTACTAAGTTTGTATGCTGTACCTACTAAGTTTGTATGCGCGGGGGTTGGAGAGGTGGCTCAGGTGTTAAGCCTTTGCCTTGCAGGCAGAAGGTCCTGAGTTCGGATCCAAGACCCCACGTATAGACGCCAGGCAGAAGTGGGAGCGGCCTGCATTTCTGGTCCTGGTAGGGCGGAACCTGTGAATCCCGGGGCAGAGTAAACAAGGAGGAGGTCCATGGTGGTTCCCAAGTTCGTCCGTGGTTCTACACACACATACATACACACACAAGCACACACGCACAATTGAATAAATAATAAAAAAATTAAAAAAGTTTGTACGAGCGGAAATAAAAATGTTATAATTAAAAAAAGCACGTTGTGCATCATGAGTATAGAAAATTTATATTCACTAATTTGATCTCAATGAAGGCAGAAATGTAGTCACATGCTTATGTCTAAAGCCAAGTGTTTTGAGTGAAAAATTATCCAAATTTACAAATAATCTAAATTATTGTAGCATTAAATTGGACTTGTTTTAACAACTAAATAGTCTATATCTAATTTAAAAGGAGATAATATGGGTCTGGAGAGGTGGCTCAGGGGTTAAGCCTCTGCCTTGCAGGCAGACGGTCCTGAGTTTGGATCCTAGGCCCCACGTATAGCCAGGCGAAGCGCGGGCGGCCTGCGTTTCTGGTCCTGGTAGGGCGGAGCCTGTGAATCCGGGCAGAGTAAACAAGGAGGAGGTGGAGGCGGCCCATGGTGGTTCGCGAATTCACCTGTAGTTCTACACACACACATACACATACACACGCACAATTGAATAAATAATAAAAAAAATTAAAAGGAGATAATAAAATATTTAATTTTTAAATTAAAAAGAATTTTTTCATCAGAGAAGCCTCCATAGCTACTTTCTTGAGCAGGAAAGAGTTTCAAAGGTATCTGCTACTATGGAATCTTACATCTCAGCATGGTCCCTGTTGATTTTTTTTTTTTTTTGCAATTGTTTAATGTCTTCTATGTGACTGTCATGCTGCATGTATGCCTTAATTTCTACCACGTTACCAGCGATGGATATTAGACTCTTCAAGTATTTGTTGGATTTAATAAAATCTTGCGTTTCGTGGGTAAATGCTATGGTTTGTCACTCTCGCCTCCTGTATTCCTACATTATTACTCTGTTGATAGAGGACTCCTGTACTTTGGTGCAGGAAAAACTACAACCCAATGTCACCTGCCTCTGGGTGAAATCTAAATTATTAATCCCAGCAGTGGAGAGAAGATGCAGAAGACAGCGCAGGACCACGCAGCTAGTGGCAGCCGGGCGGCCCCACGCACCCTCCGTCGGCCGCACAGCGCAGACTCGGGAGGCGGCCACAGCACGTAGCCCCGCCCAACTCAGGGCATCGGCCCCTTCCGCCCGGACTCCCGGCCGAGGCCCCGCCCATTCCCGCCTCAGGTTCACTAGCGCGCGGCGCGGGAGAGCTAGCCGTGGGCGGGAGACCGGAGCATCCCAGCCAATCAACTGTCGGAAAGGAGCCGCAGTGTCCAATGAGCTGCTGGGATGGTCTGGGCGGCTGTCCAATCACAAAGCTTCGCACCCGGATATGGTTCCTGTGTTCTGACCGCAGCCGGGCAAGCCTCCTGGGCGCTGTGCACGTGGGGCGCGGCCGGAGGGTCCACGGAGAGGGCGCGTGCGCATCACGCTCGGCCTCGCGCTCTCGGGGGCCTGTGGGAACGTCCCGCCGGGTTTTGAGTGGGGGAGCAAATCCAAGTGGCTGTTCCGCGGTGGCCAGACTTCCTCGTGCAGTGTCCCGCCTCTCAGATGCCACCTCACCGGGAATAGTCCCGAAGGCAACGCGGTGCAGCATGAATCTCCTACCCAGAAGCTCCAAGGAGTTTGGCTCTGTCGACTATTGGGAGAAATTCTTCCAGCAGCGAGGAAAAAAAGCGTTCGAGTGGTATGGAACCTACCTGGACCTGTGCGAGGTGCTTCACAAGTACATCAAGCCCAGAGAAAAGGTGAGGCGGGTCGCCGGGATGAGTTGGAGGGGAGGGGGTGCTACACGGACATGCATGGGTCGGGGTTCCCGGCAGCACTCAGATTAAAAGACAACTTTGAAATAGCCTGTTCGAGGTTTTCAATTAAAAGCTCATCCTTGAAATAATCCTTGGGCAGTCCAGCACTGCACGCATGTGCTATACCCTGGGCATCCCTGTGGAGTAGCACTGTCAGGGTTTACGGATAGATGTTTACTAAACAGATAGATGTTTATTAAATGCTCACTGAATTCCAGGCACGGTGGCCAGCCTCCAAGAGCAGGATCAGAACGGCACAGACCCTTTACACGTTCCCCAGATGCAAAGTGACATAGTCTCTGTTAGGTTTGGTAGAGATACGGTTGTATTGGAGGTAGAGAAGAAAACGAATGGCTTTAAGGAAGGCTTCACATACTTAGTTTTACGTTGTGTGCTCAGTCCTTCAGTTCTCGGTAAACTCAGGTGAGAAATCACCACTTTCACAGATATGGGTGTTGCAGATCATGCATGTAGTCAAATGGAGATTTAAACTCAGGCCTGACTGGCCACTAAGGTTATTTTTCCTTCTCATCAAACCATGCTTTTCCAGTGGTGGTGACATCAGAGCAGAGTGGGAGATTGCCCCACAGATGGGGAGACAGCAATCTGGAGTTCAAGTTACATGTCACAAGCTGGAATCTGTGGTGGCTGGGAGATGCAAATCCTCATGAATTGTGAGAGGAAGCCAAAAGCAAGAGTGACAAGAGGAGACGAGGAAACGGGTGGGACAGGTTAGATTTCTAACAGTAAAACAAGGGATTGCAACTAGGGCCTTTGGCAACTTCCTATTAGTTCCTGAAATACACAATTATTTTTCTCATCCAAGTACTAATAACCAGGCCTGGTTCTGTTTAGCTTCAGATGAGATCATGTATGACTGTAGACATGCTGGTGTATTTTGGCATCACAAAGTCTGTTCTTGTATCATTTATACAATAGCAAAATCTTGTTTCATGAGTGAATCCTCCCCTCGAATGTCCAACATTTTGTCATTGCACTATGATATCAGTAAAGTTCATGTAAGAGTCAAGTTAAAACACTCATAATAACTTAAATAAGTTTATGATTTTGACTTTGACTGCACTCGTAACTGTTCAGGGCCATAGAGCATACCCCCCTGTATCAGCAGTGTTTCAGGACTGCCTGTAATTGTTGTCTTATGGTAGTTGTATCTTCTGAGAACCTGCAGCAGCCAAGGTGAGACTTGTGTCTTTGAAGCACCTAAAGTACATTTCTTTGCCTTAATTGTCTTTTGTATATGATTTTCCCCGCTGTAGGTGCTTGTGATTGGGTGTGGCAACTCGGAGCTGAGTGAGCAACTGTATGATGTGGGCTATCAGGATCTAGTGAACATTGACATCAGTGAGGTTGTCATCAAGCAAATGAAAGAACGAAATGCCAGCCGACGGCCCCAGATGAGCTTCTTGAAGATGGACATGATGCAGATGGAGTTTCCTGACGCCTCCTTCCAGGTGGTGTTGGACAAGGGCACCCTGGATGCTGTCCTGACAGATGAAGAGGAGAAGACCTTGCAGCAGGTGGACAGGATGCTGGCCGAGGTGGGCCGTGTCCTGCAGGTGGGCGGTCGCTACCTCTGCATCTCCCTGGCTCAGGCTCACGTCCTGAAGAAAGCAGTGGGTCACTTCTCTCGGGAGGGGTGGATGGTGAGGGCGCACCAAGTGGCCAGCAGCCAGGACCGGGTGTTGGAAACAGAGCCTCGGTTCTCACTGCCTGTCTTTGCCTTCATCATGACCAAGTTCAGGCCAGTCCCTGGTTCTGCCCTTCAAATCTTTGAGCTGTGTGCTCAGGAGCAGGGCAAGCCTGTGCGGCTGGAGAGCGCTGAGCAGCTGGCCGAGGCAGTGCGGGAGCGGCAGCAGTATGCCTGGCTGTGCGGCCAGCTGCGCCGCAAGGCCGGGCTGGGGAGTGTGTCTCTGGACTTGTGCAATGGGGACACGGGGGAGCCACGCTACACCCTCCACGTGGTGGACAGCCCCACTGTGAAACCATCGCGGGACAGTCATTTTGCCATTTTCATCAGTGAGTTGGGATTGCTCCCTCTCTTTCCCTGGAGGGGCTGGCTTGTAGGGGCTGGGGCTGGGCTTTGGGGCTTTGGCGGATGGGTATGTCCTGGCTGTTTCCATCTTTAGAGAATGCTATTTCCACAGGGTTAGATGAGCCAAGGCATGATGAGGGGGGCAGTAGTAGCTCTGCAGCAGCCTGATTAGATTTGAGCATACTCCTTTCATCATTCCTTCTAAGGGCTTGAAGTATGACAGCGGAAGGCAGGAGAGAGTAGATATAAATTCAGGTCCAGCACAAGGACTGCTGCAACCAAAGCCGATCTAGTTGGCTCCAGGTACGGTTTCTAGGCCCAGGCTTCTCAGCTGTGAACTATGAGACCCATGCAAGTTCCTCTGCAGAATTGACAGTGGCGGTGCAGGGTAGTAGCCAACAACGAGTGCTCTGCAGCAGACTGTGGATTTTAGTTCTGGCTACTTTCCTGGTGGTGTGACATTGAACAAGTTACTTTTTTTTTTTTTTTTTTTTTCCTGTGCCTTAGTTTCCTTATAAATAAAATGGGTTTGTTATTCTCTTATGTAGCGCGAGAAATGTAAAATAATTTCTCTTAGAAACCATGCCTGGCATGCAATAAGGACTTTAGGAATGTTAGCTTTCATTTTTGGAAGATATAAAGGATACCAGGTTTACTTTAGTAAGGATCGAAGGATGGAGAGAGTTTGAGGACAGAAGAAAATGTGACAGCCCTAGACGGTTGCAGGGTGCTTATGCTAGAAATGTGTTTCCTGGAACTGAACTCTCTCAGTTGGTCCTAACTGTCCATCTGTGGCAACAATAGGGGCATGGGGCTGGGCTAACTGCCTGGGTTGGAGTCCCAGATTAGCATGTGAACTTAGACAAATAATACAACTTCTGTGTCTGACTTTCCTCATTGTAAAAATGAGAAAAATAGTACATTCTTCTGGGATGCTGTGAGAATTCCATTAGTTGATGCTTGCAGATAGCTTGGGATTTGGCTTGGCATGGAATAGGCATTATTGTTATTGCTGCTTTTCCTAAAGCACTAGAGGTCTGCCTGTCTCCCTGCGCTTTACAGATGTCCACATTTTTATCACCCTTGACCCCGCTTCATGTCTGGTAGGCTGCTTTGCTCTAAAATGTCATGTGCTAGGGAACTGATTGTCAGTGGGTTTCAGGAAGGAAGCTGGTTTGGTCCTAGGCAGTGGCTGGCTCTCTGCCATGTGGACTGCATTGGATGTAGGGCCTCAACGCTGTTCCCCAGGACTCCCTATAACCAAGCCTGTCTTTTCCAGTCCCCCAGGGCCGGGAGACCGAATGGCTCTTCGGCATGGAGGAGGGCCGGAAGCAGCTGGCGGCTAGCGCAGGCTTCAGGAGGCTGATCACGGTGGCTCTTCATCGAGGTCAGCAGTACGATGGTATGGACAGCATTCAGGCTGAGCTGTCGGCCAGAGTCATGGAGCTGGCCCCTGCGGGCATGCCTCCCCAGCAGCAGGTAATACAGCCTTGGCAGCAGCTGTTACCGCTTCCTCTAGCAACCAGGGAGGCGGAAGGACCCTTGGAAAAGCAGAGACTAGGGAGGGTAACAAATGAGGACAAAATATAACAGATGACACAGATGGATGACGTGGCCATGAGGAAACTCATTACTTTGTATGCTAAACTGAAATAATTCATAAAAAGACAGCTATAACCTATGACCCTGGTCCTGAAAGAAGTTGGCAGCTAAGTTAAATGCACGTAGGCAAAGGGAAGAAGATAAATATTTGGTATTAGTAAGAACCTCTGTAGGGGTCAGGGACAGAACTTATCCAGCATGTGCGAATCACTGGATTCAGTTCCTCGCACTGCTAAAAGTCAGAACAAAATCCAAACTACTGTAATTTCTGTCTGCTGCCCTTGTGTGTCTCACTTTTGATAAGAGCATGCTTGGGTGTTTCTTATGTCTCAAAACTATCATTATCTGAGGATATAAAAGGGAAAGGACCAAAACAGCTCATTTCACAATATTAACACTGCTGGGAAGGAAACAAGAGTTATGCCAAAAAAAAAAAAAAAAAAGTATTATGTCACTCTGATCACAATAAGTGAATATATTTTTTAATTTTTTTTTTTAGCTTGGATTTGTGTATGTGGATACTTGTGCCACAGCACACATGTAGAGGTCAGAGCACAGCTCTTAGGAGTCACTTTTCTCTTTCTACCATGTTGGTTCTCACTTTTTTTGACAGGTGGGAAAGCCAAGGTTTTTAGAGGGAGGGTGTAAGAATATCAGATGTAAAAATCAAATCCTGGTCCTGCCCACTAGGCAGATGAATGTGTTTGATTCCTGAGAGACCCTGGGTTTGCTGTCCATCAGAGAGAGTCTGGAGAGCTTCATATGTGATCTCTCTCCATTAATAAAACTTCAAAGCCAGGAATTATTGGTGATTAATAAATACAGTTAGATCTTTAAACATAGGAAAAGATGGGAGGTAAAGTTTAGGGAAAAATACTAAGGCACAAGAAAAGGGGGTAAAAGATAGAATTTGGGGAAGGGAGAAATTTTTCTAGATTAAGAGTGGGTTCTCTTGGATTTTGTTGCCTCTGTTGTATTCCTGATTTGTCTTATAGGTATGCCCTTTCCTGAGGGTTCTCTCTACTTTATGTTATTATCCCAGATCATTGGGAGCTCTTTCTGAGCTTACTAATGAGAAACACCCATGTTTTTCTGGGAATGCACAAAATCCAGATCATTAGTGGTTTGGGAGTCTCTGTATATTCGGTGTGTTTTCAAAAAGTGAGCTAAACCCTTTGAGATCTGTCCAGAGGCCCCACAAAGCACTTGAGGGAATGGCAGGCCTTTAGAGTTTTGTCCAGCCTTGGAAGTCTTGCTCACACAAGAGGAGCAAGCACAATGTCTTATTTCTTAATTAAGCTGGTGTTTTGCTACTTTTCTGGCTGTCCCTTCAGGTGCCCTTTCTCTCTGTGGGCGGTGACATTGGGGTCCGAACTGTTCAGCACCAAGACCGCAGCCTCTTGAGTGGTGACTATGTCATTGAGGATGTGCAAGGGGAAGACAGGCGATACTTTCGGAGACTGATCTTCCTCAGTAACAGGAACGTGGTGCAGTCCGAAGCCAGGCTGCTGAAGGATGCATCTCACAGAGGTGAGGATCAGACCCGGGTGGGCGTGGCACGGACTGTCATTTTGGAGTAGTCAAGAAGAACTGGAAGTTTGGCCCCGCTGTATGGTCTGAGTCCCTGTGACCAGAGGCCCAAGGCTCTCAGCTGTCCTTGCTCATTATATCGGCTCTTAGGATGCTAGTTGTGATAAGCAGAATAGAGACATATGTTCTCTTGTGTAAAGCCTGACCTGCAATAAAAAGGAGTGGTAAAGCCAAATTAGTTTAATTATTGCTTTAGTGCCTTCAGTTTATAGTGGCTATGGAAAGGCTCTGACCTCCATGAAGTGAGCCAGATGCTCAGGTTGCAGGTGAGCCCTGCCATCCTCTATTACTTGTCTCAGTTCCTTGTCCTGCATTCTTGAACAGAACTATATGTGAGAAAAGAAATGCTTAATGTCTGAGCTTCCAGTATGCTAACCCGTGACTGAATAGCTGTAGAGTATGGAATGTGACTGGTTTTCATTTCATTTTATGTCTGTCTTTGTGTGTATATGTGTGTGTTGTAGGGAGGTGTATGTGTATGTATATGCATGTTTGGATGTGTGTGGGTACATGTGTGTGTGGAGGCTAGAAACTGACGTCCAATGTCTTTTTTTGATTGTTCTCCACTTTTATTCTCAAGGCAGGGTCTCTGAACTGGACTCAGAACTTGCCAGTCTGCTAGACGAGCTAGCCAGCTTGCCTAGGGGCTTCCCTTTCTTTGCTTTCTGAGTGCTGGAATTACAGGTGTCCTCACACTTTTGGGACAAGTGCCTTATCCAATGAGCTATCTCTCAGACCTTTTTGTTTTCGCTCAAGGATGAATATAATTTAAATTTTACAATTTATTTATTGTCATGATTATAAATGTTGTAGTGCAGAGTAGGCAAACAAAAATAAGCAAGCACTTTTCCCCCATTTAACCAGATGCAGTTTTTTGCCTTTTTTTTTTTTTAAATGATATACAGATTGACTTGATTCATTAACTTGAGTTAAAAGTTGGCAACAGCAAATCTTTGTATTAGATTCTTCCATAGCCACTCTAAGCATCATAACTATGAACTGTGTCGTGAAGTGGTGTTCATGTCAATTTACTTGAAGCTTTCATGTATTAATCAGATACCTCTTGTTACGGCAGAAACTGTTAAAAGCTGTCTTCTTTGTGAACCCAGGCCACCAGCAATCATAACTACGTAAAAATATAACCATAATGGCTCAGGGGCTAAGATTCTGTCTGCCTCAGAAGCAGAAGGACCTGAGTTTGGATCCCAGGTCCCATATAAAAATACCAGGCAGAAACAGCGGCAGCCTGCATTTCCAGCCCTGGTGGGAGAGACTGGGAAATGCAAAAGGAAGTAGAAGCAATCAATGCAGGATGATTACCGAAGTCACCCTTGGTCCTTTACAGGGACACATGGTGCCCTCTGATACACACACACACACCCGCGTGCACGTAAAAAAAAACAAAAAAAAAAAGTACGTACATACATACATACAAACAAACAAACAAACAAACAAAAATATAGCCGTGCTCCCAAGCATTGATTGAAACCATTGTGCCTGGATCCCTTTTCAGAGCATTAGTTCCCTAAGAGGAAAAAGAGATCCCCAATCAGTTGTTCTTGTGAACAGTGAACCCCCATGATTAGTGTATGTCATGTCTTTGCAGCAGAAGTCAGGCAACTCTAATCATCCTTCCCAGTTTATTATTATTTACACCCAGGCTATACTTAAAGCTAATTCTGGACCATGTATTTCAACGGTAACCCCAAGAAATCATTCAACTTCAGCACACCAAATTCCCACAAGATGCCAGAGCAAGAAAGAAATCATGTTTTAGAGAAAAACTTCTAGGAAAAAACAAAACTTTTTACTCTCATTTTACTTCTCAAATTACATCTCTTTTTACTCATCAAATCCCATGATTATATTCACGGTTTTAGTTGGCAAAATCCAGTCTTCTCAATTTCCTGATGTGAGGAATCCATTCTCAAGGTGACATGCAAGGTGAGGAATTCTCAAGGCTTTTCTTTGCCATGGCCAACAAACTCGTCCTTCAATAGGAATCTTTGTCTCCTTTATTGCTTTTTGAATACTGTGTTGGTAGCGTTAGAAGAGGTCAGTGCGTGGGTCCCTAGAGCCTTCCCTTCCAGGGACTTCTCCGCAAAGTGGTGATTTCCGTATTGATCATTCTGCATGTCTGCAAGTCTCCCCAACGCTGTTTATAGTGAGGGCAGCGGCTCCCCAGGCCTTTTAAAATTTGTTTTTGTTTTATGTATTTTTTTGGGGGGTGGGGGGAGGGATGGTAGGTACAGGGGATCGAACCGAGGGTGTCATGAGGCAAGCCTTTGTGTATTTTGTTTAGAGGCAGGATCCAGGCAGGCCTGGAATTTACTGTGTAGCTCAGGCAAGTCTTGAACTTGTAGCAGTCCTTTTTCCACAGCCTTGAGTACCAGGAATATAGGTGTGTGTGGGGGGGGGGTCACCATACTGGTTTTCATTTTAATGGGTTTATGTTTAAATTCAAATGACCACAGATGGCTAGTGCTACAGTGAAGATCCAGGTCTCTTGAGATCTCACCTAAGTGTGTCCCAAATGACACGCAAACATCTCACTGGTGGTGAAGTCAGTAGTTCATTTTTCCTGTGTTTATATGTATTATTATAATCAATTCTTTAAAAAAAATGTATAAAGTAAAAAAGTAAGACCAGACGTGGGTGCCCACCTGTGAGCCCAGCAGGGGTGAGTTTGGAGCCATCCGGATCTACACAGCAAACTTTTAGGCCCAGCGAGGACTACAGAGTGAGAGTTTGTTTTTTAAAAAAAAATAAAAAAGCTTCGGATGATAACCAAATGCCCTTGTCTGCCCTTTCTCCAGTGTAACGTCCTTTCAGACACAGAGATCACAGATTCTGGAGAAGAATCTGAGGTTTTGTTTTGTTCTGTTTTTTTCTGATTTCCAGTCATTCCTTTGCCTAGCCGTGCATGCCGTCCTTACAGTAAGGCCCTAAGATGAGGGTGGATTGAGACATCAGAGTCTAGAGGTCATGGATTGTCCTCAGCAGGCGCGTTCTCAATTTTCTGTGCCACGTCCCCCTGGCCCGGCACACCCACACTTGCTGTCCTTCTAGCCTGTCATTTAGTCATGCTGGCTCCAGGTCCCTTGGGTCTCAGCCCACTGCGTCGGAAAGCCATTGAAAAGAGAATTTTGCCCTCTGCCGTTGGGTTTCCAGGTTTTTGTCATGGTTAGGGTGTTTTACTTTCTTGGCAATCCTTTCTTCCTGTGGGAGGAATGGCCTCCATCATGGAGTACAGAAAGCAAAGCTGACACGAGTGATTCACCGGCTCTGAAAAGCAGCCTTAGCTGCACATGCGTCCCTGATGCAGGGAAATGCATGTAGCTTCCTTGGGATCAAAGGCAGCTGTTTAGCAGGAGCAGCCAAGGGAGTAGGGAACGCTAGAAGGACCTTTGTCAGGTTTGCCCCTCCTGTGATCTTTCCTGTGGGATGGTGGGCACACTGAGGTAGCAGGTAGAAGAGGGCCCACCTGGAGGCTCGCTTCTGTCTGTGCCACCTGCCCGCAGTGTCATTTACTTGGTACTTCAGTTTTCTCATGGGCCAAGGAGCAGAAACAGGGTCATTAGAGAAGCTCAAAGAATAAGATGTTCTGTTACAATAATTAGCACCAAGGAGGTAATTAGTAGCTCTACATTTTCTGTAAAAGCATTTATGAATTGAGCTGGGGAGATGGCTAAAGCCATTATTGCACAAGCAGAAGGACCTGAACCCAGATCTGTGGGTCCCATGTAAAAAATGCCAGGCAGTTTGGCAGTGTCCTATAATTTTGACCCTGGAAGGCACAGCCTGGGAAACCCCAGAGCATAGCAATAAGATAGAAGAGTAGTCCCGGATGATTCCTGATAGCACCCTTGAACCTCCACAGACACACATACACACTGCGTGTGCATGTGCAAAAAAACCCCCCAAACCAAAAAACTTTATGAGTGAGTTTCTCCTGTTAGCGGCCTAACTTCTCTCAGAGAGGAGCTCCTAGGACCTTCTCTGAGTTTTGCTAGGCTTTAAATGTGCTTCTGACCGTGTCCCTTTTCTGAGTCTCTTGAATTTGGTGTGGTGTGCACTGATTGTGGAAATAACCATCTCTTTATGGAGAGGGACTGATTTATAGAGTTTGTCAGTTCCTGTCGTACAAATACTCCCTTCATGACCAACTTCAGGCTATCAATATGAGTCAGCCTGTTTGCACAATTTTTGCGTCTGTAACAGCTGTTTCTCCCACATCTGTTCAAGCCACTATAGTATACCACCACCCGTATCCCATAATTCCCAAGGCCTTGTGTCAGAAATACAGGATTAAATTGGTGTTACTCTTTCTCATTTAGCCCAGAAGAAACGGAAAAAGGACAAGAAGAAACAGCGACTTGGTGGTTCCTCTGAGGACATTCCTCCTGCCCCAGGACAGCCCATCGACAAGAGTTACCTGTGCTGCGAACACCATAAAGCCATGATTGCTGGTCTGGCCCTGCTGAGAAACTCTGAGCTCCTCCTAGGTGAGAGAACAATGCCTGCCGCAGCAAGAACACGTGAGATCGCAGGAGTGAGTGGGTCGCCCTGACGCTTAGACAGGGACTGCAGACTGACAGATGCCTAGGGATGCCCGTCTTTGCCATCTTGACTGTGTTCTAAAGTAACGAGCAGCCTTGGAACTTGTCTCAGTTTGTCATCTTGAAATGGCTTTCTGTGTTAGTGTATTTTGTTTTCTTCTGACTGTTATGTTTTAGAATTAAGGTATAAAGTATATTTAGTGAGGTATATGAAGCACATAGATTTTAAATCATAATTTTTAAAAGTTAGGGATAATTTTAAGTTATTTATGTTAACTGTGATGGTATATTTAAAAATCACATCTCTAATGCTTTGGAATAATGTGTGGTTGTTAGTAGTGCCCTTACTTGAGCACAAGATGTAATTCTTGAATTTTTTAAAGAAATGTCTTTTTATTTATGGCTTGTGGAAGGATACTTGCCTAGCGCATGAAGGGATATTGGTAAAATTTTCTCCCCTCCCTCCCTCCCTCCCTCTCTTCCTCTCTCCTTCCCTCCCTCCCTCCTTTCCTCCCTTTCTCCCTTTCTTTCATCTCTCTCTCTCTTTCTCTTTCTCTCTCTGTACCATAGTGTCCCTTTAGAGGTCCAAGGGTGAAATCCTGGAGTCTTTCTAGGTTACTCTACCTCCTTTTTGCTTTGCTCTGGGGTTTCCCAGGCTCTGCCTTCCAAAGTGGACAGTGCAGGCCACCACCATTTCTGTCTGGCAGTTTTTAATGTAGGTTCTGGGATCTGAGCTCAGGTCTTCTACTTGTAAGGCAGAGTCTTAACCCCTAAGCCATCTCTCCAGTGAAAATTATTTATTATAATTGTGTGCTTGTGTGTGTGTGTGTGTACGTGTACGAGCATGCTGTGGTGTGTATAGAGGACTGTGTGGAGTGAGTTCTCTCCTTTTATGGTTCTCTCCACTTTCATATGGGTTCTGTGAATCAAACTCAGGTCATCAGACCTGTGCAGCGAGTACCTCTACCTACCCAGACAACTCACTGCCCCTTGGACGTCCTATTTTATCCTCCCTGAAGTTGTTTCAAGAATTCATAGTGGCTAAGTAAGTCACTCTTCTTTTGTTTCAGAGACTCCGTTGACATTACTGGTAGTTGGCCTAGGTGGAGGTAGCCTTCCCCTCTTCGTTCACGATCATTTCCCAAAGTCTCGCATCGATGCCGTTGAAATTGACCCTTCCATGCTGGAAGTGGCCACCCAGTGGTTTGGCTTCTCACAGAGTGACCGGATGAAGGTACACATTGCAGACGGCCTGGACTACATTACCAGCCTGGCAACAGAAGGTACTGCTGCCGTGGGAACATTGTGGGGGGTATCAGGGAAAGTTTTCAGGCTACAGAGAAACCTAGAATCCGTCTCTGCAAGAGTGATAATAGGATCATTTCAATCTTTGACCAATGTGTTCGTTTGGGATGTATTTGTGAAGTGTTGGAGTATTGCAGCTGGAAAAACTGACTTTCTGCTTAGTGCAGTAACAGACTCTGACCTTTGCTACTTTCAACCAGTCGAAGGAAGATGGGTGCTGTAGCTGGGTGAAGACAAAGGTAACAAAAGATAGGATATATGCTGAAGTTTTTTTTTTTTTTTTTTTAAAAAAACAAAAACTTTTTAAATCAACTATATAGGTGAAGTCAGAAATAGAGTAAAACTTTATTCATGCCATGTCTGGTGTTCTCAGCCTCAGGGAGCCACAGCAGCAAAGTCTGCAAGAATAATGTTGGTTGTCACAGAATGGGGGTAAATGGTGGGAATAGAGGCTAGAGATGCTACTAAACATGATACAGTGACAGTCACTGATGACAAAGAGTTATCTGTTGCAGAATGTCAACAGTGCTAAGGGTGAAAAATCCTGATGGAAGGTTACTTAGAATTTCTATAGCCCTCCTGCTATCAAAATTAAGATTCCAATTTGCTGTAATAATTGGTACTCTAGTCATAGAATAAGAAGCATGTTAACTTTATGTAAAATACCAGTTTCAGTTACTCCCTTCCCTTCTCTTTTGCAGTTCACAGGTAGGTTTCTGGTGATGTTGGTGTTCTCCAGATCTAGAGTCTTTTAGGGAGAAGTTGATTGGTTCAGTTCTGCTGTCTGCTTGTTCAATGGCAGATACTCAGCTTCTCCCTGGGCTTGCTTATCTTCCACAAAGATGTGGTAATGCTGGACTCCTGCAGAACTATTTCAGGGGTGGATGAACAAATGACAGCCTTGATTCTTTAAATTACAAACTGGAATCTAACCACAGCGGATTGACTGGCTTTCTCATTACAATCACTTTGGGGGTTCACACATTTATCATACTGCTAGGCCTGTGGTAGGCAGTCCGTCCATGACAGTACAGCTGTTGTTTTATGTATAGATCAGTTTTCATGGTCCTGGCCATCTGCTCTAACCACTATTACCTTGACCTGAAATTGTAAACAAGGACCATGATAGTCTTTAAACTTTGATGATGAACCAGGGGCTGGAGAGGTGGCTCAGGGGTTAAGCCTCTGCCTTGTAGGCAGAAGGTTCTGAGTTTGGATCCTAGACCCCACATATAGACACTGGGCAGAAGCGGGGGCAGCCTGCGTTTCTGGCCCTGGTAGGGCGGAGCCTTGAATCCGGGCAGAGTAAATAAGGAGGTGGAAGCGTGAATTTTACATACATACATACATACACACGCACACACACACACACACACACATGCACAATTGAATAAATAATAATAAAAAAAAAACTTTAAAAAAACTTTGATGATGAACCAGGTTGTTTTCTTGCTAAAAAACCAAAATCAGGGCCAGTGGTATAGTTGTTTGGTAGAGCACTTGATAACCCCCATTCTGTGGAGCACTGGGGGAAGGGAAGGCTCTTGGTTCAGTCTTTGGTACTGTAAAACCAAAACAACCCACTCCTGTGTGAGGAACGGTAACCCTAAGAAAATACTTTAGTTACTGAGGCATCATAGCACAGTCCTTCCATCTGTTAGCATTGCCAAGGCTATTGTGGGTTTATGCCTTGAAAACACTACAACTTAGGTAGGAAAGGGGAGATAGATTTCATCTTCATTTGGTGAAAATTTTCTCTCCTGAGTTAGCTCTTGCTCAGAAAAAAAGATATATGAACTCAAACTGCAGAACTGTTTCTCCTGTGAAGAAAGAGTTTCCAGAGTTCATGCTGTTTGCTGGTCAGCCTTTGAAGCCTAATAAGCCGCTTCTCTGGGTCATGTTTCTCAGTCCTGACAATGCGCCTGGGTAGCTGCTGGAAATACACAGATTTCCCATCTTCTCTTCTCTTTGCTTGCCACCACCTTTGAGTTTTTGACACAGCTGGGAGTGTAACCCATATTGTCTTAAGTGTGTGGACATTTCCTAAGGTGACACTACTGAGCTTTGAGCATTTAAAACTATGTGCAGATAATGTAGTATTAGCTTTTAAACATTGGAAAGGGCCTCATCTGTACTGCAGGTCAGCTGGAACTCAGGCTTCAAGAACTCTTCTGAACTATGATCTCGAGTCCTCAACAGGCAAAGTCCATCATGTCATCTTTTGGATTTAGACATCCTGCCCACTGTGGGTCTCCAGGCAGGTGTGTGTAGGAGTATAAATGAAGTCATTTTAATCATCCTCTTTTCCAGGACGGTCTCACTATGATGTCATAATGTTTGATGTAGATAGTAAGGACCCGACCCTGGGAATGAGTTGTCCCCCTCCAGCATTTGTGGACCAACCTTTTCTGCAGAAGGTCAAAAGCATCCTGACTAATGAAGGTATGTAGCACTAAAGGCTGGAAAGGGAAAAGGGAAGGTTCTTAAAATTTTTTTTGCTGGGTTGGGAAGATAGATGACTGTGCATAAACCTGATGACCTCATTTTGATCCCTGGGGTCCACATAGTGGAAGAAGAAAACTTCCAAAAGTTGTCCTTTGACTTGCACACCATAACATACACATGTATTCTCTTGTTCTTTATCTCTCTCCTTAAAATGGAAATCTGTAATAAAAAGTGTATGTGTACTTTGATTAGTTTTTGCAAATTAAATAAATACATCTACCAGTGCCAAAGAGAGTGCTTGCACCATTCTGCTCTGTCTTTTACCCTCACTAATTCATTTTCCTCTAAGGGGCAATCACTGTACTAATTCTATCACCATGACTTCCTTTTGCCCGATTTTGTTCATTAAATAGATGGAAGTATGTGTTTTTATATTTATATATTTATTTATTTTAGTGTGTGTGTGTGTGTGTGTATCAGAGGATACTGTGTGTCCCTGTGGAGGCCCAAGAGTGACTTTGGGAAATCAACCTGGATTGCTCCTACCTCCTTGTTGCTTTGCTCTGGGATTTCTAGGTTCTGCCCACCATAACCAGAAGTGCAGGACACTGCCGTTTCTGCCTGGCGTTTATATGTGGGACCTGTGATTTGAACTCAGGACTTCTCTGCTTGTGAAGCAGAGTCTTAACCCCTGAACCATCTCTCCGGCCTGAAACATGTATTCTTTATGTGTCTATTTTCATTCACTCACTGTGGTGTTTGTAAGATTCAGTCCTGTCATTGGGCTCTTTCTTAACTGTTTATTTTTACTGCTGTTGATAATATCACATGACTGTGTCACAATTCATTTATTCACCACCACTGTTCTTTTGGGGATTTTTATGTATTAAGTAGGTGCTGCTGCTAGCATTTTAGTGTAAGTGTGCAGGTCTCTTGGGTAGTTGTGTGTAGGTGTAAGTGCTGGACTGTGGCTTATGAAGATGTTCAGCTTTCCTAGCTCCTGCTACCCTGGTCATGTAGGTCATCCTCCCAGCAGCTTGGTGATACTTTCCAGACTTGGGCCTGTCATTTAAATCTTGAAAATGGTCCATTTTCAGAGAGGAAATGGAAGTTGAGAGACTAACCAAGGTGGAGTGGTGAATACCTTGGAGCTTCAGGTCCTTGGTCACTTCTTCCCAGCGTTCATAGTCTCCAGGCATTTTCTTTGATGTCTGGTCCTTGGTGTGCTGGGTTGATTCAGAACTTAATTGCTAGAAGTCAAATATAACTGTGGCCTTCTCTGGTTAATAAATATTCATGATGTCAAGAGTTGATTTCAGCTTCTTATCTCGTTGCTGTGACAAATACTCCAGTAGCAAACTAGGGGAGGGACGGGTGTGTTCCGGTTGCAGTTCAGTGACAAGGGAGTCACAGGCAGGAGCGTGACTCAGGCTTGCTGCTTGCTCTCCATCTTTGTACCCACCACCTGCCTGGGGAACAGTGCTGCCCGCAGTGGGTGTGTCTCCTACAGTCAGGACCAGCTATAGAGATGTGCACAGAAGCCTACTTTCCAAATGTTAATTGCTACTTGATTCCACAGTTCTTTGGGAAACTGAGGCTTGGGGCATATTAACATGTTAGTGACATATGGCCGCAGTTTTCTTGTGCATCACCTTCTGCCCTGTTTTCTGCTTTCGTGTGCTGTGTGTTCCCTGCAGCCTCCGTGTTTCAGGAATTGGTACTTAACAAGTGTCTCTGATCTGTGTCTGTTCTGCTGTCCTACAGGGGTCTTTATCCTTAACCTCGTGTGCCGAGACATGGGGCTCAAGGACTCGGTGCTGGCGGGGCTCAAGGAAGCCTTCCCTCTGCTGTATGTCCGGCGAATCGAGGGAGAAGTGAATGAGATCCTATTCTGTCAGCTGCACCCGGAGCAGAAACTTGCCACTCCAGAGCTCCTGGAAATGGCCCAGGCCTTGGAGCAGACACTGAGGAAGCCTGGGCAGGGTTGGGATGATACCTATGTCCTGTCAGACATGCTGAAGACTGTGAAGATTGTGTGATCACCGAGACCAGACAGCAGACCTTTGGCCCGGTCACCTGGGAAATGACACACAAGGACATGCAGACTTCTTACTTTTCTTGGTTTCGCAGCTCCTGTTTTCTCAGGCTGTCTGGAGATCAAATAAAAGCTGTTTCATGCTGCCCAGGGCAGTTTCACTTGAACTGATCTGTTTCCACACCCTGTCCTTGTGGGGTACCTAGCAGACCCCTCCCTAAAGCACCTTGTCCTCCAGACTGAAGACAAGTTTGGTTGTCCCTATTGACTGTGTTTGCTTTATCTCTCTCTCGGTTCTGGAGGAGTGATCTCAAATGGTCCAGCAGAGCACTGAGCCAAGACTAGCTGGGCATCACAGTATATATTGTAGACATGTAGACCCGGTACTCGAGGGGTAGATTCTGGATTATATACCAGGATTCTATCTCCATAAAACAAAACTTGACTATTGGTTTTGTGGATATGAGCAAGAGTGGGATTGATCTGCTTTGTCTCCTTGCAGATAGACCGTCTCTAAAATTGTTATAAATCTTGGGAACTAGTCAGCCTGCCCCACTTTCAACAGCTTTCTGTAACTACTCAGCCTTGTAGCCTAAGCCATTTGTCCTTTCATCAAAAGCGGTGGTTTATGTAACTGGCTCTCGTTGCTTATCTCATAGTCCTGGACAACTGAAGTCTCTTGTATTTTCCCACATTTATGGATTGGTTACTGTCTGCTAGTTGCTGCATAGTAAAGAAATGTAGAAGCTAAGATGCTAAAGAACATTCCAAAAGATGATCCACAATGAGAACATTCTAGGCACTGTCCTGGTTTATGCAGTCTGAATTTGAGGTAAAGGGTAAAGTACATCTGCACCAAATTCTCACTTGGCCACAAACACCATTTTTTTTTTCTTTAACATTTTTTATTATTTCCGCTCATACAAACTTAATAGGTACACCGGTTCCCTCCCTCCCATCTCCTTCCCCCCACCCCCCTGCTCCCCCTCCCCTCACCCCTCCCTCCCCATCCTCCAGTGCCCCCCCCCAATTCTCGGAGAATCCTTTAATGTGCATGCCAGACTCTCCTCTGGGCCCCCCTCTCCGATGACGTACAAGGACCCAGTGGCATTTCCCTGAACCCTTTCCTCTGTTCCCCTTAAGCATAGGAACACTACTGTGGCTGTCAATCCCTTGCCTCCAAGGATCTTGGTGCCTTTAGCAAATACTAGACTTTGTGGGGTCAATAGTGTGTTGGACATTGCGCCGGGCATGCAATGTCCAGTTATGATTGCTTCGGCCCTAACTTGTGTGGAGTATCTTGCATATCATTGCTCCTCCCATCCTTGTGCTCTTAAAATCTTACCGCCCCCTCTTCCACAAATTTCCCTGAGCTTCAGGATGGCGAGAGATTAGACTGGCCTACTTCTAGGTGGTTGATATAGAGTCTCTGAAGTTCTGGATTGTGGTTTGTTGATTTTCTTTTGCAGTTTCGCTGCTCCTGCAATGCCCTTTGCTCCATCCTGATGGGTATTGGATGTCACTCCCTGGCCAGAGACAAAAAGCTGTTTAACTAGAGTCTTGTTATAAGAGCACATTCAAAAGTAGATGTAATAAAAGTAGGAAACCACAGTGAGGGAGAGGTCAATCACCCATTTGCAAAATGGTTACTTTTTATCTGCCAAACTATATGCCCTCCCCTTCTGGTGAGATCATACCCCCTCAGTTATAAATGATCAGGAACGAAAGTCGGTGAACTTAACCAGGTGTCTCATTACTTACTTGCAGTCCTTGATGAAGGCCTATTTTCTCTGCTGTAACATGGTCCCCTCCTTGTTTCTGGTGGGGTCCTCTTTCCATATCCCTCCTGTTCATAATCTTTGCAATTACTGTAGGTATTACAGAGAATTATTCTTAAGTGTCTCTAAGTGGGTTTGGTACTAGGATCCACCTATTAGGGAGTACATACGGCACTTAATTTTCTGAGTCTGGGATACTTCACTCAACATAATAGTTTCTAATTCCATCCATTTCCCGGCAAATTCCATTAATTCATCATTTTTGATGGCTGAGTAGTAGTCCATTGTATAGATGTACCACATTTTGCTTATCCACTTGTCAACTGTTGGACATTTGGGTTGATTCCATGACTTTGCTATTGTAAACAGTGCTGCTATGAACATGGTCGTGCTTGTGCTATCGAGGTGAATTTTTGCTGTATGTGGGATTATTCCCAGAAGTGGAATAGCAGGGTCATAGGGCATTTCAATATTTAATTTCTTTAAGAATCTCCAGACGGCTCACCAGAGTGGCTGTATGAGCCTGCATTCCCACCAGCAATGTAGGAGAGTTCCCCTCTCTCCACATCCTCTTCAGCACTTGATGTTGTTTGTATTGTGGATTTTTGCCATCCTGACCGGGGTGAGATGATATCTCAGGGAAGTTTTGATTTGCATTTCCCTGATGGCTAAAGAAGTGGGGCATTTTTAAAGATATTTGTTAGACATTTTAATTTCATCCCTGGTAAAGTATAGACTAAGGTTTGGTATGGTGATACCTCCAGCAGTGTTTTTGTTACTCAGGATTGTCTTTGCTATCCTTGGTCTTTTGTGCCTCCATATGAATTTTGAGATTGTTTGGTCAACTTCTTTGAAGAATTGATTTGGGATTTTAATTGGTATAGCATTGAATTTGTATATTGCCTTTGGTAGGATGGTCATTTTTACGACGTTGATTCTGCCTATCCAGGAACATGGGAGGTCTTTCCACCTTCTGGTGTCTTCTGCAATTTCTTTCTTTAGGGTTTTAAACTTTTCATTGTAAAGGTCTTTTACCTCCTTGGTTAGGTTTATACCAAGGTGTTTCATTTTTTTAGGGGCTATAGTAAATGGGATTGTTTCTCTCAAGGCTTTTTCACTTCTTTCATTCTGGGCATATAGGAAGGCCTCTGATTTTTGCACATTTATTTTGTATCCTGCCACCCTGCTGAACTTCTCAATTAGTTCCAGGAGCTTCCTGGTGGAGTTTTTGGGATCACTTAGGTATAAGATCATGTCATCTGCAAATAGGGATAGCTTGACTTCTTCCTTGCCGATTTGAATCCCTTTTATGCCCCTTTCTTTTCTTATGGCTTCAGCTAATACTTCAAGTACAATATTGAATAGAAGTGGACAAACACCATTCGTATCCATTTATTGAGACATCTAAGATTGTCCCAACATTGGGTATGAGTTTTGTCTCATGATATTTGCAAGATTGATCACGACCATGAGAAATAGGCACAAGTGCCCTCTGGCTGCTTCCTACAAGTGCTTTAAGAAGTGCCCTAATCTTGAGGCGAAACATATTTCAGTGTTGGGTTGTCACCTTCATGAAAAAGTGTTGAGACACCAGTGAGATGATCATTGGGTGAAAAAATACTTTTGTGTAAACTTGATCTGAATTTGATCCCTGGGACCCACAGTTTGGCAGGAGAGAGCTGACTGCAGAAAGTTGTCCTCTGAACTTGCACAAAATACATGGTTGAGTGAGTGCAGAGTGTGTTAAGACTTTTTTTTTTTTTTTTTTTTTAAAGTGAGGGCTTTTTGTTACTGAGACAGTATTCTGCAACTCAAGCTAGGCTTGAACTCCATGAATAGCCTGGTCTGGTCTTGAACTTAAATGCTCAGGCTACGTGGGTGAGTCTTCATTCCCAAGTGGATTTAGATCTTACCTGTTAGAAGTAATTGATGCTCTTCACAGAAGGATCTGGAACCCTATAAACAGGTCAGCTTGTCAAATCCATGTACTCCCAGAGGCCTCTGCAGCAATCATCTATTGCTTTGTAACATGTAAGGACCCCTATTGGATCAAGTTAACAGAGGTGTGGGAAAGTGGACTTAGGCTGCCTGCCCTTGATCATACTGCCCTCTGGTGCTGAGTGGGGTTTGGAGCAGTGTATTTGGTGGCACAGTCAGACTAGGGAATTTCCAGAGAAGTTCTTGAACATAAAGTAGTCCAAAGAACCAGGTGTGCTCACTGGTGTGTGCACATGTTTGCTTTCTGCCTTTTGCAGTAGAACAGCTTGGGGAATGATAGCTATCTTAGTTTTCTTTGAAAGAAGCTGGGTTGGCTATTCTTGCTTCTGAAGGCTAAACGAAGAGGAGTGGGCAGATGTTAATACTGGGCTGTGTTCTGGTTGAGTCTTCCAAGGTCCTCCCGAAGGCCATGTGTCAGAGGCTGGCTTGTGATCCAGTGGCCATACTGAGGTGGTGCTTTCAGGAGGGCCCCATAGAAGGAAGTTGGGTTTACTGGTGTCCTTAGAGCAGATGTGGCATCCCAGTCTCCTGATCCCTTTCTTTGCTTTTCAGTTGCTACAAGATGAGCAGTTTGTTCCATCATGTCTTCTCTCCATCAGGCCTCAATGCAGACCCCAAAGCTATGGATCTGTCCACTGGCAGCCTGGAACCTCTAAACTGAAAGCCAAATAAAACTTTCCTTCTTACAAATTGGTTAAGCACGGGTATTTCTATAGGAACAGGAAGCTAAAAAGCAGTTTTCAGCTTCAGGCATGTTCTCCTCCTCCCTCTTCTTGGGCATTCCCTAGCTTTTGAGGAAAGGGTTTTGTGTACAGACTTCTTGCCCATATTCTATTTTTCCTCTTACTTTTGCACTAAGGATAGGCAAATGGGTCTTTATGCAAATGCTAATATGTAATTGCCTTGAGAGGAGGAAAATTGCAAACTAAATTCCTATCAGGCCAGTGACAAGTGAGCTAGGTATAAAACTGAAGGCTTAGGGGTTGGAGGGGGCTTGAGGCAAACTAGAGAATAAACACCCCATGGTTCTGGCTACCCTCTGACCAGCAGGAATACCCCTGTGTGGTTAGATCTGTAAGATGAGCCATAAATCCCACATGTGCAATGTCAAGTGGTCATAGTTAAGGACAGGTGTCAACGTGACTGTTGAGGGTTTGAGCTCTGGGCACAGTTGTAGAGAGTTGATGGTTGAGTTAAGCCTAGAGCAATCCTGAAGGAGATTGTGTGGCTGATGGGGAAGACTCAGCCCATGGTGGGTGGGATTAGGCCCTGGATAAATTACAGGTTGGGAGAGTTGGGATCCTTCTGTTCACTTGGCCAGACATGCTGGTCTAGCGAGTAAGGATTGTCCATCTCTCAGCCGTTATGCAGTGATGGCAGCCCTAGTGTTGGTGCATGCTCTCCCATCAAGCTGGACTAAGAACTATAACCAGGAGTTGTAAGAGAGAATAAACCCTTGTTCCCTTAAGCCATTTGATGGTCATTTATCGGCAATGTTTCAGGCTGACTGCAACACAAGTTAAACACATTGTCAAGTCATATTTAACTTTCAGGCCAGAAAAATGCAATTGCTGTAGCGAACAAAGCTACAGACTTGAATGTGACATTGACCCGGCTCAGTGAGCAAATAGCAAGGGATAAGCTGACAGCTTAGAGTCACTGAAACTGGAGAATTGTATTGTATTACAACTCCATATTCTATAACGTAATGGCCCGGTGTGGATGGCTCCCATGATCCTGGAGAATGTACAGTTAACGCTTTCCAGAGTTATCAGGGAGCAGCATGAAAATCTGTCATAGCCTTGGCCCAGCATGTTCGGCAACAAGGTAGAGTTGGCAAAGTTGATTGTCAGCTCTTCTTACTCTATACTGATGCCTTATTTTTTGTGTTAATCTTCTGTCATGGCTTCGTTCACTAACAGGGTGAGTTCTCTAGTCTGTCTGCTGCTGTCATTCTTACCGTCACTACTTGCTGGAGTCACTTGCTATGGTAAGAAGAAGATGTCCATTCCCTAATCCTAGCAACCCATGATTATGGTAAATCCCACTTTTTTTTTCCTCCCACATTTTATTTTTTTCCCAATCATACAAGCTCAACAGGTACCCCCCTCCCTCCCTCCTCCCCTCTCCAGTCCCCCCTTATACTCTCCCACCTCCCCTTCCTTTCACCCCTCTCTCCCTCCCCTTTTCCCAGTGACTTTCCCTTCCTCCTTTCCATCCCCTGGGACATCCTTTTGTGTGAATGCCAAACCTCATTCTGAGTCCTCCACCCTATTAAGGGTTCAGGACTCAGTGGCATAGCCCAGAGCTCCTTCTTGGGCTCCCTGTTAGTATGGGAACTCTATTATGACTGTTTAATCCCTTGCGTCTAAGGATCCTACTGCCTGGAGCCTTCTCCCCTGTGATCCATACTAGACTTGGGGGATCGTTGACACGTCAGTCATTGTGCAGGACATGCAAAGTCTGATTATGGCTATTGCAGCCCTAACTTCTGTGAAGTATCTTGCATATCCCCATCTTTAGGCTCTTACAATCTTGCTGCACCCTCTTCCGGAAGGTTCCCTGAGCTTTACGATGGGGAGAGATTTGGCTGGTCTGATTCCAGGTGATTAATGTGATATCTTTGATAGTCTGAATTATGGTTTGTTGTCTTTAGTTTTGCTTTTCCTGCACTGCCCTTGGCTCCATCCTGATTGGTATCAAAAGTCACCTCCTAACCAAAGATAAAAGACTTTAAATGAAGATCTTAATATAAGAGGAGACTTAAAGGTAGATGGAATAGGAGTAAGACATCACAGTGAGGGGGGAGGGTCAGTGTCCCATTTGTCTGATGGTTACCATTTATCTGCCAGTCCCTATACCTTCCTTATTATTGAGGTCAAACCTCATCAGTTGCAGGTGACTAGAAAGGGAAGTAAGAGTGAGCTTCACCAGGTGTCTCGCTACTTATATGCAATACTTAATGGTGAACTATTTTCTCTACCGAAGTATGATCCCCTCTCTTCTTTTTTTCTGGGTGGGACCCTCCTTCCCCTTCCCTCCTGTTTATAATCTTTGCAATTACTGCAGGTATTACAGAGATTTACCTTTGAATATATCATTAAGTGGGTTTGGTACTAAGATCCACCTATTAGGGAGTATATATGGTGTCTATTTTTTTGTGTCTGGGGTACTTCACTCAATATAATTTTTCCTAATTCCATCCATTTCCCAACAAATTTCATTAATTCATCTTTTTTGATGGCTGAGTAGTATTCTATTGTATAAATGTATCACATTTTCCTTATCCACTCATCAACTGCTGGGCATTTGGGTTGATTCTATGACTTTGCCATTGTAAATAGTGCTGCAGTGAACATGGTTGTGCTTGTGTCACTGCAGTGAATTTTTGCATTATGGGGGATTATTCCCAGAAGTGGTATATCAGGGTCTTATGGCATTTCAATCTTTAATTTTTTTAGAAATCGCCAAACTGATCACAAGAGCAGTTGTATAAGTCTGCATTCCCACCAGCAATGTATGAGAGTTCCCTTCTCTCCACATCCTCTCCAGCATTTGGTATAAATCCCATTCTTAAGGAGAATTATTGCAGCAGGTGGATTTGATGTGCTAATCAACTGACTTTAAAACAGGTTTACTGGGTGGGATATTTAAATGCAGCAAGGAGGCAGAAGCATTCCTATTAGATTTGTATTCTACATTAATGTGGGGAAGACTCTACTAGTCGTTGCTACTTTGGAGATGGAAGTAGACCCCTAGCTAAGGAACATAGCTAGCCTGTAGAAGCTAGAAAATATGGGAAGATAGACCAGGTATTTCGAGGTCTTTGTAGCCTTTAGTGCTACAAAATGCAATTCTGCCAATCACTCAATTCTGACTCGGTGATTTTTGAATTATAGAGCCACTAGATAATAAAATGCTGTTTTAAGTTCATCTAAGTTTATAGAATGTGCTAGGGAAGTGAGAAGCTTTAGAGGGCTCTGAGGCTGAGAAGTAGTGGTATCCCCTGAATGGACATTGTAAGGGCATCAGGAAGGAGTCACTGTTCCCATCTGGTGCGTTCTGAAATGCAAGCGCTGCAATTCTTCCATAACTGGTATATATATATACCCTTACCATGAACGTGCTAGCCCAGGTTTCAGCAATTTGCCTAATGAATGCCTGTCCTTTGAGTCACCTGAGAGGTGAGTTTGCTGCAGAATGATTAGGACACCCTCTCCCTACAATAAGCATACCATAAGGGCACATCCTGAGGTCTACTTAATGAAGCTCGAAGTTTCTAGCAAAGTGCAAGTTGTCTGCTTCCCTTTTGTAACTTGTTTCCAGATCATGTTGACAAACAATAGGTTTTCCTTTTTCATAGGAATTTTTTTCAAGAAGTTGTCTCATGCCAGGCCCTATGAATATGTTCAGGATATATATATAAAAAAAAGACCAAGAAGGAGAGATGGTTAAGACTCTGCCTTGAAAACAGATGGTCCTGAGTTCAGATCCCAGGTCCCATGTGGAAACGGCAGCCTGCACTTCTGGCAGAGCCTGGGAAATCCCAGAGTGAAGCTAGAAGAAGGTAGAAGCAATCCAGGATGATTCCCAAGGTCATCCTGAACACACACACACACACACACACACACACACACACACACACACACACACTAAATAAATGAAGTTTTAAAAAAAGATCTCCAAAAGGCACAGACATGATTTAAAGAAAAAAGACAAAGACAGCTGCTGCTCACCCTCTAGCTGCGTGGACACGCGTAGAAGATATGTTTCCACGAGTCTCAGGGCCTCAGACAGGCAGAAAAGATTCCTGTCTCAATGGAAACCGCTGGATTTTTCTTTCCTTCCTAGCACAGGTCCTAACTGATCCCATTATTCCCACTAGATGGCACTAGAAATCACATTTAAGTTCTGTGAAGACCATAAAATTCTTGGGTGGGTGAAACTATCCAGGGTGGTTTCTTTTGGATCGCAGTTCCTGATTCTTCTCTCATGTATGACAACAATCTCTTGCTTTGTCTGCTTTTCTCTCACATTGCTCGGCCCACTCTGCACTGACCTTCATATTGTCTCTCTTACCCTCTACCGAGAGAGCACCATTTGCTCTAGCCCCCCTTTGAGGATAAAAGCCGGAATACAGGTGTCTCCACATCTCCAATTTTACAGAGCAGAACAATGGGTGATGCCAATAAAAAAGGAGGAAACTTAAAGCTGGAGCTTGGTAAGAAATAAAAATGTGTTATCATACATCCAAACTGACATGTCTGCAAGTTTCCTGAGAAGATAGAAGTCTTTCTTGCTTTGATCGAATCATATACCATCATCTCACATCTTTGTGAAGGATATAATCAAATCAACAAAGCACTTCTATTACAACATTTATTTTTATATGTCAAATTTTATACTTTCAGTTATTTTGAAATATACGAGATTGTTCTAACCAACTGTCCTATGGAAAACCAGAACTATTTTCTGCATTCTGAGTTTAAGTTCTTTCTGTCTCCTTTCTCTTTGTCTTGCCAGCCTCTAATCACCACTGTTCCACTCCATTCTTCCACAAGATCAGTGCTTCATGCTGGTACACATGACCACACGATGACAAATGGTATCTGTCTTTTTGTGTCTGGTTTTTATTTTAACATAATGACCTTCATTCCATCCTTGTTGCTGTGAATGAGTGAATGGGTATAATTTCCTTTTTAATCACTGAATCATATATATATATATATAATATATATAAATATATAAATATATCACATTTCCTTTATTTATCCATTGGTGAGCATTGGCACTGATTCCATATTTTAGCTATTGTGAATAGTGCTACAATAAACATAGGACTATAAGTATAATTTTATCAGCTTTGGATACACACACACACACACACACACACACACACACGGTAGAGGAATTGCTGGAATATATGGAATGTGTGCATATATGAAGGACTATGTGCGACTTTGGGACTTATTCTGGATTGCTACCTCCTTATTCCTTTACTCTGGAGTTTCCTATCTCTGCCTTCTAGGGCCAGAAGTACAGGCTAATGCCATTTCTGCCTGATATTTTTTATGTTGTATCTGGAATCCAAAACTCCTTTTGCTTGCAAGGCAAAGGCCTAACCTCTGAGCCATCTCTCCAGCCCCATATTGTATTTTCATTTTTAGTTTCCAAAAGAATCATCGACACTGCTTTTCATACTGACTGCTGATGGTGACATTGAACTTTTTTTCTACATAATAATTTGCCATTTGTGTGACTTCTTCCAAAAAGTGTCTTATCCAGAGGCTAGAGAGATGGCTCAGGGGTTAAGTCTCTGTCTCACAAAGTAGAAAATCTTGAGTTCGGATCCCAGGTCCCACATAAAAAACGCCAGGCAGAAACTACGACAGACTGAACTTCTGGGTGGGGCCTGGGAAATCCCAGAGTGAAGCAAAAAAGAAGTAGAAGCAATTCATGATTCCCTTGGTCCTTGGTCCTTCACAGGGACACACAGTGCCCTTTGAAACACACACACACAAATATTTTTTAAAATTTTTTTTTAATTTATTCAATTGCGCATGTATGCATGTGTATGTATGTGTGTGTGTGTGTGTGTGTAGAACCACGGACGAATTCGGGAACCACCATGGACGCCTCCACTTCCTTGTTTACTCTGTCCCGGGATTCACAGGCTCTGCCCTACCAGGACCAGAAACGCAGGCCGCCCCCACTTCCGCCTGGCGTTTATACGTGGGCCTAGGATCAGAACTCGGGACCTTCCGCCTGCAAGGCAGAGGCTTAACCCCTGAGCCACCTCTCCAGCCCACAAATATTTTTTAAAAAGTGTCTATTTGGGTCTTTACTGCTTCCTTTCCCTTTTAGCGTTTTGAGATGGGGTCTCATGTAGAGCAGGTGGGCCTTGAGCTTCCTGTGTACCCCAGGATTTATTGGATCGGTTTACACAACGGGTAGTCCAACAGTGGCCATCTGCATGCTGGAACAGATGAGAATCTACTAGCTCTTTAATTCACAAAGTTGGATGCTTCAGCAGTCCCAATCAGGCCCTGGAGGCTGGAAGATTCTTGGAGAGTTGTGGCTCCTCAGTTCTTGTTGGAAGGCTGGCAAAGTCGGTTTCTGTTGTCAGTGAAGGATGGCGGCAGCAGCGCACTCCAGGGAAGGTCTTCTCTCCTCAGTTAATTCTTCTTGGAAATATGCTCACAGACCCACCCAGAAGTACATAGCTTAGTTGATTCCAGATCCAATCAAGGTGACAAGATTAATCACTATAATCACTTTGGTCATTTTTAAAAATTTTTTTTTTTATTCTTGTGCGTGTGTGCGAACCACCATGGATGCCTCCACTTCCTCCGCCCCGGGATTCACAGGCTCCGCCCTACCAGGACCAGAAACGCAGGCCGCTTCCTGCCTGGCTATCTATACGTGGGATCTAGGATCCGAACTCAGGACCTTCCACCTGCAAGGCAGAGGCTTAACCCCTGAGCCACCTCTCCAGCCCCCACTTTGGTCATTTTGAATCTTTGTTGGTTCCATCTGACTCTTCAATTGTGAAGAAAACCATTAGTGTTTTGATGGAAATTACACTGAATTTACAGAATGTTTTGGATCACTGTGACAATTTTAGCTGTTGAGATGGGCTTCTACAGGATCTGGTATACAAAAAATTCTTAATAAATGGGTTTTGGCTGAATCAACAAATCGTCAAGTAAGTATATACATGACTGGTTGTAAGGGAGGGTAGAGCCAACTTTTCAACCCCACCCCCACCCCCATCCCCACAACCCTGCAGGAAAGGTACAGGCCTCTGCAATTCCTGGCTACCAAGGAAATCTCATTAGCATCAGTGATTGCTGTCTGCCCCGCTAGTTCAAGCTGGACCTCCAACTTGAGACTCTTCCTTTCATGCCCTGAAAAATACTTTTTGCATTTGTAAATGTTCACTAAACACATTGAAAACTGTATGAAGAAAAAGTCACCAACTATAACTACATCAATCGAAAGTGCTAATTTCTCTGTTCTCTGAACTTGGAAAACCTATGTTTAAAATTTGACTATATCTAGCTTTTGACTGTAAATGTCATCTGTTAGGGAAAAAAAGCCATGGCACTGTCAAAAGAACACTTTTTCCCCCTAATACACCTGCAACATAAATAGCTCCTGCTGACCGGATGATGAGATGATTAGGGGCCGCTTCCTGGAACACACAGCCATTAATAGGAATTGCAAGCACTTCTGCCCAGCGGGTCTCTGAATCCCAGTGGGCTCAGGCACCAAAGGGAGGATCAGAACAGAAAGTTCTTCCCCATCTGCATCTGTCCTCCAAGAACAGCCACATCCTCGTTCATTGCCTCATTCTGTGGAACATTAAGATCTGATGGGTCCACACAGCTCACGGAGTTCAGCACAGCCTCCCTTCTCTTCATGGAATGTGTGCTGCATGTTCAGCTTGCAGCTTATAGAGGTGGTCTTGTGCCTTAATTCCTTAATCTGAGAGAAGAACATTCAGTACAAACATTTGAGGACTCAGAGAGTCAGTTCTGATGACTTCAGGGACCCTGAACCTTTTAGGAGTGTCCCCAAAGAATCCCTACCCCCACCACTCCCACCCAGGTCTCCAAGATCATGCAGTGTTAGTTTAGGTGCATCCAGTGATGCATATTATATGTTATGCACACTTTAATTTGTATTTAACCTCCTGTTAAATATATACCTCAAATAGATGTTTAATCTTGTATGAGTCACAGCCTTGTTTATTTTTAGTTTTATAATACTGGATATTTAACCAATAGAAAAAAATGAAATACCCCTTTCATTTTTATAATAGAGGTATCTGAGGCATAGGAAGCATTTCCTCCATTTTTTCAGGCAGGGAAACTGGGTATGGTGAAAGAAATCACCAAATACACCAAATAGAAGCTTACTAATAAAACTAATTTTAGCATCCTGAGTTTAGTTCCAATTTTCTTCTTATTGTTCTTTCTCTCAAGCATAATACAGTAATTTCTATTGGACAGTGTAGTTAAGAATGCCTGGGAACTATTCCTACCACCATCTCATTTCACAAAGAACTCCTGGGCCACTCTTCAGCAACGTCCCAAACCATAAGAGATCATGATTCCACCCATTCCCACCTGCTCTCCTCCCATGTGGTCATGGTATTGGCAATTCTCTCCTCTTGCTATGTGGTCACATTGGGCCTCTCCCCATTCTCTTTGAATTTAAGATATTTCCTCTATTCTGGGGCTGGAGAGGTGGCTCAGGGGTTAAGCCTCTGCCTTGCAGGCGAAAGGTTCTGAGTTCGGATCCTAGACCCCACGTATAGACGCTGGGCAGAAGCGAGGGTGGCCTGCGCTTCCGGTCCTGGTAGGGCAGAGCCTGTGAATCCTGGGGCAGAGTAAACAAGGAGGAGGTGGAGGCGGTCCATGGTGGTTCCTGAATTTGCCCGTGGTTCTACACACACACACACACACACACACACACACATACACATACACACACAATTGAATAAATAATAAATTAAAAAAAGATATTTCCTCTATTCTGATAATGTTCTCCCACTTTAAGAACAGACTATGGCTTCTTGTTTGCCTCTCTCAGACCAAGTTTTTGAGAGTTTCTTTCCTTTTCTCTCAGTTACATTAAATCCTGTTTTAACCATATGCTCTGGCTTCAGTCTTCAACTCCAGAAAACAAGAACCTCGAGCAATCCATTTTCAAGCAGACTTCTTAGGGACAATAACATTTATTTTAGCTCAGTTCTTTTAGCTGTTGTTAGTAAGCCCTGCGAGGAGCAGAGGAAACACCAATTTTCACATTAGAAAAACTTTATTTTGGAGTCCAGTTTGATCATATAAATGTTTTGGAACTTTTGGTTAAACTTCTTAACCTACCTGACCCATAATTTCCTTTTTTATAAAGTAGCCTAAAAGTATCTGTCTTCCAGATAGATTCTGAGCAATTATGAATGTAAGTGCCTGGCACGCTGAATGCATCAGGGATATCTATTATTAGTCCTATGATTCTCCTTTATTCCTACTTGCAGCCTCATCCCAGTGGAAGCTTCTCCTCCATAAAAGCTCTTATTTCAGCTTCTTGGATTCACATTTTCTGTCAATTACTTCAGTATTTACAACTTCTCTTGTCTAATGAAACAGAACAGACTATTGGTTTGCCTTCTAAGTCATGACTTTTCACTTACTATTTGACCAGCTTGCAAATTTTTCATATTTTCCTGTAGTATTTCTCATCTAATTATAAACTGTCTTTAAATGACTTCTCTTATATCTTACTTTGTTTGCTTTTGCATAATAGTAGCTCCTGCAGTATTTTGCTTACAAGTTTCTTCCACTGGACATTCAAGTTCATTGCTCTTAAATTCTAACTTCTGTAAAAGCTTGAACAAAGTTTTGCCAAGTGCTTTATTGCCTTATGAAGAGGATTGCTTTTACTTGTTTCTAGTGCCTAATTCCTCATTTCTATCTGATAGCTGATCAAAATGGTTGCTACTGTCCGTATTTTTATCAAGTACTTTCTAGTAAGTACTCACAAAATAGTCCTTATGTGTCGTCTCTTTTTCTGAGTCCTGCAGCATTATCTTGAGCACTTCTTGATGGAAAGACAGGTATTTATTAACCAAATTCTTCCTATCATTATTCATCGCCTGGTACTAAAGCTGTTCTACAGTTTCATTTACTTATTGTAGAAATAACTCCATTATTGGTAGCATTCTCTTATTCAGCTTCATGTTGTTGCAATATCATCTGATATGCTAGATAATATATAAATAATGTAAATCTGTTTGGCTCACAGTTCTGGATGTTGGAAGGTCGAAGCACAGCTCTGGCATTGGGTTCTTATTGTTGCATTATCCTAACCCAGAAAAGAGAAGGTTAAGAGAGCACAGAACAGTAAGAAGGAGGGAGGCCAAACATATCTTTTTTTAAATATACATTTTTAAAACTTTATTTATTTATTTATTTTATGTTTGTGTAGGGAACACTATGTGCCCCTGTGAAGGATCACGGATGACTTCAGAAATCATCTTGGATTGCTTCTACTTCCTCTTATTGCTTTGTTCTGGAGTTCCCAGGCTCTGCCTTATAGGGCCTGAAGTATAGACCATTGTCATTTCCATCAGGCGTTTTTGTTTGTTTTGTTTTGTTTTATGTGGGATCTGGGATTTGAACTTAGATCTGCTTGTGAGGCAGAGGATTAACTCCTCAGCCATCTCTCCAGGCCCCAAACTTATATCTTTATTAGAAATCCATTCAGTATGATTACTAACCCCACATGTGCGATCCCACCCTCATGTTATAATCACTTGTTAAATATTCCACTTTCTGGGCTGGGGTGAGATCCTGGCCATATATAAAGGAGAAAATGAGCTGAGCACACAGCAGTCATTGTTTTCTGCTTCTGATTGTGGAAGTAATGAGAACAAGTGCTTTAAGTTTCTGCTGTCTTGACCTCTCTATCATAATAGACCTTTCGTGGTAGAAAAGGCTTGGCGGACTGGTGGAAGCTGGAAACAGGCTATGTCACACCCATCCTTGAGGCTGAGAGCTGCAAAGGCAGACTTTTCAGGAGGTACAGTGGGACTAATCCATCTCAGGGTTCACCCCCTTTGACTGCCTTCCTCCAGCAAGACTCCACCTCTCAAAGGTGCCATGATGTTTCCAAACACTTGAGACTGTGAGAGACACATTTCAAACCATGACACCCTTTCTCCCTTCAGTTATCTTTAGTCACTGTTGCAGCTCGCTTGCTATGGTTGCTGATAAATGACCATCAGATGGCTTAAGGGAACAAAGGGTTTATTTTCTTACTGATAGTCCAGTTACAGTCTGTAGTCTAGCTTGTCCAGAGAGCATGCACCAACACCAGGGCTGAGGAACTGGCCACACCATCTCTACATAATGGCTGAGAGAGGGACGATCCTTAGTGGCCAGACCAGCACACACAAGGATGCCAACTTCCTCAACCAGCTCTCTGTATTTTATTCACCTATTCAAGGCCTAGTCCTACCCACCATAGGCTGGGCCTTCCCCATCAGCTAGATAACCTCCTGCAGGTCTGCTCTGGGCCTAACTCAACCACTAATTCTCTACAAATGTGTCCAGAGCTCAGTCTCTCAACTGTCAAGTTGACACCTATGCCCAACTGTGACAGTCACATTGCATTCACAATTAGAAATCAGAGAGTTTAAATGCATGCTTGTGCTCAGCTCCTCCCACTCCCATTTTCTAGCATCCCAGGATCCCTGGCCAGGGATTGGTGCAGGACTTCCTGTCCTAGCCCAATCAAAATAATCCCCCACAGAAATGTTCAGAGGCAGTTCTCACAGGGGCTTCTAGATCTCAAGCTGACAGCTGAGTCTAATCATTACATATACCATATCAGGTATGGACAACACCACAGGTGAAAAAGATCTGGATCCGTGTGGATGATGCAAACATGTAATTCTTGAGGTGGAGGAGAGGTGTTAGCCAAAAGTGTTTTAGACAAATGAATTGGTTTGCCAAAGACCCAGGGCATGGAAAGGCCAGAAGATTCCAGAAGGCTTGGCTTTTCTGTAGTATTAAGATTGTGGTGGGAAGTCAGGAAATGTGACTGAGTCCAGAGACACAGAGAGTTAGGTTTGTATGTTTAGCATTTGAAAGTCATGGAGTAATTCTGAGGTAGAAAGTAGCCCAACGTCTCTGCGTTAAAGCATTCCAGCAGTAGAAGGGAGATAGCATTAGCTTATAGAGAGAAAGGTCTAGAATGCTAATATTATTGGCCAGGTGAAGGATGACAAAGAAGGCAAGAGTGGCTGGTGATGTGGCTAAAAAGGAGGGGATGAATTTGAAAAATAATAAGGATTTCAAATTAATGAGAGCTGATGATATGAGAGATATAGATTTCTAGCCCTAACTATCAGACAAATGGTAGGACCATTTCTCTGAAATAGAATTCTAGAGGAGGGAATGTCTTCTTGATTTTGATGTTCACTAGTTACTTGACTGTTAAATTTTTTCTCTTCATCTGTAAAGTGGAAGTATAATGGTATGAAGGAGGTACTGCATTCATGAAGACTAAAGATAATAGAAATACAAGAAAGCCATTTCTTTAAAGTTAAAATGTGAATTTTATTTTATCCAGTAACATAATGCTTACATAAAGCAGCCCCTGTGACTATATAAGGCACCTCCCTGGATCATCATGTTGATGTGGTTCTCAATCTGCCGCTGAGAAACTTCCATTTTTAATAGGCATGTAATAGAGAGAATCATAACTAACCAAAGTACAGAGAATAAGTGTCTGTGGATAGCCCTAAACAGGACATCTAAATAATCTCCACTTCCAGACTCAGGAAACACTACAGAAGGAGTGATATGAAAAGAGGTGTGGCCAAGTAGTCTCTTTTGAACATAAAGGGGCTGCTAATCCCATGAACTTAATGTAACTGTATTTCCACACGAGCCACACTTATTCATGCAAGGGGAATGACCTCCTGAGGCTCCATACTTCCTGAGAGACTATTGAGGGTTATTGCTGGCTGTGGGAAGGGGAGCTACTTTCTTCAGTGGTATAACTAACCACTGGTATGCTGTCCATGCTCCAGCAAGTTTTCAGGCACATTCCAACACAGGTGACCCTATTGAAACTCACTGGATACACACACACAAAGATATGAAAGTATGAGGGAGTCTGGTTGGGAGGAAAGTTCTCAAAGGGAAAGTGAGAGAGAGATACATATGGGTAATACAGGATGAAAGTGGCTTAAATTGTATTCATGTATGAACTGTCAAAGAATAAAAGCAGTAATAATATTGATAATAATAAATTAATAAGTAAATAAATGAAAACAATGAAATTAAGTATAGAAAATTTAAGGGAGGGGCTGGAGAGGTGACTCAGGGGTTAAGTCTCTGCCTCAGAAGCAGAAGGACTTGTGTTCAGATCCCAGATCCCACACAAAAACACCTGGAAGAAATGGTGGTGCCCTGTATTTCTGGCCCTACAAGATGGAGCCTGGGAAACTGCAGGCTAAAAGAAAGTAAAGAACCCTACATACAACACCCCACATGCATACCAGTACCTACATACATAGAGCAAAAAAAAAAAAGAATCTGTTCATATATTTATAATGTGTGATAAAATTTAGCAAGAATATCAAGATCCAATTGGAAGTTATTAAGAATGTAATTGATCTATACTTGATTTAAACTAAAAATATTCCTGAAAAACAATATATATCTCAGGCTAAAGAGATGGCTTAGCTATTAAAGCTCTTGTCACACAAGCAAAAGGACGAGAATTTGAAACCCCAGATTTCACACACACTGTCGGGTGGTGGAGAGATGATTCATCTGTAATTCCAGCCCTGGAAGGTAGAACCTGGAACATCCAGCGAAAACTGGCTAGTCAGACTAGTCCTGTAGGCTAGCCCCTTTTTTTTAGAATTAGAGACCCAGCATCAAAAAAAAAAATAAGGTTGGAAGAGTGATTGAGGATGATTCCTGATCTCAGCCTCAGCTCTCTACATGGAAACACACATGCACACACATCTCACGTACATCAACATGAAAATGGAAAAGAAAAAATATATACCGTATTGGAGAACTTATTTAGAACTTATTTAGGAGAGCTCAAAGTTCATTGTATGTATGAATTTGTTAAGTGAGACCAAAACCCACTAAAATACATCAGAGTAAAGAAAAAAAATCTGAAAGTAATTTAAATGCTCAAGAGGAGTTTAATTTTATAATTGGAATTAACCATTCGAAATTCTTTTAAAAATGTTAATTAAAGTGTATGTCGGTCACAAACAAGATAAGGTTTGTGAGGTGTGATTTAAAAAAGACGTGCATTTCTTTTTCAAATGTAATTTCAATAAATTAAACATCAATTTTAAAAGCAAAGAGTACTTTTCATAATCTTCAGAAAGGCTTGGCTTATAAGCACACACGCACGCACACACACACACCACAGTCATATTGGTCATGCTTACATCAAGGTGCAATGGAAAGATGTACAAAGTACGATTGTAAGTACTAAGGGCTGGATGGTAGGTGTGTGTGGGCGGGAGGAACTGAGTAACTCCATGACTATGTGTAAGGTTGATGTGGAGGTTCATGACAAAGAGAAACTAACACAAAAGAGAGATTTTTTTTTTTTATTTCCACTCATACAAACTTAACAGGTACACTGGTCCCCCCCTCCAACCCCCCATCCCCCTATACCCCCCACCCCTCTTCCCTCCCCATCCCCCAGTGCCTCCCCCTCCCATCCCCAGAGCATTCTTTAATGTACATGCCAAACTCTCCTCTGGGTCCTCCTCTCCGATGACGTGCAAGGACCAGGGGCATTTCCCAGAACCATTTCCTGTGTTCCCTTTAAGCATAGGAACACTACTGTGGCTGTCAATCCCTTGCCTCCAAGGATCCTAGTGCCTTTAGCAAATGCTAGACTTTGTGGGGTCAATAGTGGACATGGTGCAGGGCATGCAAAGTCCAATTATAATTGCTTTGGCCCTAGCTTGTGTGGAATATCGTTACTCCTCCCATCCTTGTGCTCTTACAATTTTACCATCCCCTCTTCCGCAAATTTCCCTGAGCTTCAGGATGGGGAGAGATTAGACTGGCCTAGTTCCAAGTGGTTGATACAGAGTCTCTGATGTTCTGGATTATGGTTCGTTGATTTATTTTTTTTTCAGTTTTGCTGCTCCTGCAATGCCCTTCACTCCATCCTGATGGGTATTGGATATCACCTCCTGGCCAGAGATAAAAACCTGTTAAATTAGAGTCTTGTTATAAGAGTATATTCAAAGGTAGATGTAATAAAAGTAGGAAACCGCGGTGAGGGAGGGGTCAATCACCCATCTGCGAAATGGTTAGTTTCTATCTGCCAGACTATACCCCCTCCCCTTCTGGTAAGATCACACCCCATCAGTTGTAAATGATCAGGAAGGAAAGTCTGTGCACTTAACCAGATGTCTCCTTACTTATTTGCAGTCCTTGATGGTGGCCTATTTTCTCTGCTGTAACATGGTCCCCTCTCTCCTTGTTACTAGTGTGTCCCTACAAGAGAAAGACTTAAGAAACATGAGTTTTACTTGTGCTGAGGGCCTGGTGGCTGAAGGAACCTTAGTTCTGTCTTAAGGTGAGAGAGCATTAGAACAGAAGAGAGAACTTAAAGTTGAAGGGAACAGGGAGGGAGCCATGGACAGGATGGTGGGATGAAATCAGAGGAAACTTCCTGGGAAGGGAGAAATCTGCAGAGTCCTTGGACAAAAGGAGCATCTAGCTTTTATGGCCTTCAGATGTTGCTAAGGAGTTGCTAGGGGAGTAGGACACTGCAGAGAGTAAAAGAATGTCATGCAAAAGATGTCCTTCAAGCATTTGAGTGAGTAGGTCAGAGATCTAGAGAGGTAAAGGAGGAAGGTTAGGGCAGCTCCTGTGGTCCGTTCAGGGAGTGGCCACCCCCAGCCAGAGTGGAAGAGCTTTACAAAATGTCGAGGCTATGGGTAGCCCTGGAGACAGGGTGGGGAGAGGAGGAAGATGGAAATTGTTATGGGATATACAATATAAATGGACATATTTTGTTTTGTGTTGATTTCTTTTAGAGTTTCAGATTGCTAAATTTTTTAATTTACGTGGTTAAGCACACATAGAAAAGTATGATAGCTAGGAGTATGGACTTGAACCTAGGTAAAGCTGAATTCAGATGCTTTCTTCTTGATTAATTGTGTGGAGGTAACTATACCCTCATTTGAGCCTGTTTGCATTTGTAAAACACGTACACATGTGTAGCGTGCCAGGATTAAGACTGTTCAATGGATAATCAAAGGAAAGGTCTTAGCATGTGTTGAACACTTGGCACTTGCTCAATGTTATCTCATTGGATCTGTTACGCTCAGCACATTATGTGATCATTACACTAAAACCTTTGCAAGACCAGGTCTGTGGCAAAGGTGTTAAATTCGCTAAAGCTGAAGGGGGCTCAACTGAGACAGGGAGGAACTAGGGAAGAAGAGCCGGGGTGAAGAGCCTGTCAGTCCAGGGCACTTGCCTCTCAAATTGAGTTTCTTGTTAGAGCCGAAACTGAGAGCCAGAAGAAGCAGGGCTTTGGAGTCGTGGCTACCAGGCTCCGCAACATGATTAAAGCAAAGTGCCTTGCTGGCTGGTGGCCCTGGGCTCGTTATCGTAGAAACAGCCCTGGGTACCTCTAGCTGATTCATTTTCAGCAATATGCATTTGTTGTTGTTTCTGGGTTGGAAAAGAGAAGGATAGCAAAGGAAGCTCAGAGAACTTTGGGGGGGGGGTTAAATTCATATTCCCCGAGTCTTTTAACTTCTCGTTTGCCAGGGACTCTGGGGCTGCAAAACATCGGCTTATTCGGTTTTTATTCAGCTGAGAGCTCTGATGACAACAATGTCTGTCTGAGTCACAGAGGGTCAAGCGGCTGCAGCTGGTCTGATGAGTCACTGTCTCGCTTCCATTAAGGTTCCAGTGGCTGAATCCCACTTGTTTATTGAGAGAAAGCTTGTGCCATCGCAGCTACAGGCTCCTGGCTGCAGAGGTCACCAGCAGAGCGGAGCAGAGCCGATTCCGTTGGAGGAGTGTTTGCACGCCCAGCCGGTCCTCATATGTGGCAAGCAGGAGGAGCTGCATGGTGCAATTTGAGGATGCTCTTTTCCTCTGATTTGGTATTTGGAGCTAAAGGATTTGCAAGAAATAGAAGGTGGAAACAAGTCTGACATGTAGCACTCAGGATCCCGGCACGAGAAATGGTGTATTTACTATTACTATTGAAGAGCATTTAATAGAATGACTAGTGACCAAGACATAGGCAGGGTTTGGGAAATCGATAAGGAATGGTGATGGGTCTGAGGCAGAGCAAGTCGGGGCAATGAGGTTCAGCTGAAGAAGCAAGGGCAAGACCCTTCCACTGGCTAAACCTACCTACGAGTCAGTGAAATAAGCCTGACATGGATACAGACTGGCAGATTAACCTCCTGGAGAACAAAGCAGGGTGCAGAAGGGAGGATGTGGTTTCAGGGGGCAACAGGAAATAACATCTAGTGTAAGTTACAAGCTAGCCAAGTCACTTTCCACTTAGTTTTTTTTTCAGTAGTAAATGTGAAACATCCCTCTACCTTCTGATACTTCAATGTTGTAATAATACAATGAAATCAAGGGCTTTGCAAACTGATTATGAAGGGGCAGAATAGCTATTGCTCTTAAAGGCAGGGGAAGTTCTGTATTCCTGGCAAAAAATTTCTTGCTTCCCACTTGGTTCACTATCCCTCCTGAAGACCATGTAGTTCATGCCTGATGTCAGGGTGATCCTGGTAAATAAGATGGGGTGAGCTAGAAAAAATAGGGTTGTGGAGGAAATAGGGGCTAGCAGTTAGATGGTAGCCAACTGGCAATCGGAAGACTGACCCCACTTGCTACTGTGTCCTACTCCTATTCTACCTTCTACTTCTGAACCTCTTCTTGTATTAAGACCTTCTTTTAAACAGACCCAAACACCCAAACAGGATGCAGCTCAGTGCAGTACAGGAACCGAAAAACTGAAAACAATCAACCATAATTCAGAGCACCAATGAGTCTACAATCTTCACCCAAAACTAGACCAGCCAAATCTCTCCCTATCCTGAAGCTCAAGGAACCTTGTGGAAGAGCCTAAAGATGGGGAGGTCCTCCAATGGACAAGATATCTACACAAGACTGGGCTGTGGCAGCCAGGATCTTGCTGCAATGTGATTTGACCTTACCTGACCTGCACGATGGCTAACATGTCAACAAACTCCCATAGACTATTTTGGATCTCAGGGGAGATGACTTCAGACAGTAGGATCCTTAGAGACAAGGGGTTAGACAGTATAATGGAGTTCCCATTTTAGTGGGAGGCCCACGAAGGGGTCCTTAGGTATGCCACAGAGTCCTGAGCCCTCATAGAATAAATGACTCAGAGGGAATTCAGGGCCCATATAAGCTGATGGTCTGGAGAGTGGGAGGGAGCAGGTGGGAATCACTGAGAGAGAGGGAGGAAGGAAAGGGAGGAGAGAGGAAGGGAGGGGGAGAGAGTGAGATGGGGGGACAGAAGGAGGGAAGGAAGAGAGAAAGAGAATTGGGAAGGAGGGGGGCAAGGATACCTACTCGTTGAGCTCGTATAACTAGGTAAAAAATTTTTAAAAAATAAGGCTATGCAAACACTGTATTCTTTTTTTAAATTTTTTTTATTATTATTATTCAACTGTGCGCATGTGCGTGTGTATGTGCGCGCGCGTGTGTGTCTGTGTGCGCGCGTGTGTGTCTGTGTGTGTAGAACCACGGACGAATTCGCGAACCACCATGAACGCCTCCACCTCCTTCTGCCCCGGGATTCACAGGCTCCGCCCTACCAGGACCAGAAGCGCAGGCCGCCCTCGCTTCTGCCTGGCGTCTATACGTGGGATCTGGGAACCGAACTCAGGACCTTCCGCCTGCAAGGCGGAGGCTTAACCCCTGAGCCACCTCTCCAGCCCCACACTGTATTCTTTTTTCCTGATCCATTTAATGAACATTTCTTGAGAACTTTTGTGAGACCATACCCAGCATTGGACATGAAAAGAATAGGAAATATTGACATGTGAAAGATGTAGCCATTACATCTTCCACACTACCTCAAAGCCTGTCATCTGGTTACAAAGAAAGATGTGAAGCTGGGTGTGTGTCTATATTCTTATATCTATATATGCGAAATATATATAAATATGAAATATCTATTTACAAAAGGTAATATAGCCATTTCTCACAATGAAACAATACAGAAAACGATGATTGAGCTGGATATGGACAGTTAAAAGGGCATTCAGAAGAATGGATTTTTGCATCAGCATTGGAAACAGTCTTGAGGCATGAATCTATTAAACTGTTCAGTTATTATCTGTTCAGACTTAGGAATGACTTTTTCAAAAAGAACTAAAGTATATGAATTCTTTGTATATGTATGCATGTAAATGCATGATGTCTATGAGCATGTACATGTACCATGGTGCAGCTGTGGAATTCAGAAGATAGCCTTAGATGTTAGCCCTCACTTTCTGCCTTGTTATATTTTATATATGTATTTATTTTATGTGTGTGTGTATGTGTATGTTTGTGTGTGTTAGAGGGCATTGTATATCCTTGTGGAGGACCAACAATGTCTACAGGAATCATCCTGAATTGTTTCTACCTCCTTGCTTCAATCTGAGATTTTCCAGGCTTCATCCATCAGGCATTTTTTACATGAGACCTGGGATCTGAACTCAGGACCTTCTACTTGCAAGACAAAGTCTTAACCCCTGAGCCTCTGTCCAGCCCACTTTCTGCCTTGTTTGAGACAGGGTCTCTTTGTTGTTCATTGTTGCATAAGCTAGGTCAGCTGGCCCGTGAGTTCCCAGAATTCTGTTGTTTCTACCTCCTGTCTTGTTAGTGTGGTCACTGGGATTACAGGCATGTACTACCATGATCAGCTTTAGGTGGAATCTGAGGATTCAAACTTAGGTCCTATTACAGGTAGTGACAAGTACTTTGCTCACTGAACAATATCCCTAGACCTTCCAGTGAGTTCTTTGAGTCAGTGACTTTTGTTTACTCTTTTTATGCCTGATGATGCTGCACATGTAGTTAGAAAAGAGGAGAGGAAAGAAGGGCTAAATGAATCAGTAAAAGCAATATGGTATTTGTGTTTTCTTATTAATCGAGGGAAGAATAAGTACATCAATACCATGGGCCTACCTATAAGCAATGATTTCTGGGTGAATTCTTTAAGGGTGTTTGAAATGCTACTGTTGCAAAAGAGGAGCCATAGCAAGTGAACTTAGCTTATGCTTTTGGAAAGTGATTTACATAAGATTAGTATATGCACAGACTGCAGTCTTATTAATTTCTAGACAGAAAATGACTGTCCTATAGAAGATGCTCAGTTTATTAAGAGCGTATGGCATACCGGGCATGATTCTAGGCCTGCTTCTTCGCTGGGACTGAGTAAAAAGGAGAAGTAAGAATGACAATAGTTTCCTCTGACTACATGATTGCTGCGTTATAAATGATGTTTAGCAACCAAGGACTTGCATTCAGATGTGTCATGTATCAAGGGAAAGTTGAAGAGTATCAGAATTCTCTGGGGCAGGTATGAGCGGAAATGGTGTGGGTGTGGGACTGTTTCCAAACACTGCTGAAAGTTCTGGCCTGAACCTTTGGGGCCAATCCAGAGCTCAGAGCCTGCAGTTATGCTAAAGCTTCATGGTCTTTGAGATGTGTCCAAATCTGGCAGAAGTTTTGGAATTCACTAAAGGCAGCCAAGATAAAGCGCAACCTGCACTGATTCTCAACTTTCTGCAGAGGAAAGAAGAGAACATGACTCACTCAGAAGAATGTTTCAAAGAATTGGTTTCTTTTTTTCCTCTCTAACCCAGGTCTCTTCCCCAGCTTTAATGCTGCTGTGATGGTTAACATTGCCCGACCACTGGACAATATCTAGTTTTACCTGGGGGACAAACATGTGAGGGATTCTCTAGATTGGTTAGCCTCTGGGCATGTTTAAAAGGTATTATCTGAATTAGGTTAACTGGGGTGGCAAGATTCACCCTAATTGCTGGACTAACTAAAAAGGAGAAAGAGGGGCTGAAGAGGTGGCTCAGGGGTTAAGCCTCCGCCTTGCAGGCGGAAGGTCCCGAAGTTTGGATCCTAGACCCCACGTATAGACGCCGGGCGGAAGCGGGGGTGGGCTGCGTTTCTGGTCCTGGTAGGGTGGAGCCTGTGAATCCCCGGGCAGAGTAAATGAGGAGGTGGAGGCGTCCATGATGGTTCCCGAATTCGTCCGTGGTTCTACACACACACATACATACATATACACACGCGCACACGCATACATGTACAATTGAATAAAAAAATTTTTAAAAAGGAGAAAGAGAGCTGATCACTAGCATCTATCACTCTCCGCTTCCTGACTACAGATGCAAGGGAGCCTCGGGTTCTCGCCACTGTGACTTTCCTGCTATGATGGACTGTACCTGCAAATGTGAACTAAATGAAGATTTTTCTCACTCAGGTTGTGAGTTCATCACGACAGCTAGATGAGTAACTATTGCAGCTGCAGACACGCAAGGCCGAAATCGACTTCCAAAGCTCAGAGAACAACTGTGCAATTCCTCAGTCTAAAACAAAGGACTTCCAAGCTCAGTCCAGGGTTGTGATGCTGTGCTGTATGTAAGTCTAAATGAGCATGAAGGTCAGAGGAGAGCTTCAAGTGTCATTCCTTGCCGTATTTGAGACAGGGAGTCTTTCCTGTTTGCCACTACACTTGCCAGGCTAACTGGCCTGCAAGCGCCCAGTAATTCTCCAGTTTCTCTTTCCGTCTCTCTGTAGGCGTACCTGGCTTGGCGTGGGCTCTGGGGATTCAAACTCAGGTCCTTATGCTTATGCTTATTCACTGAGCCATCTCCTTAGCCCATGTTTCATTTCTTTTGGATGTACTTCTCCATGCTGATTTTCTGGATCACACGAATAATGATATTTTATCTTGCTGTCAAACTGTTTTCTACAGTTGCAGCATTGTTTAATCTTTCTTCCAGTAGTATACAAGAGTTTCAATATCTCCACTTATTCACTAGCACTCATTTCCCATTAAAAAAATTAGATCATCCCCAAATGTATGAAATGGTATCTTGTAGTTCTGGTTCACGTTTCCTTGGAGACCAAACATGTTGAGCATTCTTTCATCCCTTGTTTCATTGTAATTCAACCAAAATATTCAGAATCGACACCCTGTTGCCTGAGCAGCAGCATTTACATAGTTAATTCTCCCCTGTTCTTTCTCTCTGATCACATGAAACAGGGCACTGTTTTTTAAAATAGCAGAATAAACACGCCTAGGTGATAATGTAGATGTGGAAATGGAGATTTTTCAGAGGTAATATTTATCAAAACCCATGCTAGTAATGAAAGCTATTTTTTTTTTTGCTCTGAAGTTTTGTTTTAGAGTATGTCCTACAAGAGCAAATGGAAAAAAAAAAACAGAAATCCACCCACCCACACACACATACTTTATGGGCTTGAGTATTTCTTAAAGTAGTTAAAGAAAACCCATGGCTTCAATCCTGTCTTCGGTACTGAGGGACCTCTGATCTTTGACAAGACCACCCACACCCCACCTAGCTTGCCCTCTACATGCAGACATCCTTCTATGCTTCATTACCTTCAGCTCAAGTGTGAAGGAGGAGGTTAGCTTCTCCAAGAAGAAACCCAGGAATAAGCCAGTTGTGATGATCTCTCATGGCTCATTCATTTCAGCCATCTCTGACTTGGGCCGGATTTCTCCCTTCCCATGGCCATTACCTATTTTTGATGTAAGCTTCTCAAGGCAAATGGATGGTAGTGCATGTCCTGTTAGAAAAAGGAAAAAGTGAACATACCCAGAATAGTATGACATCGAAGTTAGTGTTTTCACTTATAAAAATAGATTTACATTAAAATAGACAAATGTGGAAGACTATGAAAATAGAAACCATATTGTATGATACCTTTCTGAATAAGTAGGTTAGTTCTCTAGATTTCTCGAATTTTAGCTGAGCTAAAATTAAAGTTGAGGCAAGGTCTCTGATTAGAGTGTGATTAGAGATTTCCTTCTAGTCATTTTTTTTTCATACTGCTAGATCTCTGCATTTCTCACTCCCATTACTTAACCTCTCCTCTGATAATTGGGAACTTTTTGAAATATTTTTCAGAATGAAGACTGAAGGTTTATAGATTAAAAGAATCTCAATTTCATTCTCAAAAATTAATAGTTTTCTCCATAATTCAGGGCACCAAAGACCTTACAATATTCACTTAGAACCAGACCAGCCAAATCTCTCCCCATCCTAAAGCCCAGGGAACGTTGGGGAAGAGGGGGCAGCAATATTGTAAGAGCCTAAAGATGGGAAGGACCAATGATATGCAAGATACTCCACACAAGTCAGGGCTGCAGCAGTCAGGATACAGCCGCAATGTGATTGGACCTTTCCTGACCTGCACGATGCTGAAATGGCAACAACCCCCCAAAGTCTACCTCGGATCACAGGGGAAAAGGCTTCAGGCAGTAGGATCCTTGGAAGCAAGGGGTTAAGCAGTCATAATAAGAGTTCCCATACTAGCAGGCAGCCCAAGAACGGGCCCCAAGCTATGCCACTGAGTCCTGAACCCTCACTAGTGTAGACAGCTCAGAGGGAAATTCAGTGCCCATATAAACAGAGATGGGAGGGAGAAAGCAGGAAGGACCAAGAGAGGAAGAGAGAAGGAAAAGAGGAGTGTTGGGGGGGGAATGGAATGGAGGACAAAAGGGGAAGAGAAGGGAAGGGGGAAGAAAGGGGGTATGTATTGAGCTTGTATGATTAGGCAAAAATAATAAAATAAATAAATTAATTAAAAATTAATCGTTTTCTGACCCTGTCAATCAATCATACTCAATGTTCTCTTAAGTTAATCACATAGTTACTTAGGCCATGGCTGAGGGTTTGGTAGGCTGGGAGGTATATGAATGATTAGAAAATGTCAGACTCATTATTTTCTGGAGGTAAAGTTATGTTAAAATTATTATCTTGATGGGGGGAGAAGAGCATGATGGAGGGGGTTGATAGTTTTTAGGGAGAAGGTCATAAGGAGGTTCTTAGCATCATCCAACTCTTCTCTACTGCTCTCCTGTTGGGACAGAAAAGGTCAATTGTTTTTCCAAAGAATAAATAATTTATAGATCATCATTGGGTGAATCTTCTTTTGATGCTTGCAAGGTATTTTTCTGTGAATGAGTAATGAGATATTTCCAGATATGGTCATTATCTTTAACTGGTTTACAGACATCATCACTTCCCTTTCTCTATAGTTTCCTGCCTTCATAAGTGGGTATTTCCATTTCTTGTGAGTTCAGCAGTACAATCTGCAACCATGCTAATTTTGAGTTGTTACAAGTTTTGATCATTCTGGAAGAGATACTCTCTCACTCTGTTTTGAGCTGCCATAACAGAATAAGATAACCCTGGTTTATTTTTGAATCAAAGTTTACTCCTTTCAGTTCTACAGGCAGAGAAGCCTAATACCAAAGTGCTAGCGTCAGTCAATGGTCAGCTTGATATATCAACTTAAGGCAGATGGTGAAATGGTGACAGAGCGATGAACTCTATGACAAATTTGTTTTCTCAATAATGAGTTTACTTGCAAGATATCAGGGCACCTACCCCTCATGGCACTCCACATCTGGAGTCCATGAGTTCCATTCTTTCTTTCCTCTAATAACCACGCCTTAATCTGAAAAAATGTATTAACTATTTACGAAGACTCAGCCCTCATAACTTAATTGCCTCTTAAAAATCTCGCTTATCAGTCTGGGGAGATGGATCAGGGGTTAGTCTCTGCCTCACATAGAAGGATTTCAGTTCAAGTTTCCAGATCCTACAATGCTGGGCAGAAACTGTAGCAGACTGTGCTTCCAACCCTGGAAGGTGAAGCTTGGGAAACTACAGAGCAAAGTAATAAGGAAGTAGAACAAATCAGAATGATTCCAGAAGTCACCCTTGGCCTCCACAGGCACTTAAGTACCCTCTGACACACACATGCCACACATGCATGCATAAGCAAGCAAGCAAGCAAGAAAACAAACAAAAGTCGCACTTATCAACATTATTAGTATTAGAGAAGTATCCAAATCATGAATTTTGGGAGACACATTTAAACTGTACCAGAATACATAGGACTACAGTTTTGTGAAGGCTAATATTGATTAATTGTGAATTTGACAGGATCAAGACTCACCCAGACAAATATTTGGGCACATCTGTGAAGGAATTTTTAGACTGGGTTAGCTGAAATTGGAAGTCCTACTATAACTGTGGGCACTACCCATGGTCCGGGGGCCTGGACTAAGTAAAAAGGAGAAAGGGAGCTGAGCACCAGCATTCGAGTCTCTCTCTGCTTCCTGACTACATATGAAATGTGACCAATCACTTCCTGATCTTACTACCATGCTTTCTCTACCATGATGGACTGAATCCTCAAGCTGTGAACCAAAATAAGCCCCTCCTTTCCTTACGTTAAAAAATTTGTGTGTTATGCAGAAGATTAAAACTGGACCTGTACTTGTCACCATGTACAAGAATTAATTCCAAATGGATCAAGGACCTTGATATAAGGCCAGAGACTATAAAAACCATAACTGAAAGGGTAGGGAACTCCCTCGAGCTGATTGGGCTAGGCCGACAGTTCCTAAATGGACATCCAATAGCACAGTCACTACAACCAATACTCAACAGATGGGATCTTGTGAAATTAAAGAGCTTCTGTTCAGATAAAGAGATTATAACATGAGCTCAAAGACAGCCCACAGAATGGGAGAAAATCTTCACAAACTACATATCTGATAGATATGTATTATCCATATCTATTATCCAGAGTGCACAAAGAACTTAGAAAATTAAACACCAAGGAAACAAATGGGCCAATTAAAAAATGGGCCTTGGAACTTAAAAGAAACTTTACCAAGGACAAAATTAAAATGTCTAACAAATATCCTAAAAAATGCTCCACATCCTTAGCCATCAGGGAAATGCAAATCAAAACTTCCCTGAGATATCATCTCACCCCTGTCAGGATGGCAAAAATCCACAATACAAACAACATCAAGTGCTGAAGAGGATGTGGAGAGAGGGGAACTCTCCTACATTGCTGGTGGGAGTGCAGGCTCATACAGCCACTCTGGCAAGCTGTCTGGCAATTCTTAAAGAAATTAAAGATTGAAATGCCATATGACCCTGCTATTCCACTTTTGGGAATAACCCCCCATACAGCAAAAATTCACCTCGATAGCACAAGCACGGCCATGTTCATAGCAGCACTGTTTACAATAGCAAAGTCATGGAATCAACCCAAATGTCCAACAGTTGACAAATGGATAAACAAAATGTGGTACATCTATACAATGGAGTACTACTCAGTCTTTGAAAATGATGAATTAATGCAATTTGCTGGGAAATGGATGGAATTAGAAACAATTATATTAAGTGAAGTATCCCAGACCCAGAAAATTAAGCGCCATATGTACTCCCTAATAGGTGGATCCTAGTACCAAACCCACTTAGAGACACTCAAAGACAAATCTCTGTAATACTTACAGTAATTGTAAAGATTATAAATAGGAGGGATGGGGAAGGAAGACCCCACCAGAAACAAGGAGCGAGGGGACCATGTTACAGCAGAGAAAATAGGCCACCATCAAGGACTGCAAGTAAGTAATGAGACATTTGGTTAAGTTCACAGCTTTCCTTCCTGATCATATGCAACTGATGGGGTATGATCTCACCAAAAGGGGAGGGCATATAGGCTGCCTGATAGAAAGTAACCATTTTGCAAATGGGTGATTGGCCCCTCTCTCACCATGGTCTCCTACTTTTATTCCATCTACCTTTGAATATACTCTTATAACAAGACTCTAATTTAAAAGGATTTTATCTCTGGCCAGGGGATGACTTCCAATATCCATCACGATGGAGCCAAGGGCATTGCAGAAGCAGCAAAACCGAAAAAAAAATCAACAAACCATAATTCAGAACATGAGACTCTATATCAACCGCCTGGAACTGGGCCAGCCTAATTTTTCCCCATCCTGAAGCTCAGGGAAATTTGGGGAAGAGGGGGCGGTAAGATTGTAAGAGCACAAGGATGGGAAGAGTAATGATATGCAAGATACTCCACACAAGTTAGGGCCGAAGCAATCATATTTGGACTTTGCATGACCTGCGCTATGTCCAACACATCATTGACCCCACAAAGTCTAGCACGGACTAAAGGCACTAGGATCCTTGGAGGCTAGGGACTGATAATCAGTAGAGTTCCTAAGCTTAAGAAGAACACAGGAAAGGGTTCTGGGAAATGCCCCTGGGTCCTTGCACCTCATTGGAGAGGAGGACCCAGAGGAGAGTTTGGCATGCACAGTAAAGGATCCTCTGGGGATTGGGAGGGGGGAGGCACTGGGGGAGGTGGAGGGAGGGAGGGGACCAGTGTACCTGTTAAGTTTGTATGAGCAGAAATAATAATAATAAAAAACATTTGTTTTATAAGTGTGTGTGTGTGTGTGTGTGTGTGTGTGTGTGTGTGTGTGTGTGTGTGATGTGTGTGGTGGTGTGTGCTACAGCACACATGTGGGCATCAGAGTTTTTCTTTCACCTCTATTGGGTTCTAATGATAACAGTTGGGTGGCCAATGTAACGTTTTTACCCCCCTCCCAATGCACCAAACCATGAACTAGATGGACATTTTAATGGAGCTCCAGAATCATCAGACATATTAAAATGGAGAGAAAGGACTGGAAGAAGGTCAGGGGTCTGTCTGTACTGTATGAGGACTGTAGTCAATGAATTGAGCTGAGTCTGTAGAAGCGAAATGGTCAGGGTGATGCCAACAATAACTGAAGTCCTAGGTCTCTCCTAGAGTGGAGGAATGGTGTCAGGAGTGTAGTCTATCAGAGGAGGAGTGTTACCTCTCCTTCAGAGTAAATAGAGGACATAGTTGTACTTAGAGACAAGACTGACAAGAAAGTTAAATAGAGGGTTTGACTAAGGGTGTGTGTGTGGAGTGTCGTACCCAGGAAAGGGAGCTTTTTGAGCTTTTTAATTATCTGGTTTAGCTTATCTAATAACATGTAATAGTCATCAGAATGTTATGTCACATACAGAGAATGGCAAAAAATGGCAACCAGGGCTTAAGTAGGCCCAAGATAATCTGGCTCTGGATTTGCAGCATTACACATCTCTTCTATCAAATCAGTCAGCCTTACATTACAGCAACATTTTCCAAGAACTTACATTCAATTTCCCATTGATGAAATGTTTTGTGTTTGCAGAGGGCATACATATGTCTCCCATAGCTAGGAAGGCTTATTCCTAGTGGCTCATGTGGATGAGGCCGGGTAGCAGGTGGGAGAACAGTCTTCAGGAGAGAGACAGATAGTCAATTGGCAGAGCCATTAATAACCATCTGGATCATATTGAATCTAATAGCCATAATGATCTGAATGTCTTTTGCATCTGACAACATTTGCATGTGACCTGTGATCACATGCAATTGTAAACAATTGCATTGTTTGGCCCAGTAAGGTGAAGGTAATGGTGAGGAAGAGCAAGCATTATATTTTTAGCATTTACCTTTAGGCCAGCATGCTTTAGTTAAAATTCATAGCATTGTATTAAGACCCTTTAGCAATATTGTATAGTCTCATGGGACAAACAATTAGACCCTTTAGGAATTGGGATTTTATGTATCTTAATGTATGAAACAACATACAAAATCATTGTTATCTATATTACTGGAATTAACAAGGAGAAAATTTGGCAGATAGAAGGTAACCATCCTGCAAGTGGGAGACTGACCCCCACTGCAGTCTCCTACTCTTATTCCATCTACCTTTGAATCTACTCTTACAATAAGACTCTATTTTAACAGCCTTTTATCTCTGGCTAGGAGGCATCCAATACACATCAGGATGGAGCCAAGGGCGGTGCAGGAGCAGCAAAACTGGAAGAAAAAAAAAACCATAATTCAGAACATTAGAGACCCTACATTAATCACCAGGAACCAGGCCAGCCTAATCTCTCCCCATCCCAAAGCTCAGGGAAATTTGCAGAAGAGGGGGCAGTAAGATTGTAAGAGCCTAAAAATGGGGAGGAGCAACGATACTCAAGGTACTCCACACAAGTTAGGGCCGAAGTAATCAAAATAGGACTTTGCATGACCTGCGCAATGACCAACATATCATTGACCCCACAAAGTCTAGCATAGATCACAGGCACTAGGATCCTTAGAGGCAAGGGATTAGCAGCCACAATAGTGTTCCTATACTAAAGGGGAACACAAGAAAGAGCTCTAGGCAATGCTACTGAGTCCTTACACCTCATCAGAGAGGAGGACCCAAAGGGAAGTTTGACATGCACACTAAGGATGCTCCAGGGATGGGGGGGAAGGGGCACTGGGAGAAAGGGGGGGGGACGAAAAGGAAAAGGAGGGAGGGAGCAAGGGGATCCACGGAGGGGTGGAGGGGGGAGGGGAATGGGGTATCTATCAAGTTTGTATGAGTGGAAAAAAAACCCCAAAAAACAAGGAGAAAATTTATAGAGACAATTGAAAAACATGAGATATATGAAGCTCAGCTTTTGGCAGGTATGTTTATGAGGCTCAATGCCTTTTTTTTCCCATACAGTCCTTTAACAATCACATCGAAAACTTTCTTTACCCTTGTAAGTTGCAGCTCATCTTCTACAATGTACTTCAACTTTTAAGTAACCATTCCACAAACCTCCTGCAGCATACTTTTAACATCAACAATATATCTCATATTGACAACTTTCATATTTCCTTCTTCTACTTGATGGCTCCTTGTTGTTTTATCATATTAGATACCCCAAAAATTTTTTTAAAAAGGCGGCAGTAAAAGTAGGTTTCATCATTAAAAAGAAATCAAAAGTTGGGCTTAGTTTGGAATTATGTATAAATCATATAAACACCCAGCCACAGGTAGACAGTATACATTTCTGCATACTTAGAGCTTTTAACATTACTTTAAAACACAAAACACTCAGGTAACGGTAAATTTAAGTATACAGGGCACTGAACCAGTAATTCTAGGCTGACGAGTAAGGCTATAGACACCCATCATATAGATCTGAGAGGGAAAAGAAGGGCTGGAAAAAGAAGGGGGGAATCTACCAAACAACCCCAATATCAATGAGGTGAGACAAAGTTTTACCTGTTAGCTGACCAATTACCCCGGGTTCCTCCATGGTGATCTTGATGTCTCTTATTGGGGGCTGGATCCCAGGGCATCTTCAGTCCTCCCCACCAGGCCCAGCTGTTGAGTGTTACGGAGGAACAGGGTTTGGGAGATTGACCTACCTTGGTGCCACAGGAATTAACCTTTCAAGTGTCCCTTTTGGTATGGAGGGCACAGTGAAGGGCATCTCCTCACCCAGTGGCCATTCCATCCATATTTAAGGTACTCACAACGAGTTCTTCTTCTTAGGAGAAACCCCAAGGGCAGATGCCAGGAGCTGGTATTTTTAAGTCCACCCAGTCTTGGACTTTGAAACTTGAAAACCAAGTGCTAATAACTTTTTCTTTGTAAATAGGCCATGCAGCATTTGTTTCAGATACAAGCTGACTATTCCAGCACTATGTGACCAACTATGCTGTTGTGGGGTATAGTAGTATAGTAAGGCATGTGTCACTGGAACCAGCGTAAGCCTATCATAGGAGCTGGAGCTCAGTCTTCCAGTTTATATTTTTTCAGGGTATATTTCTTCAATAACAGGCATTTTGACAGTTTTTGTGATGAAGTATGCAAGGAAGATGCAGTCAACACTCACTGTTACCTTTGATATGATTTTTCTCTTGTTATTCTCTCAGCATATATCTGCCAACATTTATGATTCTAAAATAAAGTTTTGTGGGGTCAGAAGAAAAGGAGAAAAGAAAATAATTTCTTTGAGCTACCTTAGAGTAAGCAGATTTTGAGGGCTAAAAAGAAGCACGGAGACTATTTTACCAAACAGAATGACAGTTGTGTGGGATTTCTGTGTAGTAGTAAAATTTAGGGCCTATAGCTTTAAATGCTTTATAGGTTCATTTGGAACCTTTAGGCCTTGGGATGGGGACTTTTTACAATGAGTTAGTAAGGTTACCAAAGGACTACTCAGATATCTGCAAATACTTTCCAAAACAAAAGATAATATTAAGAGGATCAGTATCCAGAGGGAAACAGATCAAGGAGGAACTTTGTAGGAACGAGCACTAGGGAAAGTCTACAGGAGTGGCTATTTTGTAGATCCTGGGTGTGCTAGTTAGATATAGGTGTTAACTTGACAATTGAAGGCTGAAACTCTGGCCACAGTTGTGAAGAATTAGTAGTTGAGTTAAGCCCTGAGCAAGCCTGCAGGAGATTGCCTGATTGATGGGGAGGTCCCAGCCCATGGTAGGGTGGGACTTTCCCCTGGGCAGATGGATAAGAGGGAGAGAAGTGATTCAAGAAGCTGACATTCTTCAGCATACTTGAGCATATGTGCTGTCTGGGAAGTGAAGTTTGCCCTTCTCTCATCAGTCCTGTGATATGATGTGACCAGTTCCCTTATCCCTTGGTGTAGTTATGAGCTCTCCTGCTAAGCTGAACTAAGAGATATGGTGCATGGTAAGTGAGAATAAAATCAGTTGTTGCCTCTTATGCCATTTGGTCATGATTTTATTAGCAACATGCATTGTAACCACAATACTGTGCTACAAAGATATTGGATTCTTAGGCAAAATTTCCCTGAGTGTTTATAAATCGTACATGTCATTGGCTGCCATGATTCTGTGTTAAACTATTTTTTTAGTGATGCATGAATAAAAATAAAGCTTGCTAAGAAATTTGGCTTAGGGCTGGAGAGGTGGCTCAGGGATTAAGTCTCTGCCTTGCAGGCGAAAGGTCCTGAGTTCGGATCCTAGACCCCAGGTATAGACGCCAGGCAGAAGCCGGGGCGGCCTGCGTTTCTGGTCCTGGTAGGGTGGAGCCTGTGAATCCCGGGGCAGAGTAAACAAGGAGGTGGAGGCGGTCCATGGTGGTTCCTGAATTCGTCGTGGTTCTACACACACATGTACATACACACATATGCATACACACTCACACACACACGCATACACGCACAATTGAATAAATAATAAATAATAAAAAAGAAAAAAATTTGGCTTAGTTATAATTTCTCCATTGAGGTCAGTCTTATCCTATTTTATCTCCTCTTGATTTATCTTCCTGGCTATTTTCAAGTATTTGTGAGAACTCTCTTGTTTTCTACTATTATATTTAGGCAGTTTTAGAGCAGCCATATTGGGGGTGTGTGTCTCTGAAGGTCTTCCAAGGTCATCCCCAGGGCTGGGATTACCTCGAAGAAACACACTCTACTAATCCAGAAGAATTGATTTTAATTCCCCACAGAGATAAGGTTGCCAACTTCCCCCAATCATCATGAAAGAATATAGAGATTAGTTCTTTGCATCTAAGCCCTACAAAGAGGTCAACTTTGTAGATCAAACTGGGTTGGGCCCAATATGAAAAGACCAATGAGATGTAGAGGACCAAAAACTGCCAATCGATTTGCAGAAACGGGAGCTAAACCAGTGAGGAAAGGCTGTTGTTCCTGGGTCTAAGACTATAAATAACTCTGACTCTGGAAGCCATCTTTGGCTCCCTTGCCCCTCTTTGGACTCCATGTCTGGAGTCCATGAGATCTGGCTCCCTTGTGCCTCATGGACTGCATGCCTGTGAGTTCCTTTCATTTCCCTTGCTCCTCATGGATTCCATGCCTGAAGTCTGTGAATTCTTGGTGGCTCTCTTGCCCCTTTAGAACCCATGTCCATAGTTCCATTCTTTCTCTCTTTTAATAAACTCTGCCTTAATCCTCTACACATGTTCTGGTTTCAACCTTCAACTCCAAACACAAGAACTCAGAGACACATTAGACCCCAGAGGGTACCTGCCAACATTTTGGTGAGCACAAGCAGGAGATCAAAACTCCATATCATTATCATCCTTGATGCCTTGGCCACTTTCATTTGCATGGTCCTTCTGAACTCTTCTTAATGATGAAATAGTTCCTGACTCTACCAGAGGAAAGGCATTCTAAAATTGATGAGGCAAATGGACAGTAAATTACTTGAAAATGATTTTGTCTCATTTATCATTAACAGGGAAATCATTTAAAAATAATTAAACTGGAAAAACAACTTGGTAATTGATAAAGTGTCTTATAGTCTCTGTATAGATTTGAATAATTATAAATAAATAGTAATTTGCCCCACCATTCAGTCAACAATATTTTGTTATTCATTATTTACTTAATTTTATAATAATCCTTAGGAATTAAGAATAGATACTAATACACTAATTTCACAGATGAAATTAAGTCCTAGGAAGGAAACATATATAGACAGTAGGTAGTTGAATTTCAACCTGTCGATTCTGTCATGGAAACAGAATCATTTATGGAAAATTAAACACTGCTATTATTCATAAATATTTTTTCTTTCCTTTGTGTATATGTACATGGGGTGCTTGCATGTGTGTGATTGCATATGGGTGGTTGTATGTACATACGTGCACTTGAATGTACATGCCTGTGGAGGCTTGAGAGTTATGTTGGAATCATTCTCAATTACTCTCCCATCTTGTTGTTTGTGAGCCCCGAATCTCTAAATTTGGAACAGGAACTAGTTTGACTAGCCAGCTTGATCTGGCTGGAATTTCCTTGACTGAGATTTCTGGCTAGCGGGCATACCACAGGGTATTTTTACATGGAATCCAGGGATCCAAATTCACTCTGGTCTACATGGATATTTAAAATTGGACTGCACACTATTTGCACAAGATGGTCACGAGTCTAAGGGCCAAGGGATGGTTTGAATATGAGTTGCCCCTACAGACTCATGTGTTTGAACCTTTAGTTGTTGTTAATGTTTGGGAAGGAGTAGAGTCTTGCTTGAGGGAGAAATGTCACAGGGGATGGACCTTGAGGTTTGGTGGTCCAGCCCTGCTTCCTTTCGGTCGCTCTTGCTTTCTCTGCCTTGCTGCTGCTGGTGGTGACTTGAATCTGACCTCTGGATCTGTCCTCATGCATGTAATTCCTGACATAATGGACAATATCCCCTCTGGAACCCTAAGTCAAATAAATACCAATTTCTCCCTTAAGCTGGTTACATCAGAGTGTTGTCTCATAGCAAAAAAAGAAATGTGCCTGCAACAGAATTCATGCCTCTTTGCTTATGAGGCCAGGGCTTTATCCACTGAGCCATTTCCTCAGTCATGCTCGTAAATATTTCAGCCTGTTAATTTTCCTTGTGTTTACTTTTTAAAAGGTTTTTAAAAAATTATTTGTTTATTTACTTATTTATTTTGTATGGGTGTACACGTGCATGCGTGAGTGTGTGTGTATCAGAGGGCACTATGTGTCCCTGTGGAGGCCCAAGGGTGACTAAAGGAATAATCCTGGATTGCTTCTACTTCTCTTTTGCTTTGCTCTGGGATTTCCCAAGCTCCCCCAGCCATGTAGACCACTGGCAGTTTTATGTAGGACCTGGAATCCAAACTCAGGACCTTCTGCTTGAGAGGCAGAATCTTAGCCCCTGAGCCATCTCTCCAGTCGTGCCTTGTGTTTTCAAATTGGCATATGGGTAATATATATATTTATGTATAAAATGTGCATAAATATATGTTTATATATAAATTATATATATATTTTTAAACCAGGTTCAAGGTTTTCCTTTGAAGAAGATCTGAGTATGTTTGGCTCACTGATCCATATTAGGAAATGTCTCTGGTGGGTCCTGGTTGTATGGATGTTTCTCCATAATCTCTGATTTTCCTTAGTTCTCCTATGAGACAGCTAATGTTAGCCACCTGCTAGTTATTGTTTCAAGGGCAGCTAGGTTGATCTAATGGAATGACTGGCAGGAAAATGGTATGTGGATGCAAAAAAGTACTTAAGAACTGTCAGTATTCATTACCACCATCCTTGGCAAAAGATCCAGAAGAGCAAGAAATGGTGGGACTGATTTCATGCATATGTTCAGGGATGAACTTCCATAAGTTAATATTTCACTTTTAGTTTTTAAATGCCTTACTTACTTACAAATGCCACAGTGCGCACACAGAGGTCAGAGGACCTTTTTAAATTACCTCCTTGATAGTTTCATAACTAAATACATTAAATTTACGTGTTTTTTTGACCCCATAATCATGTCTGATCCTACCCTTTCGTCTCCCATTAAATACCTGTCAGAGGACATTTTTTGTAAGTCTGTTTTCTTTTTTGCACCATTGGGTGGTAGGGATTCAACTCAAGTTGCCAGGTTTGTGTGTAGGCACCTTAACTCATTAAGTTATATCATTGGCCCTGTTTTTACTTTTAAAATGAAACACAGGAAACCTTGAAAAATGGCTAACGCTTGTCTTAGGACTTTCTCTCTCTTTCTCTCTGAGGATCTTCAGACACCTCTCCATTCATGGCTCCTGCTAACTCTCAGAACTTCCTTCTATAACTGGTACTATTGGAAAGTCATTTTTTTTTCTAAGAGATATTTGACAATGGCTCAAAGCCTTTCTCCAAATAATACTTTTGTGAGAATATAATACTCAGAGGTGCCATAAGGATATTTCAGTACTGCTAGAATTTTGAAGTTATTGCAATCTTTATTTTTAGACACAGTATGATTACTGCTGTCCATTATCTAAATTGTCCCTGACTGATAACGTCAAGCTGTGCATTACCATTACATGCTATATAGGAGTGCATCATAAACGTCATAAGTTATTTTCAATAAAATATAATTTACACAAAATAAAACATACAATTTAAGGTATATAGATCATTGAATTTTGACTGACGTGTGCAAGCTCACCACCACCACCACCACCACCAGAATGAAGCTGTACTTCCTGTGTATTCTCTTGCAGTCAGTCTCCTGTCCCTTCCTTAGACACAGACTGCCTGCTGTCACTACAGGCTGCTTTTCCTTTCCTTCAAATGACATGTTAGTGGTCCCTAGAGATTATGGTATTTTGTGTCCCGCTTTCTCATGCCATAGACAGTGGCATATGATTTAAATAAACAAATGTATTCCTTGTGTTTCCATTCATTTGTGAATAGACTGTTATCAACAATAATCTATGTGATCATGGGAGCTGATATTTGTAGTATTTCTACCCTTTGGGCCAGGAAGAAATGTGAAACTATCATTTTGATTCTCAGTTATCAGCTGCTGGTGAGTAGTAGTGGTCTGAGAGTAGGGGAGCTTGTGGGCTTTTCTGTTTTCTGTTTGCAAAGTCATTTTAACCTTACGTGATACTTCTGTGTTGATGCTGTTATGAACCAATTATGGCTTAATCGAATGGCATTTTCTTTTTTAATTTTTTAATTTTTAAAATTTATTTATTTTTATTTTTTATTTTTTCCACTCATACAAAGTTGATAAGTAGCCCATTCCCCTTCCTCCCTCCTCCCCTCCCTGGATTCCCCCCACTCCCTCCCCCTCTTTCCCCTTGCTTTCCCTCCTCCCTTCCCTTCTTCTAGTGTGCCCCCCCCATTCCTGGAGCATCCTTTAGTGTGCATGTCAAACTTCCCTTTGGGTCCTCCTCTCTGATGAGGTATAAGGACTCAGTAGCACTGCCTAGAGCTCTTTTTTTGTGTTTCCCTCTAGTATAGGAATACTATTGTGACTGTTAATCCCTTGACTCTAAGAATCCTAGTGCCTGTGATCCATGCTAGTCTTGGGGGGTTCAATGATATGTTGGTCATTGCGCAGGTCATGCAAAGTCCTATTTTGATTACTTCAGCCCTAACTTGTATGGAGTATCTTGCATATCATTGCTCCTCCCCATCTTTAGGCTCTTACATTGAATGGCATTTTCTAAATTATAAAAGGAACATATGCTTACTACAGAAAGTTTGAGGGATAAAAGTAAAGGACAATGAAATTTTTTTCAAATTATCTCATAGAGGATAATATTTTTGTACATTTTTCTAAATGTAGTTTTTAAATACATGCAAAAAGGTATGGCTTTCTATCCATTCATTTGATACTTTATTCATGCTATTAAAATATCACAATCATAATTCTAAATAGCCACATACAGCTTATCTTGTATATGTGAATACATAATATATACAAACAGGTAGTATTGCAGTTTGCCTGCATGGTTGCTGCATGACCATCAAACAGCTTAAGGGAACAAGAGGTTTATTGTCTCTTGTGATTATTGATTATAGATCATAGTCCAGCTTGACAGGAGAGCTCAAGCCAACACCAAGGCTGAGGGAACTGGCCACACCATCTCTACATAATGGCTTTACTGGCCAAACCAGGATGTCTGGCCAAGTGTGCAAAAGGATGTCAGCTCTCTCAACCAGCTGTCTGTATTTTATTCAGGGCCTAGTCCCACCCAATATGGGCTGGGCTTTCCCCATCAGCTAGACAATCTCCTGCAGGTCTGCTCTAGGTCTAACTCAACCACTAATTATCTACAAATGTGCCCAGAGCTCAAACCCTCAGCTGTCAAGTTGACACCTGTGCCCAACTATGAAAGGTGGATATAATTCAACAAGTAAGATTTACAAAACAGTAGAGTAGGTTTCCTTTAAAAGGGACACAGAGAGATTTCGCTGCTTGGGAGAAGGAAGCAGAAATTGTCTACTAAATCAGACATAAATGATCCATTTATCTTCTTAACCTTTCTGTCTCAACACCTTAAGCTTGCCCACCTCTCTTTTCTGCCTTCCAGATGCCAGTTTAAGCATGTTTTGATGAAACTAGTGGTATTTCCAACTGTCAGATCCAGGAACAGACAGGACTGGAGAGGGAGACTGAGGGGCTCTTGCAGGGTTGCTTTGGTTCCTGACGGCAACAGATGGCGAACTGAAGGTGTAAGCTGGAAGAGAGCAGCAGCTTGAAAGATGTCTGTCAAACAGAATGGCTGCAAGTTTCCAGAATCTGCCTATTTAAATGAGATGTTCGCAGTGTTTAACAGAAAAGGAAGTTATTTGCTGTTAGTCTGATTTTCAGTAAGAGTCTGATTTTCACAGAAGAGGAAAAAAGGACTCAGGTCCTAAATTGTATACAGTGTAATGATATTACTTACCAGTCATAATATGAACAGCCCAAATGCTTACAGTTTTGGTTTAGCTCTACTTTACAAAATTTATTGAGTACTGAGCTAGACACTGTGGGAAATATATGAGATATGTGAGTAATGTGATAGATTTTTAAGAACATAATCTCCCAAATTCATGTATTCAAATATGTAGTTTTTAAAATTTTAAATATTTTTCTAGGAATATATTCATAAATCAAACATTTCTAAATCTTCTCTTAGGGCTTGCTTTCAACCTGCAGCATATCTATCTGCACTCATCTATCTATTTATCTGTTAGGGTGTGTGTGTATGTGTGTGTGTATGTGTGTGTGTGTGTATGCAAGTATATCATGTGCGGATTTAATTTTTGGAAATAGTTAAGCCATTTGGACCTAAATCTTATGACTGAGGTGGATGATTAAGATTCTATCCCGTTCATCTGAAATGAAGGGTGACTATATGTTACAGAGTGTTTGTGTGTTTTTTTTTTTTTTTTTGAGGGGTGAAGTGTATCAATTTCAAAAGAAAAGTTCCTCTTACATTATGTGGACTAACAGCCTAATTACAGTATGGTCATCTTTTCTGAAAATAACCTTGAAAGAAAATCATCTACATACCAATGTTCTAAGAAGTTTATTGAAAGCCCTAACTTCTTAGTCCAAGATGTCGAAGTGAGGATGTAGTGAATCCTCCAGTGTGAAATTCCGGATTTCCCTGGGTCTTCGATAGGAGCTGTGATCAACTGGGCTGACAACACCAGAGCCAAAAATTTCTGTATATCATCTCCGTGAAGGGGATCAAGGGACGGCTTAACAGACTTCCTGCTGCTGGTGTGGGAGACATGGTAATGGCCACAATCAAGAAAAGCAAACCAGAGCTAAGATGAAAGGTCCATCCAGGAGTGGTAATTCAACAACGAAAGTCATACTGAGGAAAAGATAGATGGGGTGCTTCATTTCAAAGATAATGCAGGAGAAATAGTAAACAAGAAAGATGAAACAAAAGATTCAGCTATCATAGGACCAGTTGCAAAAGAGTGGCACAGAATTGCACCCAATGCAGGCAGCATTGCGTGATTTTTCCAGTGCATTTTGTAAAATATCCATTACAAATGCTTGCTCCAAGTTTAAAAAATAGTCCTACCTTCTTATATATTGAAGTTCACTAAAAAGGGCCATGAACCTTTAGGAGCCTTCTGTGCCATTGGGAGGACACTGTGGGTAGAAATTCGGGAGCCAGAGAGCAGGGACTAGCATTGGTTACATGGTGCTGGAAAAATACTGAGGTGATTTTAGGATGTAGTAAAACTGAGCACTGAGCCGACGCTTCAGCTTTCACTGGGACTGGAAGGGCAGAAGTTGTTTACGTGTCAAAATCTATCCTGTTTTCCCCTTTCTTATTCCTGTTTTGATTATGTGTTTTGCTTAGAATAATGTATGAGAAAACACGTGTGAAGGGCCATGTTGAATGTCATGTTATCTGGGGTGTAGCATCTTTCCCCTGGCCCCAATCTGTCTGAAGGAGAATATTGTGCAGCAACTGAAGCATCCTGTCCCAGGATCGCAGAGTAAACACCTCTTTAGGCTCAAGCATTCCTGAAAACTAACAAGCTTCAGCTGGGGTGAGGAAAAGTAGTAAACTATGCTGCGGGAGGAGACTTTCCTGGAGGCTGAGCGCTCTGGAAGAGACACATGCCTAGGAGTCTAAAAGCCTGGAGGAAACTTCTTGAAGCAAGTCATTCAACGGAAAGCTCCAGGGTGGCAGCTTCTGTGAGTCTCACCCAGGCTGGGGTGTGTATCATAGTTAGATATAGAGGTCAACTTGACAGTTGGGGTTGGAGCTCTGAACACATTTTTATCAGATTTGTATTAAACCCCAAGCGAGCCTACAGGGGATTGTCTAGTTGATGGGGAAAGCCCGGCCCATGGTGGGTGGCACTAGGCCTGGGCAGGTGAATAATATGGAGGCAGAAGAATAAGACATACTGGTTTGGCAAGTGGGGATTGTCCCTTTCTTGGCAATCTTATGGATGTGGTGTGGTCAATTCCCTTGACCCCTGATATTGCGTGGGCTCCTCTGCCAAGCTAGAGTGTAAGAACTATAACCAGACCATTTTAAGCCAGAATAAAACCTCTTTGTCCTCCGATAAGTTATTTGGTTCTGAATTTATCAGCAACAATGCAGATTAACTGCAACAGTGGGTTATATAGCTTCCGTTACATTGTCCCTGTTCCTGTAAGTAATCTTCACCCTTTTCCCTGTAAGGAACCCCAATAAACTCATTCATTTGTCAAGTTGAACCTTGGTATAATCGTCCCTTTGATCTGTGGTTGAATTCTTATCCATCAATTCCTGCCTGGAATTGTGTGGCATTGTGTGGCATCTCCCTAGGAAAAATGCCATATGATTTTACTTCAGGATGATACTGGGAGAGGGAAGTAAAGAAGGAAAGCAATTGGCAAGAATAGCTAATAATATTTTCTTGGAGTACTTCAAGTGGATGGTACTGATTTGAGTTAAGCCCTGGAGAACAGAGATGACATGCATTGCTTCTGTGCCCACAAACAAGTGTTATAGTAGTCATATATTTTATTTCTAATGCACAGTAGCATCCTACATTAGGATGAAAAGGACTTTGGACAGAGGCTAATAATGTCAGTTTTAGTATTTGACACAGCATGTAGCAAAGTGCAGGAGGAGCTCATTAAGGTTTATCTCTTCTGAAAGCTTCTTCTTAGAAGCTTTCTATGGCCTCTCCAGTTATTACTTCCTAATGTCCAGCTTACGTTCCTTTAAATAACACTTAGTGAGCTTGGGTTGCTGTAACAAAAATACCATAGACTTAGTAGCTTAAGATATATACACATATTTCCCAAAGTTCTGGAGGTTAGTGAGCTAAAAATCAAGATGCCAGCTAATTTAGTTCCTGGTGAGGGCTGTCTTCTTGCTGGCAGAGGGTTTCTTTATCATGTATTCCTGTGGGAGAGTGGGTAGATCTCCTTTGTCTTCTCATAAAGAGACACCAATTCTTTCAAGTCAAAGTTTCACCTTCATGGTTTCATTTAGCCTAGTTACTTCCTTATATCAAACACGGTCATTGTGTGATGGTTGTTACTGCCAACTTGGCAAGGTCTAGAATTACCATTGTACTAGTTACTCTTTGTGTTACTGTCAGAGAACACCCAAAGTCAAGCAACTTAAGGGAGAAAGATTTATTCGGCTTACCGTTCCAAAGGGGAGATGGCGGAAGTGGCATGGCTGGCGGCAGAAGTTAGAAACAGGCTATGTCACACCCATCCTGGAGGCTGAGAGCTGCTAGACTGCCACATGCTGCAGACCTGGAGGTAGTGTGGGACTAATCCACCTCAAGGCTCACCCCCTGTGGCTGCTTTCCCCCAGCAAGGCTCCACCTCTCAAAGGTGCTATGACCTTCCCAAACATATGATTGGGGAATACATTTCAAACCATGACACCATGAACACAAGTTTCTATGTATTTCTGTGAAGAATTATCTGGATTAGTCTAATTTAGATGGGAAAGGATCCCTCCCCCAATGTGGATGGGCATCATTCTATGGCTTGAGATTCCAGACAACATAAAAAAATAGATATTTAGCTGAGTATTTGTTAAAATGGTTTTTCTCTGGGTAGCTCTCTCTTGGATGTGATTCCTTATTAAACGTTCTTTAAATGTACCCATTACATCTAACATGGTGATATGAAACTATCCTGGGGCTGAGAAATATGACAAAAAATGGAAGAAAGAACACACAGAGACAGAAATATAGAAAAAGGTTGGGCCAAAACAGGTGGGAAACCCCACTGATTCCCAGAGGGAGACTGGTGAGAATCTGCTACTAATCCTGCCAGACTTTATTTATAATTAGGGAGCCATATGCAAATCTAAGTATGGGATTTCTGATTGGTAGAAAGGAATCATAGGCCTATGGGGAAACTTTCCTAGTTTTTAGTGCATGCCTGAAACCCAGAGAATCAAATCCTCTGGATGTTTAGCACAGACTAGAGAGAAGTAGTTTAATATATGAGATACTTTCAGTATAAAAAATTTCCCTAAAGTCTCAGGCCTTGTCCTAAGAGAGACTCTAGAGAACACCAGTGCTTTAGATGCTAGCAGGTGTCTGTTCTTCCATTTTCCATGGAAAGCTATGATTTCAACTCCTCTTGGCCTTTCATGTTTTTATTTATTTTTAATCAAGGAATGAGATTTCCTTTTCATCAGTGAGCATCCAATGCCACTTTCTGCTAAGTGACTGTACAGTTTATCACTTTACTTCCCAATTGTGGACATAGTAAGACTAGCTACATCTTGTTTCTGATACTGTGACTTTCCTGTGTGATAGAATATATCCCTTGGAATCATGGGCGAAACCAAAAAAAAGCAAAGCAAAAACCAAGAAACAAAATACCCTTCCATCCTTATGTTCCTTCAGTTAGGTATTTCGTCATAGCCATGTGTAAAGTAACTAATTCCAAAAATTGGCAGCAAAAAAGTATGGCCATTGTTTCAATAAACTTACCGTGTGGTTTTAGGTGTTTATAACAAATTCATGGGAGGAATGTGGAAGAGTTTGGTATTTTGTTTTTTAAAATTTTTTTATTTATTCAATTGTGCAAGTGTGCGTGTGTGTGTTTGTGTGTGTGCATGTGTGTGTAGAACCACGAGTGAATTTGGGAACCACCGTGGACCACCTCCACCTCCTTGTTTACTCTGCCCCGGGATTCACAGGCTCTGCCCTACCAGGACCAGAAACGCAGGCTGCCCCCTGCTTCCGCCCAGTGTCTATATGTGGGGTCTAGGATCCGAACTCAGGACCTTCCGCCTGCAAGGCAGAGGCTTAACCCCTGAGTCACCTCTCCAGCCCCAAGTTTGGTATTTTGAACTAGAAAAATTCTCAAATGTTGTAGCGAGAGCTTAATGGATCATGCTTGTGGGAGTTTGGAACACTGGAAGATGAAAGAAATGAAGAAAGTAGAGGCCCAGCTCATGAGGTTTCAAAGGGGGTAACAAGAACTCTAATGGGAAATAGAATCAATATCGTTTCTTCTTTTTCTATTCTGGTTAAAAAAATCTGGTTGCATTCTCTCATGTCTTGACAACTTGAGAGAGACTGAATACTGGAATAAAGGACCAATTCATCTGGCAGAGAAAGTTTCAAGGCAGGGTGACATTCAGACTATGGTACTGTTATTGCTTACCATTATTATTCAGGTCTACAGTGAAAAGTCCTACTCCACACTGAGACAGTAAGAAAGGATCCCATCTATTACGGACTTCAAACAACTTATATAAGTGCAAATTTATTTGAAAGAAAAGTGCCTGAATCGAAAATGCCACTGAAGGGGTTCCCTGTTCCTGGAAAACCATTGGTTAGGGACATACCTCTCCAGGGTCAGCACACAGGGATGCTACAACTGAGGTTCAAGGGACTAGACTCTATGCCAAGTTGCGGGACCTTTAGCAGGTGGAGCCTTGTTGGAGGAAGTGGACCCGGGGGGGGGTGGGGGAGAGCCTTGCCTGGCCCTGTTGCTGAATCCCCATTGGGCCAGCTGGGGAAAGGAGGGCTCATAGGCGAGGGGACGAGCAAGTGTGGGGTCACCACCCAGACCTCGGGAGTCAGGCGAGAAGCAGCAGGCAGAGGACAAATTGGCTGCAGACTCATTTATTCCAGGAAGTGCTTGAGCTTATATAAGGTCAGGGGCCCAATCAGGTGTGGCCACCTCTCTGCTCGGGAGGGGGGAAAGGAGGGACACCCACCAATCATTTAGCTGTTTATTAGGTGTCCATTACAGAGGCAGGTTAGATATTTGCTCCCCATTGGTTGTTCATCCCTCCTTCCCATTGGTTGTTCATCCCTCCTTCCCATTGGTTGTTCATCCCTCCTTCCCATTGGTTATTCAGCCTTCCTTCCCATTGGTTGTTCATTCCTCTGCCTGTATGGTTCCTCTATTGGGATATGTTCGGGGCATGTCTGTAATTGTTCGGGCTTGTCTTTAACCAGACTTCCTGAGAGCCGGGGCTAGAGCCTCCCTGAATCAATGGTGCCACATTTTCACCCTTTTATTTATTTATAAATTTTTTAGTGGGGACCATGATAGCTGGGGCGACCCTGAGCCTCTTTGGCTGCCTGGAATATAGGTGACTGTGCCTGCCTTAGGTTGGACACCATCCTCATGTGGAGCCTTACCCATCATTGACTGCCAGTCATGAGACCATCGCAGAGAAGTAATCATGGTCCCAAAGGGGAACTTGAGTATGTGGGAGAGAAAAGGAGGTTTTCATCAGGGAAGGAGCAGGTAGAGGGGCTGTAGGCAGCACAGGCACAGAAACGATCCAGAAGAGCTGGTGAGACACAAATCAAAACCTATCAATTGTAAATTAGTAAGGCATAGCTTCAATGGAGGCCAGCCAGGCTTCCCATGAGCATTTGGTGATCTTAGCAAATGTCCGAAGCCCAAATGGATGACCTGAGGACCTGTAAAGTAGCTTTGTTATTTTGGGAATATATGAAAAAACCTGTAAGAACACAATGATATTTTTATTTGTAGTCCTATTAAAGATCAAAATCAAGCGAGATAAACTTTCATGAAAGAAAACTTACAATCTATTAGAAAAACAATTGTGATAGATATAAAACATAAGTAGTTATTAAAATTATTTATTCTTATTTTTAAGTATGCATACATGTATTTAAAAATGGTATGCCAAAATTTTAATATTAGCGCGCAACAGAAATGAAAAAAAATTGAAGTCGCCACAGATTTTTTGTTGAAACACAAAACACACAACATGTAAACACAGAACATATAAACATACAAGCACATGAAATACAAGAAGGCAGATATCCTGTCCAATAATTGTTTCATAAGAGGGAGACCAGTATTGTCTGAAGCAGAAAATACAGCCGGAGAGGGGGAGTCAGGAGCTACAGGAGGAAGAGGAGGAGGGAAGGGGAGGTCAGCAGGGGGTGGAGTCACCCTCCCCCCACGAACCCCTCTCCATCCCCTGTGAGCCCTCTGCAGAGTCCTCAACCAGGGGAGGGAAAGGATCCAAAGGAAGAACAAAGTGGACACCTAGTAAAGAGCTAAATGATTGGTGGCTCCTCCCCATCCCCCGAGCAGAGTTGGCTTCAGACTCATTTATTTCAGGAAGTGCTTGAGCTTATGTAGGGTCAGGGGTCCAATCAGGTGTGGCCACCTCTCTAATTTTGGGTTCTCTCCACAAGTTTCATTGTAGCAATTAATCACTTCCTCAGTGGAGGATCCTTAAGGGTGTTATGATGCCAAGGAGGATGGGAACAAAGGGGGTGGGAGGCATATGGCTGTCCTGGACTTCCCTCTTAGGGGCCAGGAAGAGCACTTCCATCCAGATCTGTGGCTCCCAGACAATTTTTGGGGAAATCCAAGGAGCTAAGATTAAAGCTTCCTCCCAAAAATCTTCTAAGTCCTTTGGTTTCACTTTGATTCTATGTAGGCCTTAAGAGCAGTCAGCTGGGGTGCCTTCTGATGGGGCATAAGTTACCCATTATGGAGAGGAAAGGTTCCCTAATGGAGCAGAGATGACTAGGAGGTGAGCGGACAAGGCGAAAAAGCGCAGAAAATGAAAAGCAATGATTAGAACCAAGGTGAAAGTGAAAACAACTCCTAAAAGTGTAACCAACGCCCAAGGAGAGACCTAGCACAGGACACATGCAACATCCTGTGCTTAGTGAGGGACTTCAGGGGTTCGTTACTCCCCTGGGCTGTATGCCCCCAGGTCAGGCCAATTCAATGTAATTGAACCTGGGCTTTGAGTTCTGAGGGGACCAATTTCTGTGAACTTGCTGGGAAAAAGCCTTGGTTTAAAGGGGCTCTTTGATTGTGGGGAAATCAAATGAGCGATTGAGTTAAGAGGGGCTCCTTGATCATCAGCAAATTAAATGAGCAATTGTGTTCCTAATCTTCTGAGGACAATGATGGACAAACAGGAAAAGGGGAAGAGGAGGAGGCCACCTGCTCACCTTCAGGCACCGTAAGCACAACGAACACAAAACCAGAGGAAGGGGCCAAACTCACTGAACTTTACCAGAGAGGGTGTCTCGACTACATTGAAGGCAGCTCCACGTTGGGTGCCAGATGTTGCCGAATCCCCACTGGGCTAGCCAGGGAAAGGAGGGGGAAATGGCGGGTCTCAGGATTTGAGGCGAGGGGGCGAGCAGATGCGGGGTCACCATCCAGACCCTGGGAGTCAGGCAAGGAGCAGCAGGCAGAGGACGAGTTGGCTTCAGACTCATTTATTTCAGGAAGTGCTTAAGCTTATGTAGGGTCAGGGGTCCAATCAAGTGTGGCCACCTCTCTGCTCAGGGGATGGGGAGGAGCCACCAATCATTTAGCTCTTTACTAGGTGTCCACTATAGAGGTAGGTTAGATGTCCACTTTCCATTGGTTGTTCATCCCTCCTTCCCATTGGTCATCCCTTTGCCTGTATGGTTCCTCTATTGGGACATGTCCCAGGCATGTCTGTACTTGTCCGGGCTTGTCTATAATCAGACCTCCTGGAAGCCGGGGCTAGGGCCTCCCTGAATCAATGATGCCACATGGCCTCACTTACTGTGCACTCTCTGCTTCCTGATTGTGGGCACAGTGTATCCAGGAACCTCCCACTCTTGCTACCATGCTCTCCCTGCTGTGATGGACTGTATCCCCTCAAAATGCAAACCGAAATAAACCCTTCCTCCCTTAAAATGTTGCTAGTCAGGTATTTTGTCATAGGAATGAGAAAAGTCATTGTTTTAAGATATGAATTTTAGGAAAGCACAATTCAATTCACTGTTCCCTGGGGCCTGCCACATTATTTATGTAACAATAATTTGATCAAATCGTTCTGCAGTAAAGTGTGGTTTTCTAAAGTGCTAAGCACTGTACCAGGTATTGAAAAAGCTAGAAATGTCACCATGAACTTGTTTTAGTTTCTATTACTACGTTGGCAGTTTTAAGTGTCAGCTTGACAGTTGAGAACTGATCCTTTGGGCACAGCTATGAAGAGTTACTTAGTTGAGACAAACTTCTGAGTAGGCCTGTAGGTGATTGTCTAATTGGCATGGTAAGACCCAATCCATAGTGGAGGGGACATTGCTTGGGCAGGAGGACAAGATAAAGAGAGGACTGGTTGGTTTTGGAAGACCAGCAAGCGACAAGGTATGCCCCTCTCTCAGCTTTTTCTGTGGATATCGTGTGGCAGTTCCCTTGTTCCCTGCTGGTGGCTCTCCTGCCATCATAGACTGCAACCTGGAATTGGAGGCTGGGATAAAAATCCCCTTGTTCCCCTGAATTGTTTGGGTCACGTATTACTTATAAGATTAAGAAAGCGCTGTAACACCTCACAATGCTTTAAAGCAGCACCGGGTTATTACGCTGCAGTGTCCTGGGCAAGAGAACTGGAGCGGCCTTCCTGGTGTTATCAGGTGTTATCAGGTGTTATCAGGGCTGTGCTTGTTTCTTATAGTTTCAGGGCACACCTGTATCTCTTGGTTTCTAACCACCTTTATTTATCTCTAACACTAGAAAAACTCCATCTCTGTGACTCCTCTTCTACAGCTGCATCTTTCTCTCATACAACCGCTAAGATTTTCTGTTCCTAAAGATCCGTGCAACTGGATGGGGACCAGAGATCATCTGAATTCGTCGTCTTATCCCACGGGCCTTAACTTAATCACACCAACAACACTCAACTGAGGACATTTAGGTAACAGAGATCCAGGGCTTATGACGTGGTTGTTTGTGGAGAGTTATTATTCTGCCTGTTACATTCGTGGGCAGTAGGCTTATATAAATTAATGACTTAATACAATGTTCCAAGTGTACTGGTGAGAAGGGACACATAGGAGGAAGTGGCTGCTTGATGAGTATGTAGTAGAAGTGAAGTACTGACAGCAAGGATGGTGTCCAGGGAGGTAGAATGGTCATGATTTGGGAAGGAAATTGAGGGAGGAGACAAAGTAGAGAGAGAGAAATTTGAATGTTTTTCTGATTCTGACTAGAACTGGACAGGCCTTTTGCTGAGATAGAGTATGAATGAGCATATATATATATGTGTGTGTGTGTAATTTCTTTTCCTTACAGCTACCCAATATATATATTGAGTAGCTGTATATACATGTATGTACATATATACATTTATGTATGTATATAGATATATTGGGTAGCCATAAGTTTTAAGAAATGAGATGAACTAAGTTAGTTTATTGGGTAAAAAGGGCTCATTATAAGGTTTGATAGGGGAGTGAGGATCATTTATAGTACTAGACAGAAGTATAGCTGGACATCAGGAAAGATCTGGAATGATGACATAAGTAGTGCTATGACACCTTTGCTTTCCTCTGCTTCTGTCTAATTTCTCCATCTCTGGGGACCAGAACTGTTCCCACCTCTCCTGATTTGGCAAATGTGTTATTAAATAACCACAGCTGCCAATATTTTTCTTCATTTGAAGTGTAGTCACTCAGAAAACACCTCTCCCCATACTTCTTTTAATTCCATTAGGAAAGGGCTTTGTGTTTGCAGTTTGAGTCATTTTGTGTACACAGCGGTGGCCAGGGCCCAGTCACTTGTCCTTCATACTCTCTGTCTTTGGCTGCAGTCCTATGGTGGATGCAGAAGCGGCTCTTGGAGGAGTGCTGGGTGGATGTTTCCAGAAGGAGCTGCTACACCAGAGATGCTGATGCATTCTCTTTAGTCATCTTCCCTCCTGCATTTAGAAATGTTAAGGCATGGTGTTATGGTGAAATATAAATTAAAGTAATTAATTTAGAGAAATATACATAGCTTACATGCTTAGTTAGATGTTTTCATAAATGTGCATCCATACCCCAGTCCAAACATAACGGTTCCATCACTCTGGAAGCGTTCCTCATGCCTGGCTCAGTCATCCTTTACTCCTGATTTCTCTCACTGGAAATTAGTTTTGCCAACTCTAAAACTTCATATCAACTAAATTAGACAATGTGTACTCTGGCCTATGTAATGTAACTAGGATCTAGACATGTTGTTTCTGTGTGAGAAATATACATTTTTTCCCTGAGAATTCTTCCCTGCATGTATTCACTTGCCTGCTGATAGCCATTTAGATAGTTATCAGTTTTTTTGACAGTTATGAACATTTTTACAAAAATGTCTTTAGGCTGGAGGGAAATTTAGATGCTGAAATTGAAAAACTGAATATAAATATGGGTATGGTAAGGAGGATGAAGAGTTTGAGACTGGCTCATACTATGTAGTGAGACCCAAAATAGTTTAAGGGTTGATGCTGTAGTGTGTACCTGTAATCCTGAGGTAGAAAAACACAAATCGTTGTGTTACTAGTACAGTATAGTATATATTGGCTAGTATAAGTTCAAATGGAAAAATTACTGAAACCCAAAGACCCTTGAGAGACACCCTCCCTCCAAGTACTGATAATACCAAGGTCCTGGGCCCTCCACAGTCAGTCTGTGCAGACACTTAGTAGTTACCATAGTTACATACATAACTACAAGGTGTCAGCTTGACCATTGAGGGTTCAGGTTCTGGGCACATTTGTAAAGATTTAGTTAAGGCCAGAGTGAACCTGCAAGAAATTGTTTAGTTGATGGGAAGGTCCAGCCCATGGTGGTGGGGCTAGTCCCTGGGCAGGTGAATAAGGTGGAGGGAACTGGTTGAGAAAGTTGGCATCCTTCTGTATCGTTGGCCAGACATGCTGGTTTGACCAGTAAGGATCATCCTTCTGTCACCCACTACGTGGATATAGTATGGCCAGTTCCCTCCGCCTTTGGTGTGGTTCTCCTGCCAAGCTGGACAAGGAACTGTAACTGGACTGTTGTAAGAGAGGAAAAAACCTCTTGTTCCCTTAAGCTATTTTGTCATGATTTTATCAGCAATAAATGCAGGTTAACTGCAAAAATAGCCTTTGCTTCTGCTTCTGGAAAGTCCCACTTTGCTTGCTCTACCCCTGTTCACTTTAATATAAAATGGAAGTACAAGCTGCGCTCTGGGCTGGGATTCTTTGAATAGTGATCTTTAAGTTCCTCTACTCCATTCCAATTGGTGTCTGAGAAACTATTCCAGAGCAACTGCCCCAACAGTCCTGTCGTAGTAAAGCACAGGTGTCAATTTGACATTTGAGAGTTTGAGCTCTGGGCACATTTGTAGAGAATTAGTGGTTGAGTTAAACCCAGAGTAAACTTGAAGGAGATTGTCCAGCTGATGGGGCAGACCCAGCCCACGGTGGGTGGGATTAGGCTCTGAACAGATGAATAAAGCATTGAGAATCAGTAGAGGAAGTTGGCATCCTTCTGTATTCTTAGCCAGATATGCTGGTCTGCCAAGTAAGTATTATTCCTCTTTCAGCTGATGTGTAGAGATGGTGTGGCCAGTTCCCTCTGTCCTGGTGTTGGTATTGGTGCATACTCTCCTGTCAAGCTGGACAGAGAACCGTAACCAGATAGCAGTAAGAGAAAATAAACCCCTTATTTCTTAAGCAGTTTGATGTCATTTATCAGCAACTATACAGGCGAACTGCAACAAGTCCCAACACTCAACAGACAGAGGCAGGTGGATTGCCATACTTTTAAAAGGCCAGTCTGGTCAATGTAGCAAGTTCTGGGACAGCCCACAACACAGAATGAGATCCTGCCTCAACAAACAAACAACCAGTTTTGAATGAGTTCATTATGAGGCAGGTGACTGCAATCTGGTCATAGTGTAGAATCCAGATGAAGGGCAGTTTAGGCTGTAGGAGAGAGAAGTCGTCTAAATAGGGTCAGGGGTTCAATCAGGTGTTGCCACCTTTCCGCTGGGAGAGAGGGGGAGAGCAGCCACCAATCATTTAGCTGTTTGCTAGGTGTCCATTGCAGAGACAGGTTAGATGGCCACTTCCCATTGGTTGTTCATCCCTCCTTCCCATTGGTTGTTCATCCTTCCCGCCTGTATGGTTCCTCTATTGGGACAAGTCGGGGCCTGCCCGTACTTGTCTGGGCTTGTCTATAACCAGACCGTCTGGGAGCTGGGGCTAGGGTCTCCCTGACTCAATGGTGCCACAGCTTTTATGTTAAAATCATTGGAAAATCTCAGAGCAAGATGCTGTGCTCCTGAGGAACATGAATATTTGAGTTTGGGAAGGAGGAATCCTGGAAGGAGCTTAGGAAACACGGCTATTCATCTCTGTGTCTCCATTAATAGATAGACTCTTGCTGGTGTGCTAAATTTAACATACTGAGTGTAGAGAACATAGTTATACATAGATTCTATGATCCATCTCTTTATCCTGTCCAGAAGATGAATTGGGAGTCTCAAAGGTTAGAATCAGTGTGGTAGATGGAGAGGGTGGAGATTACGAAGATCCAGAGAAGCACATCTTAGCTTCCGGGACGCTGGCGAGCCCAAGTTAGTGGTGAATAGTTTGATACAATCAGACAACTTAGGACTTCAAATAAGACACTGAAGAATCGACTCCAAAGGGCTTGCTTCTCTCCGCCTTGGCCAGGCTTCTCGGCTTCCGAGTGGGGTGTCAGGCATACTTCTGGGAAGTGTATTCTGGAGGCATTCAATGGTGTGGTGGTGTGTGCTGAAGCTGCTGACACCACTGGGCTTCGTCACGGTAGCAATTTGAAAGGATCAACGATGCCAGGTAGGGAAGATGGCTTTAGGCCATTCCTTAACTTTGTCCCTCTCCCCTGGTGGCAGAGGCAGAGGCGGTGGCATCTGGCGGCAGCTGGGAGGCAGTGCTTGCGCGCCTCACCAGGGTTGTAGCTTTGGGTATGGCGAGGAGGAGCAGCCCGAGGGGCGTGGCATGGGCGTGACCATCTCGGAACCCGGCCACGCCTCTCTCGCCTCTGCCGCCTGCGCAAGCGCGTTGCGGGCCGTTAGCTGTCAGGAGCCCAGCAGCCGGCGGCGGGCGCGATCCGACGTCTGCTCCAGAACCCGGCGGCGTGAGCAAGCTCGGAGCACCGGCGAGCACGGCGAGGCCCGGGCTCCTGGCCAGGTCGCAGAGGCGGGCAGGGACCTGCGAGCAGCCGACCGCGCGGGCAAGATGGGGAATCGGGAGATGGAGGAGCTGATCCCGCTGGTAAACCGTCTGCAGGATGCCTTCTCGGCGCTGGGGCAGAGCTGCCTGCTGGAGCTGCCGCAGATCGCTGTGGTGGGCGGCCAGAGCGCCGGCAAGAGCTCGGTCCTGGAGAACTTCGTGGGCAGGTGAGTGCATGGCGAGCGTGGAGGCGCGGCCGTGGGGACGCCCCGGCTCCAGGCCGTTGGAACGTGGAACGGCGCGCAGAGCCCGAGGGTGGACTGAGGGGCTGCGGCGGAATGGGGGAGAATAGCAGCGGTGTCCCTGGGGCGGGCGGGGTCCCCCGTGCTCCAGGCATTCTCCGTTCCCAGCGGTCTCTTCCCCCACCCCCCGGCCTGCTTTTCATCCTGCCATACAAAGCCATTTCCTCCCCGCCCTGGGTCGGGGAGCCGGGGGAGGGGGTCCGCCCCACGATCGACTTCCCTGGCTCGCTCGTTCCACGCGCCAGCCCGGGGCAGCCGGGATGCGCAGCGCGGTGCTTTCCATCCCCGGCTCTGCTTCCCGGTCCCTGCCTCCTCCCCTCTTTCCTGTCACCCTGGCCGAGGCTCTTGCGAGGCTTCGGGGTTTCACCTCCCTTCCCCCCGAGAAGGCTTTGCCTCTCGCGAGGTCCGATGCTCTCAGCTAGTCCACTGTTGGAGAGTCGTCGCCTGTCTCTCTCTGGGGAGGCGGGGTGCGAGGAGAGAGAGAAAAAATCCTGATTGTGGCGAGCCTTAGCCAGAGATGCTTCCCCGCCGTCCTCGCGGGGAGTCGAAGAATAAAAGGTGGTATTTGGAGGGTGCACCCAGCCACTGTTCCAGGCGTGCGGGAGGACCCGAGACTCTGCCGCGGGTGGTCGTGGACTTGGGTTATCCAGGTGCCAAGTCATTCCTGCAGCATCTCCGAACTGAGCAGCATCTTTCTCGCACTCTCTGCGTCCCCTCCCCCCTGCATCCTCTTCTGTCCCTTAAGCCTTTATTTATCCGGCCAGTCTTCAAGCTAGCATTCAGATTCCTAATCGTAGCCGCAGCTTTCTTCACGTTTCTCAACACAGAAAGAACGAACGAATTAGTGTTATTATTTTAAACCGGGAAACAGCGTTTCTTCCTCAGAGCAATTCAGGAAGGATTAAGTTACCTTAATGGCCTTGCCTGAGGAGTACAGACATTCGAAAGCATTATGAAAACCGAAATCTGTTTCCCACTAGTAAACCAGGTAGAAGGTACAGCAAGCACGACGGTGGGCTGGAGGGCGCTCAGAGATTGTACTTTATTCTTTCATTAGGCTCGTGGGCACTTACGACGCAGAAGGTTCCAGTCCTCCCCCCCCACCGTCTTTTTGTTATTGCTTGGCGATGTGTAAACTGTGAGGCTGGCTATCCCCACATCTCCTCCTCCGGAGTGTTAGTATTCATCAAGTGCTTTTTTTTCCCTCTCAGATGATGTTCGCTCTCCAATTTTTCCTTTGACTATGAACTAGAAAGATAAGCAACATGATAAAAAAAAGTAGCATTGTTGACAATTAGCTACTAGCCTTGAGTAATTCACCTAATCACTTTGCCTTGGTTTCAGCCTTCATTTTGACTTAACGAGAAGAGGCTTGGCAAAACATTTTACCGACGTCATCTCAGACTTCTGGTCTAAATGATGAGTTGATGACATTTATTTAAAAAATACTTAAGAGATTAAGAATTGTCTATCAAATGCAACTACTATATTTTTGTGTACATTTCATCTATTTGCTTGCATGAACATATATTATGGCCAGAGCGTTTAAAGTCATTGTAAATTTTATGCATATATCTCAGTTCTCTCAAGGTTTACAAATCTGATGTTTTAGTGCTATGATAGAATTGTGTGCACCTCCCTTCACTAGCTGTATTCTTTTAAAAATGAGAATAAACCAACAGATGTAGCAGAATAAAAGTAGTTATGCATGAGCAGTTTTCATAATGGAATGAAAATAGAAACATCATAAATGTAAACATCAGAGCACTTCTCTGAATACATTTGGGATTTGTTGTACTTTTAAAAGTTTGCTAATAATTCCTATTACGATGGTAAAATAATGAGCTTTAGGAGGAACAAGTTCACTTAACAAGCATGTAAAAACCTTTATTAACAGCAGAGGTGGTATCTGCCTAGCAGAGCTTATATATTTAGGGGAAAACTTAATTAGAAAGGTCATTTGACTTTATTAAAGATTTCAGTCATTGAATTACTGAAGAATATAATTTCTAATTATAAACCAATCTTAGGGAGGAAGAAGTTCTTTATTTTGATGAGAGAGTCAATCCAGATGGAAACAAAAGTATTCATATTTTACTGGACCCTTTTAAACTTTTATTAGCTAGGAATTCTGTGATCAATGTAAAATTCTCTAAAAATACATCTTTTCTCCCTTACATTTAGCTGTTTCATTTAAATATGTAGCCCAGTCTGCATTTACTGATTGCAGTCAAGAAACAAGGCATGGTTTGCATAAATTGTTTGCTCATGAATGAAGCTTATTCTTGTGAAAATAATGTTGCATTTATTTCTTTCCTTACTATTTAACAATCCACTCTTAGTGAACTAACCATATCTTTCCCTTACAGATAGTTTTCTTAGATTTTTTTTACACCATTGAGTGAATTTGAATATGAATATATTTGCTTCATTTAACTGTAGCTGTAAAACCAATTTGGGGGTGACAAGTTTGAGATTGTTATGAATAAAATGAGTCATGAATGAACTACTTGTTTGTGATTTTTTTTGCTGAGGTGGTAAATTTGCATATTAATATGATATAACATGAGTAGCTCCCATCATTCTTTGGATTCTTCAGAGTAAGCTATTTGCTGGCAGCAAGGAGGAGCTTACAGTCTGAACTCCATGTTTTTAATATAGGGGTTCACCACCTTAGTGAATGTGCCTATTAGTCTTGTTTGAATATGGAGGGATACAGTTTCTTTAACTGATCTAGGTATCTGTAAGTAATCTCTCTGTATGTGTATGTATTTGAGCTCTGGGGACTGAACTCAGGGCTTTTCACACTCTAAGCAAGTGCTCTACTACTGTCCTGTATTTGTAGACCTCTCTTCAGGTTTTATTTTGAGAAGGATTTCTCTGAATTATCCACGCTGGCCTTGAACCCACCCTGTAGGGCAGATAGGTTTTGAACTTGTGATCTTCCACCTTCCAAGTGGCTGCAATTACAGGTCTGGTCCACCAGGATTGACTGTAAATATGTCTACTTAAGGGACAGTATTAACAATAGCAATGGTTAACATTCATTGAGTGTTGGCTGCAGGTTGGGTGCCATTCTGGATGCTTTTACATGAATCATCTCATTTAGTCCTCACAAAACTCTGTATAGTCAAGGACTCCTTTATCAATTTCATTTTACCTAAGAAGAGATTAAAATGTAGTGAGTTTGAATAGTTCACCCATGGCTAATTTAAATTAATGAAAAAACAGTGGGTTGAGTTTCAGTTTGAGGTATTTGAGCTTCCACCATATTCTAAGCATACTGTCCCACATTGAGGTTTATCAATTCCTGTGGGAAATACTTTCAGCGTCTTTATTATTGCCTGTGTATATAAGAGGCTGCTATATTGGCAATTTTATTCATGTTTATTTATGTAATTATACCTTGCTTCATTTTTTTTTCAAGAATTTGAAGAGATCCCTTAGGAATAAGCATTAGTTACAAGACTTTTTTTAATATATTCAATATTTCTGAAGACAACTCTAATATGTAATTGGGTTGTTTACTTATGTCTGTGTTTAGACAATAAACAAGTACATACAACTTGTTTATAGAAGTGCTAAGTGAAAACTGCACTAGTTGCTATTGTGCAAATGTTTTTAATGATATACTTGTTAGTAACATTAGTTCTTCAATGCTAATTATATAGGCAGAAGATTTCATGTTGTTTTATTCTAGTCGGAGTTGTAAACAGACCTCCAGTTCCACATAAACAAAAAGGATTTTGTGGTTAATGGAAACCAAATAAAAGATTTTTCAACAGTGACTGTACCAGTGGGCATTTATTCCAAAATGGAAATGTCTCAATAATGTATGTTTATTTACTTAGAAAGCTATAAAGATGTTGCTAATCAAAGTTGTGAAGAAAAGTCTTGAAGTAATCTAGTTGATGCTGATATTTTGTTATCTGACTTGATTAGATAATTCAATCTAGAATTTCCATAACCTAGTCTTAAATTTTTTGACTTCAAGAATGTGTTTAGAATTTAGTAAGATTTCATCTAATTACAAATAAGATTATTCTATAAAAGCATAATCTTCATGTTGGTAAAACATTAATTCAGGAATATGTTTATATGGATGGGAAGAATTTTGTTAAAATAGCTAAGCATTTAAGTTACTGTATTTTTTAAAAAAGAAGTGGCTTCTAAGATTATATTTATTACATTGGTGGGTGCTGAGGATTAAAAATGTGATAGTTATTGAAAGCCATGCTTTGAGATTCCCAAGGAACTATTCAACGAAGCAGGAAATATGAACTCTTCTTTACGCAACAATGAGCTGTGTGTGTGTGTGTGTGTGTGTGTGTGTGTGTGTGTGTGTGTGTGTGGACAGATAGATAAGCTATTACAGTTCATTCATAGTTGATAGGATTTATTTACCATGATCAGTTTCTTTTTAAAGATGATAATAATGTCTAAAGAGCAATACAACTAAGTAAACTGGACTGCAAGAAGCACTTTGGTCAGAATTTACTTGTGATTAACAGATGCCAAAATGCTATGGGCTTCACTCCTTTAAGAGTGAAATTGGGCCAGGCCTGTTGACTCGCTCCCGAAAGGCCAGCACTTGGGAGACTGAGGCAGAAGAAGTGACCTGAGTTCAAGGCCAACCTGGGATATGCAGTGATTTTCAGGTCAGCCTGGATTGCAGTGTGGCACTCTGAATAAGTTGGGTAAACAGCTATCCAGAACATTGGAAGAATTGAAACGGTGTTTAGCTGCCTTAGAAAGTAGGCTGTTGTATTCTCTGTTGATGAAACATATATTTGGTATATAGACTAGTATTTTTTTCCGTTACTAATAAAAAATTCTGAAGGCTGAGTGATTTTGAAAAGGCATGAGGTTTACTTAGCTCGGAGTTTTCAGAGGCTTTGGAAACTCAAGCAGCACAGAGTGCTTTGTGGCAGTTGCCATCATGGTAGAAGTGTGTGTGAGAAGAGAGTTCATGGTGTGATGGGAAGCCAGAGAGAGAGACAGACAGAGAGAGAGAGAGAGAGAGAGAGAGAGAGAGAGAGAGAGAAAGGGCTGTCTCTTTTATAGCAACTCTCTGGAGAACTCAGCAAAGTGCCACAAGAAATGCATTAATTTCTTCAGAGGACAGAGCCTCCGAAGATTGTAATCATTTTCCCAAGGCCCAACTTTTCTAACAACTCTTAATACTGTCATCAGAAGCCAAGCTTCCATGGCAAACCACAACCAGAACATAGCTATTTGCTATTTTTTTTAAAAAATAACACCTTTTGCCAGGACTGATAATAAGTAAAATTAAAGTGTGAGGTTTTACTAATGATCTTATGTACTTTTTTTGAATCTTCACCTACTTGCTTTTTTATTTTATTACTTTTGCATGTATGTCTGTATGTATGTTTCTGCATGTCTGTGTGTATCAGAGGGCACTGCGTGTCCCTGTAGGGGACCAAGGGTGACTTGGGGAATCACCACAGGTTGTTTCTTCCTTCTATTTGCTTTGCTCTGAGTTTCCCAGGCTCTGCCTTCCAAGACTGGAAGTACAGGCCACTGCAGTTTCTGCCTGGCGGTTTTATGTGGGACCTGGGATCCAAACTCAGGTCCTTCTGTTTGTGAGGCAGAGTCTTAATCCCTGGAACATCTCTCCAGCTGTACTTCTTATTTTTTTTTAATCAGTCATCTCATTCTTTATGTTCTCCCCTACCCATTCCCTACTAATGACATTCACTCATAAAGTGTGCAGCCTGATTTCTCTTCTGTGCTCCAGATTTCTGCCTGACATTTTTACATTGGGTCTGTGATCCAAACTCAGGACCTTCTGCTTGCAAGGCAGAGGTTTAATCCCTGACCCATCTCTCTGGCTCAAATCTTATATATTTTTAAAAAGACTGCAGGCAACTAGAGAGAGATTACTTTTCCTTTCCCTCCATAGACAAATTAAGAGAACTTCAAGTTCTGTGTGGAGTATTCTAATTTAATTTTCTATATGGCTAAATTTTTTCCTTTCCCTAAGTCTGAGTCTGCTTTGCAATTTCTTACACTATCATCCAACATTTGTTTGGGCCTTACTGAGTAACAGGCCTGAACTCTGTTATATACCTTCTAAATTTTTCCTTCCTTACTAATTAGCAACCTTGGGCAAATCCAGTGAGAAAGAAATCCAAATGCCAATGAGAAAGAAAATCTGAAGTCAAGAGGCAAATAATTTGTCCAGGTTACATGATTAGTAAGTGACCTGACATGGATGTGACTTGGATGTGACTCCTATTGGTGTTCTTGAAAAATACAAGCAGATAACATCAATGATTGAAGTCTAATGGGTAAGAACATACAAGAAAATATAAACACTCAGAAGTTAATGTGTGTGTGCATGAATACAAAGAGAACCGATAGGAAAATAAATGTGATCAAAAACTTTCAAATGAATATATAAAATAATGACCATTGACTATTAATTAATTGGAATGAAAAACTTATAGCATATCAAGTTTCAAAACTTCCGGCTTTGAAATTGAACTAGAATAAAAGGAGACAGTAGATGAGCTACTAGTGTTATTTGGCTGCTAGTGTTATTTCAGTTCAAGGTTACATGTATTGAGTATCTGTGTCAAGGTGGAGAGGTGGAGATACGTGCCTTAGTGTCTTGACTTGACAACAAACCATGGAATGTAGACTGTCTCAATGAGATACTGTACATTGGAGAGGGATGAAGAGAAGAGTAGCAAAAACATAAAGATATTGGAGAGATTAAAGATATAACTGAAGTATGGGGGTATATTGCTCGAGGTAGAACACTTGCATATTTGGTGCAAGGATGTGTATATCTGCGTGTGTCTGTGTGCATGTGTGTGTGTCTATGTTTCTCTTTGTATATGTGTGCATATGCTTATGTGTGTGTGTATGTGTGCACACATGTGTGTGTGTGAATTCCACATATTAATGGTTAAGGGAAAAGGAATTCTGTTTTCTCACTTAGGAATAAGGCATTTAATAGAGTAAATTGAAGACAAAAATGTCAGGGACAATGTTCTAAAGGCAATCCTGAAAACAGAACGTGTTGTTCAGAAAGGGAGGAGAATGAAAAACGAGGCACTGCTCAGTGATGTGCATTTCATAGATGCATTTTCCACAAATGAAATTCATTTCAAAACATTGAAGATGTTCTCTGTGCACATGGTCCTAGATAGCTTGTTTCTTCTTCTTTTGTCAGAAGTAAGGATTGGCCTTGCCCAAGGTTGCTGTAAGAAACTTTCCCATGGTTTAATTTCACTGATTCCTGGAGTTACATTAGGATACAGAGATTGTCCAAGGTCAGAAAAAGTCAGAACTGGGTTTGGAACTTGATGTTCAACCCTGGGAGCCCTGGTTCATCGATCTCCATCTCTTCCTCCCCTTATTGTTTTTGAGCACCTCCCTCTCGCCCTTACCCTGCCTCCTCCTTTTCCCATTCCTTTGTATTGTCCAAGAGACCTGGCTTTCCCCTTGCTCCTCCTCCACATGACTCTTCCTGATAGCAGACCAGTTGAGACATCACTGTAATTTTCCATACAGAACTGTAGATCAAGACAGCTAGATCTTTTCTCATTCTTAAGACCAGGTAATTTTTTGAAATGGTACACTCTACCCTCTCCTGTAAAGTATGAGCTTTAGCTACAGATGGGCTCAGGAAAATTCCAAATGAGATGTTACCTGTAGGGAGAACATTAGCTAGAAGGTTAGGAAAAAATGGTTACAGTCAGGCCTTCCTTAAATCAAGGCAAGTTTATGAAAAAATGCTTTATATATAAGTAGAAATGAAAAGGGTACTATCTGAAGAAGTAGACAAATTTCTAGATAAAAGATGCCTTTGTTAAATGTCAGGGTGGCATCTTATGCAAGACAAATTTGTATAGCAAATGTCCTTCAATTTGCCTGATTCATGTTCTTGCCTTTTTTGTGTATTGGCATTCTTTGAATATTAAGATTGTTAGTATTAATTGTCAATCTGACACCTAGGAGGCAGGTCTCTGGGCCGGCCTGAGAGGGATTCTCTGGATTTAGACTGGTCTCTGAGCATGCATGTGAGGGACTGCATTATGCATAATGTCTTGATTGCATTGATTGGTGTGGGAAGATCCAGACTGTAATGTGCAGCGTCATTTCATGAGCTGGGATACTAAATTGGTGAAAGCAAACAGTACTAACAAGCAAACAAGCATGTATGTATCTGTGTATTGCCTTCTGATCTTCAGCTACAAATGTAATATAACCAGTTCCCTCAGATTCCTGCTGTGACCTCCCTGCCATGATAGATCTACCTGGAACTATGAGTCAAATAAGCCTTGTCTCTCTTAAGTTGCTTTTGTCAGAAGATCTGTCATAGCAACTGAAAAGGAAATTAAAGCAAATATATTGAGTGGCTTGGGTGCATCAATATCTTATCAAATACTTCAATAGTTAATTTTAACAAACACTGGCATTGCTTTAAATCTTTTGTGCTAATTGTTAATAATTAGAGAGGACTTGTGGAAGCAAAGTATGATGTATTTCATTTAAACCCTGAATGACATGGATGATGGAGGTTTGCTTTAGATCTTGTTTGAGTCCAGAACCCTTGCTGAGAGATCTCTTATTTGCAGGTATTTGAAATATGCCTTGGGACTTCTTTGTGACAGGTTCATTTCTCCCTGCTTCAGTGAGACGGTGGGACCATGAGTTGCATCTCCCTGCACGTTGGAAATGAGGTTGCTGAAGCACCTCACTGCCCAATGTTTTAATGGCTTGAACTAAACAGATGAATTTATTCAAATAAGTAATTTGATGGGTGACTAATTTTGTTTATGACGTGTGTTTCCTGGAGCCCCCCAAGGCAGTTCTTTGGGATGGAGCCATCACAGAGTGCATCTATTTGAGTGAAATCTACGACCTGGTTAGTGGCACGATTTGTCAGTAAGGAAACTGGTGTCATTGGGCCTTTGTGTCCTCACATGCAAAATAAGGATAATGGGCTTCATTTTTATTTTGCTTTTTAATAATTTCATTTTGTCTGATTGTGATTTTAATTTCCCATAGCACCTTCGCAATGTTGTAAACAAATGTAAATACAAGGGATGTTCATGCATATAGTTTATGCACAAGCACGTGCCACACCATTTTGGAGAGACAGCTTTGACAACAGGAACAAACCTAAGCTGTGGACAAAAGAGAAACCAGGTTACCTGGTTCTGACATCCTACGCCCCCAATAATTAAGATACATCACTCAAAGGACACCTGAATTAGTTTTACACACACACACACACACACACACACACACACACACATACACACACCAAAGTATCAACATTGATGTGGATATTTCTTTATATTGCTTTTCCATATTCTGTGATATAAATAAACAAAATTAAATGATTTAACACATAGCTTGTACATATCTGAGTTGGGCTTTTAGAAACTATCTACTCAAATGACTCATAAAAGTTTGCTTCTGAAAATAAAAATGTTCTTTAATAATCAGGTGACTTTAAAAAGAAAATTTAGAATATTCTCATTCAACTAATGAAAACTGAAATGTCTGTGTCTAACAGGCTTCATTTTTGATGTGCATGTGAATTTGACGATGATATCAGGTGTCTGGTAGAAAAGATACATTCAATAGTGAAGACATACAGATTAAGTAGTTTATTAAACTGGATAATCTCTGAATATTAAAAAGTAAACTGGGTATAAGTTGCTCACTCCTGTAATTCCAGTGATTTGTAAGACTGAGGCCGGAGGATTGCCATGAGATTGAGGTGCAGAAAAACATATAGAGTTTCATTGAAGCCAGTGTGGATATGGTATTTTAAAAAAGACACTGAAAAAATAAATAAAAAATGAAAGTAAATTTAGAGGCAGCAGTGTATATTTATAGTTTTTGTGAATGTTACAAAATCTTAGTTTATTTAAATTCTAACATTTAGGTCAGACAGATAGTGTATATTTGGGATTTTATAGACGCCAGGCGTAAGCGGGGGCAGCCTGCGTTTCTGGTCCTGGTAGGGCAGAGCCTGTGAATCCCGGGGCAGAGTAAACAAGGAGGAGGTGGAGGCGTCCATGGGGGTTCCCGAATTCGTCCGTGGTTCTACACACACATACATACATACACACACGCACACACATGCATACACACACAATTGAATAAATAATAAAAAATTAAAATATTAAAAAAGAAAAGAATCGCTCATATACAGTAATATCATAATGCAATTATAATATATGTGCATACAGCACAAGTGGAATTTATACTACTTTTCCTTTCTAAGTGTTCCAAAGCTTGTTTTGTTCATTAATTCATTAATTCTTTACAATAGAAGTATATTTTGTTGCTTTCAGTTTCTAAATGAAGACTTTTAAATTGGAGAAAAAAAATGAAGTGACATACTGGGAGTCACGTGGTGAATCCTAGAGATGAGGAGCATAGTGGAATGAGTAACAGAAATAAGTGAATGAACTTGGCTGACATGCTCAGCCATTCCCCTAGTGAATAGATTGTAAGGAGGGCATTTGAGTCTGGGATATGAAGCATACATTCTTCTCATGTAGTTTTTCTTTTGGAAATGTCAGATGACATTGTAGGAAAGTTGGAGCAGAATAACAATGGAGGGCATGTAACTAGGGAAGAATGACTGCTTGGCAGGAACATGGGACAAGGTTCAAGGAGCAGAAAAGAAATACAACCAGAGAGCAAGGATGCAGATGTCTTCAGCCCTGTCTCATAGTTAGATACAGGTGTCACTTGACAGTTGAAGACTGAGCTCTAGGCACATTTGTAAAGAATTAGTAATTGAGTTGAATTACTAAGGAAGCATGTAGGACTAGATTGTCAAATTGATAGGGGGAACCCCAGCCCATGATGGGTAGGTGGATAAAATGGCTAGAACTGGTTAAGGAAGTTGACGTTCTTCAGCATACTTAGACGTTGTTGTTGTGTTGTCTGGCAAGGGAAGTTTGTCCTTTTCTTAGCAGTTCTGTGGATATGGTGTGCCAGTTCCCTTGGCCACTGATGTTGGTAAGGACTCTCCTGCTAAGCTGGATTGATAACTATAACTAGACATCTGTAAGCCAAAATAAAACCCCCTTGTTCCCTTATAAGTCATTTGGTCATGAATTTTTTTTGGCAATGATGCAGAGGAACTGCAACAAGCCCTGGAAAGAATCCAAAAAAATTCAGGTAGATAGATGTTGAAATAATACCCAATCCATTGGCTGTATATGGAACTACACTATTTCTATGTCAGTAAGTATTCCAGAAAATTGTAAAAGCAAAGAGCAGAGGAGGGGAGGATAAAGCTCAGTGAGGAAATCTTATAATTCATTTCTACAGATCTTAGTATCTATGGCTCTCTGAGTTCCATTACCCAAGTTACAATCACAGTGTGGTGAGATCTTTGCATTCTTAACTGGCAATAGCAATATAACTGTCTAAATACTACACTCCTTGTGGATTAGACTAGAAAAGGCTTTACTTTGTTTACTTAACCCCCACAGAACAATATGAAATTGAGACTTTTTTTTATTTGAACTGTGTACTGTGAATATTTTATTTTTCTCAAGGGGCTCCCCACTCTCCCTCTCAGTGAAAAAGGGAGTGGCAGAAAAATAACTGGCTGGAGGAGCACAAAGGGGAAAGGGAAGGGAGGAAGCTTTGCTTACTTGAATGTCTATTGTATTGTAGGGAGATAAAAGGAAAAGGCAGATGAAATCTTACTGCTGGGAGAGTTAAGAATATTTCTGAACAAGTCGTGGATTTGGTTTGTACCCATGGGAGGCCCTTCTTGTAGACTCATTGAAGGAACACCTCTCGTAAGTGGGGATGGCATTGTAGGGTCGGTAATTGCTGGCTTTTCTCTTTTAGTGTCAAGTCGCCTTGTACATGCTTCTCTGCAGAGATTGTCTTGTATGTTTGGTTCCTTGTCTATCTGCCCAGCTTTCTGCAGCTTCCACGGAGTCAGAAGCTCTGTCTTTGTAGTGCAGTGCTGGCACAGTGGGAGCTAAAGGAATGAATTAGTTGCATGATTCTGTGCAAGCCATTCATTTAAGCGGGAACACACACTTCATCAAAAACTTGATTGTGAGTGGGTGAGGAAGGCATGGGACGATGGCAGCACTTTCCAGAGTGTGAATTTTGGAACCTGTTAATTCCAAGATTGGGACAATCTTAAAATATGAGACCACATTCCAGATAGCAATGACAGATATTTGTAAATGTTTACTAGGCTACAATGTAGAGTGGTTTGTTTCTACTATGGACTATTATTAAAATTGTTGAATGCCTTTGGGTTAAACTTAATGTGCTTCTTGTCCCTTGCTTGCCAATTCTACATTTGAATGGTTGAACCCATCTTTTTTTTTAAGATTTATTTATTTATTTATTTATTTATTTAGTCTCTGTTTCCGTATCAGAGAGTATTACCCTATGGAGGCCCAAGGATGACTATGGGAATCACCCTGGATTGCTCTACCTCCTCTTTGCTTTGCTTTGGAGTTTCCCAGGCTCCACCTTCCAGGATCAGAAATACTGGCCACCGCCATTTCCACCTGGAGGTTTTACATGGTATCTGGGATTTGAACTCAGGATTTTCTGCCTGTGAGGCACAGGCTTAACCCCCGAGCCTTCTCTCTGGCCCTGAACCCATCTTTTTGTTACAATAGGCACAATTCATACTATATTCTACTCTACTATTTCACTAGGGTTAAAATGGAGGTGAGTTTCTGTTGAGTTAATTGTCTTTCAATTGAACAGTGCTACAATCCAGTCATTATAAAAGTATGCACAATCAAAATTGGCTTTTGTCCCCTGAGGCTTGAGATTACCTCTGGGTTTATATTTTCATGTGTGTCATATGTGTGTACATGTTGATGTGCACATATATGTGTGCTTAGCTCTTCCTTATTTGCTCTTCACCTTATTATTTGAGTCAGGGTCTCTCACTGGTCCCAGAGCCCACTGATTTGGCTAGAATGACTGGCCCGTGAGTTCAGGGATCCCTCCAACATCACCAACAGGCAATCCAAACTCAGATCCTCATGTTTGTATGGCAAGCAAATTACTGAGCGAGCCGGCTTCCTAGTCTTGGGTTTATATTTTCATTATGTGACATTTATTTGATTTCTGAGGGCAGAGAGAGTTTAATAAACTTGTTTGTAAGTAGAACAAAGCCAACTGAGAAAAATTCTGTTTCAGAGTTCTACTAGCAGATGGGTTGTTCACTGAGTCCTTTTCCAAAGACTCATGTTTTGAGAATCTGCATTTATCAGAAAGGGTCAATGGATAAAGTTGCTCCTTCAAAGGATTTGGTACTCAGAATTTGATATTGACTGCTAGACAGTATTGCTATTGACCAAGTATTGGGTTGACCAAGTGGGCTGGTTAATTTTGGTTGTTGACTTGATTGGGCATCATTTGGGAGACAAACTTCTGGGTGTGTTTGTGAGCTTGTTTGCAGAAAGCTTTAGCTGAGGAGGCAAGATCTATCCTGAATGTGGGTGGCACCATTCTGTGGGCCAGGGTCTGCGATGGAATGAAGAAGATAAAGTATAATTAAGTATATTAGAGTATAATCACTAGCATTTTTCTCTCTTAGCTTTCTGACAGCCAACGCTGTGTGACTAGCTGCTGACATAGCTTCTTTACCACAATGGACTGTGTCCTAAGACAGTGAGCCAAAGTCAGCTTTTCTCCTCTTGTTGCCTTTGTCAGGCATTTTGTCTCAGCAATGAAGTAACTAATACTTCAAGCTATCAATTCTTTTTTTTTAATTTTTGAAAGTTTTATTATTATTATTATTATTTCTGCTCATACAAACTTAACAGGTACACCAGTCCCCTCCCTCCCTCCACCTCCCCCCGACCCTCCTGCTCCCCTCTCCCCTCTGCTTTCCCTCCCCATCCCCCAGTGCCTTCCCCCCCAATCCCCGGAGTATCCTTTACTGTGCATGGCAAACTCTCCCCTGGGTCCTCCTCTCCGGTGAGGTTCAAGGACCCAGGGAAGCTATCAATTCTTAAGAGAATTATTAGAGGATTACTTTCATGAGATTTTGTTAGAAAACAGTTGGTGGGGTCATGATACTTTTTGTTGCAGAAGGCTTAATTTGACTTTATAAATCTCTGTCAGATTGGAAAAAAATACAAAAAATGAGTGGAAATTATAGGAATAAAGAGTTCAACTTCACATACGAGTGATCGTTCACAACAGTTATAGAATGCAACATGTTTCCTGCGAAGAAGTATTCTATCACTGTGTGGATATGTGTCAGGAGACTGGAGGCTTAAGGGCTGCTAGACATTGGGTAGTTAAGAGGACAAGGCTGGGTAAAAGCATTTTGAAGGTTCATTTAGATGTACAGTTTTTTTTTTTTTTTTTTGGCATGTGTATGCAAGAGGGCACAGGAGTGTGTGTGCCTGTGGAAACCCAAGAGGGACATCAGGAATCTGGGTTTGCTCTACCTTCTTATTGCTTTGCTCTGAGGCTTCCCAGGTTTTGTCTTTCAGGGATGGAATTGCAGGCCACTGCCATTTACACCTGGCATATTTTTACATGGGATCTGGGAATCTGAGCTCAGGTTCTCTTGCCTGGAAGGCAGAGGCTTTAACTCCTGAGCCATCTCCCTAGCCTTAAATGCACACAATTTATAATTTGGCTTGGTGGGTTTTAGAGAGGAATTTAGCTTTTTCAAAAGTGTTTTCTAGGGGCTGGAGAGGTGGCTCAGGGGTTAAGCCTCTGCCTTGCAGGCAGAAGGTCCTGAGTTCCGATCCTAGACCCCACGTATAGACGCCAGGCGGAAGCGGGGGCGGCCTGTGTTTCTGGTCCTGGTAGGGCGGAGCCTGTGAATCCCGGGGCAGAGTAAACAAGGAGGTGGAGGCGGTCCATGGTGGTTCCTGAATTCGTCCGTGGTTCTACACACACACACACATACACACACACATACAAGCCCAATTGAATAAATAATAAAAACAATAAAAAAATTTTAAAAAGTGTTTTCTATAGGCTATCTCTAGGCAGATAAGAAACGGGAGATTCCAAAACTGTTAAAGCCTTCGTGGTTCATCCCTTTTAGGCACTTAGAAAATAGTCAGTGGCTATTGGCTATGGAATGTAAAGACAATGGAGTTGCTTATGGAAAGGTTAATCAACGAAGCTTGAAACCTGGAAGGCAAGTGTGGGAGATGAGATGGCAGATCCAGTGGGGTCCTCTGTTGGCTTGCCAAGGTGTATTAACAGGACTGGAGATATAGCTCATTAATAGAGTGTTTAGCATTCATGAGGCCAATCTTAGTACCATAAATAACAACCTACCCAGATCCTCCATGAAGCATCCTGGCTGGCTACCCTGTGTGTCTCAGTCGTGGTCTCCAATACCCTTGTGAATTATGTTTTTTACACTGCTTAGGTTGTGAATGTTTCCATCTGTTAGATTAGCATTAGTTCTGGGCTGTTGAAGTAGACTGAAAGTCTTTTATTAGCATCTCCCATAGTATCTCGAACAGTGTTATGTTAGATCCCATGCTAGATGGAATATTTGTGTCTCTCAAAGTGCAAATGTTGAGGTCCCAATTCTCAGTGAGAGTGTGTTTGGAGATAAGATTTATAAGGAATTAATGGTTAAAGAGATCATACTCATGGGACCCCAAGCCAAAGGATTTGAAGCAGCACCAGAGACCCCAAACTCAGAGGAAAGGAAACCATCTGCAAGTCAGGAAGACTGTCCCGCCAGAAACAGAATTAGCTGGACCTTGCTCTTGGATTTCCAGCCTCTGTATTTGTGAGAAATAAATTTGTGTTATTTAAGCTTCTGAGCCTGTGGTGTTTTTGTTATGGAAGCCTGAGCAGACTAAAACAGGTGCTTAATTTCCATTGAATCTCCTCTAAATTAGTGATCTAATTAGATCAACTAGATGGATTGTTGCTGAGAGCGAAGATCCTGACTTTAATTAAGAGTTTTTTTTTTTTTTCCATTTAGGAGGAGAGAAAATGAGCTGTTTCTTAAGTTAGTGCTTAGTTCCTGTGCTTCGGTTCTGGAATTTTCCCTTCTCTCACCTGTGCCTTCCTCTACTTTTCCCAAGTGATGCAAATATACTTGTGATTCTGCTGTCTTAGCCTCTGCCTGCTTCACCTTCGGGATTAGCTCTCTTTCCCTTTACACAATTGGCACTGTCTGAACTTGGGAACCAAATGGATCTGGGCAACAAGGGATACTGCTACTTAAAAAGAGGGTCTGGGTCGGTACCCCCAATGAACCATCTGGGACTGGGGAGATGGCTCATTGGGGGTACAATGCTTGCTATTGCAAACATGAAGACCTGAGTTTGAATCCCTTGTATCTGTGTCAAAGCCTGGTGTGGTGGTGGGTATCTAACTCCAGCTCTGGTGGCAGAGTCTTGGGGGCTCACTGGTCAGTCTGTCTGGCTGAAAGATGAGGTCCAGTCTCCATGAGAACTCTGTCTCAGATAATAAAGTGGAGAGCAACAGAAGAGGACTCTTGATGCTAAGCCTTGGCCTTTATATGGAAAGAATGCAAACCTTCCCCTCTCCTCTTAGCTCCATAAAAAAGACGGCCCACCCTAGTATCTTCCCAAAGCCAGCCTGTGAGTATCTGTGTAAAATTCATCTGAGGAACTTGTCAAATGTAGGTTCCTGGCTCCTCTCCTGGAGGCTGGCTCAGTCTGTTTGGAGTTATGCCAGAGTAATCTGTGTTTTTCCAAAGCTCTCCTCAGGCTCCTGATAAGCAGTCAGATATGGGAGCTACTAATCACCACTTCCACAAATTCCCATTATTTCTGCAGCTGCGGATAAGGAGTGCAGTGTGTCTGCCTTTAGTATCAGGACACTGAAACTGCCCTCATTAAGGTCACTGATCATCCAAGGACAGCTTGATTTACCTTCCAAGTATGTCTGAAATTGATCACTTGTGTTTAACTCTAAATTCCTACAGCTCTTGTGAGTTCCAGTTACCATTCACCTTCTGGACTGCAGTAATGGACTCCTAATGCCTCCTTCATCTATTATCTCCAATCTAATAGCATGGCCATAACAGGATTGATATGTGCTATAGCTAGATCTGGGCTTTCTCTGAGTCCATGTGTTGAAGTCTTGGTGGCCAGCCTGTGGCACTGTTGGAAAGTGGTGGACTCTTAAGGAGTTCTAGCTGAGGAAAATTGAGTCATTGGTGGCACCCCTGTGACAAGGGATAAAAGAATCCTAGAACTTTCCTTTCCCTTTCTCTACTTACTGGTCACCCAAAGAGGAACAGAGTTCTTGCATCTTTTGCTTCTGTCATGTCTTGTTGCTCTGACGTAACCCCCAGAGCAATGGAGACATCGATGATGGACAAACCAACAACTATAATGGTGAGATTTCAGATGTTATCATTCCTGACTTACACCCAACATCTGAAGTGGCTATTTGAATATTAACTGAGTTCTAGATTCTGTCCCTTGCATGTGAAAGATACAAATAAGGAAAATAAAAGCAGATTCTTTGTCATCAGGTGTTCTCTGTCTAGCAGAGACTTAAAGTTGCCAAATAAATGTGCACTAATCTGTCAAATTAAGTGCCATGGCAGAAAGGGCCAGGGCACAGTGACAGAGCATAATACAGCAGGACAGATTGGCCAAGGAAGCTCTCTTATCAGTGACATTTCAGCTGAAGGACAAGGCACGAGCCATGGGAAGATCCAGGAAAAAAAGCATTCCAGGCAGAAGGAACAGTATGTGGCAGGCTCCGAGTTGTGTGCTGGTGGAACTCAAGGCTGACCACTGTCACCTAATGACCCAGAAGGAGGAAGCATTATGAAAAGGATAGGTAGTAGAAGGGAGTTAGATAGGCTTTGTTGATGCCAAAAATTGAGTGTGCCCAGAGTGCTGTGGTAAGCATGGAAGAGTGGGTATTAATCAGGGCAGTGACATAATCTTACTTGCATTTCAGATCACCCTATACCAGGGCTGTTTAAGGTGGCAGTAGCTTTAGGCACTACAGAAGCTCAGATTTCAATAGTGTGTAATTTAAATTACCTAAAGACTATATTTAGAATGATAAATCTCATTATTGGAAAACCTAAGGGTAATGGTGCATGAATCTACTTTTTCAACTGTATATTTATGAAATTTATGGATCATGTATTTCTGCTAAAAACTAAACATCCAAATTTAAAATGTATGTTGAATTTCAAACATTTGGTATAAATAGTAAGGCATCTTATAGTTTTATTTTCTGTTTTTTTGATATAAGGTCTCATGTATAGCTGACCTCAAACTTGGCTAATACAGCTGATCCTGCTCTTAAACTCATGATCCTCACACCTCTTCAGGGCTAGAATTATAGGCATGTGCTGCCATTATTGGCTAGTCTGTGTTATTAGCAATTTTTATATTAAAATATAAATTACATATTTAAATATTTATGTTACATATTAAAAATATTTATGTTTTAGAGAGGTTGGCTTAAGTAAAATATGCTATTAAATTTAATTTTACTGGTTTCTCTTTACCTCTGATAAAGTGGCTATAGAATATTAGAACATTTGAAATTACTTATGTGCCTGATGTCATTTTCCTGTCAGACCAGCAATGTAGTAGCTACTTTGAGCATAATGGGCAGCAGAGAGGTCGGCTAGCCATCTCCTGCAGTTTGTCTAGGTGTCTGATAATGATGTCTCTGTTCCCATTATCTGTGACTAGTGATGGAGAGAAATATAAAGCTTTTATATAAGTTTTGGAAATAGGGTGATCATGACTGGCTGACAGATTAGATAAGAGAGGGAAGAACAACAACAACAACAAAAAAGAGTCTCAGGTTTTTAACTTGCAACTAGATGCCATTTCCTAAGATGGAAAGAATGAAGAAAGATTTGGGAGCTGGACATCAAGAGCAGGGATTTGGGATATTAACCTGCAATACACATAGGAAGCTTGACATGGATGTGTGGCATCCAGAGGAGAACCTAATTGAACATACTAATTAGCACCTGTCAAATATCATTAATTTTTACAACTTTAAGACTATATACCCAAAGCTATAAAACATCATTGAAACATCCTTCATTTTTTTAAAAAATGAAAGACATGTTACTTTAAGGACACAATAAATCAGCCTGCAAATTTGATGCGATAAACTCAGAACTTCAATTTCTTCAGAAATTGACAAGTTGGTCTTAAAATTCATGTGGAGTTGCCAAGGATTCAAAATCGTCAAAACAATCTTGAAATCGAGCAAAGCTAAAACAAGTTGGAGGAGTTGCATGTTTGAGTTCAAGATCTTGCTATGAAATAATGGCATAAGGACAGGCAGCTAGGTAAACAGAATAGGAAGAGATCTGGGAGTCAGAGACAGCAGCATGTGTGGTCAATTTTTTTTTGACAAGGATACTTCAAAGTGGGGAATGATGGTTTTCCAACAAATGGAGCTGGGGCAGTAGAACATTTTGCTGGGAAAGAACGAATGTGGATCTCTACTTTATGCTACATTTGAAAGTTATACATGAACTAAAACGATGAAATTTTTAAAGACAATGTAGGTGTAACCCATTGTGACTTGAGCTTTGGAAATGGCTTAGCTATGACATGAAAGACACAAGTGACAAAAATATGCATTAAAAGACAAACAAATCAAAAAGCCAACCAAACAAAAAAGACCCTATCAAAACCAGGAAAAGACGAGCTAGAAAATGAGAGGAAAACTTGCAAATCATGTATCTGAATCCCAAATATATTAGGGGGCTATAACTCAACCAATAAAAATACAAATGATTCAATTTAAAAGCCACAAAAGACTTGAATAGACAATCTGTATGTTAATACAAAAGCTAATATACTCATGAAAAGATGTATCATCAGACACTAAGAGAATGTAAATCAAAACCACAATGAGATCCTATTTTGTAACTACTAGCATAGCCAATAAAAAGATGAATAATGGCAAGTGTTGGTAAGGATGTGGAAAACTGAAATCCTTGAAAACTGCTGGTAGGAGTGTAAAATTTTGCAGCTATTTTGAAAAGCATATTTCTAACAAAGCCCATTAATTGATGAACAGAAGAGACAAAATGTAGTTCATTCAGACAATGCAGTATTATTCTTTCATTAAAAGGAATGAAGTATGCATATATTTTACAATATAAATGATCTTGAAAACTTTGCCAGCTGAAGGAACCCAACACAGAAGGTCACAGACTCACAGACTGTGGTTTCATTTATATGAAATATCTAGAATGGGCAAATCCATAGAGTCAGAAAGTGGCTGCCAGGGGACTAGGCAGGGGGCGGCATGCACAACAATTATTAAATGGATGTGGGGTTCTTTTGGGGGGTGATGAAAATGTTCTTGAATTAGATGGTGATTATTGCATACCATCACAAATATACTAGAATTAGCTGAATTGTATATTTCTAAAAGGTACATTTTATGGTATTTAAGTTCCAGTCAATTGAAAGGAAATCTTAGGACTGGGTTAAGTGACTTAGAGAGAGCATATGTAAGGAAGGGCAATGAAAAGAAGTTGGAGAAAGATCCTGTGAAGGAGCCAAGAGCAGCAGCAAAGAAACAAGGTAAATCAAGTCGTCACTTTGGAACTGAGAGAAGAGAGCAACTTTATTGACATGATAGGAGTTGAGAAGCCAATGGGAAACCTCATTGGCTTGGGTAGAGGACCTGCAAGGTGAGTTCATGCGGGACAGAGCAAATAGACATCCCTTCTGAAGAGATGCAAGACAGATGAGGGTAAAGAGTGGTCCACACTCTGGTTTTGATGGGAGGCATTAGGACATTTTCATTGGTTAGTGAGGATGTTCTGGAGGGAGAAGGTACAGGTGACGGAGGAAAAGGCGGCAGAGAGAACGGGATGCAGACAAGGTGTGGCAGGGTGGAGCCACGGGTTCCGTGAGTGGAAGACCTCTTGCACGAGGAGCAGGGTGCCTCACCCACTGCATCTTTTCTGAAAGGCACAAGCTGGTGACAGGACAGTAGGTATGATTTGGTGTGGGAGGATAGGGATGTTTCAGTCTGGGCCTCTGAGGGCATCTTCTGGTAGTAAGATAAGGAGAGAGATGAGAGAAAGATTAAGGCTCATAGTCATCTCTATGAGAATGTGAATCTGAGCCGTAGAGAAAACTATTAAAAATCTGCGTGAAATCACCCCATTCATGAATCGAGCACTGTTTGGCAAGGTCCTGAAACACAGGCTATTGTAGGCAGTCTTCTCTAGAGAAGCAGAACCAATGGAATGCATGTCTATATTGTGAAAGAGCATTTGTCAGCTCAGATTTATTGCACAATAGGGGATGGTTGGTCCGCCCATTTGCCATATGCTGCTCACTCCACAAAGCTGGATGCCAGTACAGTGCTAAAGGCATAGAGTTCTCTGAAAAGTCACTGGAATTCAGTCCATGTTGGGAAGTTGACGAAACTGGAGTATGATGTCAACAGAGGGTGACGCATTTGCGTAGGAAGACACAAAGACATGCAGAGGCTGCGATTTTCTCCTTGGAACTTTTTGTGCTTGGAAGGTGCCACCCATTGTGAAGGCAGAACGTCTTTCCTTAGTTAAATTCTCTTTGGAAATGCCCTCCCAGACACACCCAGAGATGTTGGTCTAGATACTTCTCAATCACATCAGGTCAACTATCAAGACCAACCATCCTGTTTTGTGGAGCAGGTTTTGTGGAGCTGCTCTGAAGCCACCATCGCCCGGCCCAACTGAACATCATGGTGTTCTGTACCCTTAGTGATTTGCCATCCACTTCCCTGCCCTAATTCTGCTCATCATGATTGCGGCTCCTGTTCAACTTCTAGAATCTAGAGAAGGCCAAAAACCTGCTGCTTGGTCCTCTACATCCCGATTCCTCATTGCCTAGCTGACTCTACTTTCCCAGAAACACCCATCGACTCTTCTGGGAAGCCTTCATGAAACTCACACAGTAGAAGATAACCACTAAATGTGGGCTGCAACATGACGGATTCTTTGAGCCCTTCTGGAGTTTTTTAAATACAGAATCATGCAGAGTGTTGTATCGTGGGCAGAAAAGAACGGCTCCTGGACTTAACATGGCTCTCTGAGTCTGCAGACTAGAGATGATATCATTAGCTTAATTCCCTGAAAAGTAAGGGTGCTGTCCCTTCAGGCCTTAATAAATGACAGGTAAAGAAATGATCTTTTCCCAAGTTGCATGCAGCTTCACTGCAAGGCGCTGCAGGAGCCTCAACGCTTCTAAAATCACTGCACTTTGTGTAGCATTAAGACAGATTGTGAAGACCTGTAATGGAGTGCTGCCTTTTTTCCCCATTTCTTCAGAATGACTTGTGCATTTCCTGGTTTGGGTCTGTGGATGGTGAATGGAGAGACACATTTGGTGTAGAATGAAAACAAGCACATTTGGATCTCCCCGGCATTTTCTTCGCTTATGGCTCCAGCTGCCGGGGCATGAAGGGCCGTGCCAGTGAGGGGCACAAGGATTGATAACTGGTTAAATCGAGCTAACAGCTTCAGGAGAGCCTTGCCAGACCGGCAGACAAACTCTCAGTTGTCCGCAGAACAGACAGGATTTGTGGAAGTTTAGTGTGTTACATGGAGGGAGGGCTGTGTGCTCAGAAAAGGAGCTTTACTCTTAGGCTCCAGCCAGGAGAAGCACAAAGAGATGATGGTTTGTATCCATTCAGCAGGCACCTCTGCTGGGGAAGGACTACACCCTTTATTGCTGTGTTATCATTGTGGCGTTTCTTCTGCAGCTTCTCTCCTTAAACACTGCTTATAAACTGAATGTTTTCAAGTAATGTTTTCTTATTGATTTATATAATTGGATTGGGAATACATTAATTTCCAGTTTTGCTTGCTGAAAGATTCTAATTTTTTACTTAGCTTTCTTTTTTTTTTAATCATATAGCTTGACATCCCTAATTTAGAAAATCTTTGGCTGTGAAGCTAAATTATTTTGTGATGAAATTAATTATTCTTTAATTTACCTTTAAAAATCTTGCAAGCTCACTTAACTGGAGAGAAACAGTCTTGTAATCTTTTTTTTTTTTAAAGTGCTCTCGCTCACTTGTATTTTTCGAGTAGGACTGTGATTATTCTAAATATAAATGCCATGATTTGAATAAGTACTCTCCAAAGACTTGGAAACTGGGCTGGAGAGACGGCTAAGGGGTTAAGACTCTGTCTTGCAAGCAGAAGGCCCTATATAAAAATGACAGGCTTAAGCGGCTTGCACTTCTGGCTCTGGTGGGCACAGCCTGGGAAATCTCAGAGCCAAGCAAGAAAGACATAGAAGCAACCAGGATGATTCCCGAAGTCACCTTTGGTCCTGCACAGGAACACATGTGCCCTATGATACCCACAGACACAGACACTAAATAAATGAATAAGTAATTAAAGTTTAAAAAAAATCCAAAGACTTGGAAACTAATCTGTGGAAACATTGAGAGAGATATGGGCACTTCTAAGATATGGGGTCTAGTGGGAGGAAGTCAGGCCATCTGCGCAGGCCCTTGAGGGGATTGTGGTCACAGGCCCTTTCTGTCTGTACTAGTCACTCTTGTGTTGCTGTGAGAGAACACCCACAGTCAAACAACTTTCACAGGGAAAGGAGAGATTTGGTCAGCTTATGGTTCCAGAGGGGAGAAACAGTCCTTTCATGGCAGAAAAGGCATGGTGGGCTGGCATTCAAGGCAGCCAACTACCAGAGCAGACTTCTGGAAAAGGGTGGTATAATCCACCTCCAGGCCCCTCCTGGTGACTGTCTTCCTCCTGCAAGTCTCTACCTTTCTTGACTTTCCCAAACATATGAGACTGTGGGGGACACATTTCAAACCATGACATTGTCTTGCCTGTCTAGACACAGTGATTTTTACAGGTTCACATGCCTGGTGAATTGGTAAGAAGTTGGTTTCTCAGGGTCTCGCAATACCTCGGTAAAGGCTTATTTTGAAAGTTTGCATACATGAAAGATTCTAACAAAGACCAAATGGTAAGCAATGTGTGTAATTGCACAAGGAAAGAATTCTTTATACCAGTTTGGAGGAACCTAGACTGATTTGGGCAGGATTGGGATTCAATGGTTAGGGCAGGTCTCCACAAGGGGCGGTGGTTGTACTGAAGAGCAGCTTTGGAACAAACTTGTATCCATGTGAGAAGTGGCTGATTTTGAAATTTGATTTAACTGGAGCTGGTTCATTGTAGAAATGGCAGCTGGTTCATTTGTTGATTAATAGCTGCATTTTATACCCTTCTCATGTGTTGTTACTTTGCCTGTTGCTGTGATACAGAACCCAGACTAAAGAAACTGAAAGTAGGAAGGGTTTATTTTTGCCCACAGTTTGAGGGTATGATTCATCATGATGGGCAAGTCATGGTGGCAGGAGCTTGAGGCAGCTGGCCGCATTATGTTCACAGTCTGAAAGCAGAGGGTGATGAATGCTGATTGGCTAGCTCACTTTCTTTGTTTTTATTTAGTCTGGGACCCAAGTCCATGGAATGGTTCTGATCACATTTGGGATCTTTCCACCTCAGGTGACTGAAGCTAGACGATCCTTCACAAGGGTGCACAGAAGTTAAGCCTTTGCTTGGCAAGCAAAAGGGCCTGATTTCAGTCCTAGGTGATTCTAGATCCTGTCAAGTTGGGAATCAAATTAATCATCACACCATGAACGCTATGTTTTCATTAACTCTTGTTTGTTGCTATGGCCATTCATTTCAAATCTGAAATATCTGAAATATAGTAGCTCACACCCGTATGTTCATGAAGTTTAAGACTTTTATACTAATAGAAGCCACATGCCATGGGATAAGGTTGTTGGGGATAGGGCTGTTGGTGTTATATTCATAAATTTTATGCTTATTAATTCTATACCTGAGTTAGATGTAACTAAACTACTTTTTATTTATGCTGTTGTCAATCAGATTTTTCTTTTTTTCTCCGACACTTTATTTTTTTCCTAATCATACCAACTCAATAGATATCCCCGTCCTCTCCCTCCTTCCTTCCCTCCCCAGTTGTTCCCCCTTATACTCTTCCGATTACCCCCTTCCTTTCACCCCTTCTCTGCTCCTCTCCCAGTGCCTCCCCCTTCCTCCCTTCCATCCCCTGGAGCATCCTTTTGTGTGAATGCCAAACCTCCCTCTGAGTCTTTACCATAGTGAGTGTTCAGAACTCAGTGGCATAGCCTAGAGCTGAGGCTCCCCGTTAGTATGGGAACTCTATTATGGCTGTTTAGTCCCTTGCCTCTAAGAATCCTACTGCCTGGAGCCTTCTCCCCTGTGATCCATGCTAGACTTTGGGGAGTTGTTGACATGTCAGCCATTGTGTAGGTCAATTCTGGCTGCTGCAGCCCTAACTTCTGTGGAGTATCTTGCATAACATTGGTCCTCACCATCATTAGGCTCTTACAATCTTGCCTCGCCCTCTTCTGCAAGGTTCCTTGAGCTTTAGGACGGGGAGAGATTTGGCTTGTCTGGTTCCAGGTGATTAATGTAGGGTTTTCAGTGTTCTGAATTATGTTTTGTTGTTGTTTTCAGTTTTGCTTTTCTTGCACTGCCCTTGGCTGCATCCTGGTCAATCAGATTTTTCTAGATCTCTCTCTCTTTCTCTTTCTGTACTTGTGTGTAGAGGCCAGAGGACAACTGAATGTTTTGAATAATTTTTTTTGAAGTAGGGTCTTTCACTGACTTGGAACTCTCCAGGCTAGATGGACAGCAGACCCTAGGGAGCCAACTGTCTCCATCTATCTCCACCTGTCTCCACCTGTCTCTTCCACCTGTCTCCACCTGTCTACCTGTCTCCTCCACCTGTCTCCACCTGTCTCCTCCACCTGTCTCCACCTGTCTCCTCCATCTGTCTCCTCAACCTGTCTCCACCTGTCTCCTCAACCTGTCTCCACCTGTCTCCTCCACCTGTCTCCACCTGTCTCCTCCACCTGTCTCCACCTGTCTCCTCCACCTATCTCCTCCACCTGTCTCCTCAACCTGTCTCCACCTGTCTCCTCAACCTGTCTCCACCTGTCTCCTCAACCTGTCTCCACCTGTCTCCTCCACCTGTCTCCACCTGTCTCCTCCACCTGTCTCTACCTGTCTCCTCCACCTGTCTCCACCTGTCTCTTCCACCTGTCTCCACCTGTCCACCTGTCTCCTCCACCTGTCTCCTCCACCTGTCTCCACCTCTCTCCTCCACCTGTCTCCACCTGTCTCCTCCACCTGTCTCCACCTGTCTCCTCCACCTATCTCCTCCACCTGTCTCCTCAACTTGTCTCCACCTGTCTCTTCAACCTGTCTCCACTTGTCTCCTCCACCTGTTCCACCTGTCTTCTCCACCTGTCTCCTCTACCTGTCTTCACCTGTCTCCACTTGCCCAGCACTAAAACTAGAAGTGCTGGCCACTATGTGTGCTCTAGAGAATGAACCTTTATGGACTGGTCTATCTCACCACCCCTAGATCTATTTTTATTTGAACATAATTTGGTCTTGGAATAATATATACATCATATTTATTGTTTTATATAATTTCACATAATTGGAAACAGTAGGTCTTAAGAGTTACATATTTGAGCATCTAAGTATTTGCCACATGTAGGTTTGAGTTATGTATGTAGTTTCTTTAGTCATGTATCATATATATGGTTACTATGTCTGTGTTTGTCATAACATATTATATTTTATCTATCTAAGATGTCACAATTTTAAGATGCAAATTATTTTATATTCAGCTTAAAAATCACTGTCAGTTAGATTAACATAAAATCACTGTCAGTTAAACTAAGACATAATACTTTTTATTGTTTAAAATTTTAATTTTATTTCCTTTGGAAAAGCTCTAAGACTTTAGAAATAGATTTTTTAAAAAGGATGTGTACTACTGTTATGCATACATAAACTTTAAGATATAAATGAAGCGAATTCAGTTATTCCCCAGTTATCTCACACTAAGTCTAACTTTTATGAATTACCCTTCATCTCAGTTGTGACATGTTTTTTCACCCAGTATTGCCCGGGCAATGTTGGTGATGAATGACTTCTAACAAAGACACTTCTTGTTTGATCAGGAGTAATATCATTTCTTAAAAGAGGGACTTTCTATGACTTGAGAGATGGCTCAGTGGTTAAAGCATTTGCCTGGCAAGCAAAACAATCTGAGTTCGGCTCCCAGATCCCACATAAGAATGCTGAGCTGGTGTGGGAGCTTGCCTGGAATTCTAGCACTAGAAGGTGGAGCCTGAGAGTCCTCATGGCAAGCTAGCCATGATGCTATGCTCTGAGTTAGTTAGAGATCCTGGCTCACAACAGTGAGATGGAAGAACAATCGAGGATAATTCTAGGTGTTACTCTTGGGCCTCTATATATATACACACTCAAGTACACTTGTGCACATGTACCTGCACAGACATGTACACACACACACACACACACACACACACACACACACACTTCATACACACATACATAAAAGAAAAAAGAAGATGGAATTTTTTAGGACTGACTGTTGAAACTTGCCCTGGGTCCCACCCTCCCTGGGAGTGGAGTCTCTGGTGGCTTCTGGCATGCCAGGCATCCATCTTCTCTGTGGTCTGCTCAGGCCAAGGGCAGACACTGTACCTCCCTAAAAGCACTTGGTTTCAGGCCAAGTGATTTTTCCTGTTTTCAACCTCAGCACTGCAATGTGTACATTTTGTGCATGAGTGGAAATTTTTGAGCAAGAAATAACTTCATGCCAGATCTGTTTGAAATGCTTAGGATCTACCTATTTAATGGCATCTTTAAAAACCATGCATAATTGGTTTAAGATGTCATAATGTGGGGTTTTTAGCTTTTTGGCAAAAAGAGTTAGTTCTCTTCTAAGTTCGTACTTCTTGGCAAGGAATCATCTCTCTCTATTGAAAAATTTAATTTTGGGTTTTCTGTCTTACATTCATAAGGTAATTGCACTGTGAGAAGGAAGGAGAGATGGTTTCATATAGTTTCTTAAGCTATCCTTACAGGGTCAACTGTTCTTAGATGTGACTTGAACATCATGTTTTGTTTGGACAAAAATACTCTGTGAATGTTCTGGGGCATGTTCTTTTCCTCTCTAAATTAAGGCACAGGAATGTACCTGGCATGTAATTAGGGTGCCATTCTCTTGCTCTCTCCATTGGGTGCTGTCTCCTCAGGCCCGGATGCTGCCTCCCCAGGCCCAAGTGCTGTCACCTGCTGCCTTGCAGCCTGGCCACATGGGATTTCAGAAGAGTTCAAAAGTCCCAAGATTTCTAGCACATGGGTTTAGTTTGTTCAAAGGCATTTCCTTATAAGGGAATCAGGTAGCTAGATCTATCAGTTACAGTTAACTGGCAAGTGGTGTTGGGTTTATCCTAGAATTTTTCTTCACGAGAATACAAACTATATTTTTTTTCTGTACTTACACCTGCATGCAAACTTAAATTCTGGACCTGAAAATTTCTGGCTGATCATTTTTCTCTTTCCCCATTTTGCTTAATTGCAAGTAGATTCAGGTCCTGACTGATAATTAGCTCTCACTCGGGTATGATGCTGGGTTATTGTTGCCCTATCATTATTGTTTGAAAATTAAAACTGTTCTTATAGGCAATAAGTAGTTCATATTATCTCAAGACAGAAATCAATGTAATACCAATTCTTTTTTAGTTTAATTTAATTATTATCAAGTTAAAGGTGGACACTAAGTATTGCCTGGGCTCCAATTAAGATTTAAATATATGAAGTAGCTAACATTTCCTGCAGTTATGATTATAGTGTATCTTGTTAGAAACTTGGCTTTATCCACTATACAGTTGGGTTGTAAAGCTACAGTTCTGGCAGCATTGGACCACTGATGGGAACATGAGAAGTACAGAGTGTGCTTAGGATAACATGGGTACCCAATGAAGAACAAGCCATTAGAGAACTAGCCTAGGTAAGGGCTGGTAGCTTCCTTTAGAACTTATTAAATACAAGTGTGCTTACTTTCATATTTATCATAGAATCTGATGGGCATAAGATTGCTCTTTATATTACTAGATGACTTAAAATAAAGTTGATTACTTATTCTATGATCCCTGCCTGCATCCTGATTAAGAATACATTCTGAAGGTAAGTTTCAAGTGGGACCAGTTACAAACTAAAGTGTTTATATGTTTTCGTTGTGATATGATGATTGGGGAAATCTTTGAGTCTTTCATACATATTGTTGCTTGTTTTGGAAACGATTGACCTTTGTCCTTGACATTGAAAGTCAAAAGTTAACCAAATTCTACTCTACATGTAAACATCAGGGATTTAGACAAATTCACTTTTCTAGGAATGTCAGCATTCATGTAAATTAAGAGAAAATTACAGTTTATTTTGTGACTTCTTCAAATTCTGTGAAGAATTGTTCAGCATGTTGGAAAAGCTAGTCCATAACTAAAATTCTGCTTGTGGAATTTGATTTGTCAAAATAATATGTCTATCCTTGTGACTCTGCAGTAGCAAACAGTATGCACTTTATTATACAATTTATCATGCATACTTCCCACTCTTTCTGTCCTTTCCTTTCCCTTCCTTTCCCTCCCTCTTCCCTTTCATCCTCTTTCCTTTCCTTCCTTTAATTTTCATGTGTATGTGTGTGTAGGGATACATACATGTACGTATGCATATTGATTTGTGGGATTATGCATCTTTGTATGCATATGGAGGTCCAGAGTCCATATCAGGAATCTGCCTTGATCACTTTCCACCTTATTTCTTTTTTTTAAAATTTTATTATTTATTCAATTGTGTGTGTATGCATGTGTGCGCGTGTGTGTATGTATGTATGTGTGTGTAGAACCACTGACGAATTCCGGAACCACTATGGACGCCTCCACCTCCTCCTTGTTTACTCTGCCCAGGGATTCACAGGCTCCGCCCTACCAGGACCGGAAACGCAGGCGCCCCACCCCCGCTTCGGCCCGGCATCTATACGTGGGGTCTAGGATCCGAACTCAGGACCTTCTGCCTGCAAGGCAGAGGCTTAATCCCTGAGCCACCTCTCCAGCCCCTCCACCTTATTTCTTAAGGATGGGTCTCTGTTTAACCCCACAGCTTGCCTGGTTAGCCAGGCGCTTGCTCTAGGGATTCCTAACTTCTGTTTTCCAAAGTTGGGATTACAGGTGGGCCATCACATCTGCCTGGCATTTTACATGAGATTTGGGAATCTAAACTCTGATCCTTTTGCCTATACAGCAAGTGCTTTCTTTAGCCTCTGAGCCATCTTTCTCTTACCTAAGGAACATCTTATGTAAATGCCAGGTGGATACATCTGTCTCCTTCCAGATGTGTACCATTATGCCAGGCTTTTTTTTTTAATGTGAACTCTGAGCTTGAATACTTTTCTGACTGAGCTATCTACCTAACCCCAAAGTTCATTAAATTTTTTTGAACACCTACTATATATGTATCAAGTATGATTCTAAGAATTAGAGAATGAAACTCATAAATCAAAGATCACTACTCTTTTTCATGAGGAACTTACATTCTAAGTAGTAAAGATGGGTAAATAGCAATCACAATAAATAGACACCTACATGGTAGGTGTCAAGATGGTTAGCTCTATGGACCCAGAAAAGGGATTCAGAGCAAGGGGAATCAGACATGTCTTGGGAGGAAGAGGCAGGATATAGCAGAGACTTGAGGGAGATGATAACATGAGTTCTGTCTCCTGTCCTTAAGAAGAGTTGGCATTTCAAATGATGGGACAAATCACTTAAGTTCCACGAAATTTATCTCCAACTGGTACTGTGTGTGTTTGGGGATGAGACTCAGACATGTACTAAGGAAACGTTCAGTCTATTTGAACTAAAATTTAGTTGTTAAGCTCCAGAAATTGAAGATACCTGATATTCTTTTCTCCAGAATTTAAAAAATTAAATGTTCTTTGATACATTTGACATCCATGACAGTGAATAAGCATTCCTAATGATGTTATCAGATCTTTTTTCTAGGGGTGCTTTTCTTTGCTCCCTAATGGATTTAGCTCTAATTCAAACCAGAAGAGGCACATTTAGATCGGGCTTTTCTTGTTATATGACATTATTGCTGTGAGTGGTTTCTATTTTTCTTCTGAGTATCACTTGACCACAGAAAAGGAATGTGAGAAGGCCTCTTGTCATAGCTAAAGAACCTATTAAAGCACATTATTTATTAAATGGTAGACAGTCTTCCCTGGAACTCATTAGAAAGCATATTCAATGTGAACTGGAATTTTTATTTCTTTGCTTACTTATTTGAGAAAGGATTTTGCCATGTTTCTCAGACTGCCCTTGAACTTCTTTTCCTCCTGATTTCAGCCTCCTGGGGGCTGAAGTCAATGGCATATTATTGCATCTCCAACCTGAATTCAGGTTTAAAAATCCACAATCTGAAGATCATAGTTTATATCTTAAATCAGTCACATCTATACACATATTTCAGATATTAAACTTATTGCTGTTACTGTATGGGTATATACATGTATGTGTAGTTGCACAGATGTGCATATATAAGCATAGCTATAACGATGAACTTTTTTTTCTTTAAGTAACAAGTGCTATGTTTTTTGCATCTCTGGAAGCTAGAAGGCCAAGATTAAAGTGTCAGAGTTCCAGTAGAAAGCTATATAGGGAGACAGAAGAAGTGGCTTAGGTGTTAAGCCTCTACCTTGCAAGTCAAAGGACCTGAGTTTGAATCTGGAATCTCACATAAAAAAGACAGACAAAAATGGTGGTGGCCTGCACTTCTAGTCCCGTGGAGCTTGGGGAAATCCACAGCAAAGCCAAGAGAAGGTTGAGCAATCCAGGATGATATACCCCAAACCACCTTGTGTCTCCATGGGTACACATACCACCCCCCCCAATAAATAAATGTTTAAAAAAAGGTTGTTTAGAGAGGTTTAGGGAGGACCACATTTTCATGGTGGCCTTATATATCACGGAGAGAAAAGATCTCTTCATTTCTTCTTGAAGGAATCTATCATGATTTGGATTGAGTTGTCCCTCACAGATTTGTGTATTTATATCATTAGTTGATGCTAACATCTGGGAAAGTTTTAGCAACTTTAGGGGGTGGAACCTTGGTGGAGGAAGTCAAGTCACAGGACATGGGGCCGTGAGGTTGGGTAGCCCTGCCCTGCTTCTGCTAATAGTCTGCTCTAGCAGTTGTTATCTCCACCACCATGATGATAGATGTGCCCTGAGCCTCCTCCTGCTGCTGCCTGCCATGCCTTTCCTGCCATCATGGACTATATCCCTGTTTGGAACTGTAAGCCAAATCTCCTTTTCTCCCCTTAAGCTGCATGAGTTTGAGTGTTGCCTCACAACAGAGAAAGAGTTAACTGCAACAGGATCTAATCCCATTCATTAGATTATGATCTATGCTCATGATCTAATTACAGTCCCTAAGAGTCATCTCCTGATCACTTCAGGGGTTATGGTTTCCAGGACTGGATGTGGGGACAGGGGATATGAGTCTCATCAAATAGCTGTTGGTTAAATGGCATTTGTTAGCTATATCCCGAAAAAGAGAGAGAGAAAAAAACCTCTTTTGCTGTATCACTACTGCATACTAAAGTAGAATATTTTGGCATGAAAGATTGTTATTCACATTTGTAGTGGTCATTCTGAATAGGAATTCTTGTGGCTTTATATTGAAATGCTTTCTCTGTTTGGGGTATTTCTTTCAATCTTAGAAAGTTAATGCTGTTCCAGGTTATTAGCTAACTTACAGGAATATTCTTTTAATTCTGACATATTGAGAATCTGAATATAATTAATACTTATTTTCTGGTTATGGAAAGTAAGATTATTTTTCATCTATGGACCTGATTGAGTTTTTCCACTTAGAGACTTTTATGAGCCAAAGAAGAATCTAGCATGAAATTAGGAAAAAGTTAATGTTCAAATCCTAAATCACAGAACTTCCTGTTGGCTTTAGAATAGGCCCTAAAGTCAAATAAATAGATAAAAGCAATTATAATTGTAGCTACTCTATTCTTCCATAACATTATTTATATATATTCTTGAAACAGTATATGTAAAACACATTTTGGTAAGTTGAAGAATATTTTAAATAAGATGAAATTTTGCTACCATGAGTCTTACTTCAATCACCTTTCCACTTTCATTGCTAATGGATAATGCTAAATAAAAATAATGTCCAAATATAGGTAAGCTGTAAACTAAATAGCCAAGTTCTTAAAAACAAAGTAGAATAGGGCTGCATGGTCTGAGAGCATTTTGACAAGTCTTCCTGATTTGTGATAGGAAAGTCCTTTCCTTTGATATTTTCCCCCCTATTCTCTTGCCATCCAAGTGGCATGTTCTTATTGACCCAATTTCTTGACCTTTAATATTGCCCTAAAGAATTTGGAGTCAAAGGATGTGAATCACACCATTCATATCTGCAAGATATGCAGAGTACATGATTAAGATTTAGGCAGGGTGTTCTGCTGTGAATAGGCTTCCAGGGAGAGTGGGTTTTCTGCTGTGAGTATCTGGCATTTGCTAGTCTCCATTGGTCAGTGCTGATCACCTCATAGTACCCAGAACAGGGAGGGATTCTCGGTCCAACCAGTGCGATGCATTCTGCTGCCTCTGGTAAATGTGCTAATGTAGTTCTGAGAGAATTCGAAGAAGAGACTAAAATTTTCACAAAAGAATTGATATGTGGAATTATTAAGAAGAATGGCATGGGTAGCAGAGATCAGGTGTCCAACAACTCTCCAAAATGAGATTCACTAACAAGTTTGCAGAGGCTTTAATGAAATTCTTTTTAGCATTGGTGCAAAAAAGGTCAGTTCTCTTTTTAAATTGTAATTCCATGGGGACAGAAGCCATGTCTCCTATTTTGTTGTGGATCTCCATGGCAATTAATAAAGTGCTCTGCACAAATTGAGTGATCCAAAAACATTAATTTAAAATTCCTTTAATTTTTTTTGACTTTAGGGGAAAACTTGAACCCATTGAGAAATTGGCCTTTTTTCTCTTAGACTGTGGGGATCTATTCATGAAAAAAATGCTTATAACTAACCGTGACAGTTTTCAGATGCCATATTTCTGATAGAAGGATCTGATAAACTACTGTTTCCCATAAACTGGAGAGCACACACATACTATGACTGATGAAAACAGGCAAGTGTCAATTTTGGCATTATGATACAGCATTTTCATCTACAAAGTTTGCCTTGAAAAGCCATGCAGCCGAGTTGCAAAAGAACAGAAAATTTCCCCTCAATGTTTTAAACAAACTTTATGGTTTTGTGCATATCTACATTTGTAACTGTCTTAGGTCACATGTGGCTTCTAGACCGTGGGTTGGACATATAGGCCATTGCTTTTCTGCACAGGTGTGAACCCAGGTTTTCCCATCTGTCAGCAAAGAAAGATCAAGGTGGCCATAGTTTCTTTTCTTCTTTTTTATCGTAGTTTTACATTTCTGCAAAGGCACATTATTAACATGCCTAGGGAGCCATAGCATTACGTTGATTTCCAGAGGTACCAAAGTATTTGTTACACCTTTGGTCAACAGATTTCATATTTTCAGTGAATATATGTTTCACTTTTGAGGTCAAATTTTCTTCTTCCTTTTTTAATAGTAAAAATAAATATTTAGAAAACCATATGTACATAGAGGAAATTATCCATCTTCTATTCTGTCATTATGGAAATTATTATAGATATTTTGCAAAACTCCTGTTTTTTGTCAGATGTGTGTAGTTGTAAAAGAAATCTAATTAATTTTATGTTATTAAATTTCATTGTCTGGAGCATCCTTATAGGTTGGCTCTTCCTGATTCAAAGTCAACCTAACTATGTTTTATCTACTAGTTTGAATTATATATATATATAAACTCTATTCATATTCATCTCAGCTACATATAGAAAAGGTCTGCCATATGGGGAGGGCTGCTTTAGTTGTCCAAAGAATCAGGGGCTGGGGTCCAACATGGTTCTTTGCAACAGTTCTCAAAGATTAAATTGTCGGGGCTGGAGAGGTGGCTCAGGGGTTAAGCCTCCGCCTTGCAGGCGGAAGGTCTTGAGTTCGGATCCCAGATCCCACGTATAGATGCCAGGCGGAAGCGGGGGCGGCCTGCGCTTCTGGTCCTGGTAGGGCGGAGCCTGTGAATCCCGGGGCAGAAGGAGGTGGAGGCGTCCATGGTGGTTCGCGAGTTCGTCCGTGGTTCTACACATACACAGACATACACACACACACACACACACACACAGACACACACACACACGTACATGTGCACAGTTGAATAAATAATAATAATAATAAAAAAGATTAAATTGTCATGGGTTTAGGTGAAAAGTGAATTTGCATGCTTTTAAATCTAGAATCTTTTTTACTGTTCAGAGAGAAGAACCAAGAATTATATAACGTAATGTAGTCTATACTGTTATCAGAAAAATCTAAATCACTTTAGATGATTTAGAATATTTGTAAGGAAGAAAGTGTTCAGTTAGTTATTTTAATATTGTTTCACTCAAAGATATCTGCAATAATGAAGACTACTGCAGATATTTAAGAAAAAAATAGAATAAAAAAGGATGCCATAATGATTAGGTGGGTAGCAGTTCGCCTGCATGGTTGCTGATAAATCAGTATCAAATGGCTTAAGAGAATAAGGGGTTTATTTTCTCTTACAATTGCCCAGTTACAGTTCTCAGTCCAGCTTGACAGGAGAGTTCACACCAACAACCAGGGTCGAGGGAACTGGCCATACCATCTCTACATAAGAGCTCAGAGAGGGACGATCCTTACTTGCCAGACCAACATGTCTGGACCAAGTGTACACAAGGATGCCAACTTTCTCAGCCAGCTCTCTGTGTTTTATTCCGGGGCCTAATCCCACCCACCATGGGCTGGACCTTCCCCATCAGCTAGACAATCTCCTGCAGGTTTGCTCTGGGCTTAACTCAACCATTAATTCTCTACCAATGTGCCTGAAGCTCAAACCCTCAACTGTCAAGTTCACACCTGTGCCTAACTATGGCAAGGTGCTTACTAAATCTAATTATTTAAGGGTTAGGTGGTTAGACTCCAGGTTAAGCCTCTAGAAGTGTCTCTTGGAAAGATACCCAGGAACTGACTGCAGAGGATGTGCTGCACTTGTTACTTTTAGGAAGCTGGCACTTTTTACTTTTGGGAAGCCAGCACTCGGGATGTCTGCATTGCAACTGCTTATCTCAAGATGGTTCCATGTTAGCCACAACCAGAAGAGTCTCCTTTAGCTGTGACTCAGGGATCAGACTGCTATGAGCCCAGTTAGCTTTAGAACGCTGGTATATCTTCTGCATCTCTATCAGCTGATGCCTTGAGAACGACTTTCTGCCCGGTTAATTTAACTGTGAGTTCAGGTTTCCTGGAAATATTTCTAGTGGTAAAATCTAATTGCTAATCAGCCTTATAGGAGTGCATCTAATGGTGAAACCTAAGTTGCATTAAGAATGCTAGTTACAAAGGAGTCTGGGAAAAGAACATTTTAGTGGTCTAGCAGTACATAAGGGGAAAAAAAGAAATTGGGACAGAAGTTGAGGTATTTCCATTCTGTTCTTCTGTTAGTCTCTGTAATGATTAGAAAATAAACTTAGAGTTTGGCTAAGTGAAAGAAACATTTTTTGGATATAACATTCATGTTACAGAGGCAGTAAGATAGCTCAGCAGATAAGGTGCTTGCTCACAAATTTGGTGACCCGAGTTTGATCTCAAAAGCCCACATAGTAGAAGAAGAAAATTAATTGCGAAAAGTTGCCTTATGACCCCCACTTGAGGCTCTCTCTCTCTCTCTCTGTCTCTTTCGTTCTCTCTGTCTAATAAAAATAAAAACTTATTAGGTTTCCAAGCAGATTTTTTTTTTTCAATACTGGGGATGAATCCAGGACCTTGCACATGTTAGTGAAACACTATTGATGAGCTACATCCCTCACTACTCCAAGTAGGTTATTCAAATATATTTTATTTTTATTTATTTTACCTAAGGCTCCAGAAGAGAATCTAACAATCAGTAATTACATAGATTGCCAGCTAGAAGAGTTTGGGTATTTTTAAAAAATGTATTTATAATTTGAATAATACTTGTCTTCTTTTTAAGCTTGGATATCTTTGAAGTACAACTTTTCCCACTGGTAATTGTGCTACTGCATTTAATTGAGATTTATTTATTTATTCTTTGATACTTTCATGCATAAATACTATGAATATATGTTTTCTCCCCTTCTTACTCATCTCCACCCCTCTTCCCTAGAATTGAGATCTTTTTTGGGGGGGCACAGAGAACTTTAAGTAGATGAAGCATAAGCAATATTAATTGAATTGATAATGAATTTATAGAGTCTGTAAAGACTAGGTAATATACTCTTGAATATCCTGTGAAATAAATTTTCCTCTCAATGCCACTGGGTCCTTGTATGTCATCGGAAAGGAGGACCAAGAGGAGAGTTAGGCATACACAATAAAGGACTCTCTGGGAATTGGGGGGGAGGCACTGGGAGATGGGGAGGGAGGGAGGGGGAGCAGGGGATTCGGGGGGAGGAGGAGGGAGGGAGGGAACTGGTCTACCTCTTAAGTTTGTGTGAGCGGAAATAATAATAAAAAATGTTAAAAAAAAGAAATAAATTTTCCTCTCTATGATGTACACTGTTAAGCAAAAAAACCTCATCTGAAGAAGAGGAGAAAGTAAAGCATGTGAAATATGCATGCCCTATATTGGAACATTTACTTTATAAGTGAAAAAACATTAATATATCCCATTGCTATAGCTCTCAGTGTTACATAGTTCTAATGCTTGAATTTATGGAATAACCAAGACTTCTTTCTGATAAAAGTGCATCTGTCGTCCCTGGACTCTGTTCTGTGGACCACAGTAAGTGTTCTTACATTGTTTATTAAATTCAAATTTGTATGTTTCCCTGAGTATCCCGAGTACCTTATTACACTCTATGCTCTGTTTTGGGCCTTTATCATTGTCATTGTCTTCAGACCTAGACCAGAGCTGGCATACAGTGTGCTTGATATTTGGATAAATGCACAAATGAGCAGATCATGAAGCCAGATGGGAATGGCAGTTAGAATGACAGCCTTCTAATTCAGCAGGAAATCATTCGCCTTCTACATGAGTCGTGTATTCTCCCCAACAAAGGAGATCTTGCGCGTGCGTGTGGCTAGGTCTTGGTGTGCAGCAAGGCTGACACCTGACACCTAGTGCTTTTCAATAAACACTTTTGTTTGTATAAATGGACCACCATGACTGAGCATCTTAACCTTTTGATCTTTAATTTCCTTATTTTAAGGTGAAAGGCAGAACTAGATAACCTTTAAAGTCTCTCCTTTAGGTTAGATCATAGCACTTCAGTGAAAGACAAGGATTCAATCACAGATCAAGGTGACAATGATACAAAAGTCCAGCTTGACAAACTTAAAGGAATATGGGTGAGGATTACTTATAGGAACAAGAATAACTTAAAGGCAGTTACACTACTAGAAAATCCCTTCTCCCTTACCACCAGCTGTGTTTTGAGACTCATGGACTCTGCAACATAGAGCTCTCTGTATAACTTGCCATTAGGCTTGGCTGGTCTGTAAGATTTTCGTCTGGAGTACTTGGCTGGCTAGGGCGTCTCCTTCCCCAACAGTTGTTTATTGTTTGGGGAGAGCTTTCCAGATCTCCCACGATTTTGTTAGTTTCAGGAACTTAACTGTTTACTCTCTGAGTCTTCCTCCAGGATGGAATATTTCAAGTTGCTACATACCATTGTGCATAAGTTAGTCTGCAGGCAAAGCCCAAGATGGCATATGTTATGCTCAGAGGAAAAATAAATCTGCCATATAGGGATATATAAATTGATTTAAAGACAAAATTCCTACATTTAGGAAAGCTGACACAAACAGTATGTGCTTGATATATGCTGAGACAATACTTAATTTTTTTCTCTATATTCACAACTTCTAAATGGATTATGACATAATCTCATTGTATATTTTATAGGATTTCTTGTATGTAAAATTCACAAATCAGAGAACAATGATCTTGCTGTGCCTTGTATTCGATGTTTGTATCTAAGAGATAAGGCCCCACTCCAGATGCAGCATGGTTGATGGAGCATCATTGCCGAATGAGTGCTGCGAGATCCTGTTGATGAGCGCCTAGCCTGGATGCTTCTACTCTAGGAGGCTGTGTGATGAATGGATTGTTCCTTAGAACACCTGCTCTTGGAAACAATCAACAATATTGGTGTATTGGTTTCTTAATGAAGTTGTGTGTGTTAGAAGAAAACGAAGACAAGCTGTTATAAACGTCAGATGTCTGGAGCTTCTCAAAATAGGCTGATCTACAGCCTGTAAACCTGATGGTGGAGAGGTGTGTTTATTGCCAGGGAACAACACTATACTGCTAAGTAAGCAAGCAAAATTACAGAACAGTAAGTAGAGTGTGGCAATATTTAATAGAAAATATGTGTGTAAAATGCTTGGAAAAGGTCTAAGATAAAATATTAATCCTAAGGCTGGGGAGATAGTAGTTAAAATGCTTGTTACTCAAGAAAAAGACTGAAGTTTAGATTTCCTAGATCCCAAGTAAAATACCAGCAGGTACGATGGTCTGCCTGTAATTCTAGCCCTGGAAGATATAACCTGGGAATCCCCAGAGCAAGCTGGCTAGCCTAATGGAGAGCTCCCTAATGGAGAGCTCTGGGTTTAATTAGAAACTCAGTCTCAAGAGAATAAGATAGAAGGGTGATCAAATATGATTTCTGATATCATCCTTAGGCTTCCACATGTACATGTATTTATGTACAAATGTATCCCCTTACACGATGCACCCATCAACATATTCACATATGCACACACTCTATGTACACATATACACTAGAAGAAAAAAATTAATGCTTGCAATTGTTAGGCAATAGAATTACAGGTGACTGTTTTAATTTAGTTATGCTTAAAAATTAGCCCAATAAGCACATAATACTCTTTTAAAAATGTTTAGTGTATGTGTGTGTGAGAGAGAGAGAGACAGAGAGAGAGAAATAGAGAGAGAGAGAAAGAGAGAGAAGAGAGAGAGATCACTGTGTGTCCCTGAGAAGGACCAAGTGTGATTTAAAGAATCATCCTGGATTGCATGTACCTCCTTTTTGTTTCACTCTGGGATTTCCCTGGCTCTGCCCACCAGGGCCAGAAGTGCAGGCTGCTGCCACTTCTGCTTGGTGTTTTTATGAGGTACCTGGAATCCAAATTCAGGACTTTCTGCTTGCAAGGCAGAGTCTTTAACTTCTGAACCATTTCTGCAGTCAGCGCATAGTACTTTTATTACAATAAAGTGACTATTGTACATTTTCTTTGAATGTTTTATCAACCAGCTTAGGTACAGTATTAATGAATAGTAAAGAAAAATAGTAAAGTTAAAAAAACCCAAAGCATATGCCTTTTATTTTTTTTCTGCTGGATTTGAGTAAATAGTTGCAGTATATTGTATTGATTTTGAGGATAATTTATTGTGAAATAGTTTTTTTTCTGTAAGTAAAATCCATTTTGTTGGTACTTACTCAAACCTAAAGATTTCAGCATAGATATTAATTTTAGTAAGGATAGTTGTGATATGATCCTATGACTTGTCTCCATTGTGTAATAACAAAGTTTTTTTTTTATAACAAAGTTTTGATAACATTATGTTAGTCTGTTTATTTGCTACTTCAGTAGTATGTGAAGTAGTTAGGCAATCATCAGATTTCTTATATCAACCACAAATAATTGCTCATAGAGAGATGGACTTATTTTTCTTCTTTCATGTATATATATATGGGTAGCTTGTGTGAATGTGTGTGTGTGTGTGTGTGTGTGTGTGTGTGTGTGTGCATGTATGTGTGCGCACACAAGTTTGCATGTAGGTGAGCAGGTGTATGTACGTGAGTTCACGTGAGTGTGTGTGTGCCTGTGGATGTCCAAGGGTGGTGCATTAGTCGGGGTTCTCTGAAGAAACAGAATCTACAGAATGTAAAATACATAAAAATAAGTTTATTAAAATAACTCACAAAGCTTCAAAGTAGCTGCCCCCAGTCATCTCGCTCTTGACCGGAATGTTTCACAAAGCCACAAGATCCCAAGAAGGTCTCAAACCTTTACTTCTCTGGGCTCCAACCTCAGTGATGAACAGTGAACAGCAGCAAGGCCTAGAGGCCAGGCTCCAAAGGCAGCGGGAACAGCAACAACGTGGTACAAAAGGTGAAGCTCTGAATTAGTCAAGGATGGAGGCGGCAGCAGCAGCAACAAAGAAGGCCCTGATGCTCGCAGAGTGCACTCCACAGCAAGTTGACACAAGATAAGGGAAGAGCAAGTCCTTCCTCCTTGTACTTCCTATTATCTGGTCCACCACTGGAAAGTACCATGCATTATGGGCTGGGTTTTCCACAGCAATCAATCAAGTACCTGGAGACTTGTTCAGGGGCCATTCCAACCATTAAACTTCCACAGCTGCCCCCAAACAGTCTGCAACTGTCAAGTTGACACCAAAATAACACCACGACAGGTGGTGTTGGGAATCATCCTTGATTTCTCTTTCACCTTATTGATTTGAGCCTGGTCTCTAAACCCAGATCATGCCATATCACAAGTCTGTCTAGCCGGCTTGCTCTGGGCATCCCAGGCTCTGCTTCCAGGGATAAAATTACAGGTAGCCTGCCACGTCTGCCTGTTATTTTTATGTGTTATCTATGGTTCAGAACTCATGTTCTTTTGCTTTTGAAGCTAAGGTTTTAATCACTGAGTCATCTACCCAGCTCCAGTTCTTTGAAGATGTGATTTTTTTGAAGACATTGTTAAAATTCTTTACTGTGATCATGATTTTGAATTCACTAAACGTGATATAGAATTTACTTGAGATAGTGTCCCTTCCCTCAGTAACTTGGAAAGTAAGAGTGGTCAGTGATGGTGCTATTCCTTGGAAAATTCTGCTTTGTTTTGTCTTTTCTTGTTAGACCCAGGCAGAGGGCCCCGGGCCGGAGGAATATGGCTGTCAGTTACACTTGCGCATTTCCAGGACTGGCGTTTCTCTGATGAATAGAAGACTTCTGGCTGAGGGCCAGGCTGAGTCACGAGTGGTACCACACAGCCCAGGGTCAGACTGCTGGGAAGGCAGGATGAAATCATGGGTGAAGTTTTATTCTGGACTTGCTGCTAAATGTGTGGAAATGCCCATCCAACACTGAACTGCAAATGTCAGTCCACAGAGGACTTGTCTCCAGTGGAGTCCAAACGTCTTTGACCTCCAGTGGCTGCTGAGTGAGAGGGTGTCCAAGCTCAGCCCAGATATCTTTTAGCAGAGGGACAGGATACATTAGAGGGTTTGTCTCTTTCTTACCTCGGTTTTGTCAAGGAGAGCTTCTTAATAAGTATGACAATATTGCATAGCATTTTCAGAGCCAAATCTTAGAATTTCTTTTAAAATAGCACATTTATAATAACTAACGATGACTCTTTTTCTTAAAATATATTCTTATCAAATGTAGAATTTTGATTTAATTTTGAAATGATTTCAAACTTACAGAAGTCTGTAAGAGCAGTATTACAAATAAAACCCTGGCTTGCTTCATTAGCTTTGTTGGTCTGCCTCTGCTCCATCTCTGCCTCACCATTTGAGAGTTAGTTATCAATATTATACCCCTTTAAGACTAAACATGTCATCAAGTGTTTCCTAAGGACAAGGATACTCTCTGGTACAACCACATACATATCTGGTTCACAATGTGTCTTTTACCCAAATAACACTCTTTGGAGACTATTTCATGGCCACACATTACATTTTGTTATTTTATCTTCTAGCATACTATCATTTCGAGTAATTTTCTACCCTTTCATTTTCTTTTATGATGACATCATTAAAGAATATAAGCCACTTGTTTGATAGACTAATCTGTGTCTGATTCAGTCATTTTAAAAATGAATTACTTTATGTTTTAATTTTAAAAGCAAAGTAACGTTTAAGCCATGAAAGAGTCACTTCTGATCATATTATCTGAGAATAATGTTGGTATTTAGGCATATTCCTGCTTTTTCTTATGAGTATATATGTATTTTTTAATACATTTTTTATTATTATTTCAGCTCATACAAACTTAATAGGTACACCAGTTCCCTCCCTCCCTCCTCCTACCCCCGAACCCCCTGCTCCCCCTCCCCTCACCCCTCCCTCCCCATCCCCCCGTGCCTCCTGCCCCAATTCCCAGAGTCCTTTCTTGTGCATGCCTGACTCTCCTCTGGGCCCTCCTCTCTGATGACGTACAAGGACCCAGTGGCATTTCTCTGAATCCTTTCCTGTGTTCCCCTTAAGCATAGGAACACTACTGTGGCTGTCAATCCCTTGCCTCCAAGGATCTTGGTGCCTTTGGCAGATGCTAGACTTTGTGAGGTCAATAGTGTGTTGGACATTGCGCCGGGCATGCAATGTCCAGTTATGATTGCTTTGGCCCTAACTTGTGTGGAGTATCTTGCAAATCATTGCTCCTTCTATCCTTTTGCTCTTGCACTCTTACCGCCCCCTCTTCAGCAAATTTCCCTGAGCTTCAGGATGGGGAGAGATTAGTCTGGCCTAGTTCTAGGTGGTTGATATAGAGTCTCTGAAGTTCTGGATAGTGGTTTGTTGATTTTCTTTTGCAGTTTTGTTGCTCCTGCAATGCCCTTCACTCCATCGTGATGAGCACTGTATGTCACCCCCTGGCCAGAGACAGAAAGCTGTTAAACTGGAGTCTTATTATAAGAGCACATTCAAGGGTAGATGTAATACTTATATCCAAAAATGGAATCGCAGGGTCATATTGCATTTGGCAATGGGAGGGTTCAATCACCCATTTGCAAAATGGTTACTTTTTAATCTGCCGGACTATACGCTCTCCCCTTCTGGTGAGTTCATACCCCCTTAGTTGTAAATGATCAGGAACAAATGTCTGTGAACTTAACTAGGTGTCACATTACTTTCTTGCAGTCCTTGATGGAGGCCTATTTTCTCTACTGTAACATGGTCACTTCTCTCCTTGTTTCTGGTGTGGCCCTCCAACCCCATCTCTCCTGTTCATAATCCTTGCAATTACTGTAGGTAATACATAGATTTACCTATGAGTGTCTCAAGATGGGCAGGGTGGATTTGGGAGTACATACGGCGCTTAATTTTCTGGGTATGGGATACTTCATTTAATATAATTGTTTCTAATGACATCCATTTCCTGGAAAATTCCAGTAATTCATCATTTTTGATGGCTGAGTAGTACTCCATTGTATAGATGTACCCCAGTTTCCTTATCCCCTCGTCAACTGTTGGACATTTGGGTTGATTCCATGTCTTTGCTATTGTAAACAGTGCTGCTATGAACATGGTCATGCTTGTGCTATCAAGGTGAACCTCTGCTGTATGGGGGGTTATACCCAAAAGTGGAATCGCAGGGTCATATGGCATTTCAATCTTTAATTTCTTTAAGCATCTCCAGACGGCTCGCCAGAGTGACTGTATGAGCCTGCACTCCCACCAGCAATGTAGGAGAGTTCCCCTCTCTCCACATCCTCTCCAGCATTTGGTGTTGTTCGTATTGTGGATTTTTGCCATCCTGACCGGGGTGAGATGATATCTCAGGGAAGTTTTGATTTGCATTTCCCTGATGGCTAAAGAAGTGGAGCATTTTTTAAGGTATTTGTTAAACATTTTAATTTCATCCCTGGTAAAATTTCTTTTAAGTTCCAGGGCCCATTTTTTAATTGGGGCTTTGTTTTCCTTGGAGTTTAGTTTTCTAAGTTCTTTGTTCACTCTGGACAGTAGGGCTCTATCAGATATGTGGTTAGTGAAGATTTTCTCCCATTCTGTGGGTTGCCTTTGAGCTCGTGTTACAATCTCTTTATCTGAACAGAAGCTCTTTAATTTCACAAGATCCTAACTGTTGAGAGTTGGTAGCAGTAACTGTGCCATTGGATGTCTGTTTAGGAAATGTTGGCCTAGCCCAATCCGCTCGAGGGAGTTCCTTATCCTTTCAACTATGGTTTTTATAGTCTCTGGCCTGATATCAAGGTCCTTGATCCATTTGGAATTAAGTCTTATACATGGTGACAAGTATGGGTCCAGCTTTAATCTTCTGCATGTGGAGATCCAGTTTTGCCAGCACCATTTTTTGAAGATGCTGTCCTTTTTCCATTGGATTTTTTGGGCCCCTTTGTCAAAGACCAAATGGCTGTAATTTTGTGGGGTTATATCTGGGTCTTCAATCCTTATCCATTGATCTGTGTGTCTATTTTGGAGCCAGTACCAGTCTGTCTTTATAACTATGGATTTGTAGTATAGACTTAGATTTGGTATGGTAATACCTCCAGCTGTGTTTTTGTTACTCAGGATTGTCTTTGCTATCCTGGGTCTTTTGTGCCTCCATATGAATTTTGAGATTGTTTGGTCAACTTCTTTAAAGAATTGCTTTGGGATTTTAATTGGTGTAGCATTGAATTTGTATATCGCCTTTGGTAAGATGGTCATTTTTACGATGTTGATTCTGCCAATCCAGGAACATGGGCGGTCTTTCCACCTTCTGGTGTCTTCTGCAATTTCATTCTTTAGGGTTTTAAAGTTTTCATTGTAAAGGTCTTTTACCTCCTTGGTTAGGTTTATACCAAGGTATTTCATTTTTTTAGGGGCTATAGTAAATGGGATTGTTTCTTTCAAGGCTTTTTCACTTCTTTCATTGCGGGCATATAGGAAGGCCTCTGATTTTTGTACATTTATTTTGTATCCTGCCACCCTGCTGAACTTCTCAATTAGTTCCAGGAGCTTCCTGGTGGAGTTTTTGGGATCACTTAGGTATAAGATCATGTCATCTGCAAATAGGGATAGCTTGACTTCTTCCTTGCCGATTTGAATCCCTCTTATGTCCCTTTCTTTTCTTATGGCTTCAGCTAAGACTTCAAGTACAATATTGAATAGAAGTGGTGAGAATGGACAGCCTTGTCTAGTTCCTGATCAAAGTGGGAATGCTTCCAATTGTTCCCCATTGAGCATAATCCTTGCTGTGGGCTTGTTGTATACAGCTTTTATTATATTGATAAAGGTTCTTCCATTCCTACTGTCTCTAGCGTTTTGATCATAAAAGGCTGTTGGATCTTGTCAAAAGCTTTTTCTGCATCTATCGAGAGTATCATGTGGTCTTGGACTTTGGACTGGTTTACATGATGAATTACATTTATTGATTTGCGTATGTTGAACCAATCTTGTGTGCCGGGGATGAAGTCTATTTGGTCCCCGAGAATAATCTTTTTAATATGTTTTTGAATCCGATTTGCTAAAACTTTGTTGAGAATCTTTGTGTCTGTGTTCATCAGAGAGATCGGCCTATAGTTTTCTTTTTTAAGTGAATCTTTATTAGGTTTTGGGATTAAAACGATATTAGCTTCATAGAAGGAATTTGGTAGTGTCCTTTGCTATTTGATGGAACAGTTTAAGGAGTATTGGTGTTATTAAGTCCTTAAAAGTCTGGTAGAACTCTGTGCTGAATCCATCTGGTCCAGGACATTTTCTGGTGGGAAGATTCGAGATTACTTCCTCAATTTCCTTATATGTTATAGGATTATTTAAATAATTCACAACTTCTTGATTCAATTTTGGTAGGTTGTGTTTACTTAGAAATTCATCCATCTCTTTTGTGTTGTCAAACTTCACAGAGTATAAGTTTTTGAAATATGATGTTATAATTCTCTGGATTTCTTGGGTATCAGTAGTGATAACTCCATGTTCATTTCTAATTTTATTAATTTGGGTTTTCTCTCTCCTGCTTTTGGGTAATTTAGCTAGGGGTGTTTCAATCTTATTGATTTTTTCAAAGAACCAGCTTTTTGACTGGTTGATTTTTTTCTATCGTTTTCTTAGTCTCGATTTCAGATATTTCTCCCCTTATTTTGCTAATCTCCTCTCTTCTACTACTTTTGGGATCAGATTGCTCAAGTTTCTCTAAAGCCTGAAGCTGCATCATTAAGTTATTTATTTCTGATGTTTCCATTTTTTTTTGATGTAGGCATTAAGAGCTATGAACTTACCTCTTAGAACAGCTTTCATTGTGTCCCAGAGATTTTGGCAAGTTGTATTTTCATTATCATTCACTTTCAGGAAATCTTGAATTTCCTTTTTAATTTCTTCCTGAGTCCAGTTCTCATTCAACATCATATTGTTAAGTTTCCAGGAGTTAGTGTATTTTCTCTTGTTTGATGTTTTGTGGATGTCCAGCTTTAGGCCATGGTGGTCTGACAGGGCACAGGTTAGAATTTCAACTTTTTTGTATATGTGTAGATTCATTTTGTGGCCCAATATGTTATCTATTTTGGAGAAAGTTCCGTGTGCTGCTGAGAAAAATGTGTATTCTTTGGTACGTGGGTGAAAAGTTCGATAGAGATCTGTAAGGTCCATTTCTTTCAGGGTTTGATTAAGTTCCAAAGTGTCTCTGTTAAGCTTTTGACCTGTTGATCTATCCCATGTTGAGAGGGCGGTGTTGAAGTCCCCGAGAATTATCGTTTGGGGGTTGATTTCTTGCTTTAGACGCTGTAGGGTTTTCTTAATGAATGTGGAGGGGCCCGTATTGGGTGCATATATGTTCAGTATTATGAAGTCTTCCTGGTGAATTGTCCTGTGACTAAAATGTAGTATACATCCATGTCTTTTATAATTTTCTTTGGTTTGAAGTCCACTTTTTCTGATAGCATAATGGCTACCGCTGCCTGTTTTCTGCTTCCATTAGCTTGTAGAATTGTTGACCACCCTTTTATTTTTAGAGCATGCCTATCTTTTGTGGTGAGATGGGTTTCCTGCAGGCAGCAGATTGATGGATTGTGATTTTTAATCCAAATGTGTAATCTGTGTCTCTTGATCAGTGAATTAATTCCATTAACATTTAGTGTTATAATGGAGAAACTATTTTTAATTCCAGACATTTATTATGTTTAGTAGTTTTTATAAGTATATTGCTTCACTTTTAATGATGTTATACTTGCCTTCTGTTCTCCTGGATATGCCTGTTGTTTTCTTCACGCTTGAGTATCATTTCTAGTATTTTTTGAAGGCCTGGTTTGGTGGACATGTATCCCTTCAAGTTGTCTTTGTGCTGGAAGATTTTTCTTTCTCCCTCGATCATGACTGATAGTTTTGCAGGGTAAATCAGCCTGGGTTGACATTTTTGCTCATTCAATACTTGAAGTATGTCTCTCCAAGCTCTTCTTGCTTTTACTGTTTCGACTGAGAAGTCATTTGTTATTTTAATAGGTTTACCTTTAAAAGTGACTTGTTTTTTCTCCCTTGAAGCTCTCAGCACCAGTTCTTTATCTTGAATGTGTAGTGTTTTAACTATTCTTTGCCGTGGGGTGCTTCTGTTTTGGTCGTATGTGTTTGGGGTGCGGAATGCCTCTTGTATATGGATGGGCCTCTCTTTTTTTTAGATGAGGAAAGATGGGCTGGAGAGGTGGCTCAGGGATTAAGCCTCCGCCTTGCAGGCGGAAGGTCCCGAGTTCGGATCCCAGATCCCACGTATAGACACCAGGCGGAAGCGGGGGCGGCCTGTGCTTCTGGTCCTGGTAGGGCGGAGCCTGTGAATCCCGGGGCAGAAGGAGGTGGAGGCGTCCATGGTGGTTCGCGAATTCGTCCGTGGTTCTACACACACATACACACACACACAGACGCGCGCGCACATACACACAGTTGAATAAATAATAATAATAAAAAAAATTTTAGATGAGGAAAGTTTTCCTTGATGATTGTTTGAAAAATTTCCTCAGGGGTGGTATTTTGAGATTCTTGCTCTGGTATTCCATGAATACGCATGTTAGGCTTCTTCAGGGTGTCCCATATCTCTTGGATATTTCTCTCAAGTATCTTTTTGGCTTTAACAACCTCTTCCATTGAGCTGTTTAGTACTCCCACTTTATCTTCAAGGTCTGAAATTCTGTTTTGTGCTTCGTTAGTTCTGTTGATAAGACTCTCTGTGGAGTTCTGGGTTGAAGATAACTTGTAGCTCAGTTTTAAACTCTGCTTGAGTTTGTTTTAACTGCTCTATGCCAGTTTTTGTTTCTTGCACTGTTTTTCTCAACTCCTCCAAGTGTCTGTTGTGTTCCTCTTCAAAGCGATTGATTTGATTATGTAATCCCTCCCGGATTTCCTCTTTCATATTATTGAACATGGTAATGATCATATTTTGAAAGTCGTTATCCTGGGTCAGGCTTTCTTGGCCATTTTCCGTGGGTTTGTTCTGGTTGGAGTCTAACATTATGGGATTAATTTCTTCAGTGGGAAATTTGTTTACTTGAGTGTTGCTTCTCATGGATTTGCACTTTGACTTTGGCATTGTTGTTTTAACTCTTAAGATCTTTCAATTTCACTAAACTGAATTATTTGGCCTGGGGGTGGGCAGGGACGGAGTTTACCTAGGTGGCGGATGAGGCCCAGCTGGACCGCGCGCGAGTCCCAGCCGGCGGAGCGGAGTGGGGAAGGGAGGATGGGGGCGCCAGCATGGAGCTATTTAACCCAAGGGGAGCTGGGGCGGGGCCCGGGCCCAGGGGGAGGTCCTTCTCGTCCCTCGGCCCTGCGCGCGGCTCCGGCTGGATGGTGGGGTAGGAGCTGGGTCCCTTTGGGCTGACCTGGGGTTCTGGTGGGCGGGCGCGGGCGGAGCTTATCTAAGTCGCGGATGAGCCCTGGCTGGACCGCGCGTCCCGTCTGGCGGAGCGGGGTGGGGAAGGATGATATATTTTTTAAATAATTGGGATTATTCTGTAATCAAACTTTATAAGGAAAGTTATAATTCATCAAATCTTTGAAGGCATCTTTTTGTCAGTTTCTGATACTTATTTTAATCACCACTAGACTATTACAGAATATTCACTTATTGTTGAATATCTATCAAAAATAAAACTGGAGGAATGAAACCTTTTAATCTGTAAACTACCTTTTGGTTCCAGCACATGTATCTCAAACACATGATGGACTTTTCATGGTAGACTTAATGATAAAGCAGTGTTTAAAATCTTGGTGTTAATGTGTGTGTATTTGTGTGAAGTGAAGGACCTTTCCCACTCTGACTTGTGGGGCTTCTCTCTCGGTGAGGGCTTATACACCTCCCATGAGGGCGTTGCCCTGTTCAGTGTGCTTGTCCCACCATCTGTAGTGACAGTGTATTATCATCTTCACAGTCTGACTGCAGTGAGACTACAGAATGCTCGATACAGTTGAGTAAGATAGGTATGTATGTTGCTTGTGTCTCCAACATCTTAGCTGACTCTAGTATGAAGAAAATTCTTGAGCTCAGAGACAGAGTGGACTTCTGGTTGAAGGAATAGCTCATATAATTTTCCAATGAAACTAGCAGCAGGATTTGGACTAGATTCTAGTGTTTTCTTTGGATTTTTCATAGCAAGAATGGAAGCAAGGGAGGTTGGTTAAGTTTGTTTCCTCCTGGAGTCGTTCTTTGTCCCAGGATAAAGAATGTGCACTCGTAATGACTTCCTTGACACTTCTATCTTTCCATCTGTTGTTCCTTGGGTCCACTGTTGCTTCCTTCACAATGATTTTCTTTTAACTATCAATTGCATCCAAGTCAGATATAGGGCCGCTGCCCTGTATGGTTTTGAGGCTTTTTTTTTTTCAACCAGCTAAAAACTCTTTGTCTCATGACAGACCACCCCAAAATGTAATGCCTTAGAATAAGAGCTATCTGTTTAGCTTATGGTTTTGTCGAATCAGCAGTTTGGACTGAGGTCAGCAGGGCTCAGCTGATGTCTGCTGGAACTTGCTCACATGGATAGCTGCTGGGTCAGCTGAGCGTAGCTGATTGATGACTAGGACACTTCAGAGACACTCTTGCTGTCTCCTGTTCTTCAACAGGACAGCTCAGACTTGCTCACTTGATGCCAACAAGAGTTTCCAAGTACACCAAAAGGGCCAGTTCTCTAAGGTGCAAGAACTTTCTAGGTCTCTGCCTCTTATATACGTGGTTCTGCCCCATTGTCCAGAGCAAATCATGGGGCCAAGCACAGCATCAGTGTGGGAGGGTCAGTGTGGGAGGGCTGTACCCCCACAGAGATGAGTGAACAGATGCGGTCATTTTGGCAGATGATCTACTCCATGTACATCTATGTCAGGGTCATACCTTACCCATCTCTCTATCCTAGTACTTTGCATGGTATTTGGCACAATGTTGGTTGTGTCTGGTTAGTTGTCTGACTACTTTAAGATCCTTTCAAACTTAGATAATCTGTGGTCGCAATGAGGGATGAAGATGTGTTGCTGCTACCCACTGATGAAGAAAATCTCTAGGAGGAAAGTTGGGTGTAACATTCAGTTAAAAATAGGAGATTATTTGACTCCTAGTAACCTTTTTCTTAATCTCCTTAGCAACAATAAATATACTTTTACCATTATGTTAGACCTTTGTTTTCTTTTACACAAAGTCTCAAATGTATTAGAAAAGATGAGAAAAGAAGTCCCAGTTTCCATTTCCCTGACCAAGTGTTCTGATGATTCATTTGGCTGTTTTTAGCATTGAGATGATAGTGCTGGTCTTTCTAAACTTGTAAGACTGTATGTGGATCAATGTGGTAATAGAGTGGGCCTTTACTATGTGAATTAGTATAGAACCAGAGCATCTAACAGTGTCATTCTTCAAAGATGGATAGGACTGCAATGCTGTGTCTCATAGAGATCAACAAAGACATCAAGATGATATAGTTTTAGAAGGAATTTTGGGGGAACATTACCATATCAGAGTTTGTGTTACCAAGGCAAGGCAGTGCTGGGCACTTATTAAAGTGAATTATAAGACATTTAGGAAAAAAGTAGAAATTTTAATAGCCTGTGATAAGTGAGGATGGTAGTAACACAAAATGAAAATCTAGGGTAAATGTAATTAAAGCATTTTATTTTATACCATTCATATACATGAATAAAATAGGATGTGTGATAATTTCCTTGTTAACAATCTAAATAAGAGAGAAAGTAATATGAGCAAGCAGGTTTTCCTCAAAAATATCAAATGTATTTACTTAAATAATTCTTTGAACACAAAGTCTGTAGAAAATGTATAAAATATTAAGGAACGGATATGTAAAGGAAAAAGATGCAAGACTGTTGTTTATATAAAATATAGAATCTTTTCAGTAGAAAAATTGACTTTAATTTATGCATTTATTAGAACAAAATTTAAAAAATAGTTCTTTGCTTTAACAGAAAAAGAATTTTAAGCTTTAGACAGGATAGTGTTGGGATGGCTAAAACTGAAAATTAGTGAAGTTGACAAGATTAAGGAAAGCAATCAAAAACAGGTCAAAAACAAGGGGAAGAAAAGGAAAAGGACTTGTTTATGCTTAAGTCTTTGAACTAAAATTCTTTTCAGAAGACAGAGATCAGACTATTGGCAAGAAAAGATGGAAAGATTCCTTTAAAATGAGTCCGTGTGTATGTATGTGTGTGTGTGTGTGTGTGTGTGTGTGCATGCGCGCGCGCGTGTAGAAGAGTGCAATGTGTGTGTCTATGGAGGCCCAAGAGCAATATCAGGAATTAACCATGGATTGCTCTGCCTTCTTATTGCTTTGCTTTGGGATTTCCCAGGCTCCCCTTTCAAGGCTGGAAGTTTAGGTTGGCATCATTTCTGCCTGATGTTTTTAACTTGGGATCTAGGATTCAAACTCAAGTCCTGAGCTCTTTCTCCAGCCGGAGTCCTTACTTTGAAGTATATAAGTAAGAACCAGCTGAAGATTCACCAGAGATAATAGCAGAAGGTGGAGGATCGACCTCTGCCTGTTTCTGGGGTTGACGTTTACTGCACTAACACAGCTGCCGCGTGTGTGGATGTCTGCATGTGCTGCAACCTCATTTTGTGTTGCTCTCATTTCTGTTTTGAAGATAGTTTTGGCAGATTCCTAGTGATACTAAGTGTTGAGAGTTGGGTAGGAGGAGGAGAGGGAGAAAAGCAAGTGTGCCAGACCAGCGGGATCTTCGGAGATTTGTTGTCAAACAGTGTGGGGCCTGCCCACTAGAGGCCAAGGGGGAGAGGATGGTAACTGGACTCGAGAGTCACTTCACAGCTGGCTTGGGAGCCACTTTTCACACCTTAAACCTTAACTAGTTAATTGTATTGTTAAGCAGGGCGCTAAGAATAAAATTCATAGTGAATCGGTGTTCTGATTTTATTTTAGGATGTAGATCTTTTTAAAAGCTTTTCCCATCCCTTTAGGAAAGTGCTCATTCCATAAATTTTATGCAGAAGTAGCATTTCTGGCCAAGTGGGAAAAGTGATTATTTCTTTTTCCTAGAAAACAACCAGATGCTTTCCTAGAGATAAAACATAATCAAGTTTATGTAAGCTGGAGTTGGTGACTTGCAGGCTGACTGCCACGTCCACTCAGCCTTCCTGTGGGATCTGGGGACCTGAATTCTAGTTCTCTTGCATGTTCAAGTACTTTATTACTGAACCATATCCCCAGCCTATCTTTTAAATTAAGGGTTGGTTTGCAGAGGGGATTTTTTGTGTGACCTATGCTGCCTGTGAACTATGCTGCTTCAACCTCCTACGTGGTGATTGCCAGCATGTTGCCATCAAACCTTGCTCTGATGACTTCATATGTTTTTGCAAAAAAAAAGTTCTTGGATGAATTGTAGCTTACCTGAGAAGAGAAGAGCATCAAAGTGAAAAGTCCACAGTGAACAACACAATTGCTCTGAGCCTCCCATGCAAGGAAGTGGGAGGAAGTGATTAATAGCATTAGAGGTAAGTTGGGCGGTCATAATCTTAGCTTTTCCTGACTCATCTTTTAAATGAACATTTTCTTTTGCAAAGAGCCTTAGATTTATAGAAAAAAGCATGAAGTCAATAAGGACAGACCCTATAATCTTCACACTGCTTCGCTGATTCTTAGTATCTTTGCATTGGGGGTGGGAATGGCACCCTCAATTTTTGTGAGTTGAGGTGCACATCTTTGTCTGTTCCAGCAACATATCCAGGAGAGAGTGTTCATTTCATCATCATGTCTGTTTAGTCTCCTCTTAGATGCAACACCTTCTCAGACTGTGAACTTGAGGTCCCCCTGCCTCAACCTCCTACGTGGCGATTGCCAGCATGTTGCCATTAAACCTTGCTCTAATGACTTTATACTGATGTTTACACTACATTGGTAATTCTAGCCACTTTTTCCTCCTTACCCAAAACCTCTCATTCCAACAGTGATAAGCTTGGTTCCTTCTGGCTACCATTTATTTACTTAATTTCCCATTCTCACATAGATATGCAAAGTATCAGAGCTGTTGACTTGTATCTTCAGGGGTTATGATTTTATCAGTTAGAGTAGAGTAGTTTTGCCTGGAGTCTTACAGACTCTAGTCATTTTCAGAGTACTTGATCAGTATCCTTTTGCTTGGATCCCTTCAGTGGATTGTTTTATGCATTTGTAATGCAATTAAAATGCATGAAACAATACATTCCATTCTGAGATCTTGTGATATCTTTAAGGCTATTTAAAAAATTATATACATTATTATTTACTCCTCATACTTGCTCTAGTGCCTTATGGATGTTTACAATGCATATTATCATGTATTTACTTTTATGGTAAAATAATATTGTATATATTATTCATATTATTTAATATTTGACTATTTTTGATCAAAAACACCCAATGATTTGGATGGTTTCATCTTATATAACTAGAGTAGTAAAATAATGTGATACTTATAAGTGGGAACATTAAATAGCTAAAGCTTTTACATTTGTGAACCTATCTCATAATTATATATTTACATTTTTCATAATTAATAACCATTTTGACAAAAATCCCTAATCTTTTTTCTAATAAAAGTTATCTTAAACAGTTACATGCATACCTTTGTCCTCTCCAACTTACCTACATTTTTTTTTTTTTATTAAAAATTTAATTATACATTTTAAAATTTTTTACCAGTTCCCTCCCTCCCCCGTCCTCCCCCTCCCCTTCCCCCAGTGCCTCCCCCCCAATTCCCAGAGAGTCCTTTATTGTATACGCCTAACTCTCCATTGGGTCCTCCTCTCCGATGACATATAAGGACCCAATGGCATTTCCATAAGCCCTTTCTCTTGTTCCCCTTAAGCATAAGATCACTACTATGGCTGTCAATCCCTTGCCTCCAGGGGTCTCGGTGCCCTTAACAGATGCTAGACCTTATGAGGGCAACAGTGCGCTGGACATTGCGCAGGGCATGCAAAGTCCCATTACGATTGCTTTGGCCCCAACTATTGTTGAGAATCTTGCAAATCGTTGCTCCTCCCATCCTTTTGCTCTTACAATCTTACCGCCCCCTCTTCCGCAAATGTCCCTGAGCTCCAGGATGGGGAGAGATTAGGCTGTCCTAGTTCTGTGTGATTGATATAGTCTCTGAAGTTCTGGATTGTGGTTTGTTGATTTTCTTTTGCAGTTTTGCTGCTCCTGCAATTCCCTTCACTCCATTCTGCTGGGCACTGTATGTCACCCCCTGGCCAGAGACAAAAAGCTGTTAAACTGGAGTCTTGTTGTAATAGCACATTCAAGGGTAGATGTAATAAGAGTAGGAAACCTCCCTGAGGGAGGGGTCCATCACCCATTTGCAAAATGATTACTTTTTATCTGCTAGACTATATGCCCTCCCCTTCTGGTGAGATCAGGAAAGAACGTCTGTGAACTTAACCAGGTTTCTCATTACTTACTTGCAGACCTTGATGGAGGCCTATTTTCTCTGCTGTAACATGGTCTCCTCTCTCCTTGTTTCTGGTGTGGCCCTCCTAACCCATCTCTCTTGTTCATAATCCTTGCAATTACTGTGTTTCATAGGTTTACTTTTGAGTGTCTCAATGTGGGCTGGGTGAGTTTGGTACTAGGAGCCACCTATTAGGGAGTACATACGGCGCTTAATTTTCTGGGTTTGGGATACTTCACTTAATATAATTCTTTCCAATGACATCCATTTCCCAGCAAATTCCAGTAATTCATCATTTTTGATGGCTGAGTAGTACTCCATTGTATAGATGTACCACAGTTTCCTTATCCACTCGTCAACTGTTGGACATTTAGGTTGATTCCATGACTTTGCTATTGTAAACAGTGCTGCTATGAACATGGTCGAGCTTGTGCTATCGAGGCGAACCTCTGCTGCATGGGGGGTTATTCCCAAAAGTGGGATAGCAGGGTCATATGGCATTTCAATCTTTAATTTCTTTAAGAATCTCCAGACGGCTCGCCAGAGTGGCTGTATGAGCCTGCATTCCCACCAACAATGTAGGAGAGTTCCCCTCTCTCCACATCCTCTCCAGCATTTGTCGTTTTTTGTATTGTGGATTTTTGCCATCCTGACCGGGGTGAGATGATATCTCAGGGAAGTTTTGATTTGCATTTCCCTGATGGCAAAGGAAGTGGAGCATTTTTTAAGATAATTGTTAGACATTTTAATTTTATCCCTGGTAAAGTTTCTTTGAAGTTCCAGGGCCCATTTTTTAATTGGGCCAGTGTTTTCCTTGGAGTTTAATTTTCTAAGTTCTTTGTGCACTCTGGACAGTAGAGCTCTGTCAGATATGTGGTTAGTGAAGATTTTCTCCCATTCTGTGGGTTGCCTTTGAGCTCGTGTGACAATCTCTTTATCTGAACAGAAGCTCTTTAATTTCACAAGATCCCAACTGTTGAGAGTTGGTAGCAGTGATTGTGCCATTGGATGTCTGTTTAGGAAGTGTTGGCCTAGCCCAATCAGCTCGAGGGAGTTCCCTATCCTTTCAACTATGGTTTTTAAAGTCTCTGGCCTGATATCAAGGTCCTTGATCTATTTGGAATTAAGTCTTGTACATGGTGACAAGTACGGGTCCAGCTTTAATCTTCTGCATGTGGAGATCCAGTTTTGCCAGCACCATTTGTTGAAGATGCTGTTCTTTTTCCATTGGATTCTTTGGGCCCCTTTGTCAAAGACCAAATGGCTGTAACTTTGTGGGGTTATATCTGGGTCTTCAATCCTTATCCATTGATCTGTGTGTCTATTTTGGAGCCAGTACCAGGCTGTCTTTATAACTATGGATTTGTAGTATAGACTTAGGTTTGGTATGGTAATACCTCCAGCTGTGTTTTTGTTACTCAGGATTGTTTTTGCTATCCTGGGTCTTTTGTGTCTCCATATGAACTTTGAGATTATTTGGTCAACTTCTTTGAAGAATTGCTTTGGGATTTTGATTGGTATAGCATTGAATCTGTATATTGCCTTTGGTAGGATGGTCATTTTTACAATGTTGATTCTGCCAATCCAGGAACAAGGGAGGTCTTTCCACCTTCTGGTGTCTTCTGCAATTTCTTTCTTTAGGGTTTTAAAGTTTTCATTGTAAAGGTCTTTTACCTCCTTAGTTAGGTTTATACCAAGGTATTTCATTTTTTTAGGGGCTATAGTAAATGGTATTGTTTCTCTCAAGGCTTTTTCACTTCTTTCATTGCGGGCATATAGGAAGGCCTCTGATTTTTGTACATTTATTTTGTATCCTGCCACCCTGCTGAACTTCTCAATTAGTTCCAGGAGCTTCCTGGTGGAGTTTTTGGGATCACTCAGGTATAAGATCATGTCATCTGCAAATAGGGATAGCTTGACTTCTTCCTTGCCGATTTGAATCCGTCTTATGTCCCTTTCTTGTCTTATGGCTTCAGCTAAGACTTCAAGTACAATATTGAATAGAAGTGGTGAGAATGGACAGCCTTGTCTAGTTCCTGATCGAAATGGGAATGCTTCCAATTGTTCCCCATTGAGCATAATCCTTGCTATGGGCTTGTTGTATACAGCTTTTATTATATTGATAAAGGTTCCTTCCATTCCTACTGTCTCTAGCGTTTCGATCATAAAAGGCTGTTGGATCTTGTCAAAAGCTTTTTCTGCATCTATCGAGAGTATCATGTGGTCTTGGACTTTGGACTGGTTTACATGATGAATTACATTTATTGATTTGCGTATGTTGAACCAACCTTGTGTGCCGGGGATGAAGCCTACTTGGTCCCCATGAATGATCTTTTTAATATGTTTTTGAATCCGATTTGCTAAGACTTTGTTGAGAATCTTTGCGTCTGTGTTCATCAGGGAGATCGGCCTATAGTTTTCTTTTTTAAGTGAATCTTTATTAGGTTTTGGGATTAAAACGATATTAGCTTCATAGAAGGAGTTTGGTAGTGTTCCTTCCTTTGCTATTTGATGGAACAGTTTAAGGAGTATTGGTGTTATTAACTCCTTAAATGTCTGGTAGAACTCTGTGCTGAATCCATCTGGTCCAGGACATTTTTTGGTGGGAAGATTCGAGATTACTTCCTCAATTTCCTTATATGTTATAGGACTATTTAAATAATTCACAACTTCCTGATTCAATTTAGGTAAGTTGTGTTTACTTAGAAATTCATCCATCTCTTTTGTGTGGTCAAACTTCACAGAGTATAAGTTTTTGAAATATGATGTTATAATTCTCTGGATTTCTTGGGTATCAGTAGTGATAACTCCATGTTCATTTCTAATTTTGTTAATTTGGGTTTTCTCTCTCTTGCTTTTGGTTAGTTTAGCTAGGGGTGTATCAATCTTGTTGATTTTTTCAAAGAACCAGCTTTTTGATTGGTTGATTTTTTCTATCGTTTTCTTAGTCTCGATTTCAGATATTTCTCCCCTTATTTTGCTAATCTCTTCTCTTCTACTGCTTTTGGGATCAGATTGCTCTAGTTTCTCTAAAGCTTTAAGCTGCATTGTTAAGTTGTTTATTTCTGATGTTTCCATTTTTTTGACGTGGGCATTAAGAGCTATGAACTTACCTCTTAGAACAGCTTTCATGGTGTCCCAGAGATTTTGGTAAGTTGTATTTTCGTTATCATTCACTTTCAGGAAATCTTGAATTTCCTTTTTAATTTCTTCCTGAATCCAGTTCTCATTCAGCATCATAGTGTTAAGTTTCCAGGAGTTAGTGTATTTTCTCTTGTTTGATGTGTTGTGGATGTCCAGCTTTAGGCCGTGGTGGTCTGATAGGGCACAGGTTAGAATTTCAACTTTCTTGTATATGTGTAGATTCATTTTGTGGCCCAGTATGTGATCTATTTTGGAGAAAGTTCCGTGTGCTGCTGAGAAAAATGTGTATTCTTTGGTGCGTGGGTGAAAAGTTCGATAGAGATCTGTGAGGTCCATTTCTTTCAGGGTTTGATTAAGTTCCAAAGTGTCTCTGTTAAGCTTTTGACCTGTTGATCTATCCCATGTAGAGAGGGCGGTGTTGAAGTCCCCAAGAATTATCGTTTGGGGGTTGATTTCATGCTTTAGACGCTGTAGGGTTTTCTTAATGAATGTGGAGGGGCCCGTATTGGGTGCATATATGTTCAGTATTGTGAAATCTTCCTGGTGAATTGTACCTGTGACTAAAATGTAGTATCCATCCGTGTCTCTTATAATTTTTTTTGGTTTGAAATCCACTTTGTCTGATAGCATAATGGCTACCCCTGCCTGTTTTCTGCTTCCATTTGCTTGTAGAGTTGTTGACCAGCCTTTTATTTTTAGAGCGTGCCTATCTTTTGTGGTGAGATGGGTTTCCTGCAGGCAACAGATTGATGGATTGTGATTTTTAATCCAAGTTTGTAATCTGTGTCTCTTGATCGGTGAATTAAGTCCATTAACATTTAGTGTTATAATGGAGAAACTATTGTTAATTCCAGACATTTATTATGTTTAGTAGCTTTTATAAGTATATTGCTTCGCTTTTAATGGTGTTATATTTGCCTTCTGTTCTCCTGGATATGCCTGTTTTTTTCTTCACGCTTGAGTATCATTTCTAGCAGTTTTTGAAGGCCTGGTTTGGTGGCCATGTATCCCTTAAAGTTGTCTTTGTGCTGGAAAATTTTTCTTTCTCCCTCGATCATGACTGATAGTTTTGCAGGGTAAATCAGCCTGGGTTGACATTTTTGCTCATTCAATACTTGAAGTATGTCTCTCCAAGCTCTTCTTGCTTTTACTGTTTCGACTGAGAAGTCATTTGTTATTTTAATAGGTTTGCCTTTAAAAGTGACTTGTTTTTTCTCCCTTGAAGCTCTCAGCACCAGTTCTTTATCTTGAATGTGGAGTGTTTTAACTATTATTTGCCGCGGTGTGCTTCTATTTTGGTCGTATCTGTTTGGGGTGCGGAATGCCTCTTGTATATGAATGGGCCTCTCTTTTTTTAGATGAGGAAAGTTTTCCTTGATGATGGTTTGAAAAATTTCCTCAGGGGTGGTATTTTGAGATTCTTGCTCCGGTATTCCATGAATACGCATGTTAGGCTTCTTCAGGGTGTCCCATATCTCTTGGATATTTCTCTCAAGTATCATTTTGGCTTTAACAACCTCTTCCATTGAGCTGGTTAGTACTCCCACTTTATCTTCAAGGTCTGAAATTCTGTTTTCTGCTTCATTAGTTCTGTTGATAAGACTCTCTGTGGCGTTCTGGGTTGAAGATAACTTGTCTTTTAGCTCAGTTTTAAACTCTGCTTGAGTTTGTTTTAACTGCTCTATGCCACTTTTTGTTTCTTGCACTGTTTTTCTCAACTCCTCCAGATGTCTGTTGTGTTCCTCTTCAAAGCTATTGATTCGATTATGTAATTCCTCCCGGATTTCCTCTTTCATAGTATTGAACATGGTAATGATCATATTTTGAAAGTCGTTATCCTGGGTCAGGCTTTCTTGGCCTTTTTCCGAGGGTTTGTTCTTGTTGGAATCTAACATTATGGGATTAATTTCTTCAGTGGGAAATTTGTTTACTTGAGTGTTGCTTCTCATGGATTTGCACTTTGACTTTGGCATTGTCATTTTAACTCTTAAGATCTCTCAATTTCACTAAACTGAATTATTTGGCCTGGGGTACTGGTAGGCGGGGCCCGAACGGGGACTCACCTAGGGCGTGGGGTGAGGCCCTGGTGGACCGAGCGTGTGTCCCGCTGGGTGGAGCGGGGTGGGGTGAAAAGGGACGATGGGCGTGTCAGCGTGGAGCTATTTAACCCGAGGGCAGCTGGGGCGGGGCCCGGGCGCAGGGGGAGGTCCTCCTCGTCCCTTGGCCCCCGCGCGGCTCCGGCTGGATGGCGGGAGTCGGAGCCGGGTCCCTGTGGGCTGACCTGGGGGTCCTAGAGCGCGCGGTGAGAGCCCGGCTGGATCTCGCGTCTGCGTCCGGACCGGCGGAGCGGGGGGAGGTGTGGCGAAAGGGCAACTTACCTACATTTTTTGAAGAAGAGTACACTTCAAATAATTTTTACCCAGTGCCAGAATTTCTGGCAGTACCAACACCACATTAAAAACTGCGGGGCATATCTAGGGCAAACCTCCCTTAATTCATATCCTAATGAATTCTTTCTTCTCTTATTTTAGTTTTAGAACTCTTAACACCTTTAGGTATTTTGGGAATAGGTTCTCTCCTGCCACCATGTGTATTCTGGAAGTAGAACTCAGGGCACCGGGCTTGCATGGCAAGTGCCTCACCCACTGAGCCTTCTTGTGGCCCTTTATTTTGGAGCTACTTTGAAGTTATTACTTTATTTTCTTTACTCCAGCTAGCCATGTCTTCTACATGAAATAAAACTATATTCTTCATTCAACCATTTTTCAATCATTTTCCCTATGTATGACATTTATATTAGGGTGAGAACTCCAAATCCTACCACGTTGGGCTTTGATCCCATGTTCAGCTACCTTTTGGATGGCTAGAATATTCTTGGGGGCAGTGGCTACTAGATTGCTGAATTTTATGGACTAGTTAAAAATGACAGTGACATAGGGCTGCTTTTTTGATTTTGCTGTTTCCAAACATTAAATAAAAATAGCCAAGCAAGATCTCAATCAGGTAGAATCTCTTAATTTTTTCATACCATGTGCTTTTTCTCTAGTTGGAATAGTTTATGTATTTTTCCTCATTCACTTTTTCTTGAAGTCTTTTTCATAAACAACTTTAGCCATTGTTGTAAGCCACAAATGTCAAGGATGGACCAACCTTTAATAAGTAGAACAAATAGCTGGGATTTGACAGAAGTGAATAATCATGTCTATCTCTTGTTGGTCTTTTGACTTAAAATTAGGAAAATTCTATGGAGAATTGTTTCTTTGGTTAAAAATCTAAATTAGTATATGCAGTGTCACAGTGAATGGATGCTTGCTAAATAAATGTAATAGCAAATACAAATCATCTCATTCATTATCACGAAGATATAAAACGTATCATGCCAATAGAACTGAGCTCTACTTTTTTGTTCTTTCCCTGGTTTTTTTCTGTGTCTAGATATTTATTATTTTTTGTTGTGTTGGATTATGAAATCAGTTGGACTAATTGGAAGAATGCAGTTAGATATTTAAGTTGTTATTGCTTTCATTTGCTAAATGACACTATAAAGGACTGATCAAGTTAGTAGATTTAAAGTTCACTTTCTTTTGACTGATATTTGTGTTAGTGCAGAATCTTTTTTTCAAAGGTTATTATTGTCTATGAAAACTTCAGGATTTAAGTAGGAGAGAGCCATCCTGGCGTCTAGCATACATTCAGGCTTGATCATGAAGCTGTGTTATAGGGGATATTATCTTGGAATTATGTTACTTCTAATAAGAGCTTCATTTAATTAAGAAATCTGACATTTTATTTTTTTAATTAATTATTTTTTCCACTCACACAAACTTAATAGGTACCCCAGTCCCCTCCCTCCCTCCACCCCTCCCTGGACCCTCTTGCTCCCTCTCCCGTTTTCCTCTTCCTTTCCCCCTCCCTCCCTTTCTCCCATTTGCCCCCTCTCCCTCCCATCCTTGTAGCATCCTTTAGTGTAAATGTCAAGCTTCCCTCTTCCTCCTCTCTGATGAGATGTAAGGACTCAGTAACATTGCCTAGAGCTCTTTTTTGTGTTTCCCTTTGGTATGGGAACACTACTGTGGCTGTTAATCCCTTGCTTCTAAGGATCCTAGTGCCTGTGATCCATGCTAGACTTTGGGAAGGTCAATGCTATGACAATCTGACATTTTTTGCATTTCATAGATGAAAATAGAAAAGTGTGATCTTTTCTCTATTTGACCAATATGAAACTTAACCTTGGTCATATGATTTTCTTTGGACTTCTGCTTAGTAAGAACCAAATTCTGAAAATTAGTATAATTCTTTTTATTTTTATTCTGAACCTAGTTTCTTGAGTTTTATATTCAGAATTGTAAGATACTTTTTGCTGATTTAGTTATTCTACAACTTTTCTAACATTTCTTATAAGAATCAGTAAGATGCAAAAATTATTTTAAATCAGTAGGTTATAAATAAAGGTGAAAACCGTAAAACCTTTTATAATTTAATCAGTAGATTTCCATTTCATATTAAACCTGTCATTTTAAAGAAATATATATTTAATTTAGGGTAAAACGAGCATTGATTACATATTCACAAAAAACAAAAAAATTTATTATATCAAAATATGTAAAATGTAAGGAAGTAAAAAATCAACTGTACTTCAGTCACCTGGAAATTAATTACTTTTGACATTGTGATATAGATTTATCTTCTGTTAACTGTAGTGTATATGATTTCAAGGTGTGGATATATGTGGATATATACTTGTTATTTGTATTTATATCTATCATCAGTCTATTGAGATATAATACTGTACATTTGGCTTGTTCATTTGACTTTCCACTTAATAGTAAAGATTTTATTCTTGTGAGGTATTACCTTGCCTCTTTCTTAATGATAACTTAATGCTGAATTGGGTGTGATACCCCCTTTGTTGGACGTTCCATTAATTCGGTAACAGTTTCGTGTTGTGTGTCAGCTAGGCAGGAAGTGTGTGTGGCTGTGTGGGAAGGTGAGTCGTATCCGAAGCTAATAAGAGCTGGCAGGGCAATGTGGCATTCCAGGGGCCGTGTGTGGGGCTGCGCTGCAGGCCTGATTGCTGCCCAGCTGGAGCCGTGGTCTTGGTGGCATCAGGAGAAACACAGTGGCTCGGTCTCTGCTTTGTCCAGCTGGGTGCTGGAGCGTGTGATGGTTTGTGAGCTGCACCGTGCAGATCTGTGAGGCCTTCTGAAAGCTCTTTTGTGCAGTACTGCTGTGTGTTAGTGCCGGGGAGGATTCAAATGTGAATGTGCCTTCTCTCAAAGAATCTGAGCAAAGGAAAGCGCTGATTTCAAGAGAACTAATGGACAAATTGAATTCTCGCCCCCCTTTTAAATGTATGCATGAAACAGTAAGCGCTGAGACTTCTTGACTTCCGTGATAGGGTTAATCAACCACAGGGGAGGTGAGCAATGGCAGGAGTGGGATCCGTGTGGCTCTGCTAATGAACTGATAGATTTGAATGAAGCGATCCACAATGATAGAAGACAGCGGGGAACAGTAAAACATGGACAGAGGATGCTGCTGAGGGCGTTTGTTCATTTTAGACACGCTTTAGCTGGAGACTCTGGTGTTGCAGGAACTTTACTAGACTTTGACAAGCCCAGAATGAATAAGACGTGGGAGTTGATAGTTTTGAAAATGCTTCTAAAAGAGCCACAAAGAATGGTTTAAGGAAGGTTTTGAAAATGAAAATAAGCAAATACAGTTGGGTGTAAGTAATTAGGGTTTCTATAATAATGTGGGAACTCAGCATAGACCATCTTTGGTGTTTTTTTTTTTTTCTTTCTGGTGCTGACACTGGTTGAGTCCACAAGGACGAGTCGGCTAGGGAGAAGGTACTTCCAGGAAGCTGTGTGTGTGTCAGACAAAGTTGCAAGAAAAGAGATGAATTGTGCAGGCATTGCAAAGAACTCAGAATGCAGAGTGGAAGGATCGGTGGGAAATTATTATGAGGGCTTCAGTCAAGACTAAGGAGTGGGAGGAAGGTCAAAGATGACTCCCAGATTTGTGGTTACAGCAAGCAAGCAAAGAGGAATTGATTCAGAGAGGACAAGGGGATGTTCTGTTGGGATGCGGTGAGTGTAGGAAGCTGATGATAGGCAACATAAGGAACTCAGAAGAGAGATCGGGCCTGCATAATTTTGAGTGGGAGCCATTGGCAGGGGACAGATGGGGAGAACATATAGAGTGAGATGGCTGATGAAAAGAAAAGCAAAACAAAGCCCAGCAGGAAGGAAGAGACAAGAAGATGCCTAGAAGGAAAAAGCCTTAAGAAAGGGAAGGAGGGAAAAGGAAGGGGAGAGAGGCTTCGCAGTTTAAAAAAGTCACATAAATTGTAGTTTTCTTTTAAAAAGAAATTACATAGTGCATTAGTGAAGAAGAAGGTTGAATAGTTAGAAATGGACTGGAGGCCCAGAAGCATAGTTTTAGGAGTCCTTATTTGGGAAGCTCTGCTCTGGAGGAAAGGCGGGATGTAGTAGCGGTGTGAGAGTGTGCTGCAAGGGGGAGAGATGCTCATGTGCTTGCTTAGTTGCCTGCTCTCCAAAGTTGGAAAGCTGGAACACTTCCATAAACGCCAGAGAGAAGAGGTTAGAAACCTGGAAAAGGTCTTGAGCGTGTGCAAATGGATGGAAAGATCTCAGAGAGGAGGCATGAGGGAAAGGGATTCTGAGCATTGGTACCTAACTGTACCGAAGTCCTTTTCAAAGGCCTCAAAGAATGATGCTACTGACACATGGCGGAACACATAGATTGCATTTCAAATGAGGCATTGACTATCACTGTGTGCTTGTACAGTGTTGCCCAAGGACTTGGTTATAAGTATCTACTTTTTTGTGCAGATAAAAATGTAAGGTGCCTCCTGATCCTACTTTCTTCTCTCTAGTTAAATCAATGATCTATACATTTTTTTTTCGTAATGGAAAAGGGCAAACCTCAGTGAAAAATAAGGACTAGAAGCCATTGACATACCTCCCTTGAGATATCAGTGGCATGCAATTTGGGAAGAGTTGAGATTGCTAGAGAAGAAGTTGCAGGTGCGAGGCAGTTTCTCTGGAAGGCAGCTCTTTTCTTAGAAAAACTGAGAGCGTGAACTTCTGAATGTCAGGTTCCATCCCCAACTCTGTCATTGATGAACTGTGGCAGGGGAGGAACCCCTTAATTCTTCCTTTCCCTCCTGTACTTTGAACAGGGAAGCACTGAGAACCATTATTCTTAACTCCTTTACTGTATCATAAATACTTTAGGATTTATGGAATTCACTGCACAGAAATGTGATGTTATTGTAGTTATACCTGAACAGAAGTGATAATCCAAGCTTCCTTGACATCCCTCTCCCCAAATTTTTTTTATTTCCACTCATACAAACTTAACAGGTATACCGGCCCCCCCTCCAACCCCCCATCCCCTGTGCCCCCCCACCCCCCTCACCCCACCCCTCTCCCCTCCCCATCCCCCAGTGCCTCCCCCTCCTATCCCTGGAGCTTCCTTTAATGAGCATGCCAAACTCTCCTCTCCGAGGAGGTGCAAGGACCCAGGGGCATTTCCCAGAACCGTTTCCTGTGTTCCCTTTAAGCATAGGAACACTACTGTGGCTGTCAATCCCTTGCCTCAAGGATCCTAGTGCCTTTAGCAAACGCTAGATTTTGTGGGGTCAATAGTGTGTAGGACATTGTGCAGGGCATGCAAAGTCCAATTATAATTGCTTCGGTCCTAGCTTGTGTGGAGATTCTTGCATATCGTTACTCCTCCCATCCTTGTCCTCTTACAATCTTACCGCCCCCTCTTCCGCAAATTTCCCTGAGCTTCAGGATAGGGAGAGATTAGACTGGCCTAGTTCCAAGTGGTTGATATAGAGTCTCTGATGTTCTGGATTATGGTTCGTTGATTTATTTTTTTCAGTTTTGCTGCTCCTGCAATGCCCTTCACTCCATCCTGATGGGTATTGGATATCACCCCCTGGCCAGAGATAAAAACCTGTTAAATTAGAGTCTTGTTATAAGAGTATATTCAAAGGTAGATGTAATAAAAGTAGGAGACCGCAGTGAGGGCCCTCTCCCCAAATTTTGACAGTAAAATCTTCATGCATGATGTCATGAAAAGTACCTTCACATTCTTGAGTTTCCCATGTAAGTCAAGAGGTTTTCTATGGTGCTGAGAAGTAGAGAGTGAATGAAGTAGGAACTGAACAGCTCAGGCCACGTGGCAAAGCTCTTGTGAATGATGATCTTTCAGTACACAGTTTGGGCTGCTGACCAGGAGTGGTAAGAGAGGTAATGTGACAGGCACACCAGTGCCTGGGAGAAATGGCACCCGAAACAAAGACACAAAGGGGGAGACAAGGTAGGGTGTAAAAGATCTTCAAGGTGAACAATAATTTCAACAGTAATAATGATGGTTTATAATATGTGCAGGCTTATTACTGAAGGCATTTCTATGTTTTGGCATCATTCAGCATTTTTTTTTCTCGTGCTGACACTGTGGCTGAGTCCACAAGTGGGCCAGGGAGAAGGTACTTCCAGGAAGCCGTGTGTGCAAGGCAAGGTTACAAGAAACATTTAAATATTAAATGTTTTTAAATATTTTAAGAATTGGAATAAGAAAATGCCATCTGCATTTTGTAGGTCTTCATTAAAATAAAATATTGGCAATTAAAGCTCTGGACTTTGTAAAGGATTTTTTAAATTAGTTTTTAGGTTGTCTAAGAATTCAAGCTTCTTCTGTAAGTTACTATCAGATAGAAATATGATGGCTATAACAAGTGTTAATCTGACAATGGATGAAGGGAATGCCAAGGAAGGTCTAGACATCATTTTATTTTATTTATTCTTCAAACACCAATTGCTGCAGATGGTGCCATTACACTCCCACAGCAAAGGTTTAGTCTGTATTGCCTGATGGGATGACAGGAAGGTAAATTAAATGTTGAGATTTTAAAAATTTTTATTTTTTAAAATTTTATTCATTTATTCTGTGTGTGTGTGTGTGTGTGTGTGTGCGTGTGTGTGTGTGTGTGTGTGAGTGAGAGGGCACGTGTCCCCCTGTGGAGGCCCAAGGGCGACCTTGGGAATCATCTTGGATTGTTTTACTTCCTTCTTGCTTTGCTCTGGGATTTCCCAGGCTCCACTCACAAGGACTGGAAGTGCAGGCTGGCATCATTTGCACATGGAATTTTTACATGGGACCTGGGATCTAAACTCAGGTCCTTCTGCATGTGAGGAAGAGTCTTAATCCCTGAGCCTTCTCTCCAGCCTGAGACTTTAGTAAAACAACCCTAGTCCAGAATATATTCTGATCTTGGAGAACAGAACATTACTAATTTTGAAGTAACAACCATTCATCTTTTTATTCTATAGTAGAATATTAATTCCTTTCAGTGTCTTTAATTTACATAGCCATATAGAAATTGCTTAAAGTCAAATGCAAAAAGCCTATTAGAGTTCTTTTACCAGTTAAAGAAAATCAACAATCTAATTGTTCTCTTAGAATTGGTAATGAACTTTTGTAAAGTGAAAGTAAAAATGTTGATGAGTGAATTGTAGCCTTGTTGACATTTAGGAAGGATAAACCTTGAAACCCTCTCAGACCCCAAATTCCTGACCTGAGAAATGTTTTTGTCTTTTATAAGCAAGAATTTGAACTCCAGACAATGACTTAAAATCAAAGTGGTGGCCTGGAGTGATGTTGATGCTGTAGAAATATGTTCACGAGTGATAACCTTTGTTAAAAAGAGGAGAGAATTTTTTTTTGTGTTGATCAAAGACTCGAGTCTTATTGTTTTACTCCCAGTTGACTCAGTAAATGTTTGTGTGAGGTCACACAGTATTTTTCTTTCTGTGCCTGGCCTATTTCACACAACATAATGTCATCTTGGTGAAGGACAGTCTCTGTTGTGGGTAGGTGAAGTCTGGGCTCTCTTGGAGCAGTACCCTGATGGTTCTGAAGTGGGGAAAGCTCTGCAGTTGTTGCGGTGAACTGCTTCCCACGGGGAGGGTTTTCCTGGCCAGCTTGGCGCAGAGATTGGGAGAAGTGGCAGAGAGGAGAAACGGGGGAATTAAGTCACCTCCAGCTGAGTCACAGCATGTAGACAGCAAGCATCTGCCATAGGGTTGTGCTGGGTCGTGGACTGTAGACTTGTCTATTTATTCTTCATTGCATTACCTTTAAAGTCCTGGTAGAGCACCAGGAGTCAGAGGAAAACCTTTATCTGTGTCTAATCCTGGACTTCTTATGTGGTTGAATATTTGCCTTGTAGTCTAAGCTGAATTGAATTTGAAAGCTAACATCATGTGACGTTTCTTTCATCTTAAAGTGGTAGGGCAGTTTAACATTCTTTGTACATGCATAGTCACATGCACACATATATGACAGTGTGTGCAGACTTTTACATCTCCTCAGCCTTTACATATGTCCGTTCCAAAGTATTCTCAATCTCACCTGATAAACCAAAAATGCTTATTCATCATGCAGAATTTATGTCATATATCACGTCTGTCTTTTGAATAAGCAAAGATTCGGGAGTCTAAAAATAATTCTCATCTTCCTAATTGGCAATGTACGGAAACGCCTGCCTTGCTTAAATCAGGCAGTGATGAGTGAATTAAATTACATTAAAGAGAGAAGTGGTGGTTGGCAGATAGTTGACTGAGGAACACTGAGCCCCAGGAGAGACAGCCATCGATCACAAAGAGGGAGCAGAAACTTAAACCTTTCTCACCCCTAGGAAGCAGATACACACATTAGCATAACCAGAGGGAGATGCAGAGAACCATGGTTGCACAAGATGTCGAGAATTAACAAGACTGAGAATGTCAGTCCTTGACAAGGCTTATACCCCACCCCCAAAGGCCTAGGAGCCTCTGTAGAAGAAGTGGGAAGAATGTAAGAGCCAGAAGAGGGGGAAAGAGTCACGAAATCTAATCTCCCAACAGTGACCCCAACAATGACAATCACAGACCCACAACAGGGGAGGTAACTGACACAACTACAAGCAACCCGTATGGTTATCAACTGATAAGAAACCTGAGGGACTCTACAAAGTTCTGATAAACAGTGGGCCACCCATAGGTTTGGAAGGGTGGACAAATATAGCTAGAAGTGTATGCACGGAGGGACATGCCAGACTCCAAGGAAAGATCACAGTCCCAGAATCGCACCCGAGGTCTTAGCTGAACCCAGTATGTAAAAAACCAAAGCATCTGAATATGGAAGGAAGACTAGAAGGGGGTGGGGGAGGGAGAGGAAAAAAAGGAAATGGGAGATAACAGAGGATAGTAAATGCCAAGGTATGTCTACAGGTATGATGAGATAAAAGAGAAAAGTCATCAACAAATTAAAGAAAAAATTAAAAAAACCATAGTATTTGAAGTTGGAAGGACTCTATTAGCAGTAGGCTTGGATCACAGGAATTTGGCATATAAGAGTCATGTTTTGAGGGAGCTGAGGTTCTCTTTTGATGTCTTTGTTTTATTGCATCAGCGATAGCCTTGAGTTGATTCAACTTGGAGTGGTTACAAAAAAAGGCAAGAGTTTGGATAGATAGGAATATCAACTTGGAGATAAGTAGAAGATGGAGGGCATGGGCATGAATAGGCTTAAGGCGCAGGCCCAGGAATGATGTGGGCGGAGTGTGATTTCAGGATGTGAAGGATCAGTGTAGGGGGGCCATGAGTTCCCAGAGAAAGGCACAGTTACTGATGTGTTTAACCTTCTTTTGACATCTATCTGTATGTGTATGTAGCTTTTGAAGTTATATTGAAGAAATGACTGAAGCAGTTTCTTAAATATTTTAAAAATATTTTTAGCTATGGTTCAGTCATGCTTTATTTTTTAAAAAAATCTTTCTTAATTTCTTCCTTCTGGCAGTTTCTTTTTAAATAATGTGGACCCATTGTAAAGGCCCAGGGACTTTGCATTTGAGAGCTGTTTGTGTCTGGCTACTACCTAGTATTATGACCTGAAGTGAACCAGATTATAAAACAACTTTGGCACTAATCTTATTAGTAATCTACCTTTAACTTGAAAAGCCCAACATTGTCCTGAAACTACATTCTAAGTTAAAATGCATTAAAGTCTATTCTACTTTACAAACACCTAATTTAGTTTTGATATTTTGATTTATTTGATTTTTGATATTTATTTGATATTTGATACTTTATTTTGATTTTGTTTTTGTCCAAGATGCTTAACTTTCAGGAAATGTTTATTTTCTGTGATTCCCTTAGGCATTCTGAACTTTAAATAGGTTTTTCCACAAATAATCATACTGAGCAGGAAGGGAGGTCACTTATATTGGTGTTTTATTGTGTGTTTTCTGCATGTTGTTTAGTTGAGAGATCAACAAACCTGCAGAGTAAGTGATACTACCTTACAGACCTTGACCATGAAATTTGTACAGATGTTATGAATATAGGCAGAGTAACAGACTCAGTGACAGGTGGACTCAAGTCTTTCTGAAAACAACTCTTCTTGTCCTTTCAAAGTACCTGGCCAGGCAGAATAATTCCTAATGGGTTCTATTTTTTTACTGTACCCTGAACCTGTCTACCTCAATCCATCTTTTCTCTACTGCTCCCAACATTCACCCAGGCCTCTAGACCTCTGTTATATTTATATTTTCTATTCATTTTCCTGCTTCTTTATTTGACCCCAATAGTGTATTCTTAATAGCTGATGTGATCCTTTTAAAATGTAATTCAGGTCATGTCAGTGCTCTGCACAAAATATTTTGGTGGTTCGTTTTATCCAGAGAAAAACCAAAATCCCTACAGTGTTCTTTGACACTTGGCCCCTCTTTCTCCCTCATATAATCCCCAGTTTCTTGCCTTTACTCATTTCTCTCTAGAACTGAGACACACACCTCCTCAGAATCTGCATGCTGATATGTTTGTTAGCTCTTTAAGTTTTTGCTCAGATCTTGTCTCATTGACACTGTCTTTGATCCAGTATTTAAAACTGCAACTCCCATGGGAATGCAGCTACAATAATTTAATAAAAATGCCCTTATGTTGAAATACGAAATTGAAATAGATTTAAAATATCACCAACATATATACTCACAGTAGAATAAAAACTGGAATAAGTTTTTAATCACTGACTTTTTGTGGTAAATAATACATTCTCCATTGTGTCCATCATGTAGGGATACAAAATGGAAATAACAATTTTACAAAATGCCTAGTATTTCCATGTGTGATGTGCTCATGTTTCCTGATGAATTCTATTTTGCATTTTACATTCTAAATTATGTTGGCTTTTAGCTAGAAAACTAGTTTTCAGTTGACTTATTGCTTAAAAATTTAGAATGACTGCTATTCTAATTTTATTAAGATGAGATTCTTATGTGTTAAGTTCTTGAAAACAGATCATGGAGACTGAAGACCAGGAATTCATTAATATTTTTGAAATGTTGGCACATTGCTACATAATTTTTCATTCATCATAACGAAGGAAGCAAGTTATGTTGTATAAACATGTAATTAAATCTTTCAGCATGCTTATATTTTATTAAGATTGTTGATGTTTGAAGTGTTTGAATTCTTGTATTACAAATGCTTCTTTCCATTTGATAGTTCAGAAGATTTCTCATCTTTTCTTTCCTTCCAATTTCAGTAGTTTTAGCTTTGGTCACTTGGTATATATTTTCCTACAACAATATTAGATATTTACAGTAAAGAAAAAGATTTAATGATGAAAAAGGTAATTTTTGCTTCATGGTTTCAAAGTTTCATAGTAGTATTACTCATTTTAATCTGTGAGCACAGAAAATATATTGTAATTAAGCTCTATAATGCATTCTAACATAGTATAGTCTCTAAATTAGAAATACCCTGGTAAGACTTTCTTACAAACACTCAAGTTTATCTTTTCCCAGTGATCCTTCACACATACTGCACCAGTCTCGTCTTTTCCTCTGGCCCTCCATTCTTCCTTCCACCTTCCTGTCCTGTTCCTCTTCATCTTCCCTCTCTCTTTTTTTCCTCAAAGTACTGTTGGGCGCCTGCTGTGTTAACCATATGTTGCAGTGGAGAGATAACCAACGTTGTCATTAGACTGATACTGAACATTGACATACTCGGTGAGGAAGTAAAAGGAAGCCGGGAGATTGCTCAGGAAGCCAGAGTGGATTGGACCCTGTGTATGTTGAGTGATGCTTAGCATCAGAGCCGGATATAGTATCAGAATTGACAGGGGCATTAGAAGATATTTTCTCAGACCTCACAGTTTGGAAATGCAGAAACTGAGTCTCTTACAAATCAAAGCATGTGGTGAGCTCATTGCTGGAACTCCAGCTGATCTTGAGCAGTGAGCTCTCCATATCACCACCTCCTTCCTCTCTTCTCTGATTCTGCCTTCCTGATGCCATGTTGTCATAGACTTCCATGTGTGGATTATGCTTTTAAAGAACTCCTTTCACAGTGCACACATTGAGCTGTACACTCTCACCATTACTTGTTTTTTACTTGAAATTATAATTGGAACAATTAGGGATGCGTCAGTGGAAAGGAAATGAAAGAGGGCCATTAAGGGCTGGTAAATGCCGCTCCTCATGGGAAGGGAGAGCTTTTCTTTTCTGAGTATTTGAGCTCTTTTCACTGATTCTTTTAAGAGGCTAGAAATAACACTTGTCACACGCATGTGGAAAACTCTGGATACCAGGGCATTGGGCTCATTCTGTATTTGAATTGAGTGCACTGTGGCTGGAATGTGTGCTGACTCTGGTTGGTCTAAGAGTTCACCCATGTTCTTCATTAGCTTTTTCTTGCGGAAGGCAATAGAACTATCTTGAGAGCTCTCAGGGAGCAAAGTGCTTAGCTAGTGGCTCTGAGGGAAGCAGGCGAAAAGGTTAAAGCTATTTTGTTCTATTTTGATATATTCTCCTTTAAACACTGTTCAAAATCTGTAAGCAGTATGACAAGCTAATTGCAAGTTACCCAAATGCTTATGGCTAGTGAAAGATAGTCATAAACTTTCATTTGGGATATAGTTTCATAACTTAAAATCAGAAATAGAAAAATATTCATGCGTATCTATCTTACTTATATATCAACATATGCTTGTGTATTATATAATACAAATATATTTTATATATAAATTATAATATAAACACAATATAAATATATTGAGTGTTTTTTTCCCTTCTTAAGTACAAGAAAATAATATAAAATTATGGAAGAAAAATATCCAAGGAAACTGCTTTTTGTGAAAGAAAACAAATAATAGATCACATGAGTGATTATTGTCTTGATTATCAACTTGGTTGATTGAGTGATACCTAGGAGATTGTTAAAGTGCACTTAAGAATGTGTCTATTGAGTATTTGGAGAGTGACTACTAAGGGGTGAAAATCTGCCCTAAATGAGGGTGGCATCATCCAACAGGTTGGTGGTCTAGATAGGATTATGGGAAAGATGGAGGAAGTCTACTTCCTCCCGGCTGCCATGAGCTTTGAAAAGCTGTGTTGTAGCATACTGTTTGTACTGTGATGTTCTGCCTCACCTGAATCCTAAAGCAGTGAACTCAGCCAACCACTTTCTGACATTTCTGAAACCATGAGCCAAAATAAGTCTTTCTTCCCTATGAGTTCTTCCTCTCAGGCCTGCATCAAAGTCAGGAAAAGTCTGAGTAGTACAACGCATACAATACATCTACCTTTAATTATCTTTATTTGACAATTTCCCCCATAAAATGCCTCTCACTAGTGACTTCATACTTTTAATTTCTAGAGTATTGAGTTTATTGGCTCAAGTTATCATTGAGCACCTTCTTTGTGGCTACTGCCGTGTCAAACACTAGCCTTATAGAAATGAGCAGCCAATCTTGTCTCAAGAGAACTTGTCTAGGGACGGGCGCAATGGGAGGTTATGGAACCCTTGGCAGTAAAGAGGTGGAACATCTAAATATAATGCATGTCTAGAAATCTTGTCTACAAGAGGCTGGGCCAGCATTGATTTTTGTGAGTTGATATTTCTTCTTTTTTTCCCTCTCTCTCTTTTTCTTTTTTTTTTCTTTATCAGCACTGATATTTGTAGAGAGAGTTTTTTTGAAGAAAGAGGCATTGGAAAAGGTCTTCCATGGTCAGTGGTATCCCTAAGGTATTAATGTAATATACAGTCATCTAAGAACTAGAAGTTCCAAAGAAATAACAGATGAAGCTTCTAGAGTGTTATGGAGGATGGGGACATGGCTCAGTGTAAGGGCTCCCGTGAGCAAACCTGGCAGCCTGAGTTTGAGCCCTATCTCTCACATGGCGGAAGGGGAGAACTGACTTCTAAGAGTTAGGGAGGATCTGGGTCTGAGGCTGACGGGAAATTCAGATTCTCATTCTTTTTGAATAAGCAGATCGTATTCTGTTCTGTGTTTTAGTGGTAAAAGTGACCTATGCTATTTTGTCTTCTAGTGGAACACCTCTTGTCTCTTCTAACGTCTCAGGAAAGTTACAAGCAGGACTGGAGACGTGGTTTGGGGGTTAGGTCTGTGTCTCACATTCCAGATCCCATGTGAGAAACACCAGGCAGAAATGGTGGTGGCTTGCACATCTGGCCCTAGATAGCAGAGTCTGGGAAACCCCACTGCAAAGCAAAAAGGAGGTAGAGCAATCCAGGATGATTCCTGAAGTCATTCTTGGGCCTCCACAGGCACACATAAGCAAGTGACCCCCCTCTCATTTATAAACCAAAGAGCAAGGTATTTTCCACAGAAGCTCACCTTTATATTAATTTTTTTAATGTTTGAGGGAGGGAAAGAGAGAGAGAGAATGTGATGTGGAGATTACAGGGCAGTGTTGATTTTTCTACCACGTGGACATCCAGGGATCAACCACAGGTTACCAGGTGCGCTGTCGGCGTGTCTTCACTCACTGAGCTATCTCACTTTTTCCAGTTCATTTCTACAGTTATTTGCCTTCCTTCTAGTTCCATGTCAAGGACGTGGTAATAGACCTTCAGGACCAAGGACAGTTGTCTGGACAGGAAGTCTTAGTAGAGGAGGGACAGAATAGGCTGCCTGGACCACACCTTCCCTAGTCATTGGATATGTTCTCATGCCTTTGTGTCTTCACACTGGCAGACTTGGTCTTCTCCAGGTGGCCTTTGCGTGGGCAAAGGTTAAAGGGCTGAGACTAACATGTGGGCTTCAAGAAGAAAGGGCAGCCGAGGCCTCTTGGCCTCTCCAGTTCTAGGCTCGCCAATTACATAGACCAGATGATGACTTTGCAATGTTCTGCCAGTCCTTTCAACCCCAGAAAGGAAACTGGTTGGGGTTTGAGGCAAAAAGTCATCTGGCTTTTTCCCTCTGCATGCATCTCTTCTGGAAACTGGGAAAACTTGGCTGAAGGGACTGCATGTTTAGTGTTTGCACTCTCTCACTCTGTTGACCTATAACACATTCTTGGTAGCATCAGTAATGCCTCAAAGAAATGAGATTGGTTTTGGAGGGATGAAGTTCCCCTAAAAACAAGCATATACAAAGCACATTTGCTGATAAGAAGTAGTTATATCTCTGATATTAAATTCAATTGGTAGAATGTTAACGAGTAAAATGTCAAAAGTTGTAAACAAACCATGAAATATAGCATTTTTTGATCTGTGTTCTTTCTGCATGGCACCAGATTGGTCCCAGTGACTCAATGCCATCGTTATTGCAGGTTCTTTAGTTTTCTTCTCTTCTCTCTTGTGGCCTTGCAGTGTTAAGACAGTTATTCAGTTCTGCTCTCATGTATAATTGACAGAGAGAAGAAAGAAGAGGAGGAACAAAGACCACACACAGAAGAAGTCAGACCCCTTTAAAGGAACCGTACTGGTGCTACTCAGCAATCTCTGACATCTTACTGTGCAGAGCATAGGTGCACCATGTGTTAAAAGTTGGGCCCATTGCTATCTGCAGGGAGATTGGTGATGTGTTATTAAGAAAGGAAAATTAGGCATTGGGTGGGCAAATGGCAGGTCTTTTAGTAGCTTCTTTTGCCATTCATTTCCATGTTTGCTAAGCAGGGATGGATATAATTTGTTATGTGGAATAAAGTGAATACTGGTCATCAGTCTGGTGGTGTAAATTCTTGAACAAGCTGATTTTCATGAATGGGTATATTCTGGTGGGTAGAGTATGCAGTTTTGTGAACTAAGAACTGTGCATGAGTTCTGGTCCAGAAACTTTTGCCATTCTAAATGTGTCAGTATAAACTATCAGTTATTGATTGATTTATTGAGTTATTGATGAAAACGTATTGCTTAGAAAATTTGGGTAAATATTTGAATTTCACAGATATTAAGATAAAAGCAGCACACTTTCTATGGTCGGTTGTCTATGTTTTTCAAATGAAGTGATGTGGATATTGAGTGCTGTAAATTATAGAGTAGCTGGTAGCAACAGCATGTGATCTTTTGCAGATTGGTAAGTGCTAATGTCTGTGCTGTGCGCCAGTAATGGGAGGGGGGAATGGAATCTGCAGTGGAAAATTTCCAATTGAATCTGTGGATTTTGGCATTATCACTCTCTTCAGCAATCACAGTGGTATTGTAATGGTTGGCAAGGTTCCGGCGTTGGAGCTCGCAAGCACAGAGACATTTTAACAGCACCATTGTATTCAGGGGCTGGCATCAAATCCATGACCTCTGTGCTTCTGGGGGCGGGGGAGGGCATATGTGGGCGTGATCTGTCTTTGTTTCTATCTGTCTCTCTCTTCCTTTCCTCCTCCCCTACTTCTTTTTGGATTATTATTTGGAAGTGATTTGAGGTAGTAGTCACACAGAGTATAGAAAATTAGTATTTTAAGGAGTAATTCTAAAAGAGATTGTCTGCTTTTAAGGGCTAATTTTTAAAGCTAGGTTGTTTCTTGGATTAAAAGGAATTTCTTTAAATTCCATTCTATGTCTTTAGACAGAGTTAGTAATATTGGCCAACCTTGTGCTCCATATTTGTACTTTGGTGAATACCTTCTACTTTTAATTTTTCATATGAATTTAAAAATTCATTTCAGCAAATTTTCTGCAAATGGAAAATTATCTTCTGTCTTGCTTGCATCCCTATAATGCCACTTAGATATTTGTTAGGGAATTACATACAGGAATGTTTTCCCTCTGTGATAAGACTGTAGAGATGGGGCTGTGGAGATGGCTCAGGGGTAAAGCTTTTGCCGCTAAGCAAAAGGATATGAGTTCGTTTTCCCAGACCCTATGTGAAAAATGCTGGGCTGTGGCTTGTAATTCCAGTCCTGGAAGGCAGAACCTGGGAAACCCTAGAGTAAAGCAGTAAGGAGATAGGTCAATCAGGGATGATTCCTGAAGTCACCTTTTGACCTCCACAGATACACACACACTCAAGACACTCAGATGCCCCCCCCATGAGAATGTTAAGCATATTTAATACTTGAAGAAGAAAAGGGCATGGGGGGCACATGGGAAAACAGGACAAACCTTTGAACAGTTGTGACTAGATTGTGCTGAGGACTTAGATGGGGGATCCAAGGAAGGCTCTTAGGAAACAGAACATAGAGTTGAAGTTTGGCAGGATTTGGTTAGAGGGAGCTGTTGAGGTAGGGAATTCTGTAAAGGGGTCATGGGTGTGCCAAGGCACCAAGGCTGAGAGAATAAGTTCCCAGAGCCTTCAGCTAGAATGCAGGGATTTCATGCATTACTTGCTTCTATAGTTCTGGTGTCTCAGACTTCTTTAAACATGCATTTATAACCTATCGAGCTTGTATGATTAAGAAAAGATAAAAATAAAAAAATAAAAATAATTAAAAAAACATAAAATGTGGGAGAACCCCCCTAAAACATGCATTTATAGAAGGCATATATTGCATAAATTTGTCAAAATAGAAACTTAAGTGATCTGTAAGCAACCCTGTATCTGTGATGTAGGGTTTCTTTAGAGATATGCTGAATGCTTTTGGGCTTTATCTGAAGATGGTAGGAAGAGATTTAATGGTTGAAAATCTGGAAACGATGTTTAGAGATATTTCACTGGTGAAGTTGGCTTATAGAATGCTCAAGTGGGAGTCAAGGAAACTGTGAGATTATTGTAGTTGTCTATGTGATTGTTGTAGTATCTGCAGTAGTGATGGGAATAGAGGATGGGATATGGATATATATATATATATATATATGCATGTAAATGATGTGCATTACAGCTGGAGGTGAAGGAGGAAAAGCACGTTAAGGGAGAAAGAGTTGATCTAGTGTGACATCTAGAAAAGAAATGTAAGAAGTTACTGCGACTAAAAAATATTGTTAATTTTGAGGCAGGGTTTCATCATGTAGTCAGCTAGACTACAGGGTATGAACTCACCATCTTCCCAGTTCACCTTTCCAAATACTAGGATTACAGATATGTGCCACTCTGTAGCATGTTTGGCTTACTTATCTGGGGACTACTTCTAAGCATTGCAGCTAATTCCAATCTCTCAGGGGCCCACTAGATGCTAATGTTTCTGAAAGTCATTATTCATCATTCTTTCCCACTCTATTTTGATTTATTTAGTATCTTAGCTTCAACTACCACCCCCAGTGATGACTATCAAATTGTCTGGAGACAGGACTTCTCTCCTCACTTCCATCTGTTCCATCCAACTGTGAATTTCTTGTGTCTGTCTGGATATTTCCAAGGCATCTAAGGATCAACTTGAGCATTATGTACCCCTTATTGTCCTCTCCCCCCCCTTTAAGAATAGCGTAATGTAATAGTCAATAGTACAGAGGTCAGAGTTAGACACCAGGTTTGAATCTCAAATGTCACTTATTAGCTTTTTCCTAGCTCAGAGGTTATTATAGGATTAAATATGAGAGAGAGAGAGAGAGAGAGAGAGAGAGAGAGAGAGAGAGAGAGAGAGAGAGAGAGAGGAAGAGGGAGGGAGGGAGAGAGAGAGAAGTGGGGAGGTTGGTATCAGCACATCATTACACAACATTGGCTCTCATCAAATCTTTCTCTTCCTATGTATCCTGTCCTGATTAGTGGATCACTATGAACTTTATCTTAACTATTTCTTGTTGCAATATTTCACATAAAGCAAGCATGAAGTTCTGTTGTTTTGTTTTGTCTTCATCTGTACCATTGCTGCCTTGGACCTAACCTTTATTAACATCTTGAATGGCCTAGACTGACCAGTGAATCCAAGTGGATGATTGCACTTGGTGGCTAATGAATTATTCAAGATGGCTTGTGTCAGTGTCTTGGCTTAGTGTGGCTGGAGACAGGGATAATGATCTGAGTTCTTCAAACCATTGCCACTGGTCCACATGAAGAGGGTTGGTCAGAAGAGGCCCATGGCTCCTCATCTCAGGTTACATTCATGAAATGTCAACTGTTATGCATAGGGATTTAGGCATTATTTTTTGAGAGTCTGGTATAGCCCAGGTTGAGCTCAAGCTCAGAATATAGTCAAGAATGACCTTGAACTCCTAATCCTTCTTCTCTCTGTCTCCTGAGTCCTGGGTTATAGCTGGGAGTCTCCATGCCTAGTTTAAGTGGTCCTGAGGATAGAGCCCAGGACTTCATGTATACTAGGCAATCACCCTACTAACTGAACCATGTTCCCTACAATTAAGACTTTTTAGTTGCAAGAAAATGCTTCAACATCATTGATAGTATACTATGACCATAATGTAGCAATAGTCATGGTAATATTAATGTGAATTTCTGTAGTGCTCAGGGTTTTAAGGATGTTCCTGTGCTGAATTTCATTTGATCTATACAAGTTTTTACTGTAGTAAGATTGCCAAACCAGGTTTAGAGAGAATTTTGCCCTTGTAGTGGTAGAGCTGGCATTCTTCTTCTTTTTTGACCTCTGTGTGTGTGTGTGTGTGTGTGTGTGTGTGTGTGTGTGCGCGTGTGTGTGTGTCAAAGGGCACTATGTGTGCCTGTGGAGGATAAAGGATGATTTCAGAAATCACTCTGAAATGCTTCTATCTCCTGTTTGCTTTGCTCTGGTGTTTCCTAGGCTCCACCTTCCAGAATCGGAAGTGCAGGCACCACCAACCTTTTCTGTCTGGTGTTTTTTTTTTTTAACATAGATTCTGGGATCTGAACTCAGGACCTTCTGCTTGTCTGGTAGAAACTTAACCCCTGAGCCATTTCTCCAGCCCTGAAGCTGATATTCTAAGCAAGGTTTTCTGTCATTTGCATCTCATCCTTCAGTTCACACAGCAGAAGGGATCTGGCCATATGGTATTAACTTTGCTGGGTCATTAGAATGAGATGCATTTTCAGGGCGCCAGACAAACCACTCACTCTTCACAAGAATGAAATTTCTCATTAGTGCTTTGTTGCATTTCAGAAGCAGGAGAGGCTTCTAAATAAGCAGATTTTTGTTTCTCAATCTTTACGGTGTTGTTGAGAAGACTTATTTCCTGCAGGTGGGACTGTGAGCTGGTAAGAAACTGGCCGGATGTCTGAATCTATTTATTACTCATCTGACAATTTCTCCTGGCTTAATAAAAAAGAGTAAAGTATTAGATGTATCTGTGGGTGCCTTGCAGATAGACATGTAAGTGTTTGCAGTTAAAATGTTAAGTATTTTTATCTTAAGATACATGCTAGAATATGTATCAAAGTTTTTGAACCAGTATTATATGACTATATGTATAAAATTACAATAAAAATGTTATTCAAGGTGGCATTTTTAGAGAAAACAGAAACCTCTGCTTCGCTGTTCCCTATGTCAGTTTCATACAGTGCTATCTACATGGATTTTAACCCTTGGGGTTAAGGAATAAGTCAGTAGCTTAGTTTATGAGCTGCTCAGTGCCATCAGCTTTTTCAAAATATGCATTAGTATTGCAGAATAAATCAGTCACAGGGGACGTTTTGACTAATTTCATGCTTCGGACCCTCCACTGTAGAGTCTCAGTGTTGCCAACAGTCTGGGCTGGTGCCTTCCCTTCAGCCTCTGAATTCAATGAAGTCTTATGTGTTGAAGGTCTTTCTGCAAAATTTCACGCATGACATACTATTCCATTGTCACTATTGTGCTGATGAATGACACACCCTGCCGCGGGGCAATAATCCTCAGACCTTGGTGACCAGCAGGATCTGCTGAGTATTCTGAATGACAGGTCTTGGTGGCTGGAGTGGACTGCTTTCTGATGATGCTGAGATCACTTTTTAAAATGTCTATTTTAAGTTCTTCTTCTACAATTCACACATGTATGTAATGAATTAAAGTCACCCCCCCACCATCCCTGCTTCTTCTGGTGCATGAACAAACTGCAGTTGGGTATACTCCACAAGACCTGCCAGTTGGGCCTGTCAACATGTCATCATGGAAGGGGAAACTAGGGAATACAGAATGCTTATGTATGTATGTATGTATGTATGTATGAGGTTGTGGGTCCAATTTTCAGTATAAGCAAAAACAAGAACATAAAACATAAATCCTCAAGCACAGATGAAATCCTGTGATATAGGTATTTATAACTTCATTGACACTGTAAAATTGAAAATGTAATTTGCTGCAATACCCTGCTTTGGTTCTATTGGGGTGGCATATGTTAATGAGCCGTTGTGCTCATTAATGATCATAACTTTCTTAAAATATTCCATTTATCAGGAATGAGAAGAAACTCCAGTTTCAGTATTTTTTGAGTGTTAATTTTTACAGATATGATATTTGCCTCCATTTTATCTCACATTTTGTTTGTCTTTTTATTGGAGAAACATATTGGAATATCTAGAAAATGCGACACACCTTAGTAATGATCAGCGTTTGGTGATGCTGATAATGATCTTGAAGACAGAGTAAATACTTAACTTTTCAGCCATCAGAAAGTATTCTGGGATTCATTTTTAGCATTTTTTAAAAAATAATGTTGAGTCTCTGAAAATTAATTGATAATATATAGAAACTTAATGCAAGCATTATATTCTATGTAGGCAAATGATTAATATATTTCAGTAAGGTCTTTATGGTAATGAGAGTGATTGTTACTATAATTCATCTTTTTAAAAAACTCTGCAAATGGTATTTTTATAGGTGGCTTCAGTCTTTCTCAAGGTGGGTAATACATGAAAGAGTGAAAATTGAAATTACTGTGGAGCCCAACTTATAAGTGTACAGGTGATCACAATTCCATGATGCCTTCATCTGTGATTTCTCATTTTTTTCAGGGACTTTCTTCCTCGAGGATCAGGCATTGTCACTCGACGACCCCTTGTGCTGCAGCTTGTCACTGCTAAAGCAGGTAATGAGTGAGGATGTTCACTGCATGGGTGAGCACACCTCATGGCCACGCCCTCTCTGTTCCTGACTGCTGGACTGTACCAACAGAAACACCTTTTCTTGGCCACTGTGCTGCGGGCAACTGTCCATCTGTCTCTCTTCCTTTGATTCCATTAAAGAGAAGTCAGATACATACACACACACACACACTCACGCACACACACATGCAGATTTTTTATCACTTATAATCTTTTATGCCTAGGAAGTATTTATATAGCAGAAAATATTATAATCCATCTTTGGTAATTTTAGAGCACACAATCACTAAAACTGCTTTGTATATGTCCTTCCTTATGCATTTATACTAAGTGTATGTGTGTGTGTGTGTGTGTGTGTGTGCGTGAATATTTTGTCACAAATTCAATTATCTAGTAGCTGTAGCTGTGTATATATGAGCGTGTATCTGTATTTGTACTTGGGTCTACGTCTGCATCTGTATGTAATGTGCCGTGCTTGTTTTCTTAAACACTATAACTTGACAGGATGATGGTTTGTTTTCATTTTATGTTAGCAACTGTGATATTGTATACTGAAGTATTTCTTTGCCATTTTCATTTCTTCTACTATCAGTAGGCTGTGTTACATTGTTTTTATTTTCATTTTGTAGTCTTTTACTGCTTTTTCTATTTATTCCTTTGGCTGCTAAGACTTCAGCACTCACAGAAGTTGTTTCTCATGAATTGCAAATATTTTCAATGGCATTGAAGTGATATATGTTCACAAATCATGGAATTCAGCCAATTAGAGTACTCATTAATTTTCAGCATATTCATAGATATGAATTTCCATCATCATAATTGATTGAAAAATATCTTGTTCTGCCTCAAAAGAAACACTGTGTTCTCTATCACACTGTTATCTCCTGGATTATTTGAGCCCTAGGCAACTACTAATTCATTTTTTGTCTCTATGTCTGTGTCCTTTACATTTCAAATGAATGAAATTACATACTATGTGGTTTCTTTAATTGTCAGCTTTCATCTGTCATAAAGTTTTCAAGGTTCATTTCTGTGCATTAGTATGTGCTAGGAACTTCAGTGTCAAATATTTCAATAACGTTCCATTACACGGATATGCAGTGTTTTCAAATTTATTCATAAGTTGAAGAATTTTTACATTGGTTTTATCTTTTTATTATTAAGGATAATGCTGTTGTGGGAATTGGTAGACAACGTAGTCAGTAAAGTGCTTGCACCACAAGCATTAGGTCCTGAGTTCACTCACTACCCAACACCAAAGTCAAAAGTTGGGCACAGCAGTGCACATTTGCCATCTCAGTGCTGAGGAGTCAGAGACTGGCAAATCCCCGTGTCAGCGGCAGCCCAGCCTAGCCTGTGTGCCGTGCTTCGGACCCCAGCAAGAGACTTTGTTTCAAAAAACAAGATGCTCAGCTTCCAATGAGTTACAACCGAGGTTGACCTCTGGTCTCCACATGGACATGCATGCACACATGCATACACACACGCGTATACACATACGTGCATATATGCATGTGCATCTGCACATACACACACTAACGGAACAGAAAAGAAAAACACTACTATAAATATTCATGCACATGTTTCTGTGTTGATGTTTTAGATTTTTTTCTCATTTCTCTTGGCAACATACCTAGCAGCACCTAGATTCTATTTTGACTGTTTAATTGCTTAAGAAATTGATAGGTTGTTTTCCAAAGTACCTGCACCATTTTAAATTTTTATCAACAGTGTGTGAGATGGAACGGCTTCACCTTCTTCTCCCTTAACCTTCCTCAGCCTGTGTGCTGTGAAGCCCCTTGCAGGCCTTGAGAATGGAAAGGCACGTGCAATTAGGGACAAAACTGCATATGAATGTCTGGGAGGTGCTTAATGACTGGTTTCTTTATGGGTTTTAAAAAATTTTCTTTTAAACTTTTTATTTATTTTGTTTGCACATACACACAATGTACGAGTGTGTGTGTGTGTGTGTGGTGTGTGTGTGTGTGTATCAAAGTGCATTGTATGTCCCTGCAGAGGACCAAAGGTGACTTTGGAAGTCATTCTGGAGTGCTTCTTCCTCGTTTTTGCTTCGCTCAGGGATTTCCCAGGCTCCTTCTTCCAGGGCTGGAAGTGCAGGCTGCCACCATCTCCACTTGTTGAGTTTTTTTTTTTTAATGTGGGACCTAGAAACTCAAGACCCTCTGCTTGTGAGGCAGAGTCTTAACCCCTGAGTTATCTCTCCAGCCCTTTTAAAGTAAACATTTAATGTGTTAAAAATGTACTTAGTTTGATTCAAAAGACTGGAGTCAAGAGTTGTCTTTTCAAACAAGAGAATGAGTTGGCACCTCAGTGGAACAGCGTTCTAGCTGTGAAGCTGCAATAGTGACCATATGTGCCTCCTGACCTTGCAGATTGTGTGAAACTTTTCCTGGGGTTACCCCACATAAAAAAGTTGTTTCGCCCCAGATGCGGTTCTAATGACAGAACAAAGTAATGGTTACACCACAGATTAACTTGGCAAACTGACAAGTGTATCGGAATACTGTAGAAGTTGGGTGAGGGTTACTTGCAGGAGTAGGGGGTCCCCAAGGCAGCCTCACTGAAAAGTCTTCCCCCCCACACACGGTGATGCTTTCCCATAGCTGCCCAGATGGAACGGCTTCACCTTCTTCTCCCTTAACCTTCCTCAGCCTGTGTGCTGAAGCCCCTTGCAGGCCTTGAGAATGGAAAGGCACGTGCAATTAGGGACAAAACTGCATATGAATGTCTGGGAGGTGCTTGAGGGAACAGTCAGAATCCCAGGCAAGGGTCCAGCAATGCTCTCCCCTTCCTCTGTCTCTGAAGTCTTTCAAGAGACTTGATCCTCAGGGTCACTCGCAAATAGTTACAATTGTACAGAAAAAAGTGGCGAATGTTTTGCTAGGACGACAATGTTCTACAACACTGATGATGTGTACTCTGCCCCTGTCATCTTAAATACAGAGATGTTTTATTTATAGTAAAATATGCATATTCACATTTAAATTTAAAACATAGTTTTCAGGCTTTTTAATTTAATTTTTGACATTATTTTATCTCTAAGTTAATTTTGTGTGCATTGAGATAAGTTTTCTCCAGTCACCCTTATGATACATACAGTACATTCTTTTAATGACTGCTATAAACATCTATTTTTCAGTGTCATTTGTGCTTTATTGTGCTATTACTGTGGTGTTTTATGGGTCTATAATTCAATATGTGTCATGGTTGTAATCTTTTGCCCACTTATTTTTATTTAAAAGTTCTTTTTGTGTGAGAAGTTCTACAATAACTAGTGTTGTTAGAATTAACTTAAGCAAATGAGTTCAAAAGAGAATAACATGTCTTTAACAATATTCATTTCTAAATTTTTTATTATTCTTTGTGTGTGTGCGTGTGTGTGTGTGTGTGTGTGAGAGAGAGAGAGAGAGAGAGAGAGAGAGAGAGAGACTGAGAAAGCAAAAGAGAAAGAGAATGTGGGTACATGATTGTAAGACAGCTGGCTGGAGTCAGCTCTCTCCTATCATGTGGATGCTGGGGATAGAACTCAGGGATTTAGGCTTACATGGCAAGCACTTTACTTGCTTGGTTATATTGCTAATGCTTCCATTTTTTCAAATCCAGGACCATGCTTTATCATTTTCTTTGGTTAAATCTTCTTTTTATGTGATTTATGTAAAAGTTTTGATAGTCTTTGCATTCTGCCCATAAATTTATCGTTAAAATATTCATAATTACTTTTTATTGCTCTTGAGGTTTAAGGTTTTTTTTCCTCCTACTATATGTTATTTTAGCTCTCATTGCCTATCTATGTAAAAGCTTTTGCCTTTTGGGCTGGAGAGATGGCTCATGGGTTAAGACTCTGCCTCTCAACCAGAAGGTCCTGAGTTTGGATTCCAGATCTCATGTAAAAATACCAGGCAGAAATGGTGGCGCTCTCCACTTTTGGCCCTTGCGGGTGGAGCCTGGGAAATCCCAGAGTGAAGCAAAAAGGAAATAGAAGCAATTTAGGATGATGTCCGAAGTCATCCTTGGTTCTCCGCAGGGACACAGTGCCTTCTGATGCACACACACACACACACACACTAAATAAAAAAGGAACAAAGTCTTCACATATACACAAAATAAATAAATAAAATATTAAAGAAGCTTTTGCTTTTTAATTTTAATTAACCATTCTAATCTGTATTTGACAGAGTCTTTGGATGTGTGTCTGCAAGGGAGAGATATTCTCACACACTGAGCTCTTTCAGGACGACTTAACATATTCCTGTTATTCAGACCAGTTTTGTTCCTCCTCCTTCAGTTCTGTCACTTCTAAGGCCCCGACCATTATATCCTCCCAGCTATTTAGGGAGGTTCATGCTACATTCTCCGCTTCTCTTTTCCATGTAGAGAGGCTCATCTCATTTCACCCTAGCTGAACTACTCTAGGGCGAGTCTATGCATCCTTCTCTTGGATTGGCGGAGGCCTGACTGACCTGGGAGGCAGCACACTCGGGTGTGTGCTCGTGCTCAGGAGCTTACCTGTGACTGTCGCTCTGTGACTGTCGCTCTGTGACTGCGTCAGTTATATAATGTAGGTTTCTCTTGATCGATTCATTCAACAAATATTTATTAAGGAACCATATGTGCCAGGTAAACACTGCCATTGTGGTGCTTCATTCTAGTGGGGGAGAAATCAGCTAAGCAAAAGGAATCACAGACAGTTACATCATCAAGAAAGTGGGCAGGTGGGATCACACACGCTGGAACTCCTAGTGCGCAGCACACAGAGACAGGAGAACTGCTGCAAGTTAGAGGCCAGCTTGATGCACATAGTGAGTTCCAGACCAGCCATGGTACAGAATGAGATCCTCTTCTCAATGAACACACACAAACACAGACAGACAGACACATGCACACTCAGATACACACATAAACACACACATATACATATGCTCAGACAAACACAGACATACACACATGAAAGGAAAAGAAAATGAGCATTAAAGCCATGCCCATATAAGTGGAAAGAAGAGGTTGCATTTACGTATGTGTTTAAAGTTTAAGAAGCAGGCCAATAGGATTGGGGCTGCAGTGAATTAAGAGGGTGGGAGGGAAAAGAGCGAGCATTGTTGAAACAAAGAAAAGTTAAAAAGAAACCCAAACCCAAACCAAACCAAACAAACAATAACGACAATAAAAAAAAAGAACAAGAAAAGAAAAACAACCAGAGGTAGGGGAACAGAGGGGACAGGAACTTTGAAGAGAGCGTGTCAGGAGATGCTAGAACTTTCAGAAGATGCCATAAATAGGACCACTGGGGAGTAGACAGTGGACTAGGATAGTTCCTTTACTTATGTGAAGGAAAGAAGAACTCTGTGTGTGTGTGTGTGTGTGTGTGTGTGTGTGATATGTGTGTGATATATACTCATGTGTGAGTATGGATGCATATACCCATGCATGGGAGGCCAAAGAAGTACTGCTTTCTGCCTTACTCCTTAGAGACAGCAGCTCTGCTATTTTCCTGCAATACCATTACAAATCTTTTTATCACAGATGCTGGGGACCTGAAGTGCAGTTTTTAATGCATAGCAAGTGCATTAAACTATCTCCCTAGCCCCAGGATACCTCTTCTATTGTAGTGAAATGGAACAACACAGTGTTGGGGGAACTGTGGATAAGTCTGTATTTTTAGTGAGAATTGAGAAGTTCCTTTTCTGATCTTCTTGTGATGCCTTTAATTTTTCCAGGAAGTAGGAAGCTGTGTATTTGCTACTAATGAGCATGTTCTCTTCTAATTTCCATTAGTCATGTCTCTCTTCTCTCCTCAGTGTCTTCTAAAACCATGCATTGCTCTTACTTGTGACAGAATGCCTCTTCTGTTTAACTATGTCTATATTATTTACTGTTTGTCATGGCATGGAAATATAATAGGTAAGTTACATTTTACTGAGTGCTGCTTCACTTTTTATTGAGCCAGTCAGTAAAAAAAGATCATATGGCCTCCTTGTTTTGTTTCAACATCTTTGCATTCTTAACATTCACCTGATTATGATAATTACCCTTTCATTGTGCTGTTGCAGTAATCCCACTTATTTATTTGCATTGCTTATACTTTCTCTATTCGTCTATTTCTGTCATGTCACCAAAATGAAAGTCATGCTAAATCAGCATGCAATAAATTCTTCGTTTCTTTAACTTTCGCCTATTCATTTTTTCAGTTCTTACAAAGTCAGGGAGAGATTTGAGTTTTTCAGTGAAAGAGGGATACTGACCTTGCTTTTCACAGCCTGAGACTCAGGTACAGAGATGACAGTCATAGGTAGTTAAGTCTGTTGAGGTGAGACAAGGCTGTGACCGTCCCTGGGGCCAGTGGCACCAACTCACTGGATGTCAGAGCACATTGGGAATATCCTGAATCATCTGTACTTAGTGTCTAATGTAGCAATTTTTCTGTCATGACTATAGAAACTCTCACAAAGGATTGGTACACCGAGGACTGGTGCTGTGCAGAAATTTAGAATAACACTAGCCTCTTTTTCTTCAACATTCGTTAGTGTCAGCACTGAACATTTTTATGATCTTATCTGAACTTTCTGAGGTCGAACTTTGATTGCAATTGTAGAAAAAGAGACTCAGCAAGGTGAAGCAATTTACCCAAAGCCATACCGTTGGCTGACATGTGAATGGCTTCTAGTTTCTGTATAATATTGTTAAAATGGCATTTTCAAAAAGGTCCTGAGGCAGTCTCTTACTCTGTACAATAAATATATGCTAATGAAAACGTTTATATATAATGAGCAATAAAAACAGAAATTTTCACTGCTTGTTCACATTTATTGGACAGAATATAGATTGTAAAAGGTATTTTAGGTTAAAAAACATAAATTATAAATAATAAACATAAAAATTGTCTAACTTATCCAGATATATTAATTTTTGTTTTAATATTTATGTTTCTTATTTAACATTTTCTCACATGTATTTAAAACTAAAGAGGAAAAACAGAAAGAAAATTTTAGTTTACATTTAAATACAAACTGAGCCAGGAGCATGGGAAATCTGTATTCAATTTTCCTTAATGTTCCCTTAGAGTCACTGTGTGTCCTGGAGTAACACATTTTGTTTATTGGACTGAATATTCCATGTTAATAAAATGAGAAGGTCATGTTTAAGAACTTAAAAAAAATTGTCTAACTTGCAATTTCCACTTAATTTTTAATGTAACATCCATTTAGTAATATTTAACTACCTGGCTTCCCTGGTGCTGAATTAGTTGTTAAGATAAGCAGCTCATTAGGTCTTTGAACCTTAATCAATATGATCTGTTTCCATATTTAGTGCTTAATACAGTGGAACATTCCAAAGAGTCATGTTGAATTGTAAAGAAGATGAGAAGTGACCTCTAACAGTTGATAGAACACTGGATTTTGATATAAGATGGACATTTCTGAGGATGTGACTTGGATGGGTGGAACTGGACAGTCATTGGTGAGGTGCACTGAAGCTACCTGGAGAGCTGTCAATGCCTTGTGCCTTCCAAAGTGTCTCCTGGGACCTGACTTGTGCTGGCTTGTGAGATCCTCACTGTTCTTTTCTCCTTTCTCTGTGTTCACCCTCGTGGTGGTATGTTAAAGCTGACGGTGCTGGGGTATTTACACTGTGGAGACCGGCCAGTGCTGCCAATAGGGGCTTTTACTCACTCATGAGCAGTTAGTGAGCCTTTCCCAGCATGCCTCTATGTCACAGTTAGGCACAGGTGTCAACTTGACAGTTGAGTGTTTGAGTTCTAGGCACATTTGTGGAGACTTGGTAGTTGAGTTAAGCCCAGAGCGAACCTGAAAGAGATTGTCTAGTTGATAGGGCACACCCAGCCCATGGTGGGTGGGACTGGGCCCTGGAGAGGTGAATAAAATACAGAGAACTGGTTGAGAGAGTCGGCATCCTTTTGTACACTTGGTCAGACATGCTGGTCTGGCAAGTAAGGATCATCTCACTCTCAGCCATTATGTAGAGATGGTGTGGCCAGTTCCCTTGGTCCTGGTGTTGGTGCATGCTCTCCTGTCAAATTGGACTGAGAACTGTTACCGGACTGTCATAAGAAAATAAACTCCTTGTTCCCTTAAGCTGTCAGAGAGTCATTTATCAGCAGCCATGCAGGTGAGTGAAATACTCTACTTTAGCGTCTCTTAGCACTTGAGCTTACTGTTTGCAGGTCAGCTCACTTACCAAACTGTAACTGCAAGTGCATCTGACTGCAGTGTCTTTTTGATGTGCTACCAAGAACACTGAGCATACTAAAGTATCATTGTGCTCCAAAAGGAGTCATTTGGATTTGACATCCCCTGCCCACACCAGAAGTAGAAGGTGCTTTCTAAGACCGCAGACTCCAGGTCATTCTGTCAAGACCTTACAGAATAAGATCTATAGGTCATCAGTATAAACATCTTCATCTGCTTGAGGACTTTTCTGTGTGAAATAATTTCTCCAAATGTTCTTACGTTTACTTTGTTGTGTTTCAGTGACATTAATGTAGGAAAAGAAGGTATTAAAACAAGTTACAAAAATAAAAAAAGTAACTGCTCAAAAAGTATTCTTTTTTTCTTATAAAAGGATTTCAGGCTGCTTCTTGCTTTTATGTACTTTTAATATAAATTTATTGAAATTTGATTTATTACCTTCAAATTGCACAATACAAAGTGTGTCCGTGTTCAAAAAGTTGCACATGGCTTGTAACTATGAGAGAATTATCACCATTCAGGATTTCTGTCTTTGGGTTATAGTTGTTAGAATCACTTTGATAAGGAAAGGCCCTAGTCACAGAAATCAAAGACTTGTTTTAGTGACTGCAGGATTCCTGCCAAGCTTTTGTGGGGGTCCAGCGCAGGCAAGTGGGTCTGAGGAGCAGCAGGAATCCCCGGTAGAGGGAGCCACCCTGGTCACTGGACGAGAGCATTATGAGGAGCAGAGAACTGAACTAGCGTGTGATTGCATTGTGGGGATGAATGTGAGATCATTAAGTCTAGAGAAAAAAAAAAAAAGCTCAACCTTTCGAAGATTTATTTGCAGACCAGTTAGACTTTCAGTCCTGACTTTTGTACAATGATCAGGATCCTTTTTCTTCCATTTGCATCAATTAGATATACATAATAGAAATGCATTGGTATTGTTTGGGGCAACGACACTGAAAACACTTTAAAAGTTCATATCTCATCAACTCTTACATTCAAGTATCTTACTTTAAAATTGCTCTTCAGGATAGGGGAGTCTGAATGTTTATTTTCTTTTCATTGTAACCATTGAACCTGCTCGTGAGAACAGACGTGCTTGTGCAAACATTCCTCTCAGCGATCACTGTGACCTTGCTCTGCCTTGGTTCTGGTTTTCTGCTGTGCTCTACATAAAGTGTAGGTTAGACATTTTAATGTCATCCTGAAGCTCAGGGACATTTGCGGAAGAGGGGGCGATAAGATTGTAAGAGCAAAAGGATGGGAGGAGCAATGATTTGCAAGATTCTCCACACTAGTTAGGGCCGAAGCAATCATAATTAGACTTTGCATGCCCTGCGCAATGTCCAACACACTATTGACCTCACAAAGTCTAGCATCTGCTAAAGGCACCAAGATCCTTGGAGGCAAGGGATTGGCAGCTAGAGTAGTGTTCCTATGCTTAAGGGGAACACAGGAAAGGATTCAGGGAAATGCTACTGGAGGACCCAGAGGAGAGTCAGGCATACACAATAAAGGACTCTCTGGGAATTGGGGCGGGAGGCACTGGGGGATGGGGAGGGAGGAGAGGGGGAGCAAGGGATTTGGGGGGGAGGAAAAGGAGGGAGGGAACTGGTCTACCTAAGTTTGTATGAGCAGAAATAATAAAAAATGTTTAAAAAAATAAAGTGTAGGTGTGCCACGTAAAGTGTAGGTGCTCCATGTAAAGTGCAGGCAACAGACTCATAGTTTAAATTCCTTTGACTGTAGTTAGTCTTCACCTTCCATGTGCACAGACACCCTGTGGAGCAATTTAAAGATGTTCAGAGTTTTGATTTGCCAGCTCTGAGTAGGGCTCAGAGATGCATCTTAAATAACCATCGCTAGGTATTTGGGAAAGCTGCTGGGTTTGAATCACATTTGAGACTCAAAACAGTCTTGTCTAATTGCTTTGTAGTTGCTGTCCTTCTTCCCTAGGTTCCCTGTCCTCTACCTCTCTGTAGAATCTCTTTTGGTTGGGAGGTGACATATCACTGCCTTTAAAAAGTCTGCATGTGTGGCTCTGGACTCTGTAGAACAGTCTGTTGCCTGTGCGTTAGGCGCGCCAGGCGCTGGTTCTCCTGCTGCGTGAGCATATGGTTCAGGTACCGACACCCTGGCCCAGTGTCTCCAAAGCCTATCAGAAGCTGAGATTCTACAAGCAGAACTGATTTGTCTTCTTGGCATAAACACAAAAATGAGAAGTGCCATGTGAAATCTTTAGCAAATTTACGGCCACTTGCCCCTCAAAGATGGACCCTTCCTCCTTTAGACATCTAGGGATTGCCAGTGGTTTTGTACAATGTTGGCTTAATGAAAATATTAAAAGGGTAATGGCCTGAAAAACACAACTTGAATTATGAAAATTTCAGTGTCCCTTCTCCCTTTTCTCTCTCACTGGCAATATTCTGAAACTGTGATTTTTACATATTTTGTTATCTATTTTCTGAACTTATGCATTGGTTATGCATTAATAGACAGAGAATTTCTAGTCATTATATGAAGTCAGTAGTGGTACCTACCAAACTCTCAAGTAGTCATTATGAACAATGGACCCATATTCTTTCTCTCCATGTTTAGAAGACTGTCCTTTGGTGCCATGTATGTCGTTTCCTACTAGGAGGGCAATGACCAAGACGAAGGCATTTCTCTTTAAAAGTAAATGAAGGCAGTACCTATGGGAATTTGAGGTTAAGTTGACTTGAACAGGAGATAATTTGCTTTTCCCCGTTCTCTTTTAGGAGAAGATACTGATGTTTGTAGCTGTCTTGAGTTTCCAAATAAAAAATTTAGAGTTTTCTGATTTACCGACACCTTTGGTTCATAGGTTGTACACTTCAAAATATCTTCTCAACAAGCATATAAAACCAAAATAAGAAGAGCCTCCAGGGAGAAATGTAGCAAATTGCTTAATTTTAGGATTTTCTTTCTGTTCCTTTCTTGTTCCCATGTAAAAAACTGGATTATCTTGAAACAATTGATACTGAACAGGTCTAAAAGACAAGCTCTTTGTGAGTCTTTTTAATAGGAAGCAAATGATGAGTAGGGTTGCTTTGCATCCTACCTAGTCTATAGTCACTAATTATCATTATCCCATCCATTTTCATGATTTTTCTTGCGTTTCAAACCACAGAAGCCACAAATCCCAAGTGGACTGTGTATTTGCAGTTGTTGGATGAGCTGTAGTACTCAGGAATGTGTCTTCCTGACCTTCATTTTCCTTGGGGTGCATGCGGGGAAATTCAGAGGTCAGCTGACCAGCAGCAGGGCAGGATGGGTCATTTCATCCACTGCCAAGTGATATGTTCTGCTGTGTCAGGTTATCTGAACATTAGAAGAATTCGCCACAGCTGAGTTATCTTGTTGGCTTGCAAGGTAATTTTGTATTAAGTACAAGTGCTTATTTTTTAAAGTGAAATAATTTCACATTAAGTGCTTTTCAAGTAATTGTGCTGGTTTAGTCATCTCTTGAAAGCCTGATAAAAGTTTTGCTCATTACCTTTTCAGGATATGTATGTGTGTGTATAGAGTTTGTATATGCACATGTTTTATATATAATATATATAGGCTCAGACACAACATGTAGTCAAACGTAACCTTGAACTTCTGCTCCTTCTGTCTCTGCTGCACAGACAGAAATGGCATTACAGGCATGTGCATCATCCCTGGTTTATGAGTTGGAATGGTTTATGGAGATTGAATTCAGGGTATTGCTAGGCAAATACTCTACCAACTGGGCTATTCCCAGTCATTATGAACAATGGACCCATATTCTATTTCTCCATATTTAGAAGACTGTCCTTTGGTGCCATGCATGTTATTGCCTACTAGGAGGGCAATGACCAAGGTAAAGGCATTTCTCTTTAAAAGCAAACGATTCTTTAAAAAGATATTTCTCTTTAAAAGCAAATAAATCCAGGGCATTACATGCTAGGCAAATATTCTACCAACTGGGCTATTTCCCAGGTCCCTTTTTATTATTTTTTGTATTGATTCAATTAATTAATTAACTAATTCATGCATTAAGCAGTTTGTAAGTAGCTGCAGTGTGCCACATGATAGGGAAGTTAACAGTTTGTGGCCTGCATAACATGCTTTAATTGTTTCCCTTTGCTCATCATCTTGGTTAATATTTAAAGGGACCCAAGTTTTGTTAATCCTCTGCAGAAGCCACACACTAGATGGAACTGTCTCTGTCAATTAACTTCATGCTATGTAGGAATGCGGAGTCCTGCAATACTTTAAAAGTATTTAAAAAAATAGGCTCAGGAAGAATCTATTCCTTTACAAGGCATGTCAGAAACAATTGAGAATCCGTCTTTGGAAAGGTCTTTAATCTAAAGCATGACAATTGCAGTTTCATCTCATTCTTCATAAAACTCTTTTTCTTGACTTCTATACAATATATTTAACTCTTCATGTTGACATGTATATTATATATTAACTGTTCATTATATGATTTTTAAAATACTTTAATTGTAATCTTTTATATATTCACACATATTCATGTTAGAGTTTTAGGAGGCTTTTTACCTATTAGGTGTCAGCTCAGACTTCTGAAAAAATGGATATATTTAACTCTAATGTAGGTCTGTTTTGATTTACATGGTAAGTATAAGCCTGAAAAGTTGTCTTGTTCATTATTGTCTAATTTGTTGTTTGCTTTGGAGACTATTTCATGTGCCTTGTATTTATATTACTGAAATCTTTAAAACTGGGTATTTAGGAAGGTAAATGGATAAAAATGCTCAATGGATGCTTATTTCTCTTTTTCATGTGAAAGCTATTTCCTGAAGGTACAGAGGTAAAGTATTAACTACAGTTCCTGCATCCAAAAGGTACTACTATAGTTCTTAATAAGGGAAAGCATATTTGAATTGAATTAGATAAAATATTCACAAAACATACAGGGTGAATTTGGTTATGGTTGCTTGGATGTTTATTCTCATCCTTGTCACCCTTTACTGTTAGCGACGACTTTAAATACTTCAGGATATATAATACCGGGGGAATTCTCTGACTGAGGAAGACACATACTGCAACTGCAAGTGAGCAAGGATAAGGGAAGTATGTTTAAGTCGGGGTCTACATCACACTTTTCATAGGGAAAGCCAACTCTCTTGGTTGCACTGTCCCAGCATGCACCATTGGATGTCTATCATAGGATCCATCTCCGCACACTGTTGTGTTGTATTTCATCTTATCAGAGTGTCCGCTCCTCACAGACAGAGACCAAGGGTGTGAACACTTGATATCCTTTATTTTGCTGTCATACTAATTAGGAAGGGAAATGACTCTGTTGAATAAAGTCCTCACCAAATCACATACATTTCCTATTTCCATGCCAGTGTTATGTTTTTTTTCTAATAATTTGTGGCAATAGTGACTTGTAAATAAACATATAATAGAATTGAATTTCTTTGGTTAAAGAAAAGTCTATATTTGTGAATACCCCCCACATTTTTCCAAGTGGAAGATTAATGATTAATAATCGCTTATTATAGCTTTCATTTTACTTTATGTTGGAGGGGTTTTATTTCTTTGTATTTTTGTTATAAAATATATTTTTATTATTTAATATGTTTGGATTGAAAGAAGATAAGTTCCACATGGCAAATGATGAGTGGATTTAGCAAAGGTGGCATGGATGTTTATGGAGGAACAGTTATTCCCTGGGGACAGAATGGCTTGAGGAAATTCCCTGGGGACAGAATGGCTGGAGGAAATTCATTGCTTCTTGAGGTGACATGGTAGCTTTTTCTAAGGAGCCATGTGTCAAGTTCTGGTTATTACTTGCTTAAGTAAAAGTGGTAGAGATACATAGTAAATTTTCAGATACAGAAATGAGCTAAATCTAAAACTAATACAAAGATATAAATCATGAAACTTTAGACATGAAAGAACGGATGACAGTGTAAAAGGGGAGAATACTAGGTTAATAAGCACTAAATGTTGGCTAAAAATTCCATTCATTCATTGACCAAATATTTATTGGCCTCTTCCAATAGGATGCATAATGATTAAAGTGAACAACTGGCCTTTTGTGTGGTGATTAGTATGAATTATCATCTTGACACCTAGAAGGATAGTTTGAGTCACACCTGTGATGGATTCTTGGTATTAAGGGTAGTTTCTAAGGACATGTAAAAGGAAGTATCTTGACTATTAAGATTATATTGATTCATGTGGGAAAACCCATCTTAATTGTGGGTGGGCCTTCCTTGGGCAGCAGATCCAAAACTTTAGCCCTGGACACTGTCAAGCATTCATTGATCTCTGCTTTCGACTTTAGATGTAGTGTCACCAGTTACTTCCGTTTCCTTCTCTCTTGGCTTCCTACTGCGATAGACTGTGACCTGGACTTGTGATTCCAATAAACCCTTTGTCTCTTGACTTGCTTTTGTCAGATATTTTATCCCAGCAACAGGAAAAGAAATCATGATACTAGGTTATATAATATTAAATGCTGTGGAATAAAAAGAGGCCAGATTAGGGGACTATGTTGCATTTTTATGCAGTTATTTGGAATGTTACCACATCTTTAGGAACTCGAAGAATGATCCCAGTTGCTTGCGCAATGAAGAAATTGCACATAGACGTAAGAGCCATTGCAGAGTCCCAAGGCAGGTGTATGTCTGGCGCACCTACAAAATGTAGAGAAACGAGGGGTAAAATTTTGGTTTCATAAGTAATAGCTGAAGATTAAAATGTTTGGGTCATTAATTTTTGGTTAACAGGAAGAAGTAATTTGTCCCATAAGGGGAAAATGATAAAAATGTAATAAATACTATGAATAAAAATTGTTTTTAAAAGAGGTTGGTAAGCCTTTCCAGTAGATACTGAGGTATTTTCAATTTTGCAGGATGTGATTTCTGTTACAGTCACCCAACTCTTGGGCTTGGAAACATCCACAGACGCCTTATTAACGAAAAGTGTGTATAAGTGCCAATGAACTTGATGAACTCTGAAACTCGAATGTCAAGTCATCCTGTGCGTGTGAGTGTGTGCATCCAGATGTAATCATTTAAAAAACATCCTTGTCTGCTGATTGCTTCCTTTCTCATTTCGGGCTTCCTACTGATTGAATTTTATTCTGCATAGAGCTCATATTTTCCTTTGCATGCCTGATAATTTTTTTTTTATTTCAGCTCATACAAACTTATTAGGTACACCAGTTCCCTCTCTCCCTCCTGCTCCCCCCTCCCCACCCCTCTCCCTCCCCATCCCCCAGTGCCTCCCACCCCAATTCCCAGAGAGTCCTTTCTTGTGCATGCCTGATTTTCCTCTGGGCCCTCCTCTCCGATGACGTACAAGGACCCAGTGGCCTTTCCCGAACCCTTTCCCGTGTTCCCCTTAGGTATAGGAACACTGCTGTGGCTGCCAATCCTTTACCTCCAAGGCTCTTGGTGCCTTTAGCAGATGCTAGACTTTGTGAGGTCAACAGTGTGTTGGACAATGCGCAGTGCATGCCTGATAATTTTTTGTAAGGAGGAGATAATTTTTTTATTCTTTGAAAGCTTCATATATGTCTATAATGAATTATTTTACTTTTTCTAGTTATAGGCACAAAGAATGGTGTCTTTGCTTTTCCTTTATCCTCCCTCCCTCTTCCCCACCTCTTCTACCCTATAACCCCTTTGTCAGTTCCATCCCACCACTTCCTCCCGCCCTCCTGTCTGCCTCCTTCAGTGGGCCTATGGTTCCCTTTGGATTTTCTGCTCCAGCAGGGGCTCAGCCCTCTGTGGCAGATCAAGTGGCCCTTCCTTGGGTAAACCCACTGATAGGGCCACTCCCCTGCACTGTCTAAGCCCTGCGGTTTCATACTTTCTCCCCTATTTCCCTCCCTCACCCCCCTTCTCCCAGTGAAAATCTTTTTCCTACCAGGTTTTTACTCCTACTTTGTGCTTTGTGCTCTGGCACATTTTAGGCTTAAATACTTTAATGCTTGGGATCAGAGGGCAAATAGTTCTAGCTATTTATAAGCAGAAGTGAGAGTCTGTTGACCTTTAAACTCTGTTTGTTAGTGATCCACGTTGAAGATGCTTAGTCTTCACTGATTAGCACTTGTGATGATGTTTCCTGGGTAAATTTGTGGCTTTGTGGCTTTGGTAATGAAGATAACCATGCAGTTATCTTCAATAAGGAATGTGAGTAGTTTCTGTCTCTCCACTCCTCCTTGCTTCCTCCTTTCTCCTACCTTATCCCCATGCTTTTCATAAATCTACCAAAATATCATAGAATGCTAAATATGTGACAATTGCCTTCAAGTTAAAAATATAGTGCTCTATATCTTTCTATATAAGTAAATATCCAAAAAAGTGTGTGTGTGTGTGTGTGTGTGTGTAAGTGTGTGTAAGTGTGTGCATGTACCTATGCATATAACTACGGCGGCATTGAGTATTTTCATCTTACGACTCTCCATTTTTTTTTTTTTTTGAGACAGTGTCTCTTACTGAACCCAGAGCTTACTTATTGGTGAGATGGGCTGAAGAAATCCCCAGTGTTCTCTAGTGTCTGTTATCAACTTGCTGGTGGGATCCATTAGACTTTGTATGCAGCTGTTAGGGATCTGGATAGAGGTTGCTAAGCTTACACAGCTAGGATTGACCTCTGACCTCTGTTTCTAGCACACAAGCACATGTGAGACACACACACACACACGTCTTCATGATGCTTCAGAGCTATTAAAGGCATATACAACCTTGAAATTTTCAGATGGTAGAGTGAAATAGATTTCAGGATTTTGAACTGACATAGGACTTGGGTTTGCAGTTTTCAAGTTAAACAACTTAAAATCTTCCCATCCTAGTCCATGGGGATTGGTGCCTCTGTGTGGTCATGTATGGGAAATCATAATTGAGAAGAATTTATGTTTACTTTATCGGATTTTACTTGTTGAAAGACCATCCCAACATTGGTCTAAGGAGCAATAACAGAGATAACAGAAAAACACTGAATTAGTTCACAGGTTTATCTGCTTAGTGTAGGCTATGTATATTCCTAAAATAAATGTCTTGCTCTCAACTTTCAAAATTGGAGTGGAAGTTAGATGTTAGATGATTATACTACTGAAAACCCCAGAAGAGTAATTGCTTAAAGGTGTAAACACTGTTGCAGTCGGCCTACAACATTGCTGATAAATGACCATCAAATGGCTTAAGAGAACAAGGAATTTATTCTCTTATGATTACTGGTTACAGTTCTTAGTCCAGCTTGACAGGAGAGCACGCAGGGCCGAGGGAACTGGCCATACCATCTCTATGTAACAGCTGAGAGAGGGACGAGCCTTACTTGCCAGACCAGCATGTCTGGTCAAGTCAACAGAAGGATGCTGACTCTCTCAGCCAGCTCTCTGTGATTTATCCAGGGCCTAATCCCACCCACCACGGGCTGGGTCTTCCCCAGCAGCTCCTTCAGGTTTGCTCTGGGCTTAACTCAAACGTCAACTCTCTATAGCTGTGCCCAGAGCTCAAACCCTCAACAGTCAAGTTGACACCTGTGCTTAACTATGACAAACACATTGCATAAAATGTGGTTTACATCTCTAAGTTCTGATTAAAAACTAAATTACTTTAGTCATCTAGGGTCAAAGAAGCAAGTAAAGGGTCTCATCTGTGGCCTGGGACCCAGGCTAAGGCCATGCTGACTGCTGAACATCTTCTCTGCTGCTGTGGATGGATGATTACGCCATCGTGAACTTGTGATGAGTGTGGGCACAAATATACTCATCGCTGCCCAGTTTGACGGGGATCATTGCACGTCCACTCGCTTGGCAACAGTGGGGAGGGGACATGTAGTGATAGTTACTAAAAGTGAGATGGGAGGCCAGGCCTGGTGGCTTCTGTCTGGAGTCCCAGTACTTTGAAGTCTGAGGCAGGAGAATTGCTATCAATTTCAGACCAGCTATGATGCAGAGTGAGACTCCCTCTATTTCTCAGCAACCAACTAGCCATCTCCCCAGCCTGCCAATATTACTTTTATTTCTCTGACCCCCCAACCTGTCATTTCTTTTTTAACAATTTTTTGCTCACTGACAGTTTCACACACAAATAGAAATATTACTTTTGTCTCTCTGACTCCCAACCTGTCATTTCTTTTTTAACAATTTTTTGCTCACTGACAGTTTCACACACAAATAGAAATTTTAGGTTGGATTCGTGAGGGAAGAAGCTTGCAGTGAGAAAAGGACGTGAGTTGCATCAAGTGCTAAGGGGTGAATACAGTGAATTTGTGTCATTTTCACCCTTTAGCACTCGATCCTACCCACATCTTCTCACTGCAAGCTTCTTCCCCACGAATCCAACCTATCCTTTTTCTTTCTCACTTCCCTGTTTTCTGCCGTCTCTTTTGGGTGCCCGGATCTGATGTGCTCTGAGCACCATGAGTGCCTTTGCAAGAGCATCTGATAACGTGCTCTGAGGCAGAGCTAACTGAGATGGCTTCAAGGTCTGTACGTTTTAGTAGCAGCACACGAGATGCCTTAACCTGCTCCACGGATTAATCACTACTGGCGGGGGTTTCTGGTGAGAAGGGCACAGAGAGGTTTTTTTTTTTATGGCTTGTTTTGAATCTATAGAGGCGTTTGCATACCACACAGGTGACTGCAGTTCTGCTTCTTCGCCAGGTTAGCACCTCCAGGTAATTCCATCTCTTGTGTGTTCTGGGTGCTTTATGAATTATTTCTGAACTTTAAAACACCCAGCTTGTAGTGAACAGAGAGCAATTCAATCTGTTTGACAGCTGATGAGACAAACACGACATTTTAGAGAAGTAAAATAACACATTTGAAAACACTTCGAAAAATACTAATGCATTATGCAAACAAAAGGGATTCTTTGGCAAGTTAAGATCTGACAATTTAAGCGATTCCACTAAATTTTTAATCAAGTTACCAATTTATAATAGATAAGGAAAGTACAAGGAGTTAATACTGAAATACTTCGGGAATGAGCTGGGTTGAGAATATTTTTTTTTTTCTGAATGACAAAGCTGAACCCTCGGTTTTTATTTTTGGGGGTTGGGGTGCTTGCAAATGGAAGGTTGAGATGCTAGATTGTCAGATGGCCAAAGGCAAGGTGAAAATGCCCACGTGACATAGATCACGAGGCTGATGAAGGATCTGCTGGTTCATCTGTACACCTCAGAGAGAAAAGGGAAGACAGCTGTACACTGATAACAGTGTAATTGAAAGAAGTGTTGCCAAGGCAAACAGCTACCTTGAGTGCCTGGGGCTATGTTGACATACTTCCTTAAACAGGAGTGTCCCCAGAAGCCAGATTCCTACATGGTGACCCCACAAAACTCTAAACACCTCCTGTGGTTAAAATGGAATCCAGGTGGAGGAAGCACTAAGGTCAAGATTTACAAGCTACAACTCAATTACAAAAGCGATTCTACTTCCTAGCATTCAAAGTACAATTATGTGATTTCCTTAATTATGCAATTTATATTAGATTGGAAGAAAAAATACGGCTGGCTCTGTTATCTGAGTTTTATATTAAAAAGAATGTTCTTATCTGTTGTGATTTTTTTTTCAACAGAGAAAAGAATTTAATACCACTAAACAATCTTTAAGTTATGGTTATTTAAGCTATAGGAAAACTCAAGAATTTACTGATATTAAACAGTTTCCCCATTCACAAAATTTCATAAAACTGAGAAACTGGATTTATATTTAAATAATGTACTTAAATGTATTATATTTAAATAAGGTATTATTAATTTAGGTGTATGAGCTTACCATGCTTATTCCCAGTCTTAGCTGAATTTGGCTATCAGTAGAAATGTCAGGGACAGGAATCAAGAGGTGGAGGCAGGGCAAAGCATGGCTAACAGGTGATGGAAAAAGCACACGAGAAAATGGTCAGCATCATTAGACTCTCAGGAAAGGCAGGTTTAGGTTACTATAAGGTGTTACGATACGATTATCAGCAGGTCTGAAGCTAAAGAGAACGACCTTGCAAAGTGTCAGCCAGGATCTGCTGTAACCACAGCTCTGTATGCAGTGTTGGTGTCAAATGTAAAACAGCACATGCACTTTAAAAAACAGCTTGGTACTTTCTGAAAAAGTTCAATGCATATCTACCATGTGACACAGCCAATCCATGGCTAGGTTTTCCCCCAAAAGAAATGGATTTGTCTGCACAAAGACTTAAACACAAATAGCTCCAAACCAGAGGTCTCCCATGATCCTCAACAGGTGAATGCGCAAACAGATTGTGGAACATCAATGCAGTGGCATACTACTTGGTAACTGAACAGGAAGACACACTTAACAACTTGGATCCATTTCAAAATAATTGCATAGAGTAAAAGAAGCCAGTTTTAAAATGGAGCATACAGGCTTACTTTTATCTAAAATTCTAGACAATGAAACTTCCACAGTGCCAAAGAGTCCATCTCTGGTTGGAGGAGGGCAGAATATGGTTGAAGGAGGGAGAGATCACCAAAGGGCATGGGCAAATTTTGGAGGTGGTGTGCTCTGGGTCGTGTGTATGGTGATGATTTCACTGGAGCACACATGTCTGTCTGTCAAGTTGTGTGTTTTATGTGTATCTTTATATCTCATGAAGCCATTAAAATATGTGTCCAATCTACCTGTCATGAATTTGTGCCTTCATCATAGGTGAAAAAACGCTGCTTGGAGAATGGAGAAAGGAGGACGGCTATGCTTTGTTTTCTATATGCTGGGCTTCTTAAGACATTAGGTAATAAACACACACACAGACACACAGACACACACACACACATACAGACACACACACACAGACATACACACATGACTCTCAAGGTTAAATTCTTACTAAGATATAACCACTACTTGTGTTATGTTTGTTGAGTCTTCAGATCAAATAATGAAAGTTTTGGTGGTTGAATTATCAGCACCAATGATCTTGCTGATCAGTGTTACCTCTTTTTATTTAAAACATGAGTACGTGGCTGGAGCTCACATTTTTTTTTTTCCTTAACACAAGAGAATATTGAAGCTATCCTCTCCTTATCTCTTTTCGTGGCTGTGACTAAGAGCCCACTTGACTATCAAGTATCAAAACTACTGAAAAGAGAAGTCTGACTTTGAGATATTTTGCTGCCGGATTCCACATTGTATACTTGCCCTTTGATTCCTGTGCTCTGTAGCAGCAAGCCCAGTTCTCTCAAGGATGGAATTTATTTGTAAAGAAATGTACTTCTGAATAATCATATTTCCAACGAGGCAGACTTTCTGCCCAGGCAGCACAACTGAGTGTTTGACACCATGTTGTTCATTGATTTTGTGACCTTGGCTAATATAGGGCTTTGTTAGTGTTCACTTTTAATCCCTTGACATACCATGGGTGACATTTAAGCAAAGCACCAGAATTTATCATTTTGAATCCAAAGGCAGTAGAGTCCCAGGGGATTCTCTGACTCTGTCCTTATTAGGTTATTCATACTGCCAATCCTTTATTTTAACAGCAGAGAACACATCCTCTCTAGCCTTGGCTTCCCCCGCCCCCATTCCTTCTGTCCTTCTCTCTCCTGCTTGTCCCGAGAAGGAAGCCCGTGTTAAAGGCGGCTTCGTTAGGTGTTCTCTTGCATCTTCCCAGGTGTTCCTTGTACTTCCTTGTGCTTTGGAGGCTTCTCCAATGTCACCTCACCCTGTGCCATAGATCTGTGTTCCTTTATCTGATGGTTTTATCCAGCAGTCAGCTGGTTTCTCAGTGACCAGACAGTGTAGAGGCCATGCCTCGTTTGTATGTGCATTTGAAGAACCAGAATGTAACTGCTGGGAAACGATAGGCCTCAGGATCAATCTTGAATAACTGAACAAATCTTTTCCACTCCTTGAAGACTGAATTTGAGATATTTTGAATTCCTGCCCAATTTAAGCTGAAGTGAGTCCAAATAGAGTAGAATTTATACTTCATGAAAATTTAATTTACATGGAGCTTAATAAATTTATTGACTATTTTTAAAATAGTAACTTTACAATGTGAGTCACCAACTTAAGCAGCTGCTTTGAAAAGCAGAGGGCTTTCCCAGAATGAGACGAATAGTACACTTACATTTTTAAAGAATGATTTTTTTCCCTTAGGGAACTGATAATTTATATTTCTCATCATTAGCAGCACTGATTTTGCTGCCAACATCCGAATAAAACCCTCTCTGTCTTGACATTGTTTTAATATCTCAATTCAGAGAAGTACTTATTATATCATGGCTTTTAGTAAGAAATGCACCATGATTCTAGACATTCACATAATAGTCTTTTTTGGTGGTGGTAGTAGGGGAGGACCCCAGTGCTTTAAAATATCCAAATTCTAGCTACCTAAAAATTCTCATAAGGGGGAGAGAGGACAGAGGGAGGGTGGAAAGTGAGTGCCAAAATATAGTTACATGGAAGGAACAAGCTCTAATGCTTTGCAGCACCTTAGGGTGACTATAGTTCACAATAACATAGTATATACATTTCATAAAGGACTAGAAAAGAAGGGTTTTAAAATTCTTTACATGAAGAACTTACTGATATTTAATGAGATAGAAATGCTAATTATTCCCATTTGATCATTATGCACTGTATACATGTATCAAATGATCACATGCTATCCTATAACTATGTACAATTTGTGTGCCAATTAAAATATTAATAGAAAATTGTTGCTCACCTAAAAGATGATTTGCTTATTTATTTTGCATTTAATAAAGGTAGCTAGAAGAATAAAATATTTATTTTTCTCTTGCTTATATCTAGTTCCCAAAGACGTATTGCTTTCAGGTATTATATGGTATTATGTGGTGTTCACTTTCATCTGCAGATGAAAACAAACTTGACTGTTGCCATTCCTTTTGTAACTAAACACCATGTAGATATATTCAGTTATGATAATTATTTATGTTTTTAAAGGTTTAGGTAAGAGGGTAGGATGATGATTCAGGTTAAAACCTTTGCCTCGAAAGCAAAAGGACCTGAGTTTGAATCTTCAGATCCCATGTAAAAATGTTGAGTGAGGCTCACAGTGGTCTGTAGTTCTGGCCCTAGAAGATGGAGCCTGGGAATCATCCTGATTCCCAATGTCTTCCTTTGGCCTCCACAGGCATATACACTCCACACACACACACTCACACATACACACACACACACATGAAGTTTAGATGAATGACTTCAAGGATACTAAGCTCTTAAGCTTTAAGCAGATAAGGACTTGGTGAAGCATTCAGCATCTCCTGTACTCAAGTCCTCATTTTTATTTATAATACCTTCCTGCACCCTCCTTTTCATTTGTTTCATTAAGATACTTTACCTAGATGGCTTCTAATAGCTAAAGATGATGCCAGAATAGGTTTAAGCAACATGTCTTCCGAATTAAAAAAAAAAAAAGCATAGAATCCATGTTAGGCTCTAGTTTTTATTAGCCGTAATAAAGTATGGGAAGTGGGGAAGTTTCCTCAGTATTGTGGTCACTGTCGTTGGTAGTCACTTCGCTATCTTAATAGGATTTCATTTTTGTTTTGACATTGAGGAACCATGTAGCGTTCCATTACATGGTTTTTGGACAGTGATATTTTATCGTTGGTTTATAATAAGCTTGTATTCAACCACAGATGTTAATTTTCACCCCCACTTTTGAACGTTGCCAGGATCCTATACTAGTGTTACTGATTGGTGAGTAGCACTTGACATTCACAGACATGAGCATTAGCTTTGCTTAAAGCTGACTGCAGATCTTAGCCTGCTAAAGTCATCTAGGTCCTCATTCTCTTTTCTAACTTGGTGGTGGTTCCTCTTCTGTGGGTGCAAAGTGATTCCAGTGTAACCTTGTCCCTATTCTTGGGGTAGTGTGGAGAACCCCAGTTGACAGAGTGGAGTCATGGGCTTTCTGAAGTAGCAGGAGAATCACATCTGTTCTCACCTGCCTGTGGTCATCTTTGATTTCTGGCTACATAGTGTAATTCCTTGATATCAAAATGGAAACTTCCTAAGAGAGTCAAGTATCAACCCTAACGCTTTTAGTTAACCTTGCTTCTCATGCTCTCAGTTTCGATGTGTAGTTCCCTTTAGGGCAGTGACATCTTATGTCTTAGAACTTTCTATTTCTGTTAATATGCCTGCTCATTCTTGCAAGAGAAAGTTAGTTCTTCTGGTTGAGTCTGAGAAATACTAAGCCATACCAGTGGAAAATGCTTCCATAATGTGGATGAATGTTTAAGGAAAATGCTTTTACATTGTGGTATCTCCTCTAGAATAACTAGAAGTGAGAAACTGGGGTGGTACTTCATTATGCATCTTTTCCTAAGCGAGAATCATACCCCTAGACCAACGAGCCACACAAGCGGACGCGCTTGCTTCCCCAGCACCAAATTCCACTTCCAGCTGTAGGCACGGACGGGGTACGAAGCATCTTTTCCTAAGAAAGCTAAAAAATATGCTCTCAGCAGAGAAATACTGAGTTATAGCGGCCTGGTGCTAAGCAGTTTTGTCTTAATTGGGGATATTTATCTTACTAATACATTTTCACCAGTATGTGAAGGTGGAGAAATTCTGTTGGAGTAGCTTCAGTTGATTTCTGTCTTAAATGTACCTGACTCAACTTGTTTATGTCTTAAATGGAGAATGCTACTGTGTGATGCACCCTTCATCCTATAGTTCCAGATGGATGGGCTATATCTCCTTTTGTTTTCTTATGAGTATGATAATTCTTTGAGAAGTATCATCTCTTAGCCATAGAGTAGGCACTGTGAATATGCTGCTTGCATGACTGCATTGGCTAATGAACTGGTTAATAGCATGAAATCCATGCAAAGCTATACTTTGCAACATTTCACTTGTATCTGCTTCTGACAGTGTTATATGCATATTGGACATAATCAAGTTTGAAACAGATAGAGGAAGCCAGTGAAAGATAAGAGATAAACTTATAAGAGCTCACACACTTGAAAGAGAGTCAGAGGCAAAATAGAACAATGTGACCAATACAATGGTCACATTGTATTTACACCCTCATGCAGACTTATACATGTTCCCATTCCCACAGCTGTAAGAGTAACCTTAGTTATCATTGTATTTATGACTAATGATATTATAGGAGAAATACATGATTCCCCACTGAGAAGCATGGGTAATATTGGAAAATTCTGCTTTGAAGGTACGAATGTTGAAGTTGCATGAGTAGAAGCTAAACAAAGCAAGATACTAGTTCTTATATGCATGTGTATATGTATGGAGGGGTCTATGTATTTGAGAGAACAAAGACAAGAGAAGAGATATTCCTCCTGGACATAAGTTGGGGACAAAACCCCCAGTGGAGTTTCTGGGGTTTGCAAAGTGTCTGCTTGAGTGTGAGGTCATACATGAAGGGGAGCCATCGAAAGTGTTGGGGTGATGGATATGGCACAGTCATCTTTCTATGCAAGTAGGTTGCTGTGATAATGCTGAGAGGTTGTATTGAACACAGCCACTCAGAACACAGCTCAGATGAGAAGGAATAAGAGAGTTATGGTCTGACTGTGAATTGTCCCCCACAGTCTCATGTATTTGAATCCCTAGTTGATGTCGATATTTAGGAAAGTAGTGGCACTTTGGGGGGTGGAGTCTTGCTGGAGAAGGACATGTTACAGGGGGCAGACCTTAAGGTCTGGTGACCCAGACCTATTACAGTTTGCCTCTTATGTCTTGTGCCTCCAAGATGGCTATAGTGACCTGAGTTGCTTCTAGCTTTTGGTTCCTACCTTGACTTTTCTGCTAGAATCATGTCTCTGCTCTGGAAGCATAAACTAAATAAATCTCCCTTTCTCCTTTAGTTTTTGTGTGAATGTGTCTCCCAGCAGTAGAAAAAGTAACTGCAACAAAGAGAAAGGATTTAGGGAGGGGCTGAGAAATTTTTAGGAAGGGAACTAAGATAGATATACTTGTTTTTACATGCTGTTTGTTAGGTTTATTTTTAGGTAATATATACTTTACCCTAATATTTTAAATCATTTTTTAAAAATCACATTTTCTAGTTAATTCTCACAGTGGAATATTATGTAGTAATAAAACTATAGAACATAGTCATTTACCTCAATATGGATGAATCTTAGAAATATAATGTTAAGTGAATAGAGCAAGTCTCTTCACTTTTACAAAGCTCCCAAACAAGCAAAATGAAGAAATATGTTGCTTAGAAGTGACTATGTAGATTATAAACCAGAGTGAAAATGAAATAATAAAAACAAAGGGTAATGGCTAACTTTCATGAAGAGAAGAATGAAAGGAAATATACACATTAGGGAAGTATGTAGGCGAACAGAGTGGTGTTGGATAATCCTGGTCTTATACTGTGAGTTTTACTATTATTATTCATCATATATGCATGCTGATTAGTTGATAGCTGATTTCAACTATCAACTTGACATTGAAAAGTGAACTTGCAGGCATACCAACGAGGAATTATCTAGTAAAGGCAGATCTCCCAGCAAGTCTATGAGAGATTGTTGCAATTACATGAGTAATGTGTAATGTGGCAAGACCCAGCCTTTAGTGGGTGAGACTAGTACCTGTGCAGAGAGAGAGAGAGAGAGAGAGAGAGAGAGAGAGAGAGAGAGAGAGAGAGAGAGAGGAGAGAGTTCTTGCCCTTCTGCTATGGCCACTTTCCTCAGCTCCTCATGGTCTGACTTCTCCTTACACAGTGGGCTGTGACCCTGAATTCTAAGTTGAAAAAGCACCCTAAGTTCCCTAAGTTTTGGGCCAGATATTTATTACATGAATGTTTTGAAAAGAATATGTCAACATGCTCTTTTGCTCTATTATTTAATATATTGTAATGGTAAAGGAACATAAATAATGCAAGTAGAATAAGGACAAGCTTCAGTTGGCTTCAGTTGGTTTCTGGCTGGCTCTTGCTACTACATCAGTGATGCTTATTTCAAATGAATAAAGAAAACTGAAGGGTCCTTCACGGAAAATGGGTTGAGGTACTTGGAGTGCATCTGAGAAAATCAATAAATGTTGTATTAAGACTTGTAAATATACACAATATACAGTTGTCTTTTAACCCACAAAAGGGATAAAATTTCCCAAGACCAAACAGTTCTTGGGAACTGAATAAAACTGAACAAAGCAGTTAAGAAGAGAATCACGTGATGCATCTCCTCTGATGGTGGAAAGAAAGAGAAACCTATGCAGAGAAAGAATGGGTAAGAGGTAGGAAGAAACCCTAGAGGGTATCATGGGGGAAGCCAAAGGTGGAGTTTCACAGAGGAGGGCTAGGTATCAGTATCAGATGCAGCCCGACATTTAGTAAGGTGGTGTCTGGAGTTAGGTTTGTGCTGACCTTAGCCAACTCTGTTCTTAAGCAGCCAAAGAAAGGCAATGAATGCGGGACCTGAACACAGGAATGTAAGCATGCTGGGCTTACTAGCACTTTCCCCAATTTATTTTCTTTCTGCAAATTCAAAATGTAGCCTTATTGGAAAAGTGGTCTTTGCCAGTGTATCAAGATGCGATGAAGAACCAGGTCAGCGATTGGTTTCCTTATGACCCAAGGGGACGTCAGACAGACAGGGAGGATGCCACAGACAGGAGTGGCAGACTAGAGTGGTGAAGCCTTCAGATGAGGAGTAGCAAGGCTTGCTGGCAGTCATCCACAGCTAGGAGGATGTCCTGGGGCAGAGTCTTCAGGCCACAGAGTTGTGACAGAACCAAATTTCTGTGGTTTTTAAGTCCTCTGATGGTGATACTTCATGTTAGCTCCAGGGGACATATGTAATAAATGACAATATGTAATTGTATAAAGAGATAGCTCCACTGTTTACAGGAAGGACGAGGCAGGACAAGTGAAAGACTTAAGAGAAGGAGAAGACATACAGATAAAGCTGAAATTGAGAGTGAAACAGTATCCTGCATGTCCCAAGAGGGCAGAATCAAGGGCCTCGTCGGTTATTTGGCATAGAGACAGAAACTGTACTGAAGAAATAAAAAAGGCATGGTTCAGTGAAACACTAGTTAAATTTATAGGGAAGAGAACAGCAAGTCAAGAGATAGCATCTTTGGAGCCAGTGAGATGGTTTAGTGACTGAAAGTACTTGCCATGAAAGCCTGACAGGCAGAATTTGATCCCCAAAATCCAAAGATGGATGGACAAACTGACTCCACAAAGTATCTAGTGTCCTCACCTTTATGTAGATAATACATACACACATTCACACACACATACATGATCACCACTGTCCTCATGAGCCCACACTAGATAACATACACATGCATGCTTCTCAAAGGGATCTTCAAAAAGTAAGTTCTTCTGAGGATGGACATAGAGGGAAAGCTGAGGCAGAAGGAGGATGGGAAACTGATGAGGCCCACACCTGATTGAGAGTTGGTACCAAAACCCAGACAAGGTTGAAAACCATTCATTTGTATTTAATGGGCTCCACTGTTATAAGCTATCTCCAGAGATCATTTGCATATGATTCAAAATGTCATGTCAGGAAAAATGGTTCCTAGAGTTGAGGTAATGATGTGGAACTAAAGGATAATGATGCAAGGGAGAAGAAAAGAGGATGAATCACGTGACCATAGGACTCTCTAGATTAACTAAAAGGGACTGGCTAGAACACAGAAGGCTGAAACTAAAGAAAAAAACAGTAACTAATGCAGTCATGATGATAGCTAGAAACACACATTTTTCTTTTTTGAGGCAGGGTTTTGCTGTGTAACCAGGCCAGCCTGGGACTCCTGAATTTCCTGTTTTGGCCTCCCAAGGGCTGAGATGACAAGGGTATTCCACCACACCCAGCTCAGGAACATATGCTTTAGATCCTTGTGTTTTTTTTTTTTAAATAATGTATGGCCCCTGTCATCTGTGAATCCTCTTTGTATGCAAAACTAGAGTGCAATGGAAAATAACAAGTGTTGGAAAGAATGTGAGAAACTGGAACCTTTGCGAATTACTCATGGGAACATAAAGTGTGCACCCTTGGTGGGAAACACTCGAGTGGTACTTTAAAAAGTTGAATATAGAAATACTACATGACATGGAAATCCCACTTCTGCCAGTATGCACCGAAGAGTTGGAAACACGGAAAGAAACAGATATTTGTCACCAGCACTTGGAGCAACATTGTCAAGTGTAGCTAAGCAGTTGAAACCATCCAACTGTCTATCCATTAACAGAAGATTGCATTAACAAAATGCTATATCCATACATGCTTGCAATAGAACATTGTCAAAATATAAAAGGGAATAGTATTCTGATGCATGTTATCTATAGCTGAGAACATTTTGCTGCATGAAGTAAGGCAGGCACAAAAGGGCAGGCATTGGAGGATCCTACTTACTCGAGGGATTGATAGTATGAAGAGTCATGGACAGACAGAAAGCAGGAGATCCTGTTCCGTGGGGTTGCAGTTACTTTCCCTGTTGCTGTGAGACAACACTCAAACACAACTTAAGGTTTATTTGGCTTGTGGTTTCAGAGGGGAGATACAGTCCATTATGGTTGGAATCCCACAACAGAAGCATGGTGGGTCCACAGAAGCTGGAGGAGACTTAGGTCACTGCAGACATCATGGAAGCTGAGAGAAAGCAGCTGTAAACTCCAAGAAAAGACCACTATCTGAAGCAGGGTGGGGCTGACCAGCCTCTAGGCCCGTCCCCTGTGAGGTGCCTTTTTCCAGTAAGGCTCTGCCCACCCAAAGGTAGCGTGACCTTCCCAACCATCAGCACCAACTAAGGATTCAAACACGTGAGCCCGTGGGGAAGAATTTGCATTTAAACCATGACGAATGGGAACAGAGTTTCCATTTGGAATGTAAAGAAGTTCTGGGAATGGTGGGTGACTGTGACTCTCTGTAGCATTCTGTATAATGCTGCAATGCCAGGCATTGCTGTAGACTATGCAACCCCATAAGCTGGGCTGTGGCTTGAGTGTATCCTTGACAGTTCTGATGGTGGAATGGGGAAAGTGGTGCTTGTAAGAAGTGCTTAGGTCACCAGGGCCCTGCTCTTATGAGTGGATTAATGTAATTCCCCAGGCTGTGAGCTGCTCATCTTCAGAGTGAATTTGTTATAGGAGCAAGTTGGCTTTCTCTTACTCGTGTCTCATGCATGTCTGATGGCCGCGTGAGGTTGTCCACTGGGATGATGAAACGGAGTCCTTCGCCACACTGTAGTCTCAATCCTGGACTTCCTAGCTTTAAGACCGTAAGAAATGAAACTCTCTTCATAAATTACACTGGGTTGCCATTCATAAGTGGGAGGCTGGTTGAGATAGGAATTATATGTGAAATCCCTGTACTTTCCATTCAGTTTTTCTGTGAACCAAAAAATGATTAAAATGACATCATACACACACACACACACACACACACACACACACACAAATAGTTGCAAAAAACCCTCTAATAACAACCAAAGAGATCTTTCCCCATATTGTTTGCTTTATTGAGAACACTTTGATTCACGGTATTAAATCAGGTAATTAGGGACGGTACTTGGCATTTCTCAGTATGTATTAGGAGAGTAGTAAGTGGGATACGCAGGACTCAAGGGCAGATAGGCTGTGCTTCCCTTGGAGCCCCATGATTTTTTTTTATCCCTGGGAAGCTTCACTGTGGCACTTTGGGTAAGAGTCTCCTCAGGTTTTTCTGATTCATGGGATGCTACTTACCTCATCACAATACTTTAACAAAGCAAAGTTGAAGGAGCTTAATAACTGATGTTAATATAGACGTTAATATGGCAAGGCACTAATAGAGAAAGATGTGCTAAGAAGGGGGCAGTACATACCCACAACATGGGTGCAGCCTCTCAATAGAGAAGCTGAGCCCACAACATTTCAGAGCACCAAACGTGTGGGTTTCCCACCCCATTCACTTTTAGTTCTCTAAGCACCAATTGCACCATCGTGCACTTCCTTTCTGACATGACCGCGAGAGTGCCCTCAGCTCTGATGCCACCCTCAAGGTGGATTTCAGGCTACAAATCAGATGTTCACACAGCTTCCTCTTTGGATTTAATGATTTCCCATAGCAGCGCTTAGACTTCAGGAGAAGAGCTTATGTCAGTTTCCTGGTTATTATGAGAGATAGAAAAAAGCTGAGCTTGGCAACTGGAGGAGGCATGCAGGGCGAAGCCCAAGAGTGTCAGAGCCTGTGGAGTCGTGATACTTGCTCCCTGTATGTGGATGTGTTTTCCACACTGAAGTTCTGTGACCCCTTCAGTTAGAGTTATTATACAAGTTCTGTTCCATAGGCACTGGTGTTGAAATCGCTGGCTATGCTGATCAATCTCCAAATCCATCTTGAAGTGCCTGGAGGTCTATAAAGAGAGTCCCTTGCTAATACAAGCTTATGTGTGGCTAAAGGGACTTGTTATGAATAACAACACGTGCTCCTCTCATCCTTAACAGTCAGAAAATTGCTAAGATTTCAGAAGGCCAAATCAGGCCGTGAAGTCTGTATAGATATTCCTCCTCTCCTAAGTGGTCTTCCTCAATGACACTCAGGTGTCCCTAGCACAGCTTCTTTGCCATGAGACCTCCGCTGACACGACGCCATGGTTGTACTGGTCGGACAGGTTGATAACCATGAGCTGGTGCTTTCTTGGGCCCGCATCATTCGTGGTGGCCTCAGTGTTCCTCACCCGCAGGGTTGCAGGCTCTCGGAGCGGGGGGGAGGGGCTTTCAGTAACCTGAGGTATAGAGAGAGACATCTCCTTACCTCACCTCTTTATAAGCACAGAGAACAATCCGCAAATCTTTTCTTTACTGGAGCCTTTTATTATATAGCCTCGGAGACTAAGAGGGTTCAGAGGCATGTGCTGGCCAAGCGGAGACGTGGTGTCAATCAAAATGGAAGATTTCACCTGCAGTCCGAGTACTCTTCCCTAAGGATGGAGCTTGGTGCAAAGAAGTGGCCTGTTGTGAAGCTGATGCTGGAAGAAATCTCTAGAATTTGCCTTCATTTGAGTTTTTTTTTTAAAGTAATTTCTAGAAGAGCAGTGATAGCTTTCATTATTAATTTAAAAGTTAGCTTTAGATAGTAGGTATTACATGCACGTTTTCTGGGTGCTCATCCAAGTGCCTTGCCAATTGCAACTTACCTAATCCTTGCAACAGTCCTGTGAGGGGGTTGATGCTATTGTTATGATTCTCATTTTGTGCAGAAGAAACCGAAACTCAGAGAAGTTAGGGCTTATTCTGCAAGATAACTTCCACTTTTCTGAGCCATTTTGACTGTTAGCATGGAATAATATGTGTCTATGAATAAAAACTTGGCACATAATGAATTCTTAGCCATTTCAAATCTGCTGTAAAAGTTTAAGAGGCAGTTATTATGGAAGTTATTATGATTTTGACTGGTACTTGGGGAAAAGCCACAGGCTTGGGTGGAAAGCGATCACAGTAAGAGCTTGTTGAGTAAATAGTTTCTTTTGCATCCTGCTCCTAATGTTATTTTCTACCTGAACTACTTTGTAGCATAAAAGATAAGTCACATCTTGAAATGTGGCTTGAAAACTTACAACTATTAGGAACAATAAAAGTGAGACTATTTAAGTTAAGTTCAGGCATATAGCACTTCTGGAAAACCTTGACCATGTTAGCTATTTTAGATGTCATTATTTTTCCTGTTTTATACAGGAAAAAAACTGGAACACCAAGAGCTATAGGCAAGCCTGGTTAATAATACACATTTTCTATGTTCTTGTGGCTATTAACAAGAGTCATGGTAAATTATGCTATGACTCAGGCAACAGTATGTCTTAAGATATGTACAGAGCTGGATGTGTTGACTCTTAACTCTACCGCAGGCACTCAGGAGGCCGAAGCAGGAGAAAAGTTGTGACTTCAATTCCAGTCTAGACTTCAAAGTGAGTTCCAGGTCAGCTTGAACCACACTGTGAGATTCTTTATCTCCAAAAATAAAAAAATTAATATTTGTATAAAATAAATATAAAATTGATGTAATTTCACTGGAATAAGACAAATGAAAAGATTTTGGGTGAGATGTATAATGACCATGAGAATTATCTTTTGGACGAATAAGAATTTTTTACATTCAGTGCAGTTCTCTCTTATGTAATTACTGTGTTTTAAAATCAGAGGTATTCACATTGAGAGCGTGAAGGGCAATACTGCATATATACCTGGGTAACTACAGTTCCATCCAGTTTGTCCCTGGCTTTGTTTATTAGTGACCCTCAATTAGCATTGTAACTTCCTCTTTTAGGATACTAACAAAGAGGAATCAGGCAGCTGTACCAAAATTTACTTTTGTTTTCTCTCGAAAACTTCAGAACAGGTTATTGCAATCAAGTGAAGCACTCCTCAGATGCTTTTATATTGGTCATTGAAAAACAAAAGCCTATTTTTTATGCATTCCTACCCAATTCTCTGAATTCCCCTTCCTACATGTAGTTCAGACCCTTCCCTTCCTATATCTACTTTACAGATCAGTGCAGCATATGGTATCTCCATTTAGAAAATATGTATAACACCATTTAGTTGTTTTCACAATGGTGTTTTTTCCCCTTGAAATTTATATAAATTTAATTTTCATAGAATCCTTTGCTTTGCTTCAACTTGGGTAAGTTCTTCACACTGTGCAGTATTGTATAATGAATTGTTACCTTACAGTTGTAGTTTCTTAGTAATATTTTCATATGCTGGAAAACTCAATTCCTATTGAAAGGAACATTGTATTGCAGAATGGCCAACAGTCTGAATTCTGCACAGCTCAGAAGCACACCACGAGACTGGAAAGCATACTACTCACCAGGAAAGTAGAAAAGCTTATGAGCAAAGCTAGAACAAGTTTTGGAAGACTGGAAGTATTTCATGATGTTAAGTTTCTCACTAAACTTGCCATAATGTTCTCATAAAAGTCTTGATTTAATCTTCAGCCAATTAGACCAGAAGAGGAGGAGAAGGCTCATGGAAAGGGTCTTCTCCAAAAATGGAGGTCTCAGAAGGACCTTGTGCTTCATAGTATCATTCTATACTGTTGAGGAAACAAACAAATGAAAGATGGAACTAATGGGAGGAAGTTTATGACCTCAGAGTCTTTGACAAGTAGCCTCTCATTTGTCCTTTCAATTGTTCCTGTGTCCATAAAGAATGCTAAATTGAAATTGTAGAAGATATAGTCCCTATTTCCTAAGCACTCTCAATGTAGTATTAGAAATAAGGCATGTACAGAAATAGATGCTATTCTGTAGAATATGTAATACGTGTTGTTTGAGCATTCTTGAACATGTTACTTGGCGTCCTGGAGCTTACTTATTTTATCTATAAAATTAGAACATTAGCTTTGATAGAGAATCTTTAAGGCTGTTTTTAACCTATGTAATCATGTAAGTAGCTTACTTATAAAGCCCTCAAGATTTAAAGCAGAAAAGCATTATTCCTAGTGGAGTGATGAAAAGAGTTTTGAATTAGGTGATTTTTTTTTATTTCCACTCATACAAACTTAACAGGTACACCGGTCGCCTCCCTCCCTCCAACCTCCCACCGCCCTGTACCCCCCTCCCCTCCCCCTGCCTCCCTATCCCCCAGTGCCACCCCTCCCATCCCCGGAGCATCTTTTAATGTGCATGCCAGACTCTCCTCTGGGTCCTCCTCTCCGATGAAGTGCAAGGACCCAGTGGCATTTCCCAGAACCCTTTCCTGTGTTCCCCTTAAGCATAGGAACACTACTGTGGCTGCCAATCCCTTGCCTCCAAGGATCTTAGTGCCTTTAGCAAATGCTAGACTTTGTGGGGTCAGTAGTGTGTTGGACATTGTGTAGGGCATGGAAAGTCCAATTATGATTGCTTCGGCCCTAACTTGTGTGGAGTATCTTGCATATCATTGCTCCTCCCATCCTTGTGCTCTTACAATCTTACCGCCCCCTCTTCCGCAAATTTCCTTGAGCTTCAGGATGGGGAGAGATTAGACTAGCCCAGTTCCAGGTGGTTGAATTAGGTGATATTTGAGAGGACTTTTGTAGGTTATGTTTTGATAAGCACAGGCCAAATTTGTGGTAATTGTATGTTCTCAAAAGGACGTTAGAATCGTATATCTGTGAACACTTTGAAGGTAGTTGCAAAATTCTGGGTAAATTCAGATGTTGTATTCTTTTCATAAGGAAAAGTGTTAATGATCTTAGCTCAGTAGTCCATGATCCTAACACATAGTATAGAGGCAACATGTTCATCTTGGACTTTGAGGAATGCCCCTGTTCGAGGGAGGAGTGGTAGATAGAAAAAAGGAACAGTGGAGATGCAGTTGTGAACAGCAGAGAATTACGAGCTTAGGAAGGAAGAGTTTAAAGGAGAGAGAAGCAGTTAATGTGGGAAGAACCATAACATCCTCAGGAAACAAAATTCCTGACTTTAAACCAGGCCTGGGACTGCCCTCCCTCAAGAAATTTATGTAACCTTTCTGAGATGAAGGTCTTTGGTCTCTAGGTTGTTAAATATGTTGTTTAAGTTTACTTTCTTATGGGCTTGTTAGATGTCTTTACTTATTTGCTATTTGATGCACGGTTCCTTAGTTGAACTAGTGTAACTTAGTCACCAGGTGATTTTGGTGAACAAAACAAACATAGCCATCTATTTGTCCTCACCACATGGCAGGAAAGACACATCATCTTACAGAGCGAGGAAATGAGGCCTTGGGATGTTCAAGTGACTGGGCAAGTTATGTAAGGAGGAAATGGCAAAAGCACGCAACATAGGTCACTACTTTATTTGTATGCGATAGTATGGGCTTAGCTGACTGAAACAGTAAGAAGTGAAACCTACTTTTGTTTAGAGACATTCATTTATGTGTGGACCTTTGAGTGTAAGGAGGACAAAGTAGAAGCTAAGTCTTACAAAGCTGTTGACAGCGGTCATCAAATAATGCATCTACTTAATATGCTGACACGTTGTTGTCAAGATTGTGCTTTTCATAGTCACCCATAAGATACACAATTTTTTAAAACTTTTTTATTATTATTTCCTCTCATACAAACTTAACAGGTACACCGGTCCCCTCCCTCCCTCCCCTCCCTCCCTCCACCTCCCCCCAACCCCCATGCTCCCCTTCCCTCTTCCCCTCCCCCTCCCTCCCCATCCCCCAATACCTCCCCCCCCAATCCCCAGAGCATCCTTTACTGTGCATGCCAAACTCTCTTCTGGGTCCTCCTCTCCAATGAGGTGCAAGGACCCAGGGGCATTTCCCAGAACCCTTTCCTGTGTTCCCCTTAAGCTTAGGAACACTACTATGACTGTCAGTCCCTAGCTTCCAAGGATCCTAGTGCCTTTAGTCCATGCTAGACTTTGTGGGGTGAATAATGTGTTGGACATAGCGCAGGTCATGCAAAGTCCAATTATGATTGCTTCGGCCCTAACTTGTGTGGAGTATCTTGCATATCATTACTCTTCCCATCCTTGTGCTCTTACAATCTTACCGCCCCCTCTTCCGCAAATTTCCCTGAGCTTCAGGATGGGGAGAGATTAGGCTGGCCCAGTTCCAGGTGGTTGATATAGAGTCTCTGATGTTCTGAATTATGGTTTATTGATTTTTTTTCTCGGTTTTGCTGCTCCTGCGATGCCCTTGGCTCCATCCTGATGGGTATTGGAAGTCACCCCCTGGCCAGAGATAAAAAGCTGTTAAATTAGAGTCTTGTTATAAGAGTATATTCAAAGGTAGATGGAATAAAAGTAGGAGACCACAGTGAGAGAGGGGTCAATCACCCATTTGCAAAATGGTTATTTTCTATCAGGTAGCCTATATGCCCCCCCTTTTGGTGAGATAATACCCCATCAGTTGCAAATGATCAGGAAGGAAAGTCTGTGAACTTAAGTAGATGTCTCATTACTTACTTGCAGTCCTTGATGGTGGCCTATTTTCTCTGCTGTAACATGGTCCCCTCTCTCCTTGTTTCTGGTGGGGCCTTCCTTCCCCATCCCTCCTGTTTATAATCTTTACAATTACTGTAGGTATTATAGAGATTTGTCTTTGAGTGTCTGTAAGTGGGTTTGGTACTGTGATCCACCTGTTAGGGAGTACATACGGCGCTTAATTTTCCATGTCTGGGATACTTCACTCGATATAATTGTTTCTAATTCCATCCATATCCCAGCAAATTGCATTAATTCATCATTTTTGATGGCTGAGTAGTATTCCATTGTATAAATGCACCACATTTTCTTTATCCACTGGTCAATTGTTGGACATTTGGGCTGATTCCATGACTTTGCAATTGTAAACAAGGCTGCTATGAACATGGTCGTGTTTCTGCTATTGAGATGAATTTTTGCTGTATGGGGGGTTATTCTCAAAAGTGGAATAGCAGGGGGGCTGGAGAGGTGGCTCAGGGGTTAAGCCTCTGCCTTGCAGGCGGAAGGTCCTGAGTTTGGATCCTAGACCCCACGTATAGACACCAGGCGGAAGCGGGGGTGGCCTGCGTTTCTGGTCCTGGTAGGGCAGAGCCTGTGAATCCTGGGGCAGAGTAAACGAGAAGGCGGAGGCGTCCATGGTGGTTCCCGAATTCGTCCGTGGTTCTACACACACATACACGCATACACGCACACACACACACACATACACGCGCACACACACATACACGCGCACACACACATACACGTGCACAATTGAATAAAAAAAAGTGGAATAGCAGGGTCATATGGCATATCAATCTTTAACTTCTTTAAGAATTGCCAGACAGAGGGTTGGAGAGATGGCTTAGGGGTTAAGACTCTGCCTCACAAGCAGAAGATCCTGAGTTCAAGTCCTAGGTCCCATGTAAAAATGTCAGGCTAAAAGCTCTGGCTTTAGACCCAGGTGGGTGGGGCCAGGGAACTCCCAGAGTGAAATAAAAAAAAAAAAAAAAAAGAAAAAAAAGAATTGCCAGACGGCTCGCCAGAGTAGTTGTATGAGCCTGCATTCCCACCAGCAATGTAGGAGAGTTCCCCTCTCTCCACATCCTCACCAGCACTTGGTGTTGTTTGTATTGTGGATTTTTGCCATCCTGACCGGGGTGAGATGATATCTCAGGGAAGTTTTGATTTGCATTTCCCTGATGGGTAAGGATGTGGAGCATTTTTAAAGATATTTGTTAGACATTTTAATTTTGTCCTTGGTAAAGTTTCTTTTAAGTTCCAAGGCCCATTTTTTTTAATACATTTTTTATTATTATTTCAGCTCATACAAACTTAATAGGTACACCAGTTCCCTCCCTCCCTCCTCCTCCCCCCGAACCCCCTCCTCTCCCTCCCCTCACCCCTCCCGCCCCATTCCCCCCCCCCCCCCCCCGTGCCTCCCGCCCCAATTCCCAGAGGCCTTTCTTGTGCATGCCTGACTCTCCTCTGGACCTCCTCTCCGATGACGTACAAGGACCCAGTGGCATTTCCCTGAACCCTTTCCTGTGTTCCCCTTAAGCATAGGAACACTACTGTGGCTGTCAATCCCTTGCCTCCAAGGATCTTGGTGCCAAGGCCCATTTTTTAATTGGCCCATTTGTTTCCTTGGTGTTTAGTTTTCTAAGTTCTTTGTGCACTCTGGATAATAGAGCTCTATCAGATATGTGGTTTGTGAATATTTTCTCCCATTCTGTGGGTTGTCTTTGTGCTCAAGTTCTAATTTCTTTATCTGAACAGATGCTCTTTAATTTCACAAGATCCCATCTGTTGAGTGTTGGTTGTAGTGACTGTGCTGTTGGATGTCGGTTTAGGAACTGTCGGCCTAGCCCAATCAGCTCGAGGGAGTTCCGTCCCTTTCGACTATGGTTTTTATAGTCTCTGGCTTTATATCGAGGTCCTTGACCCACTTGGAATTAATTGTTGTACATGGTGACAAGTACCGGTCCAGCTTTAATCTTCTGCATGTGGATATCCAGTTTTGCCTAGCACCATTTGTTGAAGATACTGTTCTTTTTCCATTGGATTTTTTGGGCCCCTTTGTCAAAGATCAAATGGCTATAGTTGTGTGGGCTTATATCTGGGTCTTCAACCCATATCCATTGATCATGTGTCTATTTTGGAGCCAGTACCAGGCTGTTTTTATAACTATGGATTTGTAGTACAGACTAAGGATTGGTATGCTGATACCTCCAGCTGTGTTTTTGTTACTCAGGATTGTCTTTGCTATCCTGGGTCTTTTGTGCCTCCATATGAATTTTGAGATTGTTTGGTCAACTTCTTTAAAGAATTGCTTTGGGATTTTATTTGGTATAGCGTTGAATCTGTATATTGTCTTTGGTAGGATGGTCATTTTTATGATATTGATTCTGTCAATCCAGGAACATGGGAGGTCTTTCCACCTTCTGGTGTCTTCTGCAATTTCTTTCTGTAGGGTTTTAAAGTTTTCATTATAAAGGTCTCTTACTTCCTTAGTTAGGTTTATATCAAGGTATTTCATTTTTTTAGAGGCTATGGTAAGTGGGATTGTTTCGCTCAGGGCTTTTTCACTTCTTCATTCTGGGCATATAGGAAGGCCACTGATTTTTGCACATTTATTTTGTATCCTGCCACCCTGCTGAACTTCTCAATTAGTTCCAGGAGCTTCCTGGTGGAGTTTTTGGGATCACTCAGGTATAAGATCATGTCATCTGCAAATAGGGATAACTCGACTTCTTCCTTGCCGATTTGAATCCCTTTTATGCTCCTTTCTTGTCTTATGACTTCAACTAAGACTTCAAGTATAATATTGAATAGAAGTGGTGAGAGTGGACAGCCTTGTCTAGTTCCTGATCGAAGTGGGAATGCTTCAAGTTTTTCCCCATTGAGTTTAATCCTTGCTGTTGGCTTGTTGTATATAGCTTTTATTATACTGATAAAGGTTCCTTCTATTCCAACCTTCTCTAGGGATTTGATCATAAAGGCTGTTGGATCTTGTCAAAAGCTTTTTCTGCATCTATCGAAAGTATCATGTGGTCTTGAACTTTGGACTGGTTTATATGGTGAATTACATTTATTGAGTTGCATATGTTGAACCAACCTTGTGTGCTGGGGATGAAGCCTACTTGATCCCCGTGGATGATCTTTTTGATATGTTTTTGAATCCGATTTGCTAAGACTTTGTTGAGAATCTTTGCATTTGTATTCATCAGAGAGATTGGCCTGTTGTTTTCTTTTTTAAGAAGATACACAATTTTTAAGGATCCTCTAAGTTGAGGGTACTTGGTTTTCAAGCAGGATAATGTTTTTTCCTCACTCATTTCTTATTCTTTGTTCTTTCCATAATTTTATGTACTTAGCAAAAGTCATTGATTACATTTGTGAGCTCTCTTTAAAGGAGCTGAATGTCCTTGTAAGTTTTCTGTTAAGTTCCATTAAGAAAATTGGTGACTTTTTAACCATTTTGCAAATGGGTGATTGACCCCTCTTTCACTGTGGTTTCCTACTTTTATTACATCTACCTTTAAATATACTCTTACAATAAGACTCTAGTTTAACAGCTTTTTATCTATGGCCAGGAGGTGACATCCAATACCCATCAGGATGGAGGGAAGGGCATTGCAGGAGCAGCAAAACTGGAAAAAAAAAAGTCAACAAATCATAATCCAGAACTTCAGAGACTCTATATCAACCACCTGGAACTAGGCCAGCCTAATCTCTCCCCATCCAGAAGCTCAGGGAAATTTGTGGAAGAGGGGGAAGTAAGATTGTAAGAGCACAAGGATGGGAGGAGCAATGATATGCAAGAAACTCCACACAAGTTAGGGCCGAAGCAATCATAATTGGACTTTGCATGCCCTGCGCAATGTCCAACACACTATTGACCCCACAAAGTCTAGCATTTGCTAAAGGCACCAAGATCCTTAGGCAAGAGATTGATAGCCACAGTAGTGTTCCTAAGCTTAATGGGAACACAGGAAAGGGTTCTGGGAAATGCCACTGGGTCCTTGCACTTCATCGGAGAGGAGGACCCAGAGGAGAGTCTGGCATGCACATTAAAAGATGCTCTGGTGATGGGAGCGGGAGGCACTGGGGGATGGGGAAGAAGGGGGAGGGGAAGGGGGCACAGGGCGGTGGGAAGTTGGAGGGAGGGAGGGGAAATAAAAAAAAAAGAAAATTGGTGACTCTTGTAGATAAAGGCAAATTTATATGCAAATTGAATTGAGAAAAACCCCTAGTACTATTTTAGGTTACAACCTTTATTTGCCTCTTTTTTTATTGGTGCATTTCTGTTAGCATCATTCAAACTAATCACCTAATATACTAGGCTTTGGTAAGTGCTAGATTCTCTTACAAAAGTCTCTTGGAATAATAAAAAATACCGAAGCAATCATGTAAGGGAGAGTTTTTTCCATTTTTATCTCTATGTGGTATGTGTGCATATGTGTGTGTATATTTCCATGTGTGTGGACACCTGTGTGTGGATACATATGCACATATTAACACATATATGTAGAGGCCAGAAGTTGGCAGACAGTATCTTCTTTGCTTTCTTTCCACCTTTCTTATTGAGGCAGAATTTCTCACATGGACCCAGAGCTTGGTAGTATAACTATTTTAGCTGGCCAGTTTGCTCTAGGGGTTCCTGTCTCTGCCTCCCGGATACTGGGTTTACCATGTCTGACCTGCATTTATGCATGTCTGGGAATCTGAACCTGAGTCTTCATGCTTGTATCCAAGTGCTTTACTCACTGATCCTTCTCCCAATGCTCAGGGAGACTTTAAAATATTTTAAATTTTATTATTTCCATTTAGATCCCTTATATACTAAGTGATTTGTTCCATTAATTGACTTTTTTTCATACTTGGATAATATTTAGTTTTTTCCTGTCTTCTTTTTTTTTTTTTAAAGGTTTTCAAGAAGTGGTTCAGTTCATGTCATTTTCATAGAATGTCTTAAGTCATAGAATGATGTTGCCATTTACTAAGAAAAGGTGGTTACCAAAAGGAGTTATTTTGCATCTTAGTTTTTAATTAATTTTTCTAGTTTTAGAAGCATATTGAGTACTTATCCTTGCTTCCCACCATCCTCCCTTTCTCCCATTCCCTCCCTTCCCTTCAAAAATCCATCCCATTCCCTCCCACCCTCCTGCCTGTCTGCTTCTATGGACTCCAGGGTTCCCTCTGGCTTGTCTATTCTTGTGGGGGGGTTCAGGGCTCTGTAGCATACCAGGTTTCCCCTCTTCAGGCAACCCCACCAATAGGGGCATTCCCTTTCACTCATCCAGCTTTAGTCCTCAAGGTTTCCACTGTATGTTTTTATCTCTCTTGAGTTCCTCAATATTCTGTGGGGGCATGTTGGTATGTCAGTCATTATACAGGTCTGGTAAGGACAAGTCTCACTTCAGTGAGTTCCTGGATGCAGCAGTGTCTGCATCCGTGTCTGACCTGCATTTATGCATGTCTGGGGATCTGAACTTGAGTCTTCACGCTTGTATCCAAGTGCTTTACCCACTTGAATAGAAAGTCTTGTCCAGCAATGGACCTTCCCATCTTTAGGTTCTTACAAACTCACTGCCCCTTCTTCCGTGAGAATGGGGAGAGATTAGGTTGGCCTGATTCTGGGTGAGCCTTTGTGTGTCACTGATACTCTGAATTATGGCTGGCCATTGTTGTCTACTTCACTGCTCTTCTACTGGCCTAGGCTGCATCCTGTCAGGGTGTTGAGATCCTCTAGAAGAAGACTTCTAGGCTGATTGCTAATTGTTCTTCAAATCTATGGCAGCTATTTACAGAGCAGTTAGATGTAGGCTACCTATAGGCTCATAGGCTGTTTTCCCCTGTTGTTCTATTTACTTTCCTTTTTGGGTTCTTGTTCTAGTTAACAGTAAAGGGAATGTGTTCCATTCTGACAAAGTGGGTCTTGAATTCAATCAGAAAGCTGTTGATTGTCTACTTGATACTCACGCCACTATTACACTGGTAGTCACCTGTTACCATGGTGACTTTTATTGAATTTTGTATCTTAGTTTTATATAATCAATTATGAATGCTTAAAAATTTTCACGACATAAACTCAGTCTGTTTGTATATGAATAAAATAGAAAAATAATTTACATTTACATATTTATAAGATAAAATATCTTTATTCTTTTAGCTTTTTTCTTGCAAAAATGTATATTCTCATTACCAATGTTTACTACCTTGACTAGTTAGAAGGTACATGGGGGCATAATTGATAATAAATACTTTTGCTAGGCCCCCCAAATACCACAGTATTACATAGTTTAGAGGAAGTACAGTGATATGTGATTTTTTTAAAGTTTAATATATTTTCAGGCAGGCATTTGTAGAAAAATTCTTATGCTTTTATCTAACTATTTTCTCTCTCTCTGTGTATGTGTGTATGTGTATGTGTTTGTGTGCATGTGTGCATGTGTGTGTGCACGTGTTTGGATAATAGAAGTAACACTTCCAAATGTTGTTACAAAGAATGGCTATCGGTAAAGATTAAAAAATTTAGTTGGCTTTTAGAAACTGGTGGCTGTTTCTAAAATTCATGTGAAAATACCAAGGACTCAGAGTAACCAAAACAATGGAAAAACTGGAGAAATAAAGCTACAACAATAACAGGATTCTGGTAGGGATATACACAGATCAGTTGGAACATAGTGGAGTTAAAGTGCACTCTGCACAATTCAGTGGAGGAGTGGATGAATTTTTAATAAGTGATACTGTATAAAAGACATTTGTATGTAAAAGATGGTTGGTCTGTTTCCAGCTAAGAAGTTCCAGGAATTTGTCATGGATGCATTTTAGAAGTTTATCACATATACTGAAGATATTTAATTACTTTGGTGAAATGGTTACCCTGATATTTATAAGTGTGGAAGGAGCAGTAGAGATGAGCAAGGAGCAGTCATTGAAGGAGGAGGAAAGTCAGGAAATTGGGAATAATGGTAGTCAGAAGGAGAGACTGTCTTACGGAAGAGCAGGCAGGGCCACTTTCTCAGATCCTGCTGAGACGCACGATAATTACTGCCTAGCAATTAACCATTAGCTTCTTGGCATGCTTCTTATTTAGTTGCAATATTTTCAGTATTTTCATGGATACTATAAGTGTTAGAGTTGATTTTTTGCTTCACTTTCTAAGCTTCTTTGGAAAATAAACAGAACTTATTTTAGTGGTGAAAGTGTAAGGTTGATCATTGAATTTTTTTTGATAGCTGAGGTAGGATAGTGCATACAAGACGCCTGCGTGTGTGGGATTCCTGTGGAATGCTGGCCTTGGTCTCACTCATGCCCCAGCATAGTACCAGTTCTTCTAAGCCACTTGACCCTGGAGTGGTGACTAGTCCCATCCAGGCTCCATGACCAGTTGGCCCTTGGGAAAGATAACTGGTAAGGCCATTGTTGAGCAGCGAGTACCAAGGTGTTGCTCTCATCCATCTTGAACCTGAGCATTGCTCACCTAATTTTGGTTTTCTAGTTTGTGATATACAGAACACTGAATTTACACCTTGATTTTCTTCCCAGCGTCATCTGGCTCACTTTGGGCCTGGAATTCCATTTCCTTTTCCTATGTGGCCTCTGAGAGTCGTAGGGTCCTGATCCTCCACGCTACGTCTGCTTTGTGTCCCTATTTATGGCTAGGTCCTGACCTTCTTCCTACTGTAAAAGCTTGGCTCCCCTTCTCAGACCCTGCCCATTGTTTACAGTCTTCCTTTCCTGGCCTCTTTCACCCACTAATGACTCCCTGAGGTTGTTTGCTTCTGTAGATTTCCTCTTATATCCTCTTGATTGCTAAATTTCCTTATTTACCTTAACAATACAATTGAGTTCTGTCCACTATCTGGATGGTGCATAATTCACATCCATCAGCTCACCATTGCAGGCTCTTGTCTTCCATTTGGAATTGCTTCAAGCTGGGATGGAAGCATCGATTTTTCAAGTTGACATCACTTCATGGTATATGCAAAGCAGTTTGATTTAAAGAAGGAAGAAATCTATAGATGTTCCTTATATATAATAGGCTTTGGGGAAATACAAAACTATGCAATGTTGCCTTTGTCTTTGAGGAAACAGGTTTAAAATTGCAGTCATACAAATATGCTTTTTGCAGGCAGAAAAGAAGCTTAGTTGGGTTGAAAATAGTTCCTTGTTTATGTGATGCATGTGGTCTATTTTCATGGGAGTCCTGTGGTCATAAAACACAATTATCAAAATATTTCAAAATTAAAGCTAAACTATGGAGGACCGTGTTCTTCAGGTTGATGAGAGCTTGTGAGTTGGTATGCTGACATTACTGCTCTCTGCTGAACCTTGCCTCACTGAAACATGCACATGTCTTCTCCGATAGGACACATTGGAAATATTTAGATTCTTATGGTCATGCTGTGCTTTCCACAGATGACTGAAATCTTGCCCAGCTCGGACCTTGTCCTCCTTTCCTGCCCCCACATGGTTTGTTAGTTGTTTGACCTAGCATGATGTGTTTTCCATGCACAGGCAAAATGACAGGGCCAAAATGTTTTACAGGGAAATAAAAATAGAAGCTATAGCTCTGGTGGCTTTTATACTTCCCTTTTCTTTACGAATCATTTTTTTAAACATGTAAAAATGTATCTTAACTTTTGCCTCCCTGCAGGCTATTTTTGACATTAGGAAAACAGGAAAGATATTTAAAACTAAGATTTGTATTTTGCAAAACTGAAAACAGTCTAGGAATGTCAATGGCAGGTTATACCGGTAGGATTTCCAGGCTTACCTACATGTAGGCTTCATCTTTTTTTTTCCACTTCTTTTTTGCATGTGGACGGGTGTCATATGGGTGTGTGGCTGTGTGCAGAAGAGGGCACTTGAGTGTGTGCGCTGTGTAGGCCCAAGAGTGATTTTGGGCATCATCCTGGAGTGCTCCACCTCCTGTTGCTTTGCTCTGGGGTTTCCCAGGCTCTGCCTTCCAGGGCTAGAAGTACAAGCAACTACTATTTCCTCCCACTGTTTTTATGTGGGATCTGGGATCCAAATTTAGGACTTTTTGCTTGTGAGGCAAAGGCTTTTGAGCCATCCGTCCAGCCTCAGGCTACATCCTTTTGAAACAAGCTTATAGTTGAGGAAATGAATGTCCTGTTCAGATTTACCACACTTTTTAAAGGGCTCGTTGCTCAGTGACTTATACTTGTTCTATGGAGTTTGGCTTAAAATTCGTGTTGGAATTTCATTCATGTCCGCCTGACACAGGCCTTCTTTCTCAGAGGTGAATGTATGAAATAGTGAGTGAGGTTTTTTTTTTACTAATCCTTCCCAAGATTTTCGTTTGTATATGACTTTATTTTAACAGCAGAGAGGGACATGTGCCTTCAGGGTTATCCAGAGAACAGGACTGATAAATGGGTACTTATAAAAAATAATTTATTGGAGTGAGTTACGAGATAAAAGCTAAGTAGTCCAACAATGGCTGCCTGTAGCTGCTCGGTTCAGAAGCTGAATATTTCAGCAGTCCTAGTCTGGTCTGAAGGCTGGAAAACAACACTGGAGGGCCTAAGAGGCTGGGCTCTGAGGTCAGTGAAAAATGGTAACAGCAGGGAAAGATGAGCTCCTCAGATGGGAGGGAGGGAGGGAGGGAGGGGGAGGGGGAGAGAGAGAGAGAGAGAGAGAGAGAGAGAGAGAGAGAGAGAGAGAGGAGGGAGAGAGAGGAGGAAGAGAGAGAGAAAAGGGATAGAGAGAGGAGGGAGAGAGGAAGAGAGGAGGGAAGGGAAAGAGAAAAGAAGGAGAGGACGGGGAGAGAAAAGAGGGAGTGAGAAGAGGGAGGGAGACACAGAAGAGAGAGAGAGAGAGAAAGAGTGAGAGAGACAGTGAGTGAAAGAGAGAGAGAGAGAGAGAGAGAGAGAGAGAGAGAGAGAGAGAGTTTTGAGTTCTTTCTTGTGCTCCTTTCATTTGGTCCGCTACTGGAAGGTCACACCCACTATGGTGTGACAGTCTCCTGCAGGTTTGCTCAAGGACTTTCCTCAATTATCAATTCTTCGAAGCTGTTGCGGGAAGCTCAGCCTGCAACTGTCAAGTTGATATCTGTATCTAACTATCACACCACTAGCAAAGATTTACTTCGGAATTGTGTGGTTATTTACATGAGTTGACATTCTTTACTAGAGACCGTGGTCGGCGTACAAGAACGTTCCTGTCACCTCTGCTCCCCACCCACATATGTTGTGCCTACTAAGGTACAGTTAACCTTTCTGACAACCTCACCTTGTTGCCAGTGTAACTCAGTGGATTGTCAATATAACCCCGTGGCTATGAATTTCAGCTATGGCTGCCATGTTTTCCTACTAAGAAAGTGGAACCTACAGTCTGACAACTATCATCAAATGATACAGACTCATGAGTCTCTAGGGTTGACTAGAGCAAGGATGACAACTTAGCCTTGTTAGTTTTTATTGAACATTCTATCCCATGAGATCAAATGCTTCTCAAAAGTTTGGTTGGCCCCAAGGGCGAGTGTTACACATTGTTGTCTCATCAGTTTCTCTATATGCTGGGCAGATCTTTCTCTCTCTCTCTCTCTCTCTCTCTCTCTCTCTGTGTATGCATGCGGGGTGTGTGTGTGTGTGTGTATGTGTGTGTGTGTGTGTGAGAGAGAGAGAGAGAGAGAGAGAGAGAGTGGAGAGAGAGATTGAGATTGAGAGAGAGATTAAGCCCAGGTGAATACTGTGGTCACTCCATGTACTCATTTAGGATCTCTCTCTCTCTCTTTCTTCCCTCTCTCTTTCTCTTTCTCTGTAATCTATGTTGTAGAAATACTATTTTAGAAGAAGTTCTGCATTTCTGTACTTTAACCAGTGGAAATACATGCATAATATTTTCTAAGGACAAAATGACTTCAGATAAAGGGCGCTAAAGCTCACTCCCATCTGCTGAGTTTCACATCTCTCCCACTTGTTCATCTTCTCGGTATTCGATGTTCTGCCCCTTCCTGTTCCTACAGGTGCTGTGAAGATTTGTCCTCCTGGCCTCCTGTTTCCTTCTCCCTGAGGCAGCCCGCAAGCTGTGCCACATCTCATTCTCCATCACCACTGTTCCCTTAATACTGGATAGAAACCACCAGCTTGCCCTCGGTTTATTTGTATTTTAGAGATTTCTTTTGACTTCACATTCCTTCCACTTTTCTTTTCTTCACCACAAAACTCCTTGAAGTTTGGCCATTGCTCAGCCTCTGCTTGCTGGCATCCCAGTGACCTAGGCACCGATTCCAGTCAGACTTTCTCCTGCCCTGCTCCATTGCGGCTGCACAGATAAGTCTTGTAAAAGACCAGAACTAAGGCTGAATTCTGTGATCCATCTTAGTCGTCTTTTCTTGGCATGTTGGCATGTTTGATGGAATGGAAGGTCTCCCATCTCCATGAAATACCGTGTGTGTACTCACCTTTCCTGAATTTTCTCTTGCCTCTCGGTATATGTCTTCTGACTCCACGCACAGGCTCAGGCCTCTCAGCTTCCTTACGCAGCTCTCCCACTTGGTGATCTCATCTGTTTTCCTGCCTGTAATGAATTCCAAATATATGTATCTGTAGCCCAGACTTCTCCCTGGATGAAAGGCTCTAGTATCTAGCCCCAGAGGCATTTTTTCGGTGCTAATTAGAAAAAGCTGCCCTTTTATGCAAGCACTTGACTGCCATCTTCTGGTAAGTTTGCAGAGAAAACAGACACCAACAGCCGATGCTCAGTGGGATGTGTCTCCCACACCCCCAGTCGGTGCTGGGTGTACAGTGGACATCACAGGCTCAGTAGCTTCCCACCCTGGCTCCCAACTCCTGTTGCCATCCTGTCCCCATCTGTTCCCTTGAGCCTCTTCTACTGTACACTTCTGATTGCTAAGGCCAAGCTCCGTGAAGCTATTCTTGCTGCTTCTCCCTGCAGCCCAGCTAAAATCCACCAACAAACCCCGGTTATCTTTTCTTCAAAAATATATTTGTATTTAACCACTTCTCAGCACTCCATCCGAGGCTCGTCGGCCTGTGACTTGGCTGTTTCAGTGTCAGCGCCTAATGCAGCAGCCAGAGTTACTCACATCATGGTTCTCCTCTGCCCCCAGATCCTTCCTAGTCTACCATCTTACTCAGTAAAAATCGAGTCATCACAATGGCCGTCCTTCATCCAGGTCTGTCCACATTGCCAGCCATATTGGTCAGCTTGCTGCTTTTCAGCGTGCTCTGCCCGATTTCAAGCACTCGGCCTGGATGCTCTTGAAGAGCATGGTTTGACCTCTCCAGTTCTGCAGCCTCTCCTTAAATGCCACTATATCACACTAGAGATGGTGTCTTCAACCAAACCAGCAACAATCTCCTCAGCTATCTAGTACCGCTCCCTTCTTGCTATCATCTGGACACATGTTTCAGTTGTCCTGCCTACCCTACTGGACATTAACCCTTTGAGGCCAGATGCTTCCCTTTCCCCTTATTATATCACAATTTCTAAATCAATTCTTGCGGTAGTAGGATTTCAATCATTACTAGTCAAAGAAATAGATGGACGCAGGCATTCCAGGATCCGACTGTGGGGCCCTTCCTGCAAATGACGCAAAGATCTGAGAGGATCCTGCTAGGACAGACAGCTCAGACTCTTGGATAAAAGCATTTTCAGGAGTTAGGAACTAATTCAAGTCTAATGTGAAAACCCCTTTGCATCACCTTTGGGAAGAACTCTAGGTCTCTGCAGAGACAGCAACCAGGCGCCATCTAGTGGCAATATTTGTTTACTCAACTTTATTAACAAAAACATCCCCCTAATCTAGAAATTTATGAAATCCCAGGCGGTAATGATTATAATAGTCATAAATCTTCAAGGGTGTGTTTTCTCTGAAATAGACTGAAATGGAAAATAAACAGTTCTATTTCTTTTAAAGTACTTTCCACAGTCTTGCCTATTCTAGGTAATTACTACAGAATTGCATCCAAGTTCTGTTTAAGTACTTCTCACTCCATTGGTTTTTGTTTATTTTTATTTTTATTTATTTTGTGCCACTCCATTGGCTTTATACTTACCCTTGAGCCCCACATTAATATGGATTTGGCTAGGCCAGCTGGTCAATGAGATTCAGGGATCTGCCCTTTTGTTTCTGTTTTCTCAGAACTGGGATTACGGATGCATACCCCACAGCTGTTTTTTTTTTTTTTTAATGTGGGTGCGGGGGATTCCAACTTGAGAGCTTCATGCTTGTATAGCAAGTATTTTATGGATTTCCTTTCAAACCTGAAAATTTCATTTTTAGATTGCCTTAATTTCTGAAGATGTAGTCATGTAACTTGGCATTCTACCGTAATAGATTTTTCCATCCTAATAGTGGATTATTTCTTATCATGCAGACAGTCACAATTATTTTTAAATTATTTTGTAGAATGGATGGCTTAAAGATATCTTATAACACACTTAATTGCATATCTGAAAATTAGCAAATTTAGTATCCATAGCAATTGTATTGTTTAATATTTGTAAGGTATTATTCTTCATTCTTTTTAACTGCTATTTGTCTCATTATGAAAGTTGAGAAGATAACATTGTATAATTTGACTTGTAATTGAGAAAATATTGTTTCTTTATGATTCCATTATACATGCACTTGTCTGTCTTTGTTTTTTAGAATATGCTGAATTTCTACATTGCAAAGGGAAAAAATTTACAGATTTTGATGAAGTTCGCCATGAGATTGAAGCAGAAACAGATCGAGTAACTGGGATGAATAAAGGCATTTCCTCCATACCCATTAACTTACGCGTTTACTCCCCACATGGTGAGTGTAATATTAAAATTCCAAATTTTTCTCTTTAACATTTTACGTTTTACAAGAGCTATCATTACTTGTATAAAAGATGCAAATAGTGTTGAGTTTTTGAAGTTCAGATACTAGCGAGTATGGTACAGTTCAAGAAGTTTTTTGAATATTTATGGAGAAAGAATAGTTTTTTTTAAATGCCTTTTGTTTTTATTATGAGCTTCAGAATTTGGAAGGTTGGGAGCATGAAAACTTCCATTTTCTCCAGTCTTTACAAAAATCTTAGTGGTATATACTTGAGCCTTTTCTCTGTTTTCCTTTCTATTTTACTCTCTCCCCGAGGAACCTACTATCTCTAGACCTTCAGTATGACCTTGAATGGAGACCTGGCATTGCAACAGAGAAGACAGTAGCCGGGGTGCACTGGGCACCTTGCCACTGACGGCTTCACACCACCCACCACCCATAGGGCACCACAAATGGCTGTCAGCTTTCCAGTAGGCAAAGTGGCTAACTTCCTTCAAATACCATATTTTGCTTTTAAAAGGGAAGCACAATCCTTACCCTGAGTAGTCTTATACCACTTGAAGGCAGTGCACAAGACTGGCAAATTACATATACATTTGTTGCATTGCTCAATGCTTTAATTATAACCCCCTAGTTATGACAGCTCTCTGAGCAAACTGGTAGGCATGCAAATCAGTGCCTTTCAAATTATGTTGAGATGATCATTTGGCTTAGCACAGTCACATAAAAATTGAGGAAACTAGCAAAACTGCTCTGTATTCAATGCTTTTTTACTCTACATGCTGGAAATACAGCCATTCGGATGCACAATGCAGGAGGCCTGGCTGAGTGGTAGATGATTCTGCATTATGAATGTCTTTTAGCATTCAAGCTTACATAAGTCCCTTTTGTTCCTTTACACAGTGTTAAATCTAACCTTGATTGACCTGCCTGGAATAACTAAAGTGCCCGTGGGAGACCAGCCACCAGATATTGAGTATCAGATCAGAGAAATGATCATGCAGTTCATCACGAGGGAGAACTGCTTGATTCTGGCTGTTACCCCAGCTAACACCGATCTTGCAAACTCGGATGCCCTGAAACTAGCTAAAGAAGTTGATCCTCAAGGTGAGCATGTGACTGTCAAGATAGCAAAGAATCATTGTAAAAATGTCAAGAGTTTTGGGTGCATTTAAAGGTAGCCCAAATTCTCATGACTTGATTTCATAATTAATAAAATTCAGTGTGGTTAAGGTTAGCAAATATTTTGTATTGAGGATGCTGGGAAAAAATAACAAAAGAACACAATCAAAATCCACATAAATAAGATTAAATGAGCTCTAAGAGCTAGACCTTTCAAAGCCTCATTGAATATACCTATGTGTAAAGGTACATATAGCTTCTGGTACAGTAGAATTTAGTTTACTTATTATGGTAAGAATAGCTTAAGTACATTCTCAATGAAAATACTTTCTATGTCTTTTGTTCACATTGTTTCTTTTAAGCAGGGAGCTTTCCTAATACATAAAAGACATTATTTGGCTTCTATTTTTCATATATGTATGAATATTAAATATATATAATAAAAGTAGGGATTTTTCTGGCCTGTGTCAGAATCCAGAAAAGTCTCTTGCTTATGCTGAAGTATGATGGAGTCAAGGGCCTGGCGCTCCAGCAGGGTCTCAGCCAAGCAAGCCGCTCTTTTCTCAGCTCCTTCATCTTTTTTCTCCCTGTTCTGGAGTCCTACTCAAGTTCTAGAATGGCGATGGGCTGTTTCTGCTTGGCTTCTTCCAACATCTTTGAAAAGAGGGCTTTGGAACAAAGTCTGTGGCTGGGTGAGGACTAGCGCAGGACACTGTCCCTTCCATCCACACCACAGAAGAACCAGGTTATGGATAATTATATAATGAGCTGTAGTGCAGAAATAAAAATGATCCTGGATCACGCCTGCCCCCACCGTCTTTGTGGCCCCCAGAGGCTATGTCATGGCTGTCTGAGTGGGCAGAGTCTTTCCAATGGCAAGCTCTAGTGAGCGCAGAGTCTTTCCAATGGCAAGCTCTAGTGAGCGCCGTGTCAACAATTCCTGAGCAATCCACACTCCATCCAGATAAAGCTTACACGCCACACCCAATCCCTGACTCCTCCTTCGTCTGCTTTGCTTCGCTTTCTTTCTCATATGCCCTCTCCTGCAGTTACTTCTGCTGAATATTCTCACAACTTCAAAGCGAGTAGAAGAGAAGAAAAACTAACCCAGAATCATGCATTTGCATAAGTGTGAATTTTATAAGAAACAAAAACTAAAATAAGTAAAATAAATACATGTATCCTGTGAGGTGTCTGTAAGTTCATTTTTAAGGTTGAGTCAACACATTCATTTTTTATTTCACTCCTTTCACGCAGACAGGGGATGTTGATAGGGACTGATAATATCTCATTCCTTAGGCCCTTTAAAAGCCAGTTCAGTCTACAATAACAGTTAGGTGATTGCAGCTCATCAGTGAGAACAATTGATGTTGGTTGAGGGAGTCATCAGTTTGTCAGAAAGGAATTGATCTCTATAGTCTCATGCCAGTATTCCCAATGTGTTGTTCTACATGGGCTACGTTATTAAACTTTCAGTCATGGACATGTAATTTCATTTCAAAAATTGCCTCCAGAAAATTAAATTATATTGTTTTATTTTATTGACTTATTTACAAACTCATTTTTACTAGGTTCCATTTAGAAATTGTCATATGAATGTTCATAAACTTCCTAAGGACATCCGCATTTCTTGGGGATCACTGGAATTTTATAACACCCATGTCCTCTCTACCTTAGCTTTCCGTATTCTGTATGTGATAGTCCTGATAACATATTTTTGAAGGGTTGTTGGTAGGATATTTTGACAGAAACAGAACATATTCAACATTAGCGCGTGCTTTCTGCTCACTGTGCCAAGTCTCAGGCCTCTGATGACGTTTATATCCTGCCTCAATCCTCACTTCCTGTTTACTCAGTCTCAGGGGGTAAAAATTTAGTGTTTTTCTAGGGTCTTTTCTGGCTACGGATAATCGCAGAATATTTAAAGGCCCGTTAAGCTTCTCCTGATAAAATTTTTGGTCAGCTGCATCTTTTACCCCAAGGGTCCTTTCTGTCTGAAGCAACTACAGTGTTAAACAGTCGCCACAGATTGTTTTTGACAGTCCTTCCCAAGGAATTACAGGCCACCACCATATCTGCCTAACATTCTTTGCATGTGAGATTTAGGAATCTGAATTCAAGTTCTTCTGTTTGCAAGGCTAAGGTTTTAACCCAGAGGCATCTCCTCAGCTCACATTTTCCTATTTTCAAAGATGGGTTTTGGATCAATTCATGTACTTATTCGAGTGAGATGAGTTGTGTAATAACACTATCCTATCATCCCAAATATTGTGCCAGGCGTGGGGTGTCACTCTGTTTCATGGGGGTGGAACTGAGCAGGACAGGTGTTGGGGCTCACCGTCACCCAGCCTGGAAGAAGCAGAAGCAAGATGGGAGCCCCGTGTCTTGGCTGCCCACAGGATATGTCTTCTCGCTTTCTCAGCCTCGCTGTGTCTTAGACACTTTATTCAGGGACTTGCTTCTGTGCGATGAAGCTGCGTGATACCAACCATTACAGGGCATTGCTGAAGTTACCGTGAGTTAGGTTTTGCTCCAAAATCCTTCTATTTCCTTGCACACATCTGTACAAAAGGAAGATTTCTCTACAAAATCTAAACTTACTGAAACGCTGCCAGTGCTGGGAAAAAACGTTGGGATCCTAACTGAGGTCCTTTTGCTTGGGAGGCAGAGTCTTTAGGCCCTGTGAGTCTCTCCATTTGCCATTCTGAGCATCATAAGCGTTGCTGTGAAAGAAGCAAAACTCCCGACCGTCTGGAACCTTTTTTTCCAACAGAGGAGAGAGAAAGCAAACAGATAAATGATTGGTGTATATCAGGTTAGTATAATGTCATGTCTGATGTTAAAATAAAACATGTGAAGGGAAGGGAGAATGATTGACTGGGGATATTATTTTAGGCAGATGACTTAAAGAAGCGGTTAAAGGTTAGTTTCTCAGTTGATGGAGAAGAGGTTGAAGGGATTAGTCAAACAATCTCCTTAGGGTCTAGAGACCCTCGAACATGAGGAAATGAGAAAGAGATGCCAGATGTCACTTTCAAGAAGACTGCAGTAGCAATGCTGGTGTGAAGTTAAGAGATAGACAAATGGGCGATGAGGACAGAGAAGGGAGAAATGACGACAGGGCAAGTCTTGGGAAGTAGGGTCAGGACACAGGGCACTTGTATAAGCCCTGGCTGTCGACAGAAGGTTGTTCTGTGCCTCTATCCTTAAAATAGGAAAGGGAGACGGTATGAGTACAGATGCGGTTGGCTCATAGGTTGATTGGTAAGGTGATCTCTTTTCTTTTAAATCACATTAAACATTTATGGAAGCCTCTTAATGGCCATTTCTCCTGACACTTTCTACCGGTCCTGTGATAATGAGACTATGCTTACCCTTCTGCTCAGTGTGGCTAGTGGTGTTCCTGGCATGTGGGTTTTATCAGTATAGTTCTACCTTAGATGAACAATTCATCATGAAGAGACATGCATGTTTTCTATGTGGGAAGCAGAGGAACTAGTGGGGATGTTGATTTATTATTTGAGTTCAGTTCATTACCCACAAAGAGTGTCACTGTGTGTCATATCTCCAGGGCCCAGCAGCGTTACGGGTCCTATTTGTCATCTTCAGTATGGATCAGGTCAAAGGCCTTGCTGGGGAGGCATATGTGTCTCGAAATCCCTTTCATGGTGATTTATTCCACAGTGAGTGAATTTGTTTCTAAACTAGCATGACTAGAAGTCTTCCTGGAGTCTAAAATCACTCCACGGGGAATGTTAGACCCCTGCCTAGAGAAGAGGGGTGCCATTTTTCTCTTGAGGTTGACAGTTGACCATTTAGATGGAGGCAGACTCTAGTTGCTCTGTGTAGGTACGTCTCTTCCTTTTTTAAGCTTTTGATTTGTTTATGTCCCTATATTTAGTTAGGAAAAAGTCAAATACATCTATGCGTGATGGATGTAAACGCGTAGGCACTGACATTTGACACATTTAGCAGGCATGCCCTCTTCTGTCTGGTCATAGAAAACCTAAGGAAGCTACTAAGTTGAATAGAAAATCCCACATCCTGGAGCTCATTCAGTCCTCAGAATAAAATGTATGTATGTATAAGCTGCCAACATAGAAATAATTCATGCAGAAATATTTTCTACATACTTTTTTCCTGTGCTCTTTCTTCAAAATTTGAAAGAGAAGACAATGTATTTGTTTAGAACTTTGGTGTGTGTGTGTGTGTGTGTGTGTGTGTGTGTGTGTGTGTGTGTGTGTGTGTGTGTAACTGGGGCTATTTTAGTAAAATAGGAAGAAAGGAATTAAATATGAAGGCATGCTGACAAAACAAATATGATGTTAAGATGGAACTTGGTGTGGAAGATCACAGAGGCTTAAACTAAAACTGGCAAATTCATTCTTTTTGCCACTGGGGGTCACTGTGAAAACATTGCTTGAAGAAGTTGAAACCTACCAAGTTGTTCTTTGTCAAGTTAGGTAGGGAACTTTAAAATAGAGAAAAAACGTTATTCAGAGGAAAAGATGAAAAAAAGTAAGAAAACATAAAAATTCTCTTTTCTGTAGACTTAAATTAAAGCAACATGAACATATTTTCAGAAATTATATTGACATATGAACTGTCCCTTTACTAGCCAAGATAACAGTAATTAATTAAAGTGGTTCTACAATTCCAGAACTGACTTGTGCTTTGGTGTCTTTTTTATTTCAAAATTCAGATTCAAAACACAATTAAGCCCAGCCTCATGGCACAGTCCTGCAGTCCTAACTACTTAGGAGGCAGGAACATTGCAAATTCAAGGCCTACTTAGGCTACAGAGGAGGCTCAAGGCCAACATGGGCTCTAAAGTGGACTCAGGATCACCTGTGCACTTAGTGAGACTGTCTCAAAATGAAAAAAGTGAGAAGGCTGGGAATATAGTTCAGTGTTAGAGCTCTTTACGTAGTATGCTTGAAGGCATAGGTTCAATCCTCAGGATTGTAAAACCAACAAATAAAGCCAACAATTGCCCATGTAACAACACCTTACTTCTGCATTCTTATATGGTGAATTTCTAATATTCCCTTTAGCACAGCGACTCTTTTTAAATGCTGCTATAAAAGCATCCTACAAGCTGCCCCCCAAATTATTGCCAAAACAGATACACATAGTTATTTGTGAGCAATAGAAACAAAATCTGACCACAGAAAGCTTTTCTAAATGTCTGTAGTTTTGTTAAGTTCTTCTTGCCTGATTTTCTCTCTTTCCTTCCATTCCTCCTCCTTGCTTCTCTCCTTTCTGCTTCACAATACCCCTGTCTGTCTTCTCATCTATTTCTCCTTCCCATCTTTCTTTACAATATCTTTTGAGTACTCAAAAACTCATTTTTTTTGATGATAGCCTTACTTTCCACTTATAAGAGAAATCACTGTCAGTACACTACAAACTCTTCAAATGCTTCTCAGGACCTATCTACATGCATACTTCCTTACTCCACTTACTTTGCACGGATAGTTCTGCTTCTACTGTGATACATGCCTTAGGGGTGCACGTGCATGCACATGCACACCCCCTCCCCCACCAGTTGTATACGTGTGTGGTTTTGTGCATGTATGTGTGCCAGTGAGTGCATCTGTATGTGCTGACCTGTAAGAACCACAGCTACGGCTTCTGGTAATGGTGGTCCACATACTGCATATCCTGTTCTCTTTTGAGTGGGTTCTTATAGGACCCAGACTGAATGGAAACTTTGCTGTGGAGGACCAGGGGAGCAGAGAAACTGGCGTTGGACTCAGGAGTGAAGAATGGGCTTAATGAGAGCTCTGTGAAGGCAGTAACTACCAAGTTACCTGACAAGAGTTGGTTGAAGGTCACCTCTGTGGCTGACATGGTCTCAAAATGGTGTTGGGAGCAGTGGTCCTGATCTGACCTATTCAGGGTTCCAGATGGATGGCGAGGGCTGCGTGTGGAGCGTGACGAGCTATTATTTGAAATGTGAACCTGGTGCATGCCTGGGCGGGCATGTGAGACTCCTGTCGGGTTCCCAGCCTGGGAAGGTCTCTCCTGACTGGTGCCATGTTCTCCCTTGGGCAGCATCTTCTGAGAGACTTCCTCAACCGCTTTCTTCTGTGACTCAGCTGAGGTAGAAGTGGGGGTCATGTTCTTCTTGAAAGCGATGGAGCTTTCAAAACCTACTTTCCTCTTCCACAAACTTGGGGCCTCAATCTGGTTTTAAAGACTTAAAGGCTTCTTTCATCTTTGAGCAACCTACTTTAAAAAGTTCTGTAATCTTTTTGACTATCTGTTTCCAGTTACTTTCATGAATAAACAATCTTACCTGGAGATTTTCCTTAGACTTAGATCTTAAATTTATTTTATTTCTTTGTTTCTTCTCCCCTACCCATGACCCCCGTTCTCTCTTCTGTCACTCACGATGGCTCTGTGCAGGCCACTGGAGGCCCAGGCCTCACACGGGGAGTTGATTACACATCGTAAGTGCAATGTGTGATGCGTTTTGACAAATGTACATCCATGTTCCACCACCACAACCGAGGCGGAGAACATTTCCATCTTCCATAAAGGGTCCCCTATGTGAATTCCCAAGTCCTGTCTGCCACCATACCCCACTCCTGATTCCAGGAAGCCATTGCACTGTTTTCTGTCACTGCAAATTAATTTGTCTTTCTAAAGTTTCCTAGCAGTGGGGTCCTACATAAGCAGTCTCTATGACTGGTTCTTTTTGGAATTCTTTCAGGCTGCTCCAGGTTTCCATAGCTCATGTTTCTAAGTTGGTGACTTTTACTTCCTGGTGTGAATATGCTTGCTGTGTGGATCTGTTTCCAGCTTTGGATTATTACAAGCAAAACTGCCCCAAACGTGAATTCTCAGGATTGCTATGTTCACCTTTTTTTGTTCCACTAGGGAAAATACTCGAGGAAGGAATTTCTGGGTAGACTATATACTGACATTTAAAAGCCCTACCAAACTCATGTACAATTAGAAATTGTATAGTTTTTATTGCCAATAGCAATGTGTGAGTATTCAAATCACTCTACATGTTGACGGCATCTGCTACTGCCTGTTTAAGTCCACATCATGACATAACGTGCATTTCTCTGGTTTTAGATTTCTACATATGAAGCGATAAATGTCTTGGGTGAATGAACATGTTTCTAAAGCACCTTGCTTGAAGCAGCAAGGGACATTTGAGACAAGCTAACAGTCTAGGCCTTTCTAATAGCTTTTTCTTTTAGCATATACTTAAGTGACCTTACACAGTGATGTAAGTGCACAGGTACCAGGTCTATAAGATACATAGTGAGTAATCAAGGCAGTTTCTAGCTTATGATCTGTGTTTCTTTGCCGCCTGACCTTGCTAGGCCAGGTTTTTATTGTGGCGGTTCTTCTTTTCATAGAACCACTGTTTCTATTAATGTAGTTGAAAACTAATTCATGGTCTACCTTTTTATCTTCTTCCTTTTCTTTTCCCCTTTATTCTCTGTTCCCTAAGCATGAGAATTTCGAAGTATTTTTTACTAGTTCTAATGAATAAGAGCCTCTGTTGCCATAGCAACATGTTTTTATATCTTATATTATTTAATTAATGTTTTACCTAGTTTCACAGAGATTAATATTATCTGATGACTTTGAAAATGAAAATTGTGTTACTCAGAATAGTTGGAAGTAACAAGACACCAAAATTCATGGAAAATTTGCAGAAAAGATTAAATCCTTACTGTTCATCACTAATTATTTTCAGAAATAAAATATTCCATTCATTACCTTTTCCAAATAGAAAGAATTCCATTTATTTCACCCTCTAATCCTTCCAAATTAAAAAATGCATTAACTGAAAAACGTCTGACTTTCTGTCTTTCATTTTGCCATGTATGTATTTGCATTAATTCTATATCACCTTATTTTGTTGTTTCAGTGCACACTGTATTCCAGATTGCTTTTTGTGGCAATTGATGATGTGATTTGTGGCTCGATTTTATCCCACTACTTAGTTAGATGGAACAACTCAGTATTAACAATCATTGTCACCTATGTAAATAGAAGAATGGCAGTGGTTCTTATAAAGAATTACCAAGCATTGAGGGCAAGCATTGAGGTAACATGGTAGCATCCTATCAGGCATTTTCTCTAGAAAAATAAATCAATGTATGTTTTCATGAACTCATTGAATAAATAAATCAACTCCCACTCAGTTTTCCACTAGTGTGAATCATTTAGTGTTTATACTCCATTAGTAGATCTTAATCACAGGAATTGTATGTAGTTCCATCCTTGGAGAGATCATGGTCTAGCGTTATTTATGGTGGGCATATAAGGAAACTCCTGGTGTTGAATAACTGACTTCAGTGTACATAGAGAGTCTTGAAGGCAAAGACTCTCTAAGTCCTAAATCACACTTGTGGAAGTCTTATTAAAGATGTGCAAGTAAGTCTGTGTCATGGTTGGGCACAGGTGTCAACTTGACTGTTGAAGGTTTGAGCTCTGGGCACATTTGTGGAGAATTAGTGGTTGAGTTAAGCCCAGAGCAAACTTGCAGGAAATTGTCTAGCTGATGGAGAAGGCCCAGCCCATGGTGGACTAGGCCCTGAACAGATGAATAAAATACTGAGAGTTGGTTGAGGAAGCTGGCGTCCTCATGTACACTTGGCCAGACATGCTGGTCTGGCAAATAAAGATTGTCCCTTTCTCAGTCGTTATGTAGTGATGGTTTGTCCAGTTCCCTCAGCATTGGTGTTGATGCGTGCTCTCCTGTCAAGCTGGACTACAGACTGTAACCGGACTATCAGTGAGAAAATAAATGCCTTGTTCCCTTAAGCCGTTTGATGGTCATTTATCTGCAACCATGCAGGTGAACTGCAACAATCTGACAGGGACTATTGAAGGATGATTTGGAGTTGACCAAGGGAATAAAAAAAGGCAAGGACAAGTAAAGCTCAGAGGAGGTAAGGTGAGCTATACATAAAGCACTTATGCACTATTACTAACAAGAAAGCTGTGAAGATCAAGTGGGAGACTGGAAAACATTGGGGTTCACTGAAGAGCGGAGCCAGGATGGGTTGTAAGGGGTGGGGGCAGTGAGAGAGCAGCTTTCATTTGTTGAGCGGTTTTGATTTCGTGCACACTGTGTGCTGTGTTGTTCAGTGTTTTAAAGTTATTAAACTTTATTTTCAGAGCAGTTCTGTTACTCAGCAGAATTAAGCAAAAGCCTGCAGAGTTGTCACATAGCTTGTCCCTTGCTGTACAGATGTGCAGCCTTCCCCATCGATCTTACATGGCAGCATGCTCACTTGTTATGGTTGCTCCATTTATACTGATAATCATCCTAAATCCATAGCTCACTTTAAGGTTCATTCTTTTTTTTTAAAATTATAATCTATTATTATTGCAAGTGTATGTGTGTGTAGGGGTGTGTGTATTGAGGTCAGAGGTATGCTGTGGTATGTGTGTGTGGAGGTGGAGGACAGCTTTTGTTGAATCAGTTCTAGGTTCCGGGTGTTATCAGGCTTGTGTGGGAAGTACCTTTACCTGTAGAGCTATCTGGACAGCCTAAAATTTATCTTGGTGCTGTACACCTAGTACATTTTAAAAAATGTGTCATGACGTGACAATCATTAGATTATCATATGAAGTACTTTTACTGTCCTAAACATCCTGTATTCTGCCTATCCCTCCCAAAATTTCCTTCATAGTCCCTTGGAAAGCACTGTTGTGTAGTTTTGCTATTACCAGAGTTATATGGCTGGACTCCTGTAGAATGCAGCCTTTTTTAGAAGGACTTATTCATGTCGTGATGTCCATTTCCCTTTTTTGTGCTGAATAATGTTCCACTGTCTGGATGTACCATGGTTTAATTATGTATTCATATGTGAATGATTTCTTGATTTTTTTTGGTGTAAATATGTAGTACTTCTAGACATCTGTGTGAAAGTTTTGTGCGGACAAGAGTTTTCAACTCATTTAGGTAAATAGGAAGGAATACACTTATTTCATTACCTGGTTAGAATGTGCTTAGTTTTGTGAGATCCCACCAAACTATCTTCCAAAGTAGATGTATTGTTTTGAATCCTTACTAGCAACACATGAGATTTTCTAACCTCTACTTTGTCAACAAACTTTAGTTTGGCCATTTGTGTGTGTGTATGTGTGTGTGTTGGGGGGTTGAGGCAGTCCACTCACGGCAGGGCTGCCACATCCAGGAACTCATTGCAGTGAGACTTATTCTTATCAGACTGGCATGGTGCCTGAGAAATCAACATTACCCCATAGACTAGTGAGGATCTCAGGAGGAACAATTTTAAGCAATAGGTGCCACAGAGGCTAGGGCTAGAGAATTGAAGGGGAGTGCCCGTCAGTGGGTCTGCCTAAGGAAGGGCCATTTGGTCTGCAACAGAGGCCTGAACCCCCACAAGAGCAGATGAACTAGAAGGGAATACCAGGAATCATAGAAGCATTCACACAGGAGGGTGAGTGAATGGATGAAGAAAGGGAAAGGGAGGGAGAGAGGGAAGCAGGGAGTGAGATTACAGAAAAAGGAAGGGAGGGGGAAAGGAGGGAAGCAGGGATTATTACTCATCGTGCTTGCAATACTAGGGAAAAAAACTTTTAAGATGGGAAGGGATGGGATGGATTGATGAAGGGAGGGGAGGGAAGGAATAAGTAAGTACTCAGTATGATTGTGAAAGTAGGAAGAAATAAAAAAATTAAAAGGAACAAAGTCATAATTGAAAACAATACTATAATGTCCCACAGCCTCTTTTTTTCATGTGTAGGTATGGGTGTGTACATGTATGTGTGTGGGGGGTGTATGTAGGGAGGTGTATATGTGCGTACAGTGCCTGTTAAGGCCCAAGGGTGACTTCCAGAATTATCCTGGATCATTCTATCACCTTATTGCTTTGCTCTGGGATTTCCCAGGCTCTGTCTTCCAGGGCTGGAAGTGTAGGCTGTGCCAATTCTACCCAGTATTTTTACTTGAACTTTGGTCCTTTTGCTTGTAAGGCAAGGACTTAACCCCTGAGCCACCTTTCTCACTGCCATAGCTTCTTTTGAATCTAGAAACTATTTCATTTTCCTGAATTCCGACTTGAGATAGGTAGACAAGCCTTCAGTTCTGTAGCTAAACAAGCCTAGAGGATGTGACTAAGTGACCAAAGAACATGGTTAATGACCTGTAGAATCTAGCTAAAACTGGAATGAGTAAAAACAGAGCAATTTAAAATAGACTAAAGCTGCTAGATTTAATGTCATGAACTCTGGTTCCAGGCATAGAGGTTATGAACCCTTTTTCCTCTCCAATTCTCACTTTTCTGTCTGTATAATTGGGAAAAGAATAACACCTACCTCATACGTTTGGATTCCTTAATGGGGTTGGCACTCAATCAGGGATCAGCAATGTGTTGTGGTTTATGCAGGTCTTTAAGTTCCCAGGGGAATGCTTCTAAAGCCTTTGAAATCTCTTCTAACAATGGCTTTTTGAGATCCATCCGTCTCAATTCTACCATTGATCTGATTCTACCAGTGGTAGTTCATTCATTAATTATTTTACACTACATGTTGTATAACTAAATGTGAAGAAAAAAACCCCTATGCTTTTTCCTCATCTCTGGCACACCACTGAGGAATTGACCATCTTTAGAAATAAGGGAGTAGAAAAGAAAATACTTTTATTTATATTTTTGTATCACACACACACACACACACACACACACACACACACATTGTGCATGTGCATGTATGTGTGCATATGTCATTAAGGAAGGCAGTCCCAAAGATCTTTGGTATAAACCATAATCTGTCCTTTTAAGAGAAATTCTTATTCATGCTTCAAATTCCTGATTGTTGGTTTCCAGAGGCAACTGCTTTCAGCCCTTTGAGTTGTTTGTTTGTTATTGTGTTTTGTATAATGCTTATTGTGTTTTTGTATAATGCTACTCTTCTTTGACTTTAGTTTAAATATTCTCACTGGAGTTGCTAGTGTGGAGGATGAGAATTTCGTTGTTCTTACATCTCTTTTCCATGTTTATACATTCATGTATACACACATTTTCCCCCTTCTAATATGATTGTATGATTATATTTTTCTGAATGAAATTTTTGATACTGAAAATGTTATTTACAGCCAGAGCATCAATTGATAAATTTCCCTTTCTTCATGATACTGTTTTCTTCAAAGCTAATAATCTTTGTTTGTTGGTCCAGTCTTTTATATGTCTACCACAAATACTTTCCTAATGTCTCCTGCAAAAGCCTGATCTTTCAGTGTCTTTGAAAACTTTAGACTTCATATGTTTGATTGTGCGTATGTGGGCGTGCAGATACCCAAGTGTACACATGTTTGTGGCAGCTAGAGGACAACAAAAGGTGTTGTTGACTTTTTTTAAAGAGAGGATTTCTCCCTGGCCTGGACCTCACTGAGTAAGCTAGACTGGCTGGCTAGTCGGCCTCAGGAATCCACTTGCCCACCTCTCCAATACAGGGATACAAGCATGCCTTACCCTGCCTGAAAGTACAAGGTTCTGGGTATTGAACTTGGGTCCTCACCAACTGAGCTGTCTGCCAGACCCTGTCTTTGTTTCTCTAGTTTTATTTTATAGTGTCTTTCTTGAGGTCAGAAAAAAAATCCTCATTTGTCTAATAGAGCTAAAAGGTGAAATATTGGCAGGTGATTAGAAGCTCAAAATGATGTGATTCGTGCTTGGGTTTTGAGGGGTAGAATTCATGGCAAGGCTGTTTATTGAATTATTGTGATGGGGTTCCTCTGAATGACTGAACCTATGTTTCATTTTCTCTCTTGAAATGCTTGATCTCTCTAGATCACACATTTCCCAGTCTCCAGTGTGGGAGTGAGGAAGCAAGCCTGCCAATCAGCTCTTTCTTAAACTCAGGTTCCAAGATGAGACAGGAGAGGGCAGACCTTCCCATTCGTTTTGTGAAGATTCAGTTAGTCAAGGGCAAGGGAGATAGCTCAGTGGTTAAAGGACCTGAATTTGGATTCCAGGTCCCATGTAAAAATATTTGCCAGGCAGAAATAGCTGAGGCCTGAACTTCTAGCCCTGAAAGGAGAAGCCTGGTAAACCCCAGAACAAATCTATAAAGTAGAGCAATCCAGGATGGTTCCCAGTGTCACTCTTGGGCCTCTACAGATAGCCACACTCAAGTGTCTTCTTATATGTATGCTGCTCACACATGTATACCCATACACATGTAAGTTCATGCACGCGCATGTGTGCGTGCACGCGCGCACACACACACATGCACACACACACACAAATTTGGTTAATCAATCTCTTTCAGTATCTGAGCCACCAAAGATAGTCTATCCATTCAGAGGCTACACAACCTGGCACGATATGCCAACAGCATCTCCCAACTGTGCTGGGCATGGACATTTGCCAACTTTCATCCATTGTTCTCAATTGCAGCCTCAGTTGTCACCATCCCACCATACTGTGTTATTGTTTTCTGAAATATCAATCTCTCAGGTACCAAATCCCTTTTGAGATGCTGTAAAACAAATGTTCTCATTTTTGGACTTCTTGAATTGTATTTCTCGAATTAAGCTTACAATATTGCTGTCTGTGAAGATGGTTAGTAGTCATCCTTCTGGGTTTTCATTTGAACGTTTTTTATGGAATTCTGTTTGGTTTAAGCCTTTTTAAAACAACAACACCAAACCATAAGTAATAGTATTTGGTAAATATATAGACTCTTAACCTCAGTTTCTAAAACTTATTGCCTTTGATGATTATATGATATCTGCAAGGTATTTAGCCTCTCTTGTTTTCTCATCTTCAAAAAAATATGGCTGGACAATTTTTTTATGATTAGAAGAGTTAAGATATTAACCATTTAAAACCATAGACATGGCTGTGAGATGGCTTTGTGAATAGAGGTGCCTCTACATAAACTGGAAACCTTAGGTCGATCTTAGAATTTTACATAGTGGAAGGAGAGAACTGATTTACAGTTGTCCTCTGACCTCCTTATGTGTATTGTGGCACATGTATACCTGATTTCTCTTTCAAGTAGATAGAAATAAAAATCCATAGAAAGCTTGGTGAATTTTAGTCACTAAGATTTTGGAACAGTAACCATATTTAGTTGAAAGATCTTAGACATTCCCAAACAATATAAATTTTTTGACAAGTGCTGCCTGTCTATTTCATCAAATGAAGACAATCCAGGACCGATGCCATGTGTCTGATTACTTTGTTAAATGTTCTTGTGTTATTTGTTATTGGGAGGAGCCTTAGAAATCACAGATGATAACCTATTTTGCAGATGAGGAAAGTTGAAATCTATAGAGAGTTCAATGACTAGTCTTCAGGCCAGAAGCTAAGCCTTATGATCCTACTTCAGTCTTCTTTTCATTAAATCATATTTTCTTTCCTAAAAAACTGTGAATTTTGTGAGACATGTAAGTTTATTTTTGGTGATGACACTTTCCTGTAGTTGATTTTCTTCTATTTTTTTTCGACTGGGTCAAAACTAATCCTTAGCTAATGGCACATCACATCATTGATTCATGAACAGCCTGTTTGTTTATTTAGTGATAATATAAACTTTGGAAGACTCATATTATGAGTCATACACTGTGGAAATGTAAAATATATAGTTTGTGTCCATGTGAAGTTCTAAAATAAACTCATATACTGGCACATCTTATATGATAATAAATGACTGTGTTGCTGATTTATACACTTACTGTACCATACTGCTAAGCATTATTTTATTTCTCCTTGTACTTAGAAGAAAATGTTGACTATAAAATATTGCATTATGCTGTCTTAGTGCATCTCACATTTACTGCATGTCTTGGTTCCATAAAGAAGTTCCTTGAGAGACTGATCTATGACATTTAGATTTGCATATATATGCTCTAAAATGATTGCATGGTGAGGAAATCTGTTAATGAAACATACCCCTCATGCTAAGTGATTCATATAGAAACTGTTTTTCTCCCTTAGTTAGAAAGTTATCTCATGGATAGATGGGTTTGTAACTCTCCACCTTATCACATGGACAATCACCAGACTGGCAAAGCAAGATAGAGATCTCAGAACATGAGCCTTACATTTAGTGTCTTGATGTGTGTATCTTTAAAAAATGTTTTTTGCTAGTGATGTAATGAAAATTGTGTTTGTCTGTGATGCAGGTCTGAGAACCATTGGGGTGATCACCAAACTGGATCTGATGGATGAAGGAACGGATGCCAGGGATGTTCTAGAGAACAAGCTGCTGCCTCTTCGCAGGGGTAATCCACTGTGGCTTATACAGGACTGTCTTTGATACCATGGCAGAGAAATGACTGGCAAGCCACTGGGGGCTTGGTTTTACTGCTTCTTCTCATGCAAGGAAGCAATTTATTATTAGCTCCACTTCGTATAGAATGGCACAGTGTTTCCAAATGATGTATTTAAAAAAGATTCAAAAGAAGAACTATTCCTTAAAATAACAGGAGTAAGAAAACAAGGAAAGGAAAGGGTTTGAAAGAAGATCATAAATATTCATCATATGAAACATAAATATACACCATTCTGCTTTAAATCTCATATTTACTTGCCTGCTATATGATTCAACTGCTAAGAGATATTCTCTTAAAGCAATAGCACTTGAAAAGGTGGGGTAGTATTCTGTTGATTCCAAAAGTTGTCATTAGCCAAGTCAGTAGTCTTTATTGAATAGTGAAGTCTCAGATTGAATTTGTAAATAGGACCCATTTTTTTAAACATTTTTTATTATCTCCGCTCATATAAACTTAATAGGTACACCGGTTCCCTTCCTCCCTCCTCCTCCCCCCACCCTTCCCTCCCCACCCCCCAGTGCCTCCCCTCCCCCAATCCCCGAAGAATCCTTTAATGTGCATGCCTGACTGTCCTCTGGGTCCTCTTCTCCGATGACATACAAGGACCCAGCGGCATTTCCCTGAACCCTTTCCTGTGTTCCCCTTAAGCATAGGAACACTATTTAGGCTGTCAATCCCTTGCCTCCAAGGATCTTGGTGCTTTTAGCAAATGCTAGACTTTGTGGGGACAATAGTGTGTTGGATATTGCACAGGGCATGTAAAGTCCAATTATGATTGCTTCGGCCCTAATTTGTGTGGAGTATCTTGCATATCATTGCTCCTCCCATCCTTGTGCTCTTACACTCTTACCACCCCCTCTTCCGCAAATGTCCCTGAGCTTCAGGATGGGGGGAGATTAGGCTGGCCTAATTCTAGGTAGTTGATATAGAGTCTCTGAAGTTCTGGATTATGGTTTGTTGATTTTCTTTTGCGGTTTTGCTGTTCCTGCAATGCCCTTCACTCCATCCTGATGGGTATTGGATGTCACCCCTGGCCAGAGATAAAAAACTGTTAAACTAGAGTCTTGTTACAAGAGTATATTCAAAGGTAGATGCAATAAAAGTAGGAAACCACAGTGAGGGAGGTCAATCACCCATTTGCAAAATGGTTACTTATTATCTGCCAGACTATATGTATGCCTTCCCCTTCTGGTGAGATCACACCCCCTCAGTTGTAGATGATCAGGAACGAAAGTCTGTGACCTTAACCAGATGTCTCATTGCTTACTCGCAGTCCTTGATGGAGGCCTAGTAAATAGGACCCATTTTTAAAGGCTTATAATTACTTTTGCCTACTGGAGAGCCTTGAACTTTTCACAAAGTAAGTGACAGGAAGTGTGCCAAACCCCATGGGCTTGTGTTCTGTTGCAGGGTACGTGGGGGTGGTCAACAGAAGTCAGAAGGACATCGATGGGAAGAAGGACATTAAGGCAGCCATGCTGGCAGAAAGGAAATTTTTTCTTTCTCATCCGGCTTACAGACATATTGCAGATCGTATGGGTACTCCACACCTTCAGAAAGTTCTGAACCAGGTAAACTTGTTCTTTCAAGCAAGAAGTGCAATTAGGAAATAATGCGCACTGTTGAAATTTTCTTTTTTTTACTTTAAAAATTATTTTTGTCTAAATAAGATTTTGTGGCTGTAATACTAATTTAAAGTACTGCCAGGAGATTGAATTCACCTCAATATTATTGACTGTACAGTACTCAGAGCAAAACCACAACCATATATATATATATATAATATATATATTAGTGAGAAGAAGGATATGTATGAGCCTGTACCTACTCATAGTGTATAGTTAAAGTGGTACATCTTTGAAAAGTTTGTCCTTTGGAATCTGTTTTTCGAATACTAAGCTACAATGGTTAGATTATCTGTTAGCTCTTTGTTACAGTTTTGTTTGGATTTTGTTTTTTAATGAAACATATTAAAACCTTAAATCCTGCAGAAACAATGACTGATTTCCAGTAATCTGAAACACCTTTTCTAGATAGTTTCAACCCCCTCCTCTCCACAAAAAAAAAATAGAATTGAAGTCAGCTTTCAGCCCCCCCTCCTCTCTGCACTGTGTCTACCTCTCCCATGAGCCCTCAATATACTTTGTTGCATATCTCCTACTCCCTTTTGGTATTAAGCATCATGGCATGCTTCAAAGCTGTTGACTCCAGGCCTCCTTCCTGAGTCTTCATTGCATCAACTTTATGTGGTGAGCCACGTCTCTTTACAAATATTCTCCTAAGTTGTTCATGAACTCTTATTCATGATCATCATCCATCCATCAATCAGGTATTTATGAATGATCTGATGGTGACCTCTTGAATTTTGTTTGTAATTTTGATTGTGCTGATATCAGAAGCAGCCTAACTAACAACCATATTTGAAAAAAAATGTCCATGTTGCCAGTCTGGTGAGGAGGAAAGATTGTCCTGGGAGATGATGAAGGCACAGCCAGATAGTTAGGAGGAAGCTAGAGGAGCTGGGGTCATGGAAGTCAAGATTAGTGTTTTAGAAAACCAGTGGACTGTGGTGCTGCTCTGCCAGAGATACTGAGAAGACTAAGTGTACTTACCACTTATCAGTCAGGGGGTTGCGTTTGCCATCCATAATGTTACTCGTAGATTTGGGACCAGGACATTGCCTAGTAGTATTCCTAGCCACAAAAGAAACACCTTCCCAGGAACTAGGATTAACAATTCCCATGTTGGGCTGTGTTTGACAGAGCTACAAACCATTGCTAATTAAATAACCAGAGAATAATCGAATATCTATATTTCTATCTATCTATCTATCTATCTATCTATATCTATCTATACTTAAATAAACATACTTAAATCTAAAAACAATTTAAAATAGTTGCTTCATTCAGAGTGTATTTATTTTTATTTTCTGTGTGTTTCAAAAATTTTCCCTTTATTTCTTTTATCTTTTTTCTATGTTTTTTTTTCTGTGTTTACCTCTTTGTCTTTATTCCAAGCCCATTATTTAAGCAGGCCAAGAATATTACTGTATTTTTTCTTTTAATTTATATATCTTAACTCCCTTTTAAAAAGAATATATGGCAGAGAGTCAAACACTCAGGGTTCATAGCCTACCATTGTTTTTAATTAATCATGTACTCTTAGACTGTTGCAGAAGTGTTGGTGATAGAGCTTGGGGTGCCAGCTGATTGGAGAAGGTCTGCCTGGCACATGTTCGGGGAGGGATGTCAGGAGTTGAGAGGGTCCCCTGACTCAGTCATGCGACTTTTAGAATCACCCTCTTGAAGGTGTAAGCTAATGAGTACCACTTGGAATTGGATTGGCTGAGAAGCGAATGGGCCTAACCAAATTTCAGAGTGCACAGAAAGCTAACAGCTGGTGGGCCACTGCGGCACCTTTGGTCATCTGAGTTCTGCCAGGGTGCCATTTTATTTAGTCTTCTCATCATCAGACAGCACCTGTAACTCTTTACTTCTACTCCCAGTGCGTTCTACCTTCAGGTTCCTTACTATGAGGCAGGGGATCTGTAAGGTAAGCCATGCTAAGGCATTGCTGAATAACATTAGTTGTTATTTAGCAGGGTGTGATAGAACAAAAAGAGATAATTCAAGTAAGGGACAAAGAGACAGTTCAAGTAAGGAACTCTAACTGAAGGGATTTTTAAACCTTCTCCAAGAGCTGTGTGACATTATTTCTAATTTTGTACCATGTAATCTCAAATGTGTGTGGGTGTATGCGCGTGCACGCGTGCACATGATTTCCAAAGTTGAGAATGATTAGGATAGCAGTGGAGGCTGATTTTTATTTCATAAATTAATCCTTCCATCTGTTGCACACACATACACCTTTGCTTTGTTTTCTTTAGCAACTTACCAACCACATTCGAGATACTCTACCAAACTTCAGGAACAAACTGCAGGGACAGTTGCTGTCCATAGAACATGAAGTAGACGCCTACAAAAACTTCAAACCGGAAGACCCTACCAGGAAGACCAAAGCTCTGCTGCAGTGGGTCACCTTTCTCTTCCTTTGATCATTTTCAATGGTTTGCTTCAGCTTATTCTGTTGTCGTTCACTTAGCATGGTGTTCTCCAGGCTTGACAGAAGCAGCACATAACATATGTGAATTCTTTCTGTGCTATAAAGCAACCCTTGAATTCCCATGTTTTCTCAGAGTCATTGTTGACTTCTCTATTATTATGTATTTAACCAATATCCATTCTCATGGTTTCAGAGAGCAAAACACATAGAGGTAACTCAGCAGGGGTTTTTTTCCCCTTAGCTTAAGAGATGAGTAAATGCAAATTAGAAAGAAATTTGTATTTCACCACCGTTTCTGTAGATGCCACTTTATTTCCCTCATATATTTTTATTTAGTCATTTGATTTATCTGTGTATATATTTTTAGTAGAATGAGAATAAAAGTTTTAATAAAAAAGTGAAAGTAAGGCTGTAATTAAATTGCTTTTATCTTTTTGGTAATGATTTTAATGTGGCTATTTAAAACCATGAATATAAAAAAACCGTGGTTTTTATTCTTTTATGGTCTTCACATCTTATTCTTGGGTTGACAGATTTTTTTTTGTCCCTGGTATGTTTTAGAGTAAGGTAATAGAGTTGTTAGAAAACAAAAGCCCCTTTATTTTCTCCCTGGACCCCCCTCAATCCTTGTGCTATAACTTGAATCAGGTCTCTCTCAGTTGGAATACTGTTACCCAGTTCAGCCTCTGAGACATGTAAGCTGTCCATTCAGAGATAAGTCTTGCTGTCTCCTATGACACCTTTATTCTTTTGCAGTGTTGAAATCAAAACACCCTAACATAGTGTTAAAAACATGATTCCCCCACCCCCCAAAAAACCCATGATTTTCCTTCTTTATGAGGAGATTCTTAATGCTTAGGTCATTTAATGACATCTAAAGTGCATCATCATATATTTTCTTAAAAATGATTTAATCATAACCTAGGAAAGAATTTTTTTCTAGTTTGTTTGTCTTATTATTTTTTTCCTGTTTTTGATTATACTTTCATTCAAATTCCTCAGATCATATTGAAAGGAATACTATTTCGGTTGAAGCCCATTATGTGCATCCCTAATTGAAACTGGAATACAAAACCTGTTCTTGCCTCTGACTTCATGGGTCTCCTAGTGAAGTCACTGCTAGATTGTTGACTGGACTGTTGACTCTGAGCCTTTCTGTGGTTCTCCTTTCTGACTCCTTTCTTCTCTCCTGGTTTCCTCTCATCTCACACACATCACTCAGACTCTATAGCTGTGTTATCTAATATGGAGTCAACAAAGAATGATTTCTGCATTCAAGAAGAGGATCATGAAGAAAACACATATAAGTCTTTAATTGTGTTGGAATCCAATAGATGCTGGTTTTGATAGGTAGAAAATGTTAGGAGCCCAAGTGAGTAAACTCTGCATGACCTGCAGAGAAAAGGACGCCTAAGCCCCCAAAGTAGGAGAGGAGTTTGTCAGGAATAAGGAGAGAAGAGTACACGAAACTGTGGGACAGCATATTCTGGACCAGCGAGTGAACCTGGTGGAGTGTAGTTTTTGGAGGAAAGAGGTGTTGCTGATTAATTTTGTAAAAATTTCTGAGCGTTCTGTACATATATCATACCTTTCCAGATGTTCTTTAAATACAAAACAGAAACTTTAGAACATTAGCATATGTATGGACATAGCCCAATGTGATTATATTGTAGGTGTTTTTTTCTGGCCCAATTTGTCACTGCTTTAACCAATAATTGGATAAAGGACAATAAAAATTACACATTTCAAATGATTTAAAGTTTCTTTTCTTTGAGATTTTAGATTCGAACAGTTTTAGTGTGCCAAATTTTTAAACCTAATTTTAGAATTTTTAAACCTAGTTGTCACAGGGCAAATATTTTATCTTCTATTGTTTTAACTAGTCACCTTTAGATAATTTTTCATTGGTCTCCTCTTCTTCAGCAGGCAGAAGTAATTCAAGTACATGCCTTTGCCCTTAGGCGAGTGACGGACATAGAAGCTGGCTGAGGCAATGTAGTCTGCTAAGTACTTTGCTGAAGAACATTAGTGACCATAAAATGTTTCCTGGGGAAACTAATACTTGAGCTGTGTCCTGAGAATAGAAGGAGTGTAGCCAGATAGGGCGGTCAGGACACAGGAGAATGGTACTGTGAACTAGAAGAGCAGAGGACGTACAAGGGCATGGTTCATTTGGGAAGTTGCAATAGATTCTTTCTGGATAAATTGGAATGTGTGTGTGGGTGAGGAAGGATGAGAACAGCCAAGTCCATGATGAAAACTCTTGGATGATGGGTTAAGAAAGCTTTGTTTTATACCAAACTGTGGGGAATGCACCGAAAAGCAAGGCCAGACCTCATCATAGAGGAATTTGTTAGGGTTGCAGATTTGTGTATTGGTGGTGATGTCAGGTTTGACTTTGACAATGATAAATTTCGAAGCAGGATGGGAATCAGGAAGTTATTTCTGTGATCCTAGGAGGACTTGCTGAGGACTCAGCCCAAGATAGAAGAATCAGCAGGCTTAGAAGAGAGAGAAAGAGTGATTCAAGATTTAGATTGAGTAGGTGTTGATTCAAAGCAGTCAAAATGAAAGAAATGGTCAGCACAGAGTTGGGCATTTAGGCCAGTCACTCCTGTTCATCAGAGGGAACTAATGGTCTGGAGAAAGTTTTCTGATAACCTTTGAAGTTCTGGGTACCCCTAGATCATCATAGGCAAATGCAGAAGATGTGGAAAAGAGACCAAAGCTGCCTCACGCAGTATGAGGGTTTTCAGTAAAGCAGCTGGGAGTGGGCAGGGGTATCGCAGGAGCTGAGGTTCATTGAACTATTCTATAAACTCAATTTTTATTATATACAAGTACTCCCTAAATGTCATTTCATGCTGCATCCAACATAGACTAAATGCATTTAAATTAAAGGAAATTTAAAATGTTTACTGTAGTGAAATGCCTAAAATAAATCTTAACAATATGAGTACAAACAAGAAGGACATCCCCAGAGCTGAACAATGTTAATGCTAACTCTACCAGTAGGTGCCAGTAAGAACACCAGAAAAGAATACTGAGGCGTTGCCCCAGCAAAATAAAATGAGGGATGCAAAACCATGTAAGTTCAACTTGAGTTTATTTCTCTTTCACAACCACAGGATGGTTCAACAGTTTGCTGTGGACTTTGAGAAGAGAATTGAAGGATCAGGTGATCAAGTCGATACGCTGGAGCTCTCCGGTGGGGCTAAAATCAATCGTATTTTTCATGAGCGCTTTCCTTTTGAGATAGTGAAGGTTTGTAACAAGTGTCATTTCCCCTTGTGTTTTGTGTGATTTCCATGTTCTCTTTTGCAGCTCTCTTGATATAACAGAATGTGAGTGGCATAGAACTGGTATAATCCTTTGGATATAAACTTTGATGTTCAGTTAATGAAATTTGGGAGAGAAGTATTTTCTGATTTATTGAATAAAATTTAACACCATTTCAAATTGCTATAAGAAATAATAATTGCATTTTTATGATTTTTATTGCCTTATTAATTTGTAAATATTTCTTGAACCCCTTCTATGTATCAAAGTTTCAGTGATCAAGACAGAAAAGGTCCTAATTTGTTTAGTAGTGAAAGATACAAAATGAAAACAAATACTATTTTTATGTTAATTTGAATTGAGGGCCATTTGTAATGAGTTGTTCAGGCAAGTTTTTTTCTGTGTAAAGTATTTCATCCATGACTAGGACAATATGAAGAGGTCAGTTGTATGAAGGTCATGGGCAGTATGTACAGGAGGCGATGAACATATATGGAAAGATCTTTGATTTAACAATAGGAAGTAACCAGAGGGTTTTAAGCAGGGCTATGAACCAATTTGGTTGATGATTCTAAAAGAACACTGTACCTGTTGGATTGTCAAAAGGGAAAGGGCTAGATAAAGTAGAGTCAAATTAGACAAGAGGTAGATGAATCACTCCCTGCTAGGTTTGAAGCTTCTATAATTTCAGAGGTCCCATTGAAGAAAGAACACATTATAAACACACAGTTGGACACTTGGTTTTGGAAGGAATATTGTATATGGGGAAAACTGAAATCTAAATTTCTTTAGTGTATCAATAAAACTGACATAACAAGAAAGGATAGAGAAAATCAAATAACTTTGGATCTTAAAAATAAAGTTAATATGGCTTTGGTTGATAGAGAAACTAGAAAATAGAAAAGTTAAGGTGATTCCCCAAGTTTTTGCTTTTGCAGTTGCATAGATGATGAGGAAAAATCGTTTCATTGTGAAGTTATGTCAGGATTTTCTAAGTATGAAATCTTCAACAAGGCAACTGAGCAGTTTAGGGACTATGCTAGTCACTACTCATACAAAGAGGTGGATGTTTATGTACTGTGTGGGAAGCAGATGGGTAAATAGATAGTTTTATTAAAATGTGCTAAGTAAAGTGATAAACTTCAGTATGGGGTGCTATGGAAACACAACCCACAGAGATGAATCCTAGCCTGAGTATACAAGGGAGCCAGACTGCTTAGCTGAGTTTAGAAGGATAGATAGCTGCAATAGTTGAGCAGTAAGAAGAGAGAAGAACTGGTGGAAAGGAAGCAATCATAAATGCCCTGAACTGGGAAGCCACAGGATATGGATAGAGACTTAAGGCAATTCCCTGCTCTAAAGCATAAAGTGTGAGGGAGGAAATGGACAGATAATGAGACTGGAGCAGCTGAATCTTCATTGGGGCTGAATCCAATGTTCTCTGGATGTGCTTTCCAGGACTAAGCTCCGTGGCACTCAGATCCTAGTTCTAATAGATTTATTGTACCTTGGGCTTCTGGGAAATCTTTCTTCAGCAGTGTATCCTGTGTTGGCTCAGTGAAGTATCATTAATTTCCTCTTATGAGGAGGCCTTGACATCAGGTGGTTCAAATGGCCAGGGAGGAAAGACAGCCATTATGAATCTGAGGACAGCTGTGCTGTGGCCGTCCATCAGGTGACACCCTCACTTTGTATTCCTCTGTGGCTCTCACTTTACTATATTCAGCAAAAGAATGAGGAATGATGTATTTCAAGTGACTGGCTAGATTTGTGTCCAGAAGACATCCTTTATGCAGAACATTCCTTACAGATAATAAGAGTTGAAAATCTGCTGCAGCAGACCTCCAGAAATCCCTGGTGCTCTATGTGGCCTTGAACTTTGTATAAACAGATGCGTTGGCCATTTGGGTTTAGCTTGGAAAAGACATGAGTATCCATTTATTAATAACTGAGTTAAGTCATTCTCATTCTGTAATATTCAATAATATTATCCAAGCACATTGAGTGTTATAACTGTGGCACATTTTGCATCTGCAGATGGAGTTCAATGAGAAAGAACTGAGAAGAGAAATAAGCTATGCAATCAAAAACATACATGGCATCAGGCAAGTGGTTCACATTAACCCTGTCTTCAAGCTACCAAAAAAAGGGGCATTTTTAAATGGTTAAAAGAATAGTCGTTCATCATCTTCACAGAAGGGAAGTTGAAAGGTAAAAGTCAGAAGTGGGAAATCTTAGTTTGAGCTTTGTGTTGATTTTTTGATATGGTCGTAGGCAGGTTATTTCTCCAAGTAAAAAATACTCAAAAATATTTTCTGTTCCCATAGTTCAGTTTCCTTTTCATCTTTGGACAGATGAACAGGATTCTGTCCTCCAAAGCCTAATAATGTAGTGAGGACTGCTCAAAACCAATCATTATTTACACAGAGATTAAATGACACATTAATTTTGAATGGAGTTGTGAGGAAAGATTGGGGAAGATTATTAAAGGTGGGTATTTGTCAGTCAAACCTTTCCTGTTTAGGGAAAGATTTCAAGAAAGCATGGTGTGTTGTGTGCCCACATGTGTTTGTGTCTGTGCGAATCCATTTATGTGAGGTGGTAGTGTGGTGTGTGGAGGCAGAGTGGAAGTTCAGAGCTGGAGTTGTTGAGGACCAACTAAGGGTGTGAGCTAAAGCATCGAGATGGGGAGGATGTAGTGGGTCTTAATGGAGCTTGCATTCTGTCAGCTAAGAGGAATGCCGATAGGAAAGCCGAGGGACACGAGCTTGGCAGGCGGGCTGGAATGAACTGGTGTCTGAATTCCTCTTGTTCAGACGGAATATTCAGAGTCACTTTCAGTCTTAGTCTTCATAGGTTACAATAACAAATTATCATAGATTTGGTCACTTATGAACAACACATTTATCTCTCACAGTTCTGAAGGCTGAAAACCCAAGATTGGGTTTTCTCCAGCATAACCTGTAATCATCCATTTATCATTTGTATTCTCCCCCAAAAGATTAGTTTGGCTATTGTTGTTGTTATTATTATTATCAGATTAATTTATCTGTAGCATAACAAGAGATATACATGTTTTGAATAAGGTTTATATTAATGGACTGATTATGTAAGTCCATAAATACTTAGCTTAACATTTCCAATTTTATTCCAGTAGATATTTGACTAAGAAATCATCTTTGCCTGGGAAGGACTGAGTGACTGAAATATTTCTTGCTTCTCTTTTTCTTTTTCTTTTTTTTTTTGAGTAAAAACCATAATTACAAGAGAAAGACAGTCATTTTGTGGGAAACCAAGATGAAAAGGACAACAACTTTCCCTTTCAGTGTAGAGACAAGACTGAAACACATGCCCGGCTAGTGCAGAATAGGCACCTGGAGCTCAGAGAAGGGAGAGTTTCTTGGCGGCAGGTCTGGGGAAGAGCAGGAGCTGTGTATGTTGCTGTCTGGGCTTTGAAGCTCAGAAGGGATTTGATAGGTTGACATTGGAGAGAAGATAAAAAGAACAGCACAGAAGCAAAGTAACAGTATGTATAAAGGTCAATTCACTGAAACTTAAAACAAGAAAAAGTAAAATAAAATAAAATCTATTACACACTTAATTTAAGTAGTGTGTCAACTTGTGTGTGTGTGTGTGTGTGTGTGTGTGTGTGTGTGTGTGTGTAGAAGAGGACCATTGCATGTGTATGCTTTTGGAGATCCAAGGGTGACTTTGGGAATCACCCTGGATTGCTCTACCTCCTTATCATTTTGCTCTGGGGTTTCCCAGGCTCTGCCTTCTGGGTCTGAAGTGCAACCTGCCGCCACTTCCACCTGCTGTTTTTATGTGGGTTTTGAGATCTGAACTTAGGAAAAGGCTTTAACCTCTGAGCCATCTCTCCAGCCCAACTTAAACATTTTCTTATAGATTATTGGCTGTTGCTCAGTTGTTTGAATATAACAGGCTGTTTTCTTTCTCGTGTTCAGGACAGGACTGTTTACTCCAGACATGGCTTTTGAAGCCATCGTTAAGAAGCAGATTGTCAAGCTGAAAGGGCCTTCCTTGAAGAGTGTAGACCTCGTAATGCAAGAGTTAATCAACACTGTAAAGAAGTGTACCAAAAAAGTAAGTCGACATTATTTGATGCAAATCTTTCCTATTGTACAGCATTATTTCTCCAACTCCCACTTTGCTGTAAACATCTGTATTTATAAAAGGCCAAAGGGAAAGACTACAGTAGATTCTGAGTAGAACTTACTTTCGTGATGAGCAGATGCACTGTTTTCTATCACCTGGTTGCAAACCAAGTTGCTTGGCTCAAAAAGAGTGTGTTTTATTCAACGAATCTTTTCCTTTGCTGTCTGAAACAAATAGGTGTCACTTTAGCACAAATAGATGAATGCTGTAAACCAATTTTTCCCACAATGAGTGATGAAGGTAATTGCTGGTGATATTGACAAAATTCTTTTTTTTTATAAATTTTTTTATTATTATTATTATTTATTCAACTGTATGCATAGGCGTGTGTATCTGCACGCGCGTGTCTGTGTGTGTGTGTGTGTGTCTGTGTGTGTGTAGAACCACGGACGAATTCGCGAACCACCATGGACGCCTCCACCTCTTTCTGCCCCGGGATTCACAGGCTCCGCCCTACCAGGACCAGAAACGCAGGCCACCCCCGCTTCCGCCTGGCGTCTATACGTGGGATCTGGGATCCGAACTCAGGACCTTCCGCCTGCAAGGCGGAGGCTTAACCCCTGAGCCACCTCTCCAGCCCAGACAAAATTCTTATAAATTGTCAATGATTCCTTTTGATGCTGAGCAATCTAAGAATGGGCAATGTCGGGTGTTTAGGAACCCAGCTCTGTTTAGGATTCAAGCTTTATTTCTGATTAATTACTGTATGTCCCCAGACACAACATGCAGCCCCTCTGGATTATTAATTTATGTGTGAAATGGGCTCATGAGGATGATAAAAGTATTAAATGAGGAGATGCCTGAAGTACACAGGCATTCACACTCTTAATTAATCACAGGGAGGGTCTCAAAAAGTGGTGGCTAATATTGTATGTGTGTGTGTGTATTCATATGTGTGCATTGTGTGTGTTCAAGCTTATACTTGAGTATGTATGCTTGTAAATGTCCAAGGATAGCATTGGAAATTATCCTGGATTCTCTGATTCCTTATTGCTTTGCTCTGGGGTTTTCCTGGCACTGCCTTCTAGGGCCCAAAGTGTAGGCCTCTGCCGTTTCTGCCATGCATTTTTTTCATGAGATCTGAATCCAAAGTCAGGTCCTTTGGCTTGTGAGGCAAAGGCCTCTGAGCCATCTCTCCAGCCCTGTGGCTAATCTTTAAGTGGCCACTTCCACTGCAAGCTGATATCCACTCTGAATATCTGTTGAATCTCCATGCTGGAGTGTGGTAGAAAGAGACTTTCTCTGGGAGACTGCTCAGTGAGGAATATGGAGGAAATGTGTTGAGTTCCTAGGACCATTAAGAGAATCCTTTGTACTGGGAAGCAGAATTAGTTTTTTTGTTAATCTTTTTTATTATTATTATTTTTATATATTGTGGAATCTCACATAATTTTGATAAATAACTCTTATAAAATTATGCAAAAAGTACAAGAATGTCTGGTAAACACACAGTCTGTAAATTCCAAAAAGATTTTTACAACATGCAATTCTTAAGGCAGCATCCTCCTTACAAGGAAAGGTAATCCTTTTATTCATCAAGAAATCTTTTAAGATATTTGTTAGACATTTTAATTTCATCCCTGGTAAAGTTTCCTTAGCCATCAGGGAAATGCAAATCAAAACTTCCCTGAGATATCATCTCACCCCAGTCAGGATGGCAAAAATCCATAATACAAACAACAGCAAATGCTGGAGAGGATGTGGAGAGAGGGGAACTCTCCTACATTGCTGGTGGGAATGCAGGCTCATACAACCACTCTGGCGAGCCGTCTGGAGATTCTTAAAGAAATTAAAGATTGAAATGCCATATGATCCTGCTATTCTACTTTTGGGAATAACCCCACATACAGCAAAAATTCACCTTGATAGCACAAGCACAACCATGTTCATAGTAGCACTGTTTACAATAGCAAAGTCATGGAATCAGCTCAAATGTCCAACAGTTGACGAGTGGATAAAGAAACTGTGGTACATCTATACAATGGAGTACTATTCGGCCATCAAAAATGATGAATTACTGGAATTTGCCGGGAAATGGATGTTATTAGAAACAATTATATTGAGTGAAGTATCCCAGACCCAGAAAATTAAGTGCCGTATGTACTCCCTAATAGGTGGCTCCTAGTATCAAACCCACCCAGCCCACCTAGAGACACTCAAGGATAAATCTCTGTAATACCTACAGTAATTGCAAGGATTATGAACAGGAGGGATGGGGTAGGAGGGCCACACCAGAAACAAGGAGAGAGGGGACATATTACAGCAGAGAAAATAGGCCTCCATCAAGGACTGCAAGTAAATAATGAGGCATCTGGTTAAGGTCACAGACTTTCGTTCCTGATCATTTACAACTGAGGGGGTATGATCTCACCAGAAGGGGAGGGCATATAGTCTGGCAGATAAAAAGTAACCATTTTGCAAATGGGTGATTGACTCCTCCCTCACTGTGGTTTCCTACTTTTATTACATCTACCTTTGAATATACTCTTATAACAAGACTCTAGTTTAACAGCTTTTTATCTCTGGCCAGGGGGTGACATCCAATACCCATCAGGATGGAGTGAAGGGCATTGCAGGAGCAGCAAAACTGCAAAAGAAAATCAACAAACCATAATCCAGAACTTCAGAGACTCTATATCAACCACCTAGAAGTAGGCCAGCCTAATCTCTCCCCATCCTGAAGCTCAGGGAAATTTGTGGAAGAGGGGGCAGTAAGATTGTAAGAGCACAAGGATGGGAGGAGCAATGATATGCAAGGTACTCCACACAAATTAGGGCCGAAGCAATCATAATTGGACTTTGCATGCCCTGCGCAATGTCCAACACACTATTGACCCCACAAAGTCTAGCATTTGCTAAAGGCATCAAGGTCCTTGGAGGCAAGGGATTGACAGCCACAGTAATGTTCCTATGCTTAAGGGGAACACAGGAAAGGGTTCAGGGAAATGCCCCTGGGTCCTTGTATGTCATCGGAGAGGAGGGCCCAGAGGAGAGTCTGGCATGCATATTAAAGGATTCTCTGGGGATTTGGGGGGGAGGCACTGGGCATAGAGAGGGAGGGGTGAGGGGAGGGGGAGCAGGGGGGTCAGGGGAAGGAGGAGGGAGGGAGGGAACCGGTGTACCTATTAAGTTTGTATGAGCGGAAATAACAAAAAAAAAATAATAAACTGCTACTTGAGAAGCAAAAAAAAAAAAAAAAAAAAAAAATCTGCTGCAAAGAGGCTAAGAGAGCCTGGCTTCTTCCATTAACGCCTTTTGTCTTTCCTGTCTGATTTTCAGTCTCTTTTACTTCTTGACGTCTTGACGAGCTTTTGCCTGATCGACTACTCTCTGATATTGACCTTTTTCTGTCAGATAGGGAATTCTTATTCTTTGATCCTTTGCATCTCTATTACTCCCACCTTTTGCAGATTTGTGACTTCTTTCTAGTCCTGAAGTATCCCTCCGTTTTCGATCCACGCTCCTTCTGTGCTTTCTATCTCCATTGTGTCCTCGGCCCCTACTCTGACTTCTATTCTCACTACTACTAGTAGTGCTGCTGCTACTGTCTTGACTGCTGCCGCCACTTGTACTGGAACTGCTACTGGACCTGCTCCAACTGCTGCTGCCGCCACTGCTAGAGCTGCTGCCACTGCTGCTACTGGTAGAAGTGCTACTTGAGCTACTGCTGCTGCTGACCCTGCTTGTTTTGTTTCTTGCTTGGCCTCTGCTTCTGCTCCTAGTTTTCGTTTTGGTTTTGTTTTCTGACTGTATTGTCAAGACTGGTTCTACAGGCACCTCAGCGAGCTTTAAAGACTCTACAGGAAAATCCTGCCGCTCAGGTAGTAGATTCCCTTGCTCCTGAACAACCTGAGGTGGTGGCTGCAAAACAGCTATTGGCAAAGCCTCAGGCTGAGGGAGAGGCTGGGGCTGGAGGGCAGGTTGGGACTGTGGCTGAGACTGGGGCTGGCTCTGGGGCAGGGGCTGAGGCGGAGGTCGGGGGGTGGCTGAGGCTGAGTCACAGGCTCAGGCTGGGGCTCAGGTTCTTCTTTTTCCTCAGACTCCTTTTCCAATCCTACGGTATTAATATTCTTTTTTTTCTTCCAGGAGAAAAAGATTGACATTCTTTATCTGGCTCAACATCAAATTCCATCTCTGGCTCCAGTTCTTTGCTAGTTTCATTTTCTGAAGGCTCTATACTTTCAATTTGATTAGTGTCCATTACTTCCTGCTCAGCAATTACATGTTTGACATTTTCAGCCGTCTCTAGCACATCCATAACTTCTGGCTGACTGTCCTGTTGCTTCTCGGAGTCCCTTACCTCAACTTGCTCCTCTGTTTCCTGCTTTTGCTCCTCCTCCACCTGTTCTTTCCTTTCCCTCTTCCTCTCCTGCCTCCTCTATTTCTACATCATTGTGCTGATTACCTGTCTCCTCCAACTCTTCCTCTCGCTGAGCCACCTTATCCTCTTCTTGTTCCGCCTTCTGTTCTTCATTTTGCACCACCTGATGTTCTTTTCCTTCATTGATTGTCTTCTAGGTCTAGCCTCCATTTTATTTATTTGTTCTGCAAATTTGATGCGTCTACCTTCAAATAAAGTGTTCATTTTTCTCTGTGACTCTTCTATTAGTTTTTGGATAGCTGGATACATTCTTCCAGGAATATAGAACAAATGGGGTTTTGTCTCAGTTCTTATATATTTAATTATCTTGGCATTATGTTCATTCCATTCTTCTTGCAGCTGTGCAAGCTCAACCTTCTGTTCCAAAAGCCTCAGCTCTGTCTGTTTAGCACGCTTCTCTTCAAAAAGTTCTCTCCTCTCGTTTTCAACCTGAACTTTTGCCTGAACTTCAAGCTCTTGTTCGATTTCTTGAGCCTCTTTTGCCTTTCAGTAGCAACAGTAGATTCTTGTTTAAATTTCTGAAGGATACCCATCAACAAGCCAAATATTCGTCGGTTCCTTTGCTTTCCCTTTTCATCTATATTTTGACCCTGGATAAGGTGTCCAGGTGTGCGGTCTTTGGAGGGAGCTACAACTGAAGAGTGCAGCACTGGCTTTTTAACATCATCATCCTCTGGGTCACTTTCCTGTCATGATCATCTTCTTGTCCATCGAACTCCACCCAGCCTACTGGCAGCCCCTTCAAGGTCTCTCTGCTTGGCTTGGGGTCCTCCTCCACAATCTGAGAATCCACGCCTCAGCAATAAACTACCATGTCCTCTACATCCACCAGGACCAGAAAGGGCCAGCAATCTAGCTTGGATGGACCTCACGTCATTCGGATTCCACCCAGTGAGCTTACATCTTCCCGCCATCTACTCGCTGCAGCGGGCTTCGAAACTGCTCTCCAGGCCGTGGACCCAGAATTAGTTTTTTAATATTTTAATTATATTTTATTTTTATATATTTTACATTATTGTATTTTTATATATAAAATATTTTTATATATTTTAGCTTTATTGACAGTAGTAAAAAACATTAAAAAGAGCTTGTGGACGGATATGAGTATTGGTCTCCAACTGTTTAGCAAAAATTCAGAGGAAAACAATATACATAGTGAGGCAAACAGGTTGGACGCCTAGATGTGAACACTGGACAAGATGGAGCAAGAAGCAAGTGGGAATCGTCCAGGACTCAAAGTAGCAGGCTGAGAACTCTTCTTTCTACTATTCCAGAGCCCTTGTTCCCTAAGTGCCCATCTCTCCTCCAAAGGAGGAAAAGTGCTAAGAAGCAAGATCCTGGGTAGCTGGGAGAAAAACATTTGGGAAAGAAAAAAAAATTTTCCATCAGTTTTTCATTTGGAAACCCCAAACCAGATTTTAACCCATTACATACCCATTGTCTTTGCCCAGTTCTCAGAATGCACCCTCTCTCATTGTCTGTACCTTTAATGTACTCTACATTGGTTTTTCAACAGTCTTCAACCATAACCAGTGCTGCATTCGGCCTACAGATGAATCTGGGTTCATTCTGAGTAGTATTACTCTATTCCAGAGTCAGAAAACTCATCAAATACAAAAAAAGTCTGTGTTTTATTTCTTTGAAAACTGGGCTGAATGCTTTGGGAAGCCTAGCTGAATGTCAGCTCTGAAAGCCTTACTGTTGGTTGAGTATGGGCAGTTTAAACAACACATGCATGTTGGAAGTGGTATATAAAAATTTAGATAGGTTCTGCATTTAGATTACTTAACAAGTGTGTTCAGGCTCTTCCTTCCTTTAAAGAGGGCAAAAGTGGAACTCGTAGATGAAGGATGTGGTTTATGTAAGACAAAAGACGTAGAACTCCAATCAGTGGATCCACATGAAGAGAACAGGCTCTGGCCTGACATCAAAAGGTTGGCACATATGTGTACATTTATGTTTTCAGTTATATGAAGTGTTTATGGTATGGATGAATCTTTTCTCATCATTTCCCATTTTATCCAACTTACTGGAAAAGCAACAGTCAGCTTGGGATGAGACAGCTTGTTCCCAGACACTTTCTGGCTTCCCTCCCTCCCCCCTCACCCTTTGAACCTCCCTTTCCATTATATTCTCTAGATCAATCTCCTGTGTAATTTTCACTGTTTGCTCAAAGCATTTTTATATTTTTCCTTAAATAAAATGAAACAAAACCCTTTGCTTTCTCCCTGAGATTGTTGTTTATCCTGTAGCTTTCTATATTGAAGAACATTTATTGGTCTAAATTTGAAAATCTGAGGATCTGGCATTTGCTTCTCCTGTCATGGATTTCAAACATAATTCTTTCTCCTTCCTGAAGCAGTCTCCATTAAGGACCAAATGATACCAGTGTACTCTTCCGTGTCCACTGTGGCCAGCAGTGCCTGTCCCCCCTCCTGGTGTACACGTTCACCAGAGTCTTTAGAAACAGCCTTATGTTTTTGCTCTCCATCCATAATTTACCTTCAGTGTGTGAGTCTGGGTTACCCATGCATAGATCATGTCTAATACCCAATGGTGTCTGTTTTTTGAGGTCTTGGACTTCTGAGACTCTCCATTCAGTTCATGCTGGTATTACACTTCCTTGACCTCTTGTGGCCTTTGGCTTCATCAACACATGTTTTACCAAGAAGTTGTAAAATCTAAATCATCAGGCCCCAGTTTCTAGAGAATTCATAGCCTTCAAAATAATGCCACAAGCTGGGACCAAAGGTTCAGAACCTGAGCCCGTGGGGGACAATTTCAGATCCAAACCATACATTATCTACTAACTACTTTATTTCCTTACTTAGACTTTGAAGCTTTTTTTCCTCCTTTAAGTCTGAATTACTTTCATGACTGCCTAGTCTTTGGTTTCTGTCCTCGACACCTTCAAATTCATCCTCTCCAATGCTATCAAAATAGCTTTTCTAAATTCAGATAACATTTATTATCTGGTTTAGATATCCCTTCATGCCTTGAGAATAAAGTTTAAATGGCTGGCTTTCTAGTTCACCCTCTCCTCCCTTGAGTACCCCTCTGCTACATCTATTGTCACACTGCTTGTACTGGCCAGTCTAAGTGATCTACACTACCTTCTAAGATTTTTTTAATGCCTTTAGCATCTGTACATAAGATTCCCTTTGTCTGAAATGGATCTTTTCCCCTGCTGTCCTCCCCAGCCATTCCTTCTCATTTTTGGGGATGCAGCACAGCCTTCGTGTTTCTCAAGCACTTTTCCGAGTAATATTTGTGATATGGTATGGGAATTCATCTTGGCCTTGCTGATTATAATTTCTTTTAAACAAAGAGCTATATGTCTTCTATATTCCAAACCCTAGAATCACATGCACTAACTAACCCCACAGGAGGGGCATGCTGGAAATATTTATTCATAGTGTGTGTACTCTAAGGTTTTTCTATGCTAAAGAAGTATAAATGTGGTTTTAAAAAAGTGCTTCAGTTATTTCTTTGAAAATGATGGCATCTGCATAGGTTTTCTTCAAACATCTGTCAATTTTCTTTATGCCCCATTTTGATGTTCTTAATTTTTGACCCTACCATCAACCTATTTTTTAAAAAAAATCTAATTAAAATATTTCATAAGAAAAAAATCCTAATTAGTGTTGTATATGCCAGTACTTTATTATTGACCCCATTTGAATGTAAGCCATTGAGAAAGTGACTGTATAGTTTATTGTCTTGATGCAGGGCACTTTTGAGAGTTAAAGGGAATGCTGTTAATACTTTCACTGAATAATGAACGTGAACCAAGACTGCCCAAGGCAACGTAAAATATATAGTTATTCCAGCACATATTAACAATTACACATATGCATATCCATGTACACTTGAAATGTTTTCATTTATAGTTCCCCATGTTGCATGCATTATGTATAAAGTCTTTAAACATTTTTTCTTATGCCACATAAATAAACATTAGTTTAAAACATATGGGATTTATGTGTGTTCAAATAACAAAGCATGAAGCTAGACTTCTGACCCTGGGGAATGCATTTCTTCTTAGATATTTTCTTGTTGTTGTCTCTGGGGCACTGGAGGACAAGACAGGAACATTATTAGAGCTTTATAAGCTGTTTGGCTTGTCTTCAGGGACATCTCATCTTTGTAATTTTTTTTTTCCAGTGGGCATCAGTTTTCAGCTGCTTTTCTTTACCTTTTCCTCTTGGGCACATCATCTCAAGGCCCCAGAGTTCTTTGTAGGAAGCACAGAGAAGAACATCTTGTTTTGTAACCACAGTTTAGCAACTGTGCCATTTATTGGCCTCTTGGGAAACCACATTTTTGGATCACTATGATACCGATTAATTAATTTTTTTTTCTTGCTTAGAATTTTTTTTTTTGGCAAAAGAAAAAAAGATACCCCAGTTTTGACTATAAAAGACATGGGGAAGAGTTTTCTATTATAGAGTGCTATTAGAGGTTGGGAAGATAGTTCAGTTTGTCTCAAGTACCTGCCCTGCATGATGAGGACCTGATTTGGATCCCCAAACATAGCAGCATATATGTGGAAATCCCACAATGGTGAAAGTAGAGATAGGGAGATCTGAAACTCATTGGCTAGCCAGTCTGGTCAGACTGTTGTGCTTCAGCTCAGTGACAAATCTTATCTCAAAAATAAAGGTATAGAGAAAAGATGTCTGCTGTTGACCTGTGGCCTCAACGTTTGTGCATATGTACCTGCATGTGCTGTGCACAATACCCACATTCATAGTACATATGTGACCATACCAGTACCTACATACACCATATGCATGCATAGCACAAAGCAACATAGCACAGTGTACATACAAAGCAAGAACAGCATCACACATTCTCATGCACATTCACACACACACACACAACTAAACAAATGAATCTATAGTCTTCATCATGCTTTCACAATCCAACATGATCTCCCTCTTTTTCTTTTATAAACTCATCTCATTCCTCCCCATGCCCCTCATTCCACTCCAGCTCCACATTGGTCTCATTTTTTCAGCACACTAAGTACACAAGGTAGCAGAACCTTTGCAATTGTTGGAAGTGTTTCACCTCAAGATACCTGCGTGGATCACACCCTTGCTTTCCTCAAGTCCCTATTTAAATGCATGATCAATTTTCTACATGTAATTTCACAATACTCTCTCCAACACTTCTTACCAAGTCTTCATCTCCTTACCATTTTTTTCTTTTCAGCATATGACTGTGTGAATTATATTCCATACTTCTCTTATTGATAGATAATAACAGGTCCTTGAGAATGGAAACTCTGTCAGCATAGGGGGACCTGATTTAAGTTCGGGTTTATTTGCAACTCTGAAACAGTCAATTTTTCAATAGCAATTTTGAAAGAATAAGCAAACACGTGGCAGGTAACAGACACTTTTGGTTGAACTTGGTTGGAAAGAATGGCTACAAAAACAACATACTCAAACAGGTCCAATACGCCCAGGTTAAAGTATTGTGGCTTTTGCTCTGTGTAAAAGACTTAAATTTCACCTTTTACAATGACTAACTGTTCAGTAAAACCAACTGCGTACAGTGGATTTCTCAGCAATAAGTAGCAAAGTAGTCTGGTTGTTAATGTTTGAGCCTTTCATTGGTTACTTTAGGCAACTTAGACTTGAAACTCAACTGTAAAATCATTTTTTATTCTCATAATTCATTAGTAGATTTGTGAATTTTATACTCTTTCATTTTTCATTTTTCCATGGCATCTACTTTTCCTTCTACTTTCTGTCTTGCTTTTTTCCTTTTTAACTGCTCATTAATGTCAACCCGAGGGAAACTTAGGAAGATAGAGGAGATAAACACCTGACTAAGACCTTCAGTGCTATTTTGACCCAGTGTCAACCTACCCTGACCTATTTGGATGTACTCTGAATTGCTTAAGAAAGAGACCATGTGTGTCTTTTCTATTTGACTTTCAGTTGTATTCCATCCAAGCTTGAACTTGCAAAAATTCATTCCTTAGCATTTGCTAAATAACACTAAAGTTCTCTTATTTCTCTGTTGGAAAACCTTTCTATCATACATTTCACTATTTCTACTACTTGTAGAAGGTGTTTGATGTTTAGAGATTAGGGATTTGGAGGAGAATGTCTAACATTCACTTTACCAAAGCCCCTCTACTTCTTCCTTTTTACCAACTTCATTAAGGTCTTCTAGATTTTTTACATGCCACATGTAAAACAAAGAACACTTCTGTGTAATGCAGACGAATCATTTCCTAACAGCTTTACACTAAAATTGCTCCTCCTCTTTGACTTTTGCTGTCATAGATGAATGTGGTTTTCCTTTGTTTAGAGCATCTTCACAGATGTCTATTTTCTAACACTATGCTGCACACAAATATTCTTAAGTCTTGGGGATGGGTGGGTGGAGTGTTGAATTAAAGAAAATGGGATAAAATTTTTGTTTGCCTTCATGAGTGGTATAATCCTTATTACGTTCACAACAAGTGGCCAACACTTGCAGGTTTATAGCTTTCTTGATAAAAACAGAGCCCCTATCAAGAGGTCAGCCAGACCCGTTAAGGCAGGTATTGTGAAAGAAATTTTGTTCTGGTTTTGTTTTCTTTTATAGTGATCTCTGGTCCAGACCCCTGAATAATAACAACCTAATAAGCAGAGCTGGAGGCACCAGCTCTTGAACTTAGAAATCTTGCTCGTTCCAGGAAGAACCCAATAGTTTAGTTCTTATGATCCAATTTGTTAATGTTTAATAAATTTTGTAAGTGTGTAACTTTTGTTTTCTTGGATAGAAATGTCTTTTAAATGTTTTTTTCCTCTAGAGAAGAATGTGGTTTATGTTTAAATTAAATTTTTATATTGAAGTCCCACCCAAATAATTATATGTAACACATACAATATTAGGCATAATTAAAATGTGCTCTTGTATTTTTTAAAATTATAGTGCTTCTTTCTTCCACAATATGTATCATTAAAATTTTCTCTTAGAATTAAATATTTAGGAATTTAATTCTGAAATATATGTGTTGTATTATTTCTGCACTGAATGTTTATGATGAATGAGTAGTCAAATAATTTAAACAATGTGGCATTTGTAAGTAATTTACCAGTTAACGTTCAGTTTTGACTAAAGTTTCAACACCTAAAGTTTCAAGACCATTCAGTTCCAAGAGACAATCCTGTGGCAGTTTAACCATCTGTTCTTTGCGTTTTCTCTTGTATGACTATACCTGTGTAGTCAGCCTCCTCTAAAGAATGAGAGATTTTCAAAATCAGATGTTATAACAAATACTGACCATAGAGCTGGCTGGTAGCAGTTGTCCAGTGAATGAGAGATATAATGGAAACCAAAGAATGTAAATTTCCTACAGCTAATTGCTTAATTCATTGATCCCATAGGATACATTTACAAAATAATAAGTAGGGAAATGAAGGGCCAAAGATGGCATTTTCTAGGCACATGCAATTAGAAATGATTCCAAATGTTGGCTTTTGATTGAACACCCAGAACATAAAAGACATTGAGAGTTATAATGATTTAACTGATGGAGGAAAGCATAGTTTCCCCCTCCATGACAGAATGGAATGAGACACATGGCTAAATGGGGCGATCAAGACAGAGTCTCTTTGCAGTGAGGTGAAGGGCTATACAAAACTCCCAGAAATCCCTCCCGAATGAACTGGTAAAATGAGGGGTCGGGAGTCAAATCAGAAAGTATTTTGAATGTCAGAAGGACTTTTATCCTTTCCTTATCCTTTCCTTTACCTATTTTAAGAAGAGTTGGGGCCAGCAATATTTGGTGGCAAGCACCTTTATCTATGAGCCATCTTAGGTAAAGGTGCTTGCCACCAAATATTGGTGAACTCAGTTCCATTCTGGAGCGTGCATGGTGGAAGGAGAGAAACAACTCCTGAATTCGTCCTGTGACCTCCACAGACTTTCACATACATGCCATGATATTGCACACATGACTACTCCCAACACTCAATAAATGAACAGATGCTGAGAATTAAAAAAAGTGAGCTTTCTGTTTATAAGCCAGCAATTAAAACTAACATTTTTTTTAAATTTCACATGCCCAGAACCCTTCCAGATCAGGCAGATGGCAGGCATGCTTGCTTCGTGGTTGCCTTTCAGGAATGCCCACAGGTTGCCTTGTTGACTGCATAGAAGAATCTTTGCAGGTGTTTCATCTTCCCAAGGATGGTGCATCTGTTGCTTTGCTTTTGTTTCCCTTAGGGTTTAGGTGTATTTACTTTTATTTGAAATACAGACACAATAACATGGGGGCATGGCAGATTTCTTTCCTGGTAAAATTGATCTCATGGGCACTAAACTCAGAAAGATGAACACGTACACATTTGTATACATAGATATATGCAGGCACACACATATGCATTTATATACACACATATGCACACACACAGTGTTCTAATAAGACCAGTTGAAGACATTCTATATGTCATGGCTTCATGAGATAATCTTGTCAATTTGGATTTTCTGACTTAATTATTACTCTGGGCCCTTTAACTGTCAAATATTTAGGTCCTAATAAATATTTCTATTGCTGTTATTTGAAGATTTAAAAAATAACCTTTTGTTGTGATCCACTCCTTATGTGTTGTTGAAGACATCATACTCCTACTTGGTAGGTCAGTCTGTGATAGAGTGCTGTCTTGTGAGAACAAGTATGTCTTGGTAGCTCAGAATTTTATCAAGTTCAGGAGAGAAATCACTGCCTTGGGGGACTGAGAGCAGACAACTAGTCAGTGCCATGTTTGTTGGCCATGAAGGACAGGTATTGGTCAGTTGTCAGTTGTCCAAAAGCTTTTATAAGCCTCATAAAAGACACAATGCAGTATTTTCAACCCATTACGCTGGGTCCCAGGGTGATAGGGTTTCTCTGGTGAAGTGTTTCTGAGGTGGTAAATGGAAACTCCATTTATTTATATCCTGCAATAACTCATGAAATAAGCTCCCAAATTAATATCCATCTCAGGGTTCAGCTAAAAGTTGAATTAAAGTATTATCATTTTGGGTATGTTTATGTGTTTGTCTCTGTGCATGTATGTCCTTTGAGATCGCTAGATCTCATGTAAAATGCCAGGTAGGTATGACAACCCTCTTGTAATTCCCACCTAAAAAGGTGGAGACTGGGAATTCACAGAGCAAGTTGGTTAGCCAGACTGACCCTATTGGTGACCTGATCTCTAGACTTGATTAGTGACTCTGCTTCAAAAGAATAAGGTAGAAGAGTTATTGAGGATGCTTCCTTTGGGCCTTCACATGCATGCTCATACATGGATACATGCATATATATATGTATTCACACACATGCAAAACATGCATATACACATATAGATCACACACACACACATGAAAATGGAAAAAAACAAAGTTTATTTTCATTCACATACCTTCAGCAAATAGAAACCATACTAGTGCTAGTATACTTTTATCTGATGCCTATTATAAAGTAATTGTAGCATTTTGACAATACATCTGTTCCTTTTCTTTGAATATCTCTGACTGCTAGTGCAATTTGATGTTTACCTTCTGCTTATTGACCACTACATTCTTATGAATTAAATCTTGTTCTTTGCCTATTTTCATTATGATATTTTGCTATTCATGTTTGTACTTCTTATCATAGCTAAAATAAGTCATTTACTTGGAATAAGCCATGGGATGTGTCCACTTATTTTTATTTCCACTGTTGTTGTCTTTGTTAAAGCCATGTGAAATTATTCAGAAGCCAAAATTTCCAATTTACCTGCATGGATCTGCCTGACTTGGTCAGACATCTCTACTCTGACCTGCCATTTCTTCCTTCACCACACATGGTCCCCACATAATTTTGTACATGTTCCTGCACTTGGCTATTACATCAATCCCAAATCTTCTCCCGGACACCGGCACCTAATGAGGCTCTCCTTATAGAATAGATACTTAAATATGCTTCCACACACAAAGTTCCCTGCTTTTTTCCTATTGAAAATAGCTGTAGTTCACTGATTAACTTTTGCAAGCTACATTTTGAAAGATTACATGCATAATTAAGATAAGGTAATAGATTGGTATACATTATTTCTACAGTTTTTTACAAAAATATTTACATTGATGCATTTATTAGGAGATTAAAAAAGCTAACGTAGTAGTGTTTATGGATTTCATGGAATGAGCCATCTCAAAAGGTGGTGACAAGAATGGGTTCTGGAGTCTTGGAACTTCAATTGTTTCTGCAGCCTCACCATTTAGGAATGATTCAGTCTTTGCCAAGTTATTTAACTTATCTATGCTTCACTTTCCTCCTCAGTATTTTTTGCATGGACAATCAGATATGTTTCTGGTGATTGTTATGAATATTGAACGAGATGACTCCTGCAGTGCTTAGACACAGCCCAGCCCATGCAGAATGCTAGATGGATGTTACCCATTTTATTCCTTTTCATTTTCTCCATCCTGAGATGTTAAGTGCCAACACTGTAGAGGGCAGTTCTAGATAGTATCTGAGTTTCCACTTTATTTCCAGAGAATCACTGTGCTGCTTTTTAAGTGTCTCCTCCCAATGAAGAGGATGTTGCTCTTATTCTTCTGCAGAAGTTGCGGTTCTCACTTTTACATCCACAATTGCAACCAGTAGCTTCTTCAGCATGACATAATGTACCCGGGACTTTTTTTTTTTATAGGATACTCTTTGCATGGTATTCACACTCAGACTTGTTTTCTTAACAGCTGGCAAACTTTCCCAGACTTTGCGAGGAAACAGAAAGGATTGTTGCTAACCACATTCGTGAGAGAGAAGGGAAGACCAAGGACCAGGTGAGGGAAATTTCCCAGATGGTAAGATCTGGGGAGTGGAAGGTCTTCAAACACAGTTGCGTGGTCATATCCAGCCTTGTTCTTAGTGGCAAAATGGTGATATACACAAACTGTATTATATTTGTTACTAATTTTATGAGTCATATAATGTACTACTCTATTAATATCTAATGCATGTTTCATGTAAGCAAATAGAAGGAATTCAGAACTCTGAATTTAAAAAAGAGTAATAGGAGTTTCAGAGCCAGGCATGAGGTCTTACATCTGTAACCCTAACAATTTCAGAGGCAGATATACAAGAATCACTTCAAGTGTGATGCCAGCCAGGGCTGCAGTGTGTGATCTTGGTTCAAAAAACAAAAACATAAAATAGAAGTTTGATTATTTCACTCCTCCTGTATGATCACTCCTTGAATTCACTTGTGGCATATGCAAACCCTACTTTGATAACTGCTAATAGAGAAACATGCTGGATATCTTCTTAAAAATGAATTTCTCAATTATTAATGGGGTACATATTGGCTCCAAGATATTCATAAGCTCCTAAAATGTTATATGAAATGTTGTCCTATTTTTTTCACTGAGAATACTTAAATGTTTCTATCAATTTATCTATGAAATCTATTATTGAAGATAAACATTCTGGGGCTGATATTTTAAACATTGCTAACTATTTTACAAATGTATAAGGTTTATAAGTTTTCCTAATTATAATAGAAAAAATGTTTCAAGTACTCTTGATTGCTCCCCAATGTATTGTTCCCCAATGCAGCTTTAAGTGTGATATAGAGAGAACTTTGAACTCGGGCCAAATTTATATACAAAATAACAGCATGTTCTGTAGGCATCACATCTTTGGATTGCTATTTTCTCATGGGGTAGAATTGTAAAGTGGCTCTATATGGTCTATGAAAGCCTAGATCAGTAGTACCCTAAGATTTGGTGATTCATATGTGAGGTAGAAAGGAAAGGGGAGAAATTAGAGAAAAGAAGAGGGAAAAAGTACCAAAGGAAGATAGAGATAAAACCAACAAGAGAGAAGGACATTGCCTGCCCAGCATGGGCCTTGCAGATGGGAGGCTGGAGCGGAAGGTGAGAGGCAGTGGGTTGGATGCCCATCAGCTTGGCACAGTGAGAGACCCAGTGTGTCTTTGTGTGAGCTGTAGGACTCACCGGTACTAATTTTAATGTGCATGCATTGAAAATTAACTGCCATTTAATTTGCACATGTTTTTCAGTCTTTACACTTTTGGATTGCTACAGTAACCAAAAATGGAGAAGATAGGTGTTGAGGTTTAGTGGATATAGACAAGCCGTCATTAACTTAGCCAGCAAAAGTGAAGCCAGAACAGATGTATAGTCCCAAGCTAGAGGCTCCTCCCGTCCCCAGTTTCAACCTCATCTGATATTCTGACTGTTGCTGGACCCAGAAAGCTTAGTTCTTTGAAATCAACTATAGAAGAATACCTGGTGTGGTGACATGTGCCTGTTGTCCCAGCACATGACAAGGTGGAGGCAGAAGATGAGGAATCCAACTTCATCCTTAATCACATGGTGAATTCAAGGTCAGGCTGGACTACCTACATAGTAGCCTTCTTCAAAAAAAAAATTAACTGTCCTTGTGACTTTAAGTAAATGGGATGTTTCAATTTAGTGTCTTTAGTCTATAGTGGTCAAATGACACCATATGCTACTTAATTCATAGGAATCTTATGTAAAAATATTTTCAAAATAGTATGATTATTATTTTAACCATGTTTGTTTGCCTTCCCGCATAGGTCAGTTGTTAGCATCTATGTGGTTCAGAGATTTTGTTTTACTAAAGTCAAATGCCCAACATTAAGCATTTGTTCTGAAACAACCAGGTCACAATGTATGAGAAGCTTGAAGAATTAGGCAGGCACATCCAGAATTGCACAGAGTGCAGTTTGCATGAGACTCACCCAGAAGCAAGGGCCTGGATGGTAGCAACACCAAGTGGATCCCTGTGACTGAAGTCAGAAAACAAGGACTTGTAAGTGGTCCAGCTAAAAGAGGCCACTCCAAGCAGAAAGTTATTTCTAGTTCATGTCAAGCTAGTATCATAGAGTTAGACACACCCCTGACATGAAGGTCAACTCTTCCGGTTGTATCTGTTTGCAGTATGCTGAGAAACTATGTGATGGTGGGGTGGGGGAGAACCACAGCTACTCAGAGGTGGTCATGGTGGTCATGTTGCAGAATGACCACGGTCGAGTCAAGGTGATTCTCTGCAAGATTGTTGTTGATACTGTGGGCTCTGAGCTCAGACTGCCTGATTTCAAATTGAAGTGTTAACATTTACTTTTTAGGTGACTTTTTGCAAGTTACTTTCATTCTCTACAGTTTGGTTTCTTTTTTCTTGAGATAATATTAGGAATTAACTCCTGAGCATTTTGTAAGGATGAAATGAAGTAATCCAAATATACTAAGTTCTGTGACCACAAAACCTGAGAGAAACAAATGAAGGAGGGAAGATTTATTTTGGCTCACAGTTTCAGAGGGTTTGAGTCCAGCATGGTGACAAGGTAGACCGGGAAGCAGAGCAAGACCATGACCAGGGGTAGTTACAACCTTCAAAGACTTATCCCTAGTGACCTACTTCTGCCAGATAGAGGTTCCACAGTTTACCAAAACAGCACCATGACATGAAGAAGCAAGTATTCAAAATATGAACCTGTCAGGAATATTTCTGATTCAGACTGTAATACTCCATCCATTGCCCCAAATGTTATGGTCATTCATAGTGCAGAGTACATGTAATCTAAGCATAGGACCTCCTATAGTCTTTTGTGCATATTTGTATGTGATATATACGTGTGTATGTGTGTGAATACATGTGTATGTACGGGTGAAAAGGCATGCACATGCATGTAGACTCCAGAGGTCGATATCCGGTGTCTTCCTTCATTGCTCTTCATCTTATTTGTCTGATACAGGGTTTCTCACTGGAGCCCAGAACTTTCTGACTTGGGACTCTAAGCAGTCAGTGTGCCAGGGGATCCTCCTCCTCTGCCTTTTGAACACCAGGATCACAGGCAGACTGGCACATCCTCCTGATATTTGTGTGGATGCTGCAGATCTGATCTGAGGTCTTTATGCTTGTAGAGCAAGTGTTTTGCAAGAATCTTTAGACAGCATCACACCCATAGTTGTGAGAGAAGGAAGCAACCGATGAACATGTGTCTACTTGCTTGCTTGTTCTTCGTGTCTTTATGTAGTATACATGTGTATATGTAATCTGCCTAGGATGAGGCTGCTCACAATGAGCAGGTTTTCCCATGTCAATTAAAGCAATCAAGAAAAATCTCCTATAAGCTTTCTGGGAGGCCTGCCTTAATAAGATAATTCCTTATATATATGCCCAAAGACCCACCTCCTAGGTGTTTGGTTGACATGGTCTTCCAGATTCCTACTAGAATCACCTATTGATTTCTGTATTACAGCATTCTAAGATTTCAGTGGGCTGCCTTTCCATATTCCCAATTTCCTTCTGTGATACAGTCCCAGAGGCCCAAGAACCACATGGTCAAGTTTAGACACAGCGATAGCCTTGCTTTTCCAGTACAAGTTTCATGGACTAGTGTTGCCATATCCCCCGCTGGGCCAGTTGGGGGGGAAGAGGGGAAAGAGCAGGGCCTTGGGGCTATAAGCGAATGGGCGAGTCAGCGACAGGGTTACTAACCAGACCCCAGGAATCAGGTGAGCAGCAGGCAGAGATGAGCTGTCTGTCCAGATTCAGAGTCATTAAGGGGATTTGGGTTTATATAGGGTCAGAGTCCAATCAGGTGTTGCCATCCCTCCTCCAGGGGGGACAGCCACCAGTCATTTAACTGTTTACTAGGTGTCCATTGCAGGGGCAGGTTAGATGGCCACTTCCCATTGGTTGTTCATCCCTCTGCCTGCATGGTCCTCTATTGGGACATGTCCAGGGCATGTCTATAGGTCCAGGCTTGTCCTGAATTCGAGAGCCGGGCTAGGGCCTCCCTGAGTTGGTAGTGCCACATTTCACCCTTTTATTTATTTATAAATTTTTTCAGTGGGGACCATGATAGCTGGGGTGACCCTGAGCCTCTTCAGTTGCATGGAATTTAGGTGACTGTGCCTGGCTTAGATTGGATACCACCCTCGTGTGGAGCCTTACCCGTCATTGACTACCAGTTATGAGACCACCACAGCAAAGGAATCATGGTTCCAAAGGGGAACTCAAGGTGGCAGAGAAAAGCAGGTTTTCATCATTGCAGGGGCATGCGGAGAGGCTGTAGGTGGGGTAGGCGGAGAGGCTGTGGGCGGGGCAGGCAAAGAAACTATCCAGAAGAGCTGGTGAGACACAAATCAAAATATCAACAATTGTAAATTAGTAAGGTATTGCTTCAATGGAGGATAGCCAGGCTTCCAAGGGGCCTTTGGTGGCCTTAGGGATGTCTGGAGCCTTAATAGATGCTCTGAGAACCTGCAAAGAAAGGCTTGTGTTGTAAATGGTGAGACCTTACTGTTTTCCATCTTACATCTAAATAGGACAATTAGCACTAAAAGGGTAACTCCAAAAGTTAACCAAGTTACCAAATTTAAGGGTGAAAAGAAGGCAAGTATCCTGTCCCATAATTGTTTGCCAAAGGATACAGCAGTAGTAATTTGAACTTTAGTCCCATTAATTTTTAATATGTCAAAGGATAGTTTGAAACATTCCAGGTGCCACTAATATTGGAGGGCAGGAGGCTCATGGCCATCCTGGACTTCCCTCTTACGGGTCAGGAAGAGCAGTGCTCAGGACACATTTAAAGCATTTTTTCCTTTCTTTCCCTATGGGGGAAGGGAATTTCAGGTTTGTCAGCTTGGGCGTGCCTGCTAGTATTTTATCTATCCCCTTAGGCAGATGGATCCTCAGAGAAACTCCTTAAGTAATTTAGGCCAAAATCTTGCAAGGAAAAAGGAAAAATGAACCTGAGTTGACCCAAATGCACTTAGAATTTCCTGAAAACAGACTATGCTGGATCTGGCATTTATCCTTCTTTGTTTCAAAGGAATCAGGTCTGGCTAAGGTGCAGGTTTGAATTCCTGTTCCACCTTAGTAGGAGTACACATGGGAACATGGAATTAGAAAGCAGATTTGTCTGGGGCTGGAAAGGTGGCTCAGGGGTTAAGCCTCTGCCTTGCAGGCGGAAGGTCCTGAGTTTGGGTCCTAGACCCCATGTATAGACACCAGGCGGAAGCGGGGGCGACCTGTGTTTCTGGTCCTGGTAGGGCAAGGCCTGTGAATCCTGGGGCAGAGTAAACAAGGAGGAGTTGGAGACGGTCCATGGTGGTTTCCGAATTTGCCTGTGGTTCTCTACACACACACACACACACACACACACACACACACACACACACGCACAATTGAATAAATAAAAAAAAAAGAAAGCAGATTTGTCCCCAAGAAAGGGAGCTCATACCTACCAGGAGAAGGAAGAAATTCCAATGAACTTTTTAGATGACAATTATATTTTCCTGGTTGCTAGATTTCATGGGATAAAATTCTATAAAATAAGTCAGAGGAATGAGCAAGTTTGATAAAGCAGTGGCTTTGTTATTTTGGGAACACATGGAAAAACCTTTAAGAACACAATGGCATTTTCATTTGTACTCTCATTAAAGATCAAGCCTAAGACTTGCCAAAATTTAGACTAAGCGAGAAATTTTTAATGAAAGAAAACTAACAATCTGTCAGAAAAACAATTGTGATCGATATAAAACATAAGTAGTTAAGGCCTTATATGTTATTAAAATTATTTGTTCTCATTTTTAAGTATGCATACATGTATTTAAAAATGGCATGCCAAAACTTTTATATTAGTGTGCAACAAAAGTAAAAAATTGAAGTGGCCACACACACACAATATGTAAACACAGAACATATAAACATACAAGCACATGAACAACATTTTACCAGCAACTGTACAATTTACCAGCAACTGTCTTAAAATTACTCTTGAAAGCTTTATCAAAGGCAGATTAACATTTAGGAAAACCTTATTTAAAACAAGACCTCATATTAGTTAAGTCCGAAAAACATTAACATTAGTTAATTATGAAAAACATCTAGCAAAGAACACATTCTTATCCATAGTCCGGTTCCCACATATTCGCTGGGGAGATCCAAGGTGCTAAAACCTCAGCCTCATTCTAGAATTCCTCTAGGCCAGCAGTCTTAACCTTGCCTCTAGTCTCTAGGAGAGATTTTAAGACACGTATCTGGGGCTCCTTACAGTGTGAGGGGAGATTGCCCATTTTTCTAAAGAACAGAGATGAGACCAAAAGAGGCGCAGATGAGACAAGGAATGTATCAAACCCAAATGTCTTGTGCTTGGTGGGGGGCTTTCAGAGGTTCACTAATCCCCCGGCCTTATGCGCAAATGCTGTCTCCCAGTTAGGCCAATTCAATGTAATCCAGCGTGGGCTCTGAGTTCTGAGAGCACCAATCTCTCATGTGAACTCGCTGGGACAAGCCTCGGTTTAAATGCATTCCTAATCTTAAATGGGGCTCGCTGAATGAGTGATTGTGTTCCTAACCTAAAGTGGGGGCTCTTTGATCGTCAGCAAATCAAATGAGCAATTGGGTCTCCTTGATCATCAGCAAATCAAGCGAGTGATTATGTTCCTAAGGACAAACAGGGAAAGGGGAAGAGGAGGGGGCTACCTGCTCACCTTCAGGTGCCGTAAGCACACAGAACACAAGACCAAAGGGGCCGCTCACCGAACTTTACCAGAGTGGGTGTCTTGTCTATACGAAGGTAGCCCCGTGTTAGAGCATCAGATGTTGCCAAATCCCCACTGGACTGGTGGCCTTAGAGCTAGAGGCGAATGGGCGAGCGGGCAATGGGGTCACTACCAGACCCAGGAAGCAGGTTAGAAGCAGCAGTGGATGAGATGCTGCAGATTCAAAGTCATTAAGGGCGTTTGGGCTTATATAGGGTCAGGGTCCAATCAGGTGTTGCCATCCCTCCTCCAGGGGGGACAGCCACCAGTCATTTAACTGTTTACTAGGTGTCCATTGCAGATGCAGGTGAGACGGCTGCTTCCCATTTGTTCATCCCTCCGCCTGCATGGTCCTCTATTGGGACCCTCCCCCTGCATGGTCCTTTATTGGGACCCTCCCCCTGCATTGGGACATATCCGGGGCATGTCTCTACGTCCAGGCTTGTCCTGAATTCGAAAGCCAGGCTAGGGCCTCCCTGAGTCGGTAGTACCACAGACTAGTTAGTTGCTTTGGTATTGATGTGACCACAATAGCTGACAGAAACAGCTTACGTTAGAGTTCTCTTTATGTTAGCTCACAGTTTCAATGGGCTTTAGTATATCATGGTGAGAAGACAACGGGGAAGCAGCTCAGTTCTTGGCAGTGGTGGCAGACCGGGAGGCAGAAAGTAAAACCTACTCTTCAAAATCTCTCGCCTGGGGACTTTCACCAGCTAGGCCCCATCCTTTAAGGATCCTGAACTTATCAAAACAGAACAAGGTAGGGGCCAAACATCAAATAAAAACTCATGGAGGGCATGTAAGATTCTAACCACAGCATTAAACTTTAGTGGTTTTTGTTATTGCAGAGATGGAGCACATCGTAGGCATTTTCTGGTTTCAAGGGACATTGTTATCCATCTGTGACTCAGACTTACTGATTAACCCATTCTTCAAGTGTAATGGTAAAGATGGGACAAGTGCCTCCCGTGTAAGGAACAAGTTTGGGTGGCCTACTCTGGCAGTCAGCAACTGTGTCTAGAAACTTGTAGTGGTCAATCCTAATTTGAACTTGTGTGGTAGAGGAGAAACATACATTTTTGGAAATGTGATCATGTCATTTTGGATATATGGAATCCTGGACTATGCAACCTTGAATATTTGAGTACTTTTGAAATATTTGCTCAGAGATTGGCCTATTTCCTCAAGCTCCATGTCTCTGAAATGCTTTGAGACATTCTTACAGTTTTATTTTTAATTTTTTTTTTATAAAAAAGAATTTAAAATAGAATTATAAACTACCTCTGCTCAGGAAACTTTGTGGGTAAAAAAAAAAAAGGTTTTCAAAATTAAATATGGAAGCCTATAAATCTGTGAGACTTTTTTTTAAACAAAGGTCTTGGGAACACTCTGTGTGCCAGCTATTCTTCTAGATGTTTCCATATGTCTAATTGCATGTGAAGTAGTTGACTTTGTGGGTGATTACTGCTATAAGGAGTAGCTTTATTTTTCTTCAACTAAATATTCAGTAACTGGGCAAAAGCACAGTGAGAAACTCTAAGAAAGTGGAAAAAAAGAGGAAAAAAATGTACTGTTTTCATTTTTTCATCCCCCACATGCGCCCTGGCCCTTTTCCTAGGGTGAACACAGACTCCCAGTTTCCAGGAATATGAATGAGAACAGCCATGGCTTTTATTTTTTCCACTGTTTTCCTACGCTTTGGTCCAAGTTTATATGTGTCACTGTCCAAGATTCTCATGACAACCTTGGGTTCTGTTGAGAATTATGTAGCTATTTTGCTCTTTATGGCAGCAGCAGTTTATCTGTGCTTAAATGTTACACTTCATCGGTACAAGAATCTTGGTGAAATGAGTTTGAGAATATACTGTTGCTCAGTGTAAACATAAACTCTATGGTCATTAAAATTTGATTTTATTAAAATTTGATTACTCAGAGAATAGAGGTTGACACTATTGCTAATTTAATCATAATCATTTCTTAGTTTTCTCTAAGAGATAAATTAAAACTTACCCAGTGATACAAAGACTTTTCATAACAGTATGCTTCTACTGATTCAATGGTTCCACTACCTTGACGATATCTTTTTATAGAGGCAGTGAATTCAGAGTGGTCCTTTTCGTCCTTTTTTGGGGGGGGAGCAGGTACCCTTGTGACTCTCAGCAAGATTTGGTTAGGTGACCACTTGAGATTAGCCACAGAAGGAAAGCTTCATAGCCCATAGTGCTGGGCACTGAATAAGAAACAACCATAAGTGGACACATACTAATTATGTAGGAATAAATTATTCCCTTCGAAACAGACTATTTTAGCTTGGTAGGTAATTATAAAAACCAAAGCCGTAAATATTTACTGGTTACCTATTTTGTGTATCATGCCAGGTTCTGGAATAGAATGGGGAGTAAGGTAAATGCCATCCTTGTTTCTGTAGAGCTTACCATATTGTGGGCAGGAGGATCATTGGGCTAAAAATAATGCCAAGAATTCATTACAGTTAGAGTAAATACAAAAAATAAATGTTAGGGTGCAATACATGTACATAAATAGGATATATAGACTATCTGAGGGCCAGGTGTGAGACAGCCTGGTCTTGGGTTCAGAGAATTAGGGAAGACCTTCTGCAGGTAGTACCAATTGGGGAGCCTTATGCAGAGTATTTGTGCCTATTAACTACTACCATGGCATCATAAATCTCAAATGCTATTGCTAATGAAAGGAAGCAGCATAAAAACACTTACTGTGCCCACCAGAAGTTCACTCACCAGGGTCTGGAGATGCAGCTCAGTTGGCAGAGCACTTAACCTAGCATGTACAAGTATCTGGATTTCATCCTCAGTGCCAGAAGGTGGCAGAGGGGATCAGAAATTCAAGGCTATCTCCACCACATAGCAAGTCTGAGGCTAGCCTCTGCTACATGATATAAAGGTCGAAAAATCACAGTTTGGCTCTCTTGTGGTTCCAAAACAGGGTGCAGGGGTTCTTAAGTATTTTTCCCTATTATCAGAAATCTCAGTATCCAGACAAAGATAGGACTCAGTTGAGGGAACCCAAAGGAGAGAGCAAGAGTAATTCATGTCAGAATCTTCAGGGTGAAATATTTTTCTGACAATTTTGGGTTGTTCTAGTCTCTCGTCTCTCTCAGACTCCTTGTCTCTCCACTGAACATTTTTTCATGAAGAGGCCCTTCAAATCTCTGACTTAGAGTTTATAAGCATCTAACAACATTTTTTGTGTTGCATGAGCCATTCATACAATTCGTTCCTTCATAAACCCTGTGACTATATACCTGTGCCACACAATGGTTTAGGTACCATCAGGAATATCACAGGGGATATAACAGGTGAGGTCTTCACAGAATAGGTTAAATCTCCTGTGTCACCTAGCAGCACTACTTCAAAGAAGCAAGCATGAGCGAGGTGCAGTGACAGAGTGTAATGACTACTAATGGAGGCAGAAAGGACAGGGAAGCTAAGCTCCCTATTCAATAATGAAGTCTACTAGTTTGTATTGCTTGTGTATTACTTTTCTGAATTTATGGGTACATGTGGTATTACCAAGTGTCTAAAGGGGTTTTAAAGAGAAGAGGATGAAAAAGGAGAAAAGCAGGGAGTAATGTTGTTTACGTATAATTACCCCTCTTTAATATACTATGCCTATGTTTTAGAACAATTGAATAATTCCAGGTTTTGCTTTATGATATTATAAACCGTAATGATTTTTCTCTACATGTGATTCTTAGGCTTACCATTCATGTAGGTATTTTAATTTAAAAGGCTTTTTGCATGTCTTTATGTGTATGAGGTACATGAATTATGTATGCATTTGTACATTTGTGTAGGTGCATGTGTGGGTGAAGGTGCACATTTGTGTACATTGTGTGGAGGTTCAAAGTTGATGTCAATTGTCCTTGAACACTTTCCACATTATTTACTGAAGCAGGTTCTTTAATTGAACTAGAGCTTGCTGATGGGCTAGTCTAGCTTGTCAGTTTGCCCTGGGATCCCCTTTCTGTTTCCATAGTACTGGGGTTCCACAAGGCCACATCATTTGCCTAACCACTATGTGGGCTCTGGGAATCCAAATACTGGGCCTCAAGCTGTCTTCATGTACTGTGAGGCATCTTCCCAGCTCTCATGTAGGTTTTTAATTTACTAATTTAGAGTAAAAAAATTACTTTGATGAAAAAAATTAATCCAAGGTTTTGTTCTCATTGAAAGATCATTTTAAAATTAAATATGGAAAACCAGCATAGGAAATTATTAAGTTTAACATTTGAGAGTTTGGAAGATGAATTGTGCTCAGATATTTCTCTTTTTCTTATAGGTACTGCTATTGATTGACATCCAAGTCTCTTACATCAACACCAACCATGAAGACTTCATCGGCTTTGCAAAGTATGTGGAGTAAATGATCCTTGAACACATTTTCCCCTTCTGCTCTTTAGAAATTCTACTTCAACTCTACCATCTTTTGACACTATGGTCTGTGTCAAGGTTGATCGTGAGTCTGTCTCCTTAGGTCTGAGCTCTGTGGCTATGGGACAGGGATAATGAGGAGCACAGTTGGCTTCATTGTCCTACATATAAAGCCATATGTCTTAGATGCTTGGTATTTTTGGACAGTGATCTGTAGCTTGTACTTGAACTCGCACAGATCAACAGCAATAAATGCACATTAAAAACTTTGTGGATGGATTATTTTTGTATTAAGTTAAATTGCCAAATACAATTCAAAGTGGATGTGATGATCATGCCTGTGACCCCAGAACTCTGGAGGCTACAACAGGAGGATTTTTGGTAGTCAAGTCTAAGACTAGCTTAGGATATATGTAGTGGGTTCTAGGCCAGCCTGGGCTGGAGCGAAAACCTGTCTCAAAAACTAATAATCAATAAGTCAACCAGTCATATCCTACATCAGAATATACAGACCTTTATAAATAGTCATCCCTTTCAAGTTTAGATATAATGTTTTAAGATTAAAATTTAGGATATTCTCTCTCTGTCTCTCTCTCTTTCTCTCTGTCTCTCTCTCTGTCTCTCTCTGTCTTTCTCTCTCTCTCTCCCAGAAGAGACTTGACTGTGTGCTTGTGTACCTGTGGAGGTCCAAGGGTGACATCAGCAGGCATCCTGAATTGCTTGATCTTCTTATTGTTTTGCTCTGGGGTTTCCCAGCTCTGGAAGTGCAGGTCACAGCCATTTCCACTTGACACTGTTATGTGGGGGCTGGGACCTGAATTCAAGTCCTTTTGTTTGCAGGGCAAAGGCTTTAACCCCCTAAGCCATTTTTCCAGCCTTGATCCTTCTCTTTTTAATAAAATAATATGATTTGTGTATGTGTGTCTGCATGCTCCTGTTCTTTAAAGGTCATGTGGACAAAAGGTTAGTTACCCAGAGTTGATTATTCATTAAGTTTTATTTTTAAGATCCTGAATTCACTATGTTTATTTGGTTTAACAGTACCAATACCTGTTATTGTTGAAAGATCTTGATTATGACTCTAAAATAGCATGTAAATCGTTCCAATTTCAAGTATAAAAAGTATAGCTTAGTTTATATAAAATATAAAATAGAAGAGCTTATGTTCAACTTGAACTGCATTTTCAAGAACAGGGACAAATAAACATAAAACACAGTAAAAATGTCAAACTAATTTATTTTACTACACCATGACTTAGAAGAAATAGAACATGTGATCTAAACTGATCAATGGCCTGACAACTTTATAGGCATGTTTTAGGCAAAGAATTTCAATTTTCAGTTGCCCAAAAGAAAATTGGCTCATTGTAATCCAGGTTGTAGTTGTCATAGTTGAGCTAGTGATATTATGTATTTTGCATCCAGTGACTGCTATTGGTTAGTGTTCCATTAGTGTTCTTGGTCATTTTTTTCTGGGTACTGTGGGGGAACTTGTTAGGATATAGTGATAATTATGTTCCCTTGTCCAGTTGTCCTTTTGACCACAATGGCCACTCTGACCTGTAGGTAGATCTTCCCCCTAGGATCTGTGATTGCTTCCTCCTTCTCTCATGATGCTCCCCACTTTCTGTTCCTTTCCTTTTGCAGGACCACCCAACCTTTGGCATGTATCCTTGCCCCTAGGTCTCGAAGGGGAACTGAAAATTTTTTTTCACGTCTCTTCACAGTCAATAAATTCCAAATGGCTCTATTCTAGTTTCTTTGGGGGAGAAAGAAAAAAAAAAAGAAAAATTTTGTCTCTTAGAAAGTTGTCTAATAATTGGAAGTAATGTCAATATGATTGGCATTAATTAATCTTTGAGTCATTTGAAACAACAGTAATGCTGTTTTAATGTTGATTTCTGTGGATTGCAAATATCAGTTAGGTTATTATAAGAATGTGCCAGTTTAACAGGGTAACTTGAAAGTGGAAAGGATGCTGCCGCCTTGTTGCACATCCCTGTTCAAGGGCAAGATGGAATAGAAGTTCAATACCTTCTAAAAGAGTCAAGGTTTGAGCATAGTAGAGAACCATTGTAACCATTTATTTTACCCCACAGTTTTTTTTTCCTTTGATGGCATCTCAGGTAGCCCAGGCTGGTCTCAAATTATCTGTGCAGTCAAGGATGGCCTTGAACACCTGATCCTCTTCAGTGTTAAGACTACAATGTGTGCCATTTCACCCAGCCTTATCCCCACACTCTTGAAGCATTCTCAGTCCTGGGTGGAACTTTTCTCTGTCTCTCCCTCTCTCTCTTCCCTCTCCTTTTGATTATCTTTCTGTGGACTTCATTTTACTGATTTCAAAGTTATGTTGATATCAAGGTTCTTAAAGTCATACAATTTTTTTCAATTTTAGAACTTTTCAACATAGTCTTCAGACAGTCTTAGTGTGATTCACAGACTTCTTACTTTTCCTAGCAGTCATATGGATTCTGTGCTGTTGGTGAGAAACCTGAAACACTGTTAGCTCTTTTTCTAGAAGTCTCTGGAAGGACTGGTCTGGGAACTAGCAAGGCTGGCTTCCTTTTTTTCATTTCTGATCTTCTGAATGAAATAAATAAGCCCAGTCTTATCTATGAGGACTATTGGCAGGTCAGATTAATGAAGTTATAAAAAAACATTTTTGAAAACTATTCTGTGGACTGTAAAGAGGAAAGTCTGTCTATCTTTGCTTCTATCTATGCCTGTACTTGTGTCTCTACCTCTTTCTCTCTATGCATAGACCCAGATACAAGAATTTAAAATGCAGATTTATGCTGTAATGAAATTTATGGTGATTGCCATTGGAATATTTTAGTTGCTAATATCATTATTTCTAAGACAATGCTTAGTTCAAATATCTGATAGCATGTATTAATCATGCATATTAATGGGACTCAGTGTGATATGTCAGCTTACATAGGCAGTGTTTATAGATCAAATTTAGTCTTCATCTATTCCCTTTTCCTATCTAGTAATTCCAACAAAGGTAATGTTTTACACTAGGATCCAGAGGTAAATGTTCTTTCCATTTGGAGTACATTTCAGTGTGGCATGGAATAATTTTGAAGATGAAGAAATGTTCATTTCAAAATCACTTTGAGGAGTTGTAGTATTTCTGTGCTTTTAAAAATTAAAAAAATATGGTTGTAGCTATAAATTTTAAAGTTGGCTGAAATGCTTTTCCATCAGGGAAGAAAAGTCAAGCCATATTTGAAGACAATTATGTAAGTGCATTTTAGTTCCAAAGATAGAAAAGTAAGGCTTGGATTGAAGAAAATAGGCATTCATTCCATGACATTTTTTTAGAGCTGCAGAAAGAGAGAGAGAGAGAGAGAGAGAGAGAGAGAGAGAGAGAGAACTATTTCTCATGTATCTTGTACTTTATATATTTAATATTTACAACCCAGCTGACTTTTTGTTCTAAAATGTTTTAAACAAACGCTGTAATTTGATTAATAGAATATTTCATTTCAGAGGAGTATTAGGGATTTAAAAAGTCTTTCTACTGTAGAATTTATTCTCCATGTTGAATATGTGGACATTCTCTTTCCATCTTCCAATTGCTTGTTGGAAATAAACCATAAAATATGTACCTTGCAAATTCTGCTTTGGAATTTCCTGGTTTCTAAAAGCTTAGTATAGAATATAGTTTCTGACTACAATGTAGTTTCTGAACCTGAAAGTGTAATTTTTCAGATGAAATCACCCACTTTCCTCTTTTACCTAAGGATTTTAATTTGTCCTTTTCCTTTATTAAAAAAAACCCTAAATCATATTTTCTTATGTAATAGAGTGATTGTTTGTTATTTAAGAAAGTAAGAGTTGTTCCACTTGTTATTTCATTCATCTCTCTTCCTTGTCCGTGATGCTGATGTTTCAACAGAAGGGTAAATGTGTTAGCTGAATTCCTTGGGAAGTGAAATTTCAAATTCTCACGCTCTTCTGCATTTGTTCTTGGACACAAATTGCCTCTTCGGTTACTAAGATTTATGCAGTGTCGTGGCTTAGGAGAAAGAAGGCTCCAGACATGGGCCGTTAAGGCATATCTCAACACTGTAAGCAGCAGACCAAGGTCAGTTTATTTTTCAGTGTGCTGAGTAGTTCTCAACACCTGTTTTCTCACAGTCGAAATGCTATAGCGTGCATATTTCAGTTCTTGTTATATGAGTACCATGAAAATTCTGTGGGCTTTGACATTCATTGTATCTCTTTCCTGATCCTGTGGAATGCCTCTGTTGCCACTAATGAAAGGCAGTGTGTCTGAACTGTGCCACCAGATGCCCGACCCAGTGCAGTCTTCCCTTTTGAGCTCTTTTTTCTTTGTTTCTCTCAGGCAAAACTAAAATGTACAGCAGTGGAGTTCCTAGTTCTCATTCTTACACCTCTCTTATATCATCAAAACTTGGTTGTCAGAGTCTCAGAAATCCTTCTTTTGACTCATATTCAAATTGAAGAATGAGATGTTTGGTCATTTACTGGACTAGTTATCAGGTAAAATTCTAGACTAGAGCAATTTTAAGAGATATCAAAAGTGTCCCCCATTCATGGTAATTACAAATTTTAATGTTCAAGATTTTTTTAAGAAAGATAGGTAGATTTCTATCCTAAAATCTGTTGTTTTGAATTCATCTTCATCCTTAAAATGCATCTTAGGGATGAATAATCCTTCTTTCATAGTTCCTTCTTTTCACCCACCATTCTGTTAGACTTTCTTACATAATGTTTAGCCTGGGACTCCACTAAAGATCCTATAGGGGGAATCTTTACTTTCGTCTGATTGACCTACATGTCATAAGTTGTGCTTCTCAGACTCTCAGGAAGTATGTCTCTTTATCTCCAACAATGTTTCCAAATAAAAATTTTTGTGAGACAGTCTTAGCTCCTGAGCCATCTCTCTGGCCCCCCAATAAAACTTTTTGAAGTGACAAACACATACATCAGTCACTGCTTGTATATAGTTAATGAGAATTTGAAATGAGACTTAATGAAATGAGACTTAATTTTTAATTTAATTGCCTCAACAGTCTACCACATCTGTATGTGGACATATATGCAGACATATGCAAGCTGAGGTTGATATTGAATATCCTCCTTGTTCTGTCTTCCACATTATTATTTTGAGCCAGGGTCTCTAATCATACCCAGAGATTGCCAACAGGGCTAGTCTGGCCAGCCAGTTTTGTCTAGGATTTCTCAGTCTATAGCATTACAGGTGGGCTACCACATCCATCAGCATTTTATGTGGAATCTGGTGTCTGATCATTGGATCTCTTGCTTGTTCAGCAAATGCTTTTAACTTCTGAGTCATCTTCCTACACCCATAATCTTCAAGTTTTTCAAGTTTGCCTTATATTTGGTAATCGTTGCATTTTCTCTTCTTTTTTGCTATAAGACTGTATTCCCACAACCAACTTAAGTGAAAAAAGGAGATTTGTTTGGTTTACAGCTCCAAAGGGGATATAGTCCATTATACTGCATAACAGAAGGATGACTGTAGGAAGAAGCAGGAGGGCAGTTTAGGCATCACAACGATCACTAAGAGTCAGAGAGAACAAGAGCATGAGATGAAGCAGGGTTGAGCCACCCTACCCCTTTTGACATGCCTACCTCTAGCAAAGCTTTACCTCTAAGAGGTACCACAACATTGTTTAACATTAATACCAGCTAAGGATTCAAACATATGAACCTGTGCTGGGATAATTCACACTCAAACTATGATGTTCCACCCCTTGGTCTCCATAGGCTCATGGTCACTTTATAATGTAAATCACATCAGTCCAACTTTAAAAGTCCCCATGACCATAGCAGTTAGAACATAGTTAAAAAGTTCAAGGCTTTGTGAGACTCAAGGCAGTCTCTTTGTGTGTGTGTGTGTGTGTGTGTGTGTGTGTGTGTGTGTGTGTATGTGTGTATATGAGGTCCTCGAGTATGGGTGCCTATGGAGGCCCAAGAGCGACATTGGGAATCACTCATTTGCTCTTCTGCATTATTGCTTTGTGGTGAGGTTTTCCAGGCTCTGATTCTCAGAGCCAGAATTACAGATCACCATTATATCTGTCTGTCCTTTTTACATTGGGTCTGGGGATCCAAACACAGGTCTTTTTGCTTGTGAGGCAAAGGCATTAACCATTGAGCCATCTCCCAACCCCTAAAGGCAATCTCTTAATTGTATAATTTCAGCCTACAAATGGCACAGAGTAAATGTTCCCATTTTAAAAGGGAAGAATGGTATCATATATAGATGAGGTAAGTCCATAACAAGACAAAAAACAAGAAGGACAAACTCCTAATCTTGCATCTTCAAGTCTAGCATGTGAGCATCCTGTTAAAATTGTCTCATTTCCAAAGGGCTTTGGTGTTACATGTCTTGCTTTGGCTGGTTCCTCCTATGGTATATAGCCTTCTTTGGCAGATGCTCCATGTTGTTTCTGACATTTCTAATGTCTTCACGTCTCAGCAACAATACAGGCTTCAACTTCACATATGCATTGACTCCAAGGGGCTGTCTCATAAGGATTTTGACCCTGTAGTACACTGACTGGTCTCAACCGCTCTCTGAAACTATGGAGAAGGAATCCATGGCTTCCTCAGTCTTGCATCTTTAATGCCTCCAAAATCAGCTCCACGAAGACGATGCTGTCAAGTTATGTTATAACTTGGGGTTGGAGATTGGTTCCCTAGGATCCGGATGACTCAGCCTCTTTTGTGCTGATGCTGGAAAGAATCTCCCCTGGAAAGCTGCTTTAAAAGAGCAGAAAATTTCTTTGAAATTCAGGGCTCTGCCATCTTGAAATTTCTTCCATCAAACATATCAGTTCATTACATTTGAAATTCTGACCTTCAGCTCTGTCCTTCTAAAAGGAATTTGCATTCTTACAGATAGGACAGTCTCAGAAGGTCTTGATCACAAGGTGAAGCCTTTCTTTTGTTCTGATGAATAATAGCTTTGGCTCATTAATGAGATTAATCTCTTTAATAATAAATGCAGCTTTGCAGTCTGCATTTTCCTTGTTCATCACTTTAAGTTTTTCCTCATCAAAACTTCAAAGTTTTTATTTCTTTCTTCCCAATTTGTTGCTCTTTTTCTTCATAGATCTGAATAAGAGCATTAAAAAAGTAACCATACTAAAGATTCAGGGCTCTGCCATCTTGAAATTTCTTCCATCAAACATATCAGTTCATTACATTTTAATTTCAGGCAAATTTTCAATACATGGGCAAGCTCTTTACCAAACATTGTTTGAATTATCCCTAATCTAATTCCTTAAAGAACCTTTGTTTCTCTTTGGAACATCATAATAAACTGGGTGTCTACTATCAGTGTCTTTCAGCATTACTCTCTTCCAAGCTCTCACTAGAATAGTTCATCAAGCTCTTATTTCTAAGACACAATGACTTTTCTAAGCCAAAGTTCCAAAAATTCTCAACATTTTTCCCTCAGATCAATTCTAAAGGCCTAACAGCAACATCATAGCAATGAGCATACTTTGTGGTACCAAATTTTATCAATTTAAAATATACTCTACTTTTTGGTCCTAAATTTTCTTAGTCTTGCAATAACACCCACTCTTGATACCGATTTCTATTATAATTACTCTTCTTTTTCTGTGAGACAGAACTGATGTATAATCAACTTAAGGGAGAAAGAGAGATTTATTTGACTTATGGTTCCAGAGGAGATATAGTCCATTATAGAAGAAATTGCATAGTAGAAGGCATAAATGCAGGCAGAAATGGGAGACTATTTCAGGTCACCACAGCAACCATCAAAAGGCAGAGAAGGCAAGAACATTGAAGGAAGTAGGGTTGAGCTACTAAAACCTCAAGGCCATTCCCCTTATGACATGCCTTTCTCCAGTAAGGCATATCATAGGTATCAAAGCCTTCTCAAACATTAACAACGGGTAAGGGTTCAAACACTTGAGCCTTTTGGGGGCAACTCACACTCAAACCAAGACAATAATGTTAGCATTGGAAAAGAGGTAGAAGTAGCAAGATAAATTTGATGTGCCATCTGCTGTTAAAGAGCAGACATTGTTAGAGGTGAGATAAAGACCTACTTATAACACCAGCCTATTTATACAGCACAGGCACAAAATGGATGTTTTGGAAAAAAAAAAGATAGCTGTAAGCTTCTAAGAAGTCATAATCCATAAACTGAACTTGATCGAATTGAAGGTTAAGAGAGATGCCAACATCTGAGGAGGCTTGTATAGAGTGGCTTCTTCCTGTCTTCCTGGCTTCAGAGTCAATACTGTCCTACTTGGGTGAAGTAGTTTCTATGGAGCTATCCTTTGATGACACCATTTCCTGACATAGAAATATTGAATGTAATCTGCAGCAGCATAATGGTCAAATTTTCTGTAATTGGCCCTTACATGTAGCCTTTTTCCCCTTACATGTAACTTATAAGCCATTTATAAGCAGGAATCTGCTATAATAATTTTACTCTCCAACTTCCCTAGATGCCTCATCTCTTCACACCCTGACTTTGTTACACCAGTCTATTCTTCTGACATGCACTTGGCTGTCTTATATTAAATTTTTTTATGTTTTCTATGAAAATCTCAGATCACAGAAGACCGAAGGATACTCCTTGTTTCTGAATATTCCAAGTAACTGCCATGTGTAGGACTTACTTAATAAGTGGTCACACACTTCCTTGGCAGACTCTTGTGCTATTTGTTTTTTTTTACTGTGTGCACACATAATTGAAGAGAGAAGGAAATGCATAAAATCACTTTAGAGCAGGGGTAACATGATGTCTTCTTTTTTTGGATGTCTCCTAAAGTACTCTGATTTTTTTTTGTATAAAAAATTGAACTTGTTTTAGTATTCTGGCAGAACTTTGGATAGATCTTACTCAATGAATAGCAAACATTCACATATATAATAAGATATGTGGTTAAAAATCCCATATTTGAAGCATATATATTTTTTCCTCTCATAAGTATCTTCATGTTTGTTTCAATAAATCTTATTCTTTCTCTATTATTTGTGCTTTGTTTATATGCATCTCTTCATGTGAACTAGGTCTACTGTGGGCTTCTTTTAAAAGTTCTATTCCTTATTCATGTTGATATCTTATTCCAGGTCGGTGCACTAAAACTTTTGGCTTATGTCAAGTTAATCTTTTACACAGACATATTTTACAGTAGTGCTGAGATAGCCAGTTAGGTATCTAAATCAAAGAATATGCTCAAAGATTCAAATTACAAGTCTACTTATTTCTTATGAACATATTTTTAAATGAGTCCTTTCAAATATTTTTAGTTTGTTATCAAGGTTCGTGATGAAAGATGTTTTTTAATTGAGTAGCTAGTTTTTATTATTTTAGAAGCCACTACATATACCTAGTATATAATTAAGAATGGTATAGTTGAATGGATGAGATCAGTCACTTTAAGAAATTAAAAAAGTGGTATTTTAATGTTTATACTAATTCTGATCTCTGAAATTGAGTCATAAAATAAAATTCTCTTTATAATATATAAGTTGGCAGATACTAAAATCTGTACTATTTCTCAGTTTTTTAAAATGTGGCAGTTCTATTAGCCTTCCAGTTTCTTTCTCTCTTTCCTGCTTTTACAACCTGTACATTTACATTTGCCACTGAGCAATTGTGGCCCACTTAAGCTGTGCTTAAGGTTAGATGCCTTTTGCTCTACATTTTGTATTTTTTTTCCTTTTCTTATTTTAGGGGAACACCCACCCCAACATAGGCTTAGGGTTGATCCTCAATCATTTACCAAACACGCACACCTCTGAGTTCATTGTAGTTTTGAAGCTATCATTGTTAGTGCTTTATATAAAAACATTTGTCGGAAGGAACCTTTAGGATGTAGCTGCATATTGGAAGAGAGGGCCACAAGCCATAAAAGGTCAATGAACCCAGTGGTCGTTGTCCTAGAAGAGGAGAAAACCTGGAATATTCTCAGAAGGTCTCTATGGAGAAATAAAGTAGGAGTGCACAAGTCCTAGGAGACTATTATAGAAATGCTCTGTGTGCTGGGCTTGGTGGGCAGCCAGAGGGCAGTGTGGGCGCATGGGATCCTGGCCATAGACAGAACCAATACTTCTTTTACCCCCATACTTGCAAAAGCCTCAGAGTTTTTGATTGAGATTATTCAAAGAAATGGTTGAGAAGAGAACACTTTCTAGCCATGAAGGGAATTTGATAGTTAACTATAAACCAGAAACTCAAGATACGAAAGGAAGAAACTGAAATTAGTAAATTAGTATTTGAAAAAAAAAACATTAAAATGCTCATAAAATAGCTCCAGCAACTAAATATAGTGTGACCTTTCACCAGCTACCCCCAGCTCAGCCTCCGTGTGCTGTGTGGTTTTTATGCGTCTGAGTGAGGGCAAGCAGCTTATATACATCAAGGGAGATTATGAGAGGCTGCTATTCTGAACAACTGTTTTCAGTGAGGTTTTGATTTCTGTCTTGCTATTGAACCATAACATTCCCCCGCTCCAAATAGTTGGCTGATGGCTTTAATCTACCTCCTCTTCATTTCAGACCTTTGTATTGGTCTCCAAAACAGCTACTATAAACTGTTAGACAAGCCAACAGAGGGTTAAGTATTGCAAGTCTTCCCAGATAACCAAAATGAGTTGAATTTTCTTATCCACTAGAATAAGATGGTAGGAGTTCACTAAAAGATAGCCTTCATTCTTTTGAGGGATAGAGTAGCAACATGTTTAATTATGTGTCTCTGAGATTAAATTGTTAAAAAGAGTTACAGCTTGCTTTTAACCCTGCTCTTTATGCTTATTGTAAAAGGGAAACTACAATGACATTCATCTCATGGGCCTTTCCATTCAATAATATTTGTTGATGCTGGTTATGTGGCAAGTCATTGGTAGGCTGTGAGGATGGATCAGCCAGCCAAATAGCTTCAAACTTCTTATGAGAAACTTGCAGTATGATGTGAGGGGTGAAACAAACACAGAACATAAACTGCAGTATCTAAGAAGGTGAAAAAGCCCTAATAAGAAACAGAGAAAGGTAAAAGGGCTGAACATCTGAGAGGAAAGAATGGACCTAGTTTTAAAATTGTTAAATAGATGTCGCTGAAAATATAATTTTGGAGCAAGACTTAAACAGATGTTTGGAGCCAGGTAGATCTCCCGGAAAAACATCTCCAGGGTAGCACACTAGCACGAAGCCTCTGAGGTGGGGTTCTACTTGTGGAAGGCCCTCACCAGTGATCGAGACGAAGGAAGGAGATGAGTCAAAGAGGCAGAGGGTAGGGTTAGTTCAGTAGGGCCTTGATACCCCTTGTAAGGACTTTAGCTTTCACCCTTTAGCAGAACAGAGTAAATGACTCTTGAGCAGAAGAGCTACATGAATCCATTTTACAAAGATCACTCTGGCTTCTGAACTGAAGATAGACTTTAGGGTGGAATGAAAGCAGAGACCAGAGAGTAAACGATTGTCCTTACCCAGATAGTGATGAAAGTAATTGAAAATGTGGTTGAACTTTTCACTGTAAAGATGTCGAACCAGCTCACTGCTTGAGGATGGCATATGTGGGAGAGAAAGAGGAGTCAAGCATACTGATCCAAATGTTTAGAAATATGGTGCAGAATTGGCACAGATTAAGAAGGGGATTCTATGGTGGAATAGGATTTAGGCAGAATACTGGAAGTTTAGTTTAACTTGTTAAGTCTAAGATGTGTGTGTCCCAAGGTTGGGAGAATAGGTTCATACTAGTAATGTACTAAGAGACCTACTGGAGTATATAGAACTCAAAGCAATGAGATTGGAGAACACTGTCAATGTGTTAAAATAAATACTCTTACTGCTTGGAACTATGCCTGAATGAATTTGAATCTTCTATAACATAGTCTTTCCATTTGTTAAGCCAGAAAAATAATAGTACTTACCTCCCAAGGTTGTAAGGATTATAATCACTAGTATCTGTAAAGCACATGAAATGGGTTATATTCCATGAATATTTATTTATTTCATTACGATTATTCTGACATCTTTGGAAACTCACCCAAGCATATCGACCTGTTATTATTTCAGTTTTTTTTTCAACTGGAGTTATTATAGCCTTTGTTTCTTGTCATTCATGGCTCCTAGAAGTCTCACTGGGTTGTTTTTTTCTTCCAGAATTAAATGGACTTGAGTTTCTGATATGGAACCTGCCCCGGTTGTTGATTTCTTTTAAATCTGTACTATGTTTTAGTATCTGTTACTTGTTTATAGACACAAAAAGTCTGCCGAGTTTCCTCAGTGCTGCTTTCCTTTGCTTTTCTCAGTGCTCAGCAGAGGAGCAGTCAGGTTCACAAGAAAACCACAATTGGAAATCAGGTAGGAACCGCGGAAGAGCATCAGTGCATGCCTGCCTCAAGGGATTGGAACTAAATTGCTTGATTGACAGTTTTTTTTTTAAAAATGCCAATTAATCATATGCAATTTTTGCTTGAGATGCAACTTTTTTTGTTTTGTTTTTGCTTTTCAAGTATCTGGAGTGAAATTGCATTTTGGGGGCTTTTTGCTTTTTTGCAATTAATTGTATTGACTGATCTTAAGTTACTTCTGCTGCTTGCTGTGCACTTTGAGCTAGACTCTTTGTGTCCTCTTTTCTGCTTGCTTCCATTACCATTGAACTGAATTTTAACATTGACTCTTGAGAGTCAGTTCAAGGTGAAATTATGGTGAGTAGTGTTGCATGGGCTCTCCAGTGCTGCTGGCTAGTTCACACGTTCGCACAGCTGGGTAACAGTGAAGGGACAGCTAATAACGAAGGCAGTTGTTGGATTTTAATCTCTGCCATGCTAAATTTCTATTGGTTAATGAAAATGTTCATTCCTGAGGCGATCTGATCATTGGAGGTTTTGTGTTTGGGGGCTGACCAGCTGTCTCTGACTAATAGCGCTCTGCAGAGATTGTATTAACTCCGACAGTTTGCTGTTTCTTTTTATGTTTTATGTGATAATGAGTATTTGCATTGTTATTTCTTTTCTAGTCAAAACAATGATGATTTTTAGTCTTTTTTTAATGCAGAGGTATAGAGATTGAACAAATTGAAACCTCTGCTCTAGACTCTTTTTTTTCCATTGTTTTGAAAGGAGAAGAGGTAATAACAGACTTTATTTTTAAAGAAACACTTTTTTCTGAACTAAAGCATATAATTCTTTGCTATTTCAGGGAACCAATCTTCCGCCTTCAAGGCAAATTGTACGAGCTAAGTTCTGTAAGCTTTACTGTTGCTTTTTCATTAGCTTCCCAGGGGCAATGTTTGTCTTTAACAGATTAACTCAACTAGCGCTTGCTACTAATTTTTTTTAAACTTAGGTTGTCTTGTTCATAACACTTTATCACTGAAATAAAAAAAATCCTCTACGGAGGGTTATCCCTCACTGTTGATAACTTGCTGTGATTGAAAGGTATGAACTAGTAAACTCTAAAATGCTATCATAATGAACCTTAACACTCTGGGTGCTTTGACATTTCTCTAATTCTAATGGGCCTTAAAATCATTAAAAACACTAATTATCTCCATCTCTGTCTCTGTCTGCTTTGTTGTTGGAGGTGTAAGTCTTTTTCTTTCTCCCATATGATAATGTTTTCAGTAAATGTAGATGCTGCTTCTAAAAGGTGGGTGAATATTGAATATTTGCTTTTACCGTATGTATTCATAAGTTTTCCCAATTCCGATTATTGTTTTTTTCTTAAGGATAAAAAAACTCCAAAGCACAATTCCATTGTTTTCTTCATATGTCTGTAGAGTTGAATCTTTTAAGACTATAACTAGTTCAACATGTATGGAAGCGTAAAGGCATGGTCAAATGAACATCACAGGAATTCAGAAAGAAACTGTTGTCATTTTCTTCCTATGCATGAAAGAGATTCGTCCTTCCTGCTGTGCCCACTGAGATCCAGGCTGTCGCATGGATCAGTTATTTGACCCACGATGTTTTGAAAGGCATGAACTTTGGATCAAGAGACTCCAGAGTTCAGTTTTCTTTCTGCCTTTATCTAATGTCACACTAGACAAATTGAACCTGAGTTTGCTCAGGTGTGTGGTGAGAACAGAAAACATCTCTGTGAAGCCAGTTTGGTAGCTCGTACCAGTTATCCCAATACTCAGGAGACTGAGGCAGAAGGATTGCTATGAGTTGAAAGCCAGCCTGAGCTGCGTGGTAAGTTCTAGGCTAGCTTGGGTGACAGAGAAGACTGTTTCAAAAAAAAAAAATCCAAAACATGACTGTAAGTCAGAAATTATGTGCATGATGAACTGTGTAGCTAAGTGTAAGATATGTATCTGTGAAGAGTAAATACCTTGTTCCCAGGAAGAAGGCACTATTTTAGGGGAAAATGTACTGACAATGAGAAAATTAGGAATGCTGTAATGTGGGGAAATGAGAACAATGAAATGCTTGGGAAAAATGAGAAGTTATGGCAAATTATTCTGAATTCCACACTGCCTGGATTGTGACTGAGTGTGCTGTGGATTTACCTATGAAAGTTGGCTTGTGGGCAGAAGATACATAGAGGAAAAGCAATAGTAGCATATATGACTAGTGTAAAATAGGTCTGAGAGTAAACTGTCTGAATGCTAATTTGCGATAATTATCTTTCTGTGACTTCATTTTTGCTGAATACATCAAATCCCTCACCTTATAGGAAGTTTTGTAACCTAAGATAATACAATCAGATGGTGTTGTAAAAGAATATGCCAAACTCTTGGAGCCACTCAAGCCTTGGAAATAACAATTATTTGAATTTAAAAATATATTTACTATATCATATATTACCCAACATTCTTGCGGTATCAGAGGTATCACCATGTAGCATGTCCTATTTCTGTACTAGAACAAGTTAATAGTCATATCATGTATAATAAATCAAGGTGATAAGACCTCTTGAATCACACCAATTCCTGCCAAATTTGATCTTTTGAAAAAAACTATTAATTTACAACTAATGGATTATGATTCTCAATATCCTTATTATCCAGAATAGAATCCATTGATTTATAACATAATATGATGCGTTTCCGAGAGTCTTTTATATATATATTTTTGTGCTTAGCAGAGATGTACCATGATAACTTGAAGTTTTCTCTGTGAATCTAGGTATCTTATGTTGACTTAGGGTTGGATGAAGACAGTTTGCCTATCAAGAGGTCCAAAGTTGCTTTCAGAGAACAGTGGTTATGTTTGTGGATGCTACCCTTGGGAATAGTAATTGACATTTTCCTTCTTCATTTACTTTTGCAGATAATAAAAGTTATTTAGACCTTTGAAAGATAGAGAAAAGAGAGAGAAAGAAAGAGATGAAGAGGAGAGAGATGGAGAAGAGAGAGAGAGAGAGAGAGAGAAAGAAAGAGGAGATCTAAGGACCTTAGAGCCCAAACTTCCAAGTGATGCTGGCTTGCCCGGTAAAGCTGAAGGATCCTGCAGTTTCTCCAGAGTGATATGTTTGTTCTCCCGGGCTTTGTGGCTCCTGGTTTCAGGAGATTGTGTAGCATCTGTTCTGAAGTATTTTTGAAAGGATTTAGAAAAAGCAAACTGCTCTTTAAAGTCTAAATCTCACTCATTTTTATCTGCCTGGAAATTGTAGTGGTTGACAAGTTACGCAAAAAACCCTATAGACGTACATTTTGCATAAAGCAGGTTTTGCATAATTTAAATTTAAGAGTCCTATGGAACATGTATTTAAAGTCTAAATGTGTTACAACCAGTGGCAGCTACTTAGAGCTGATAAGCAAGCATATCATAGTCGGTTTTCTTATACCAGTTATGCTGCTTCGGGAGGTCTTGGTGTATTGTCTCTCTGCTGGAGGCTGGTTCCTTTGTGGATAAACACCCTCCCGCTCAGTAACTTGCTCTGTCATGTTTTATATTGGAACTGATCTTGCTTATTGATGATTTTTGTCTTCTATTATGAGGATCTGCATTCCACTAAAGCAGTCTTTGCTGAAATCATTGGAGAATCATTGCCAGGCTTTAAGCACAATCACATCAACTTTTTAGAAGGATCTCTCTGCTTACAGATAGGAGCAAGACTTTGAAGGGGAGAAAAATGGGCAGAGGAGATTAGTTGGGAGTTGCAGATAGATTGCAGGGATTTCCATGGCTTTGGGGAGTTGATGATAAATTCAAAAGACATTAAATAGAAGAGATCAAAGAATCTGCAATGAACTGGTTATTGGAAGAAGGCTGGAGACTCCCTTCATTGCCACCAGATTTCTGATTTAGGCACAGATAAGATAGTGTTCTCTTTACTGAGAAAGGAATGCTTTGGGAAAGGGTTATCAGCTTATTTCTTGGAAAGGTCTGTGTCGCAGCTGTTCAGAACGCTTTGGGAGAGGTACGGCAATTCATGATGTTTTTGAAGTAATTTGGATTAGAAAAGCACAAATATTGGTGACAGGAAGTAACAGGAAGTATACAAAAGAGACAGATTCAAATATATTTAGAGTGTAGAATTGGAGGGGCTATTAGTAGTTGTTCAAGGGGCAAGATTTAACATATTTATGGTTAAAAAGACTCACTGACAAAAGGAGAACAGGATGAAGGAGGGGCATGTTAAGGGGAAGTGGCAGAAGGAGGTGTGAATTGTTAGTACCGATTGGACACATCACTAAGACTCATTCAGAATGGAGACATGTTTTAAGGTTGTTAATATGTACGGTAGTTGCCAAAGTTTTAGGCTAGATGAGATTGCCTCTAAAGAGTGAGAACAAATAAGGAAATACAGGATTTAAGGATGGTGGAGAAAGAAATGGAACACAACAAGAAACTGAAGAAAAAACAAAACAAGATCTGATGAGAGTCACAGGACCACGAGGAAAGAAGCAGAATGGAAGAGGAGAGAGAAAACATTCTGGGGAAGCAATGGACAGTGGTAGAATATGCTGATAAGAGCTCAGGAAACCTAGAAGTTGCCAGGCAGTTAGGCTAGGGTCAGTTTGAGCCCAGCAGTAGACAGCAACAGTCTTCTCTCCCTTTAGAGGCTGCTTTCTATGCTACGGCCAAGTGGTGACATACAGTTGAGGACACATGTAACTCAGCTATCCTGAGCTGAGGTTTCTCCAGGGAGTCAGCACAAAAGTTCAAGGGAAAAGATGTACAGAAAAGGTTGAAGGGAGAGACATTGTGGTAACGGACTCTTTCATGTCGGTGGTTTTGATGGATGCATAAGTCAGGACAAGTCAGCCAAGTAACAAACAACCCCAGAGTCTCAGTAAGTTTAGCATAATAAAAGTTTAGTTTTGCCTGTGCAAGGAGGCAAGGGTCTCTTACTTCAGAGCATTAGACTTTTCTCACTGTGAATATCTCAAATAAACAACTTAAAGGAGGAGTGTGTGTGTGTGTGTGTGTGTGTGCGCGCGCGTGCATGTGCTTAAACTTTTACTAATCTTTTTTCTTTGAAAATTCTATATATGTGTATAATATATTCTAATATTCAAATATAGGATATATTTTGCCTTATGGTTTCAGTCCATGCTCTCCCCTTTTCATTGCTTTTACAGTGTAGCCAGGACGTGATGGTGGGGATGGCATGGCCAAACTAGCTGTCACCTCATGGTGGTCAGGAAACAGTGTGAGGAAGGGATCAGCTGGAAGAAAGACTCTTCCAAGGGTACATGCCTGGTGGTCTACCATTTCTAATTAAGCCCTACCTCCTAGTTTCTACCTCTTCCCAATAATACTATCAAATTACAAATCCATTATTACATCAATCCATTGATTAAGTCAGAACCCTCATATCTATCTGAACATCTTCTAAAAGCCTGTTAGCTGGAAACCAAGCTGTTTGCCTGTGAGCTTCCGTTGCGTGGTGTTTTCTTCCGAACAAATGGCTGCCATCTTGTCCAAGACCATTAAGATTGTTGGTGTTCATTTAGAGACAGAGAGGACTGGGAGGGACTAGAATGGACATGCTTGTCCACTTGCCAGTATATGGGCTACACATGTGCCCATACAGGTGCTGCCCAGGAGCCACCCAATGCCCTCACGTAAGGTTGGAATGTAAGCTGAGGAAGATTAGTTGGGGGAGTTCTGTCTAGGCATCCATGGGGAATCCATCAGTCATGCTGTGGTGAGCTACCTTGGATCGTCACTGGCCTAGAGCAGGCTAAAGGCAGGAATTAGTAACCCCAATAAACTTGTTGGCTTATCATTCCTCTGGTCTGTCATGGAACTACTATCTGAGGTAGACAGACGGTTATGTAGTATCTCCTCAGGAAAAGTTCGCGTAACAGCCTTGGGACATTGCACATTGAAACCACAGCATGACCAGACTTTGGAATCCTCTCAGTTTCTTCCAGAATATTGGAAAGAAGCAGAAGCTTGAATGAGGGAGGTTGTAAGGACCAGTCATTTTCATTCCACTGCCTCCAGTCGGCAGTGTCCCGGGAGGAAAGGACACCAGAGCCTGGAGGAGGAGCGGTGACACAAGGCCTTGTTTGTCTTCAGGAAGGGTGGTAAAGAGAAGCGCAGGTGGAGTTGCCTGGGTTCGTGCGTTAGGACCACTAATTCCTGCCCTTAGCCTGCCCTAGGCCATGAAGGTGCTTGACTTGCTTCTTTTTTTTTTATATATATAATACATTTTTTATTATTATTTCAGCTCATACAAACTTAATAGGTACACCAGTTCCCTCCCTCCCTCCTCCTCCCCCCCGAACCCCCTGCTCCCCCTCCCCTTACCCCTCCCACCCCATTCCCCCGTGCCTCCCGCCCCGATTCCCAGAGTCCTTTCTTGTGCATGCCTGACTCTCCTCTGGGCCCTCCTCTCTGATGACGTACAAGGATCCAGTGGCATTTCCCTGAACCCCTTCCTGTGTTCCCCTTAAGCATAGGAACACTACTGTGGCTGTCAATCCCTTGCCTCCAAGGATCTTGGTGCCTTTAGCAGATGCTAGACTTTGTGAGGTCAATAGTGTGTTGGACATTGCGCCGGGCATGCAAAGTCCAATTATGATTGCTTTGGCTCTAACTTGTGTGGAGTATCTTGCAAATCATTGCTCCTCCCATCCTTTTGCTCTTACACTCTTAACCGCCCCCTCTTCGGCAAATGTCCCTGAGCTTCAGGATGGGGAGAGATTAGTCTGGCCTAGTTCTAGGTGGTTGATATAGAGTCTCTGAAGTTCTGGATTGTGGTTCGTTGATTTTCTTTTGCAGTTTTGTTGCTCCTGTAATGCCCTTCACTCCATCGTGATGGGCACTGTATGTCACCCCCTGGCCAGAGACAGAAAACTGTTAAACTGGAGTCTTATTATATTGCTTCTTGACCCCAGACTGCGTCCGCCCAAGCTTGTGTGACTGGGAAGACTTCAGGCAGGAGGAGGGCAGGCCCTCGCACAGGCCTGTGCCTGCTACCTTGTGGGTCCAGCCTTATGGGTTGCGTAGTGGCCATCCATCTGCTCGTTATTGTTCTGACTTTCCAAACTGCAACCATAAGGTGAGTGGATACTGAATCTTTTGTGTTGAAAGCCCAAGTTGCCAGGTTGTTCCTATCAGAACAGCATTCCTTCTTCTTACTTTCTGACAGCTTAGTCTTTTTCTTAGAACCTCCTACCTGTCCTAAACAATAGGAGCACAAGGCAACATCCTGAAATTTCTTCCACTAGATCCCCTAGTTCTCTGGCTTGAGTACTTGACTTCAGTTCATTGTTATCAGTAGTAAAGTTTATCCACTTGGGTCACAAACACTACCAGCTTCCAAGCTGTAGGTAGAGTGCTACTCACAACACTCCTCTTTTTTAACCCTCATCTGACATCCTGGTACCACTGTCGACACCAATGAGGATTCTTTCAGTTGTAAATTCCAGAAAACTCTAAAAACCCTGGAAAAAATAAATTTATCAAAATGTATTTAATCAAATGCTTAAGGGATAGAATCATGCACTCCTTAATCCATTGCTCAGAATGGCTCCTCTTTTGCTGTTCAGCTCCATTCCTGGGTACTCAGAGCATTGCAGGATGATTGCCACTTGCCCCAAGCAAGTTCTTGAACCCAGGAGAAATGGCTTTTCTGTCAGGACTTTCAGAAAAGCTCTAGAGTTGCATTCTACTCTTATTGGATTCTTGGGTCACATGCTCATTTTGGAACCAGCTGCTGCAGCTACAGCATGCGGTCCACTGATTGGCCTAGGCCTGGCCATGTGGGACACACTGATTACTTACCGGTCTACTGGTTCTGGACGTGGGTACGAGTACCTGTCTGCCTTCAAAGGCGGAGCTGTTGTCTAAAGAAAGGAGCACTGCTGTTCCAGGAGATGCCTGTGATGATGGCAGGAGCTGGAGAGCATTGTCTGTGTCCAGCAGCAGAATTTGGATGATAGGACACTTGTGTAACAGATTAATTCCTTCTTCTGAAAACTCTATGGGTAATTTACTGTTTAAGTTGAATGATTGTCTCCACTCTGTCCTCTGAACCCCCCCTTCTTTCTCTTTCCTTTAAAAACAATTCTGGTGACTAGTACTAAATGAGAAGCTACCCAGTGGGATGGCTCTTAAGAAGGGACTGTGATGTTATGCAACCTTGCTGCCTCCTGCAGTGTAATCTGTAGGGAAGTGATAGTAGCAAGTGCTTCACAGGCTTTTATAAGTATTAAGTGAGATGTCAGAAGTTAATAAACTGTAGGAGTGGTTTCAGGTACTCTGTATACATTGATTAGTTAGCTCCTCCTAACTGCTCTGAGGCAGGTATAGTATTATTTCAGTTTTAGGGATAGAAACCTGAAGCATGGAGGGGCAGAGTGACATGCCAGCCACGCAGGTGACCAGTGATTTTTTTCTGGATTCCCATCCAGGTGATAAGGTTGTAGACCTTTCTCTTAATGATTATCCACTGCTTTTCATACTTTATAAATGACTTCAAGAATCTCATTTCATAATCTCAGTTATAACAAGTCCACTTAAATTTATTTGCTATTTTAATTTCTTAAAATTTTTTGTTATAGTAATATTCTTAGATCCTGGAAAAAATGAATTTAGATATTTATAGTTTATTGATCTGATTAGCAACAAGAAAGCAGTAGCTATTTGAATTTCTCTTTTGTCCCTTAATTCTATAAAAAGCTCTTTGAAGGGACAAGTCAGTACTCTATAAGATACATTTATTCCTTATTTTAATAAAAATAGAGTAGGGACCATGAAGCCACACTTACTTGCTGTTACTTTGTTGGGCCTCTTTGAAATTAGAGGTTTTTGGGGGGGGTGGGGAGAGGATAATATCTACCGTATGTCACCTAATATTTATCTCCAGAAGGTACACAGATGTGCTTAATATATATATATTTAGCTGTGTTGCTTCTTAGTCAAGGGTTTAAAATCAATGAAGAGAAATCTTGCTTTCTCAAAATTGCTTTGAAAACTCTCTTCAGTTGGCAGAATCTAGCCCTGCTCCTGGGCGGTGGTTTTCCTGTGGAGAGATGATGGTCGGCTCTGACTTCAATGAGGGAACAAGCAGTTAGTTAAACCAAGCATCTCCTTTTGTACTAATCCTGTATGTGCTGAGGAATAGCATCTTAGTATCTTCCTGTTTGTGACTATTTTCAGAACTTACGGACATTGGAATCACATCAGTTCCTTAATGTAATCAAAGTAACCAGACCTGTTTGATTTTGGTTCCCTATCTCAGATATGTTTCAGCTTTGTTCCTACTCAGTCACCTGAGTAGTGAAGTGCTTCCTGTGGGTGGGTGGCCACTTCAGCTAACACCTGCTGATTGGCCCACCACAGCACTAAACCTTTGCTTGCCATACCTGACGCCACCCCTTACTGCTTCTGTTTCCATCCCTGGCCATGTCCTATCCTGCTTGCCCCCAAGGTCACTTCGGGTTCCTTGTGGTAAGTGTCCCACATTGCTGTTTTGACTTGTACTTCACTTCCACTTAAAAGATTTCATGCCAGCTCGCCTGGGTTGCCTTTGATGGCACGAGCCTAGACACTTTCTGGAGCAAGGATGACATGTCATTGAGGAAAGTAGCTCCCCTACCTTTCCCCCTGGCATCCAAGTGTTAGCCTTCAGTAGTCTTTCAGCGGGAGCGGCTCCTGTCTGTGGTAAAATGGTGATAGACCAAATCTTGAGCAGGTCTCATGGAAGAACACACTTGCAGTGAGTTCATGGGTGTAATGGCTAGATGGTACTGTTTGACCATATTTCTCCCCACCATCAGGCTCTTACATTCTTACTGTCCCTCTTCTGTGATCCTCTCTGAACCTTAGAGTGGGGAGGGTGATTCAAATGTTCTGTTTAGGGCTGTAGTTTACGCTTAAAAGATTATTCTTTGGATAGCTGTTTCCCTAAATGTTTTTTTTTATCAACTCAGGAAGTTCAACAGCACTTCTATGAAATAAGTTCTGTTATTATTCCTGTTTTATGAATACTATGACTGAAGTTTCTAAAAGTTCTGGAGTTCACTCTTGGTTGTACAGTGGATAAGTGGCAGAATTCTGGCTTGAGTCCCAGTCAAAGATGAGTGTTGAACCAAGTTAGGGTCCTCCATCTGTTGATTTTTCCTTAGAGACAAGCTTTTTTAATGACTGCAGCTGTCAGTTACATTTTAGAATTTGCTAGCTGTTTCCTTTCATTCATCTTTTGCAGAATGTCCTCCATTAATAGATTAATTATTCTTTTCATTATTAAACCCTGACACATTTTAGCTCGAATCTTATTTGAATTTCTGTTGCATGTTTGTAAAGCCTATCAATCAATTTGTGATAAATCCTCACTCTTTGCACACCACTCTCTAATCCAATCAGATAATTGTTAATTCTGTTTATTGTAATTTAGGTACATTCAAGTGTCCCATCAAAATGCAAAATAACCATATATACCTTCATGTTACAGTATTAAGTATAATGCTTTTCAATTATGTTTTCTAATTATTACTCTATAAAATATTGATTTGTGGCATCTATTTAAATCGATAGGATTTTATTTTTTATTTAATCATAACTTTTAAAACTTTTTTATTTCTTCTTTCATTTATTAGTCTTTTCAGAATGATATAAAATGGCAGTGGAATTTATTAGCTCTTTTATTTTAATGAAAATAGTTTTAATCTATTACCTTTTGTTTGACATTGGAGTTTGATTTTAAAAATATGAAGCATATGATGAAGACATTCTTCTATATTTGAGATTGTCAGAAATGATGGTTGATTTTCATTGGCATAATCATGTTCTTATGTAGGAAGAAAATTATGTTGCACTGAGTTTGTGTCTTATTGTAAAGTGCTTGCCTAGCATTCATGAGTTCCTAGGTATAAGCCCTATTACACACACACACACACACACACACACACACACACACGAGGTGGGACTATGTGGGGAGGGCAGGGAAGGGGCTAGAAATCATGAATTTAGTTGCACTTACATACTTGTGAAGCATAAGTGCTTTTCTGGTTTAAGCCTTCTGGCTATTGGAAGTGACCATTTTGCCATTGAATTAATTTTCTTCCTACTCAATTTCATGTCAGTACATTTAATGTTTGCAATAACTACTATTTGTAAAAAAAAATGCATGGAGTACTTCTAAATTCCAATGGAAAGAAATGGAAGTACCACAGAAATTGTGGAGAAAAGAACTTTGTTTTTGTCATAGTTTCCTTGATGACCAAGAGCCTGGTTCATTGAGAGTGAGATAAATAGGAGCTACTTTGAGGTAATGAGAAGACTAGGCACTTCGGGGTCTTCACTGGCTGGAAGGAGAAGGAAGCGCACGGGTGGGCGTTGAGCTGTGGATTGACTGGTGGAATGCCCACGGGCTGAAAGTCCTTCACCACAGTGGCACCTTGAATTGTTGAAGAACCCTGGTCCCTTCAGTCCAGCAATTTGAGGGACCAGCCAAGATCAAGCTGTGATGACTCCCCGACTATAAAGATGCCACGGCATCTTTCCTAGTGATGACATCCATGGTCTCTCAAGGCGTCCATGTGGAAAGAGGCCACTAGTTCATTGTCACAGAGAAGTTGAAGACGAAGTCCACAGAAGCGGAGACATTCTGACATCTATGTTCAGTAGCGATAGATGGCTTTTCTTTTTGTTCATATTCAAAATCAAATCCACCAATGGTAAATATGTCCAAAATTCACCGTGACTGAAACACATTTCTTTTTTTGTCCCCAGAGCATGAGGTTTTCACATTCAGTGCCATAACATGTGTATAACTTCTCTTGTGTCAGAATGTTTAACTTAGGTGCATCAAAGGAGGCATTTTTATTCAAATGCTTGGTTTGTTTCTATGAGGAAATCCTGCAATATGCACTCATAGAAAAGAAGGCTCACGCTCACCACATAAGTTGGGGAAGGGAGGAGAGAACCAGGCTTGGTCTCACTCAGGTGTTCCTGGTGCTGCTGTTGGCATTGGTGTAAGCTGGGATCTAAATTTAAGTTTTGTTTTCTAATAAGATATTTCGTTTGAGAACAGTGGGTCAAAAGTCTCTCATACAACATCTCTGCACATCAATCTAAAATTCTTTTTGCTATGAGACCCCTATCCTTTTGTGAGAGTCCTCTTTCTTTTCTTCTGCCCCAGATACTTGCCATGTAACAAATCTCTCATAGTTTTTGTGGAATTATTTTTATTTTCCCTTGGTAAGTATGTGTGTGCTTTAGTAAGACTTACTGAGCTGTGGTCTGAGTAGCACAAAAGTTAATGTCATTATCAGAGTCATCTGTACAGCTCTGGAAGGATTAAAGTGACTTACTTGCCCACCAGTACAAAATTCTTAATTATCTAAGTTTAGGAAACAAATAAAACTTAAGAGATAATCTGTTGAACAAAAGGTAAACATGGAGAGCTTTAGCTACACAGAGGAATGAAATGTCTGATCTCCAAATTTACTCTGAAATTTCTTTGATTCAGCAACCAGCCCATTCTCTGACCCGAGGGAATTCTGTTAGGCAGAACTCTGCAGGATGAATGTTCCCCATCCAGGAAATGAGTTGTCCTGGTTTCATAATCACATCTCAGTTCCTTGAAGCTTTGTACTTCGCTCTCTCCTTCCCAAGTAATTGGCTGAAATTTTTGTCCTCGTTCCTGGTGAAGTTATTTATACACAGTCTGTGATGGATGGCCCCTGTGGGTAGAGTCTTGGAGGTGCTGCCACTAGATTGCCTGGATGGATGAAGCCCGGCTAAGGAAATGGTGCACATAAATAAAAATATGAAATCAGCTGGAGCAATATGGATATTAATAGCAAATACGATCATCCTCACAACTTAAATAATTCTAATGCCTCTGTTTAATCTTTGTTTACAAAATGCTATGGATTCTTCAAGCTCTATTTGAGTCTTTAATGACATATCTTTTTTAAAAAACAAAACTAAGACATTAGCTTAATAATAAGACATTATTTCCTGTCCCAATCTATTAAGATTATTTTTTTAATTAAGGTAAGGGATTCTTAGCATATGTATATGTTGCTGGTATTTTTCTTTTAATTTCTCCCTCTTCAAAATCTTTGTAGCATTCTGGTTTTCCTGTTGACCTGTTGTGAAGTGGAGGAGGGGAAGGGAAAAGGAGGATTTGTTTTTGAGAACTCAACTATCTGTATGACTTCCTCTTGTTTGGTACATGCACTTGCAGGTTTCTCTTTCCAGTGCCTGGCTATGGGATCTGTGTCCTCGAGGGAAGGAACTATGTCATCCTCCACACATCCCGTGCTCACGGCTGACCACTCTCTGAGCACTATCTCCTATCACTTCTGGCATGTCTTGTGCTTCTCCTCTTCCTGAAGTTCATAATTCATGTCACTGATTTCCGGTGCATATGGAGTCAAGTTTTAGAAATATGAGACAGTTTTAAAATTACAGATGCAGAGCTTCGCTGTTTGAGCCAACATCTGCAACTGGTTTAGGGGATTAACGAAATAGCTGCTCTGGATGACTGATATTTACCAGGGCCTCTCTGTTTCCCAGAGAACTCAGAATGCCTGCTGCTTATGTGCTCTTCAGTTTCCAATAGACATTAAGGCTCTATCTTCTGTATAGTTCCTCATGAAGTCTCTTGAGTTAGAGCCAATTTTCAATTAGCTGTGATTAGGGAGGTCAGGAAGAACATGGTTAATTAAAATCCACAAGTAATGAAAAGACCAATTTTAACCAGAAGTTCCAACGCTATCCCTTTAAACTTTTTGCTGAAATCATGACCATGCTGAAGTCACAAACAAGTGCTTCACTTGATGCATTTTTGGTTTTGTTTTTGGTACATGTAAGAGAAAATGTTACTGCTAAGCTTTTAATCATTGCAAGAACACCTCTTCATATTTAGGGTAAAGTTAAAATTCTAGCATCCGTCACACTTCTCTACCTGTTTGTGCTTCTTTCCCTTGGCCTGGTACTCCTGGTTCTACATTCTGGCAACTCTGCTCTTCCAGCAGCTTTGCCAGTGATCCAGGGTCTTTCCTTTCTGGGACTCTGTGTGTGTTCATTCTGTGCCTAGAGTGTCTTTATTCCCTCAGTTTGAGTAACATTTCTCAGGAGTACTCTCCCTGACTTCTTACCCTCTTACCCTCTCCTCATCTTCCACTTGCATAGAAACGTGTGCTTTTATTACCTGGTTTTATTACTGTCTGTCTCCTATAGTTACCTGTGAACTGTTAGCTGGAGACATTGCTTGTCATTTTCATTCCCATATTCTATGTCTAACAAAGAAACACTCCTGATAGATACAAAAGTAAATAACTGTTGAATGAATAAAAGAAGCAAAGACTTTAAAGATCTGGAATTAAATATCTAGCTATATAAAGTCTTTAAAATAATGACTGCCCTGTTAACATCCAGAAAGAGAAATTTAGGATCTAATTAAAATTTTTAATTACATTACATTTAGTCAACTAGGGATTAAGAAAATCAATTGACTCTTTCAAACTATTGTTATCTACAGTTGTCATTTTGGGTTTATCTATAGTGACTGTTTGAATTTCCTAGCTAAAAAATATGTGACCACACATATGTTGTTCAGAAGATAATAAGTAACAGTGTTATAAGGAAACTGATTTATATTTGGCTAGCAGAGTGAATTGTATTTGGGTCTGTTAGATGCCATTGTCATTTTAGATGGAAGAATTTCCAGTTATCTTCTTGACCTCCACCTAATGGTTTTTCCCAGACCTTGTGATAATACAATATTATCTGCTGTACATTTACAAACATCCTTGAGTGTTCATGTTGCTCCTGGCTTAGAACCATTACGTTAAGATCTTATTGACTAACTCATAATCTAGTTAATGTGTAAATACTCCAAAAAACATAGACCACTGTGGTTCTTTATTTGATAATATCTGCATTTTAATGAACCTTTACCATATGCCAAACATTCTGTTAAGGACCTCATGTACACTTACTTCAGTACTCCCAAAATCTTTCTGAGGTAGAACCACTATCTCTGAGACTTAAATAAAAGAAAAGAAAAGAAATAAATAACTAGATTAAGCAAATATCCCAAGCATACATAGTGAATAAGTGGCAGAAGTGGTTTCAGAAAGTTCTGGTAAGCCCCAGTCCTCTTAGAAAAATGGGAGCCTGGCAAACACGATTGTGAGAATGGCAAAGCAAGATGGTACAAATGAAAATATACAGAGGAAGAAAAGTACCTCGTGGTATTCAACAATGAAAAAGGAAGAACAGCTGCACACACATCCCAGGTCACGGGGATATTGAGGAGATGAGGGAGATGGCCTAATGTTAGGCACACTGCTGAAAGTAAATCTTCATTACGGGTCAGCAGACATTTTTATTATCATTATTAATGAAGTTGTCCCCTTGAATGCCTGGGATTTTACCCCCAAATTGTAATTCAAACAGTAGTTCTCAGCGGCTCTCTAATTGAATAGTACTAGTAGTTTCAAACATTCCTATGATTCTTAATACCTAACTGCTTAAGGTGGGTATTTACTGAATGTTTAGTTTCATTAAAGGTAGAAAGGATTTCCTTAGAAAAGAGTTGTCTGATTGGGATATAGACAAAGGGCAAAACAATCAAAAGAAAGTGCCAGGCACTTTTCTATGGATTACTTCATTCCATTTTTATAATAGTGAATAAGTGGCAGAAGTGGTTTCAGAAAGTTCTGGTTTATAATAGTTCTACAATATCACATACTTTCATCTTCTGCTCTTTGACTTTTTTTTATAGTTGAAGAACAAATGTTCTTAGGAAAAACTCTAAGTTCATCTTTCATAACATAAATTTTTAACTGCTTTATCAAAACTAATGGATGCAATTGTCTAGAATTTTTGCAAACAATTGATGGCACCTGAGTCAAGTGGAGTCTTGTAAGAATCATCCTTTTGGTGATGTAAAGTCTCTGCTAGGTTTGTAACTCAGTGTCTTCTGAGTCTCACTGTGACGTCGGAAGCAAGGAGGCAAGTGATCCTACCTTTCCAAAGGCTTTTGATAGTATTTGCTGATTTCTTTGCTATTCATTGAATCAGTGGTAAGTATATCTCAGGGGGGGGTAAGGTGGAAAATAAGATGGATATGTCGTTGTCCTCATGACACTTATATTCTAGCAGTGATCAAGACAGGAAATGAATAAGAGGAATAAGAGGACAAGCAAGAAAAAACGATTGTTTGCTTCAGTGACACAAAGATTAAAACAGGTTGATGCAAAAAACAGTGAAGTTGGAGGGACTTTGGAAAGAAGGAGTAGAAGAGCCTTTTGGAAGAAAGACAGTATAAGGTGGGTTCACAGTGACAGGACAGCCAACCACGTGGTCAGAAACACAGTCCTGCCAGAAGACAACGCCAAGAAGCAGGAATGGCCAGTGTCATGAAGCACAGTAACAATGGAGAGGGATCAGGCTGTGTTCTCATTCCATCCTGCTCACCACTGAGATTCAATGGTTGCATTTGCCCCAGAAAAATTCTTCAATTACCAGAATGCTAAGCCTGTGAATTCGTGTATCTTCCTTCCATGGCATTTTGGCAACTGTGTGAATGAAATTAGATTCCCAGTCTCACTAATGAATGGAATCCTTCCCTCCCCCATGTGTTTATACTGTTCAGTCTTTGCACTAATGCCCATGTTACACTTTGTCATGCAGTGAAGGTGGCAAATGATGTGTTGTGTGTTCTGTGCATTCTCATTTATTCCCCTAAGGCAGATAGGTCTATCCTCACTGAGGCTGAGGGGATCTTGCCCAAAGGCACAGAACAAGTCTCCAAGTAACAAAGATCTGTTCTCTCAATGGAAGTAAAATAGCTTTTGAGAAATCTCAGACTACTTTGGAGGTCACATGTTTAAGTCAGTCAAAAACTGCTTTTTAGATTTTGTAAATGTCATGCCATCTAGAGACTAGATGAATGACCATTGAGAAAACCTAGAAAGTGTTATAAATGTCAGAGGATAAAATATTTGATTAAGGACTGGAGAGATGGCTCAGGCTTTAAGACTCTGTCTCACAAGCAGAAGGTCCTGAGTTCAGATCCCAGGTCCCATGTAAAAACACAAGGCAGAAATGGCAGCAGCATGTGGGTGAAGCCTAGAAATCCCAGAACAAAGCAAAAAGTAGGTAGAAGCGACCCAGGATGATCCCCAAAGTCACTTTTGGCCCTCCATAGGAACTCACAGTGCCCTCCCTCTCTTTCATTTCCTTTCTGTCAGTCTTCTTGTTTTTTGTTCATGTGTGTGTATAAAAATGAATGTCAAATGGCAGAAGTCAATCTTTGGTGTTATGCTCCTGCAGATGGCGTCCACCTTTTTTTGGAGATAGTTTCTCACTAGTGTGGAGCTCACTAAATAGACTAGATTAGCTGGCAAATGAGGCTTCAAGGAATCTGTGTCTCCCTGGCACTAGGATTACAACTGTGAATATTACACCCAGGGATTGAAATCAAATCTTCGTGTTGGCATGGCAAGTTCTTTATCCACTGAGACATCTCCCCAGCCTCACAGAGACACTCTGCAACAGTCTAGCATATCACTTCCTGATTGCCTTCTGGATAGTTCATTTTGATTGTTTATTTAACTAGACTGAGAGATGCATAGATACTAAGGCACGCCTCAGGACATTCAGAGGCCATTAGACTTTGAAGGTTCTGACCTAATCAGTGGTTTCTGCCTTTGAGAAATTCAAAATTTGAGTTGATGAGTAGGAGGTGGTGTAACTGTAAAAGGTAGGTCTGGTTGGGAGAAGTTGTCCAGTGGGGCGTGAAGGTGAAGGGTCTGTCTTGGCCCTAATCCCTTCCTGCGACTTAGTTCTGCTCCCTGGTTGCCGTGAGGTTAGCATCCTCTTTCACATGTGCTTCTGTGGCCATGATACTCAGCTTTGTCACAACCCATAAAAATGGAACAAGCCAACCTGGACTGAAATCTCTGAAACCATAGGCAAAAAAAAAAAAAAAAAAAAAGTCTTTCCTTCCTTTGGTCATTTTCTCAACTATTGATTACGGTAATGAAAAATCAAACTAAACCAATAATTGCCCAACAGAGAATTAAATCTAAAGGAATGGCATCCAAGTCTTACCCATCCTCTCCTACATCCATCACTTCCACTTTCATTGAGTATAGTTCAAACACTGGTCTTTCTAACTGTTCCCATCTCAGGATTTTGATACTTGATATTTCTTCATTCTGGAATGCATTCCCTATCCCCACCTCCACCCCAAACGTATATTTCCATATAGTTTGTTCTTTAATGTTTTTCAGCTTTAGGTCTCTGCTGAAGCAGGATCTTATTAAAGGACTTCAAAACTAAGTAAGGAAATATTCTTCCCTGCCCCAAACTCCTATGCTTATTAGATTGCTTTATCTTTTAAAAATATTACTTACCTCTCTATAATATTATTATCTGGCTTGGTTTTGTTTTCTGACTCTACCCTCACCCTGGTCAATGTCCAACATGAAACTATAAATTGCAGTGCTTAGAAACACACTAACTGGTTTTTAGTTCATTAAACAAGTATTCAAGCTATCTAGTCAATATACACATGAACCTTCTATCCTAACTAGTGTCTAGACTGTACTGATCTTTAACTATGAAAAGTTAGCATTCAGTTTGATTCTCTTTATCAGTTTGTTAAGTTTGGACTATTTCATTGGCTGTTGTGCATCATTCATTTACATATTTTATTATGAGAATGTACAGCATGTTCATGGGGAAAGAGGGTAAGACATTACAGGGATTCTAAACTGTATTATTCACTTATAAAACATTTTTCATGGAAATCAGCCTTTCTTATAAGGACATGTTTGTGTTAGTCCCACCTATCACTCCAAGTCTTCTGGAAGGCTTACCCCTCTCTTTTCAGAACACAGAATGGCTTTAAATCTTTCCAATTATGCTCCTCATTTGGACTAAGAGTCCCATAAGTGTCATGCTTGATCTTTCTTTAGAAAGCCCCAATTGTAAGCTGACACATATGTGGACAAAAGGAGAAAAGACAGGTCAATGTCTGTCGAGAAGGAAGAAGTTGTTCAGAAAAGTGGACATTTTCATTTTATCTTCTTGCAGCTAAGATGTAAGATACGGGAGAAACCATGTGTTCTTTTCCCTAGCCGGCCAGTGGAGGAAAGACACCTGACTCAGGCACAAAGGATATGACACTGGGAAGGGGTAGTTATAAACTACTCCCTGGCACCAGGTGCTGGTTCAGGTGGGGCAACTAAGCAGATAGGAAAGTAGCTCTGGGGGCTTCTTGAAAGTTTCTCTTTCATACAAGAGAAAGCCCCAGTGACCTCTGCTGTTGATTTTGTGTTGCTCTGTTTTCACACCTTGTACTGATAACATTCACAGAACAGTCACCCAAAACAAGAGACAAAGGTCTCCTCTTATATGGAAAGAAATATGAAACCAGGTGTCATAGTTAAGCACAGGTATCAACTTGACTCTTGAGGGTTTGGGCTCTGGGCACAGTTGTAGAGAGTTGATGGTTGAGTTAAGCCCAGAGCAAACCTGAAGGAGACTGTCTAGCTGCTGGGGAAGACCCAGCCCATGGTGGTGGGATTAGGCCCTGGATAAATCACAGAGAGCTGGTTGAGAGAGTTGGCATCCTTCTGTATACTTGGCCAGACATGCTGGTCTGGCAAGTAAGGATTGTCCATCTCTTAGCCGTTATGGTGGCCAGTTCCCTCAGCCCTGGTGTTGGTGTGTGCTCTCCTGTCAAGCTGGACTATGAACTGTTACTGGACTATCATAAGAAAGTAAACTCCTTGTTCCCTTAAGCTGTGTGATGGTCATTTATCAGCAACCATGCAGGCGGACTGCAATACCAGGATTCCACATTGAACCCACAGGTTTGCTTTTCCCTAGAGCATCAGTGTTTATGATTAAGGTAGGAAGGCTTGGCTGCTAGCATTTATTTCACGTCTGGATGCACTGACTATCTCCTGCATAACCTGCATATTGTACACTTCAGAGGTGTTGTCCAATAAATACATTCTTACAAATTGCCCCCAGAAGTCCCAAACTTGGAATTCATTAGCAAATTCTCATTTGGCATTGACAAATTAATGTAACCTGAATGATTGACAACACATCTTTTTTTGGCCTGTAGAGCACAAAATTTTTCAGTACCTTTTTTTTTTTTTTTTTAAAAAATGATAGTGTATTTTATGTGTGCTTCCTACATTAGTCAACTTTTGATTCTTTTGTAGTATTGGGATTTTTCTTAACATCCAGAAGATGTTGGGAAGTAATGAATCATTATATGAAATCACAATAGCCTGGGAAAGCTTAGCTGCATGCTGTCACCTACCCACTTCATCTGCCTGTTTCCTGTCTCGACAAGGTTGTGCGGGCAGCAGCAAACACACAGTTCTGATATGTAGTGCTTTTCTAGCAGTTGACTTGTTCTTGTTGGTGTCATATGTGGTGGTACCCAGCTCTGGCCCTGTAGCTCCAGTGGCCTTGGGATTAGCCACGATAATGTCATGTGTATCTCTTCAATAACTTCTATGTAACAAACCAATTAACTTTTTTTTTTACTTTTAAGCTTACTTTCCCTTGCGGTGACCTTTTATTCCTTTTGTCCTATTAATGCATTCTCTTCCTCTGACTTTTGCAGGAGGGATAGTCTATCTGTCCTTTGATCCCTGTAGCCACCCTTCTGCCTCTTTCACATGTTCAGCCCCTCTGCCCAACAGCTACATGCTGCCATTCCTCAAGGCCAAGCCCTGGGTCTTTTCATTCACTTTCATTTTAAGCCATTTCCCCTGTCTCCACTGCTATAATCACACCCACAGACCAAGAGTTCACAGATCTATGGATCTGATCTAGGCTATGCACAGCCAGAGGTTTATTTTGCACATTCCCATTTTGACAGGTCCAGACAGAATCCATGACTCATTCCCTCCCTTAAACATATGCCCCCCCTCCCCTTCCATGTACCCCTATGCAGACACCCTGAACATGCCTCTACAATCTGCTCAGTTTCTTTCATAATCGGAGACACTGGGAGTCATCCTTGACACCTCATTCTCTCTTATCTTCCACATCCGATTTATCATTGTCATACTAATTTTTCTTCCTGAATGTTCCTCAGATCCATCTCCTTCTCCATATGCTTGCTTCAAACACTCTTGTCAAAGTTGTCACCATCTGTTACTCAGCGTTTCTGCAATAGTTACCTCTCAGATCTCCTTCCCCTCCTTTTTAATCTCTTCATCAAACTATTACTAAAGGGGGGGGGCTTTTTTCAAAATGCAATTCTTATGTGGCTGCTCTACTTTAGAAACACCTCAAAGACTTCCCTTTACTCTGAAGACAAAAACCAAAGTGCTTCCCGTTAAGTTATATAGTGAAGCATGGTTCTTCTCTTCAGGCTTGTCTTGCACGAGCCTCATCTGTTTTATGTGCTGTGGCCACACTGTGTGTCACCCCCATCCCCGTGTTCTCCCAGCACCTTTCAGATTTTAACGCAAGTTGTCAATCTTCAGGAAGGCCTTTTCTAATACTCCAAGTGGTTCCCGCTCTCTGAATGTACTAAATCATTTCTTAGCAGACCAGCAACAGTCGTAATTTTATGCTTATTTGTGAGTCTTTGTTCAGCATCTTCTCCCCCATCTATCTGAAAGCTCCAAGTAGGTCAGGACCCAGGCCTGTTTGGGGAATTTTAGTGTTATTTTGGCATATTCTTTCACTTACTGTGTACAGCTGGGCACATAGAAGGGACTCTCTGGGAAGCTATTTAATGAGTTCATACTTACTAAGGTTTTCATTTTCTCTCTTGAAGAAACTTTCCGGATTATTTTAGCGAATTACTCACCTTGACTGAGCCCTGGCTAATTATGAGATGTCTTTTCCTTTGTGTACATGTATTTTGGTCCTTGAGCGTGAGAAATCAATGGCGGGCTTAGCCCTCATCCTGGTTTGTATCATGTGGAATCTTTTCCACATGGAGGGCCCAATCACTTCAAAGGAATCTCCGCACATGGAAAAGATGCTCAGCCGAAAAACGTGAAAGCAAGCGGAGCCCTGATTTACATCATGGCTAATGGCCTGGTTCTTGCAGAGATTCAGATGAGCAAACAGTGAGAATAAACAGCTCACTTATGAACTCTTCAGAAACAGCCATGCACGTGGCACAAACGGTGCCTAGTGCCTTTATGGGTGAATAGAAGATGTGCAGTTAGGTCAGAAAAGCTGCAAGGGCCTGATTCCATGCTGAGAATATTTTTTGTAACAATCACTTGGACTTCTGTTTAACATTACAGAGTTTCATTTAGGGGGCTGCAATTCAGATTTATATGCTAGCATTATGATGTGTTTGCTGTGTCTTGCAGATACCACAGAAAATGATCTTTTTGGCAGTTAGATGTTCAAGTAAAAAAGAGATGTGACAGGAATGGTAAATATTGGCCCTTTATTTTCAAACAGGTTTTTAATTACATTTTATTAATATACTCTAAGTCAATCAAGTCAGTTCTGTATTTGAAACAGGCAAGCTGCTTTCATTAGGATGACCGTCCATTCACCACCCTGGAGCCACTGCTTTTTATGTTGTGCGGTTGGGTTATTTAACTGTCGGGCTATTTTTAATCAGAGTCAGTTTTGCAACATGCTTTGTTCATTACATATTAAGGGAGACCTCAAGAAATGGCTTTGTTAAATAAGCTGTAATGTGATATCAGCTTGGATTTTTAATATCATTAATATTGTTGCAGAATAGAGGGAGATAAAGAAATTTGGATATATGTCAGGGTCTTATTTTTCTGTCTTTACATTAATAAATGCAACTGGAATAATACCATACATAATATTAGTAGGTACCAATCTAAATGCTTTACAACTCATGATTTGCACAACTCTGCACAATGAATATTGCTATTCCATATTACATATGAAACAGACAGAAGCAGAATAAACCCAGTCTCCCTCTCCCCCTGTCCTCTAATAGAAAACTTCAGAATTAGCGGTCTGTTCTAGACAATTCTACCTAATATCAACATATCCTGACAAAACTATTCTTCACATTATAGTATTTCACAGTTTTGCTTAGCTTTATTATGAGAGTATTATAAAATAACCTGCCAACCAGTTCTCTGCTATACAAATAGATAGTTTGTGGTAGTTTCCTGTTAGAAATTGCACTGTAGCCAACCTCCTTGGTTGTGCCATGGGTTAAGGAATGGGGCTCTGAAACCAAGCTTCCAGGGAGAGTTTATTTCATTCACTTGCTAAAATGCTGAATCTTATGAACGTGCTTTTCAAAGTGGAAGAACATGGCAAGCAGTGTGAGTCCTGCAAAAATAGCCTTGTGATTGGTATGGGCTTGGGCAGTTCTGCAGGAAACAGATCTCTGTCTTCTCTTCTGTCACATAAGGAAAATGTTACCTCCATCATGGGATTATTATGGGGATTATGAAAAATAACATGTACTGAACTCAAGTGCAATGCCTGGCATAGAATAAATGTCAGCCATTGTTACTACCCTTGGATTCCTAGAAATGGAGTCAAAATTATGCTCTTGATTTCCTAGAAAGCTAAAGCCACAAAGGAACATCCAGACACACAAATGTCCCATAGCCAAGTCATTTGGAGTAGTGACAGATGTTATAGTCTTTCAAGCAAACTAATATTGGACAATTTTGCATCTTAGTCTTGAAATTCTTTCATAGATTCTTCATGTTAGTGTCTTCTCATTGCCTCTCCCCCAGTCCTAAGATCAGTTCACCAGTTATAACAGCCTGTTGCTAACATTAAATCAATACCAAGACAAACCTGGGCATCATGGTGCAAATTGGCTCATCTACGAGCACTTAGAAATAGCAAACAACTGATTTATCAAGTGTCTTAAGTGAGAAAGACCTGTGGACACTGTCCTGTATTGAAATTGTCCCTCAAAAGTGAGGCATGACCCCTTTCCTCCCTCTGTTAAAGCATGTGTCTTTCACAAAATTGGGGTCAAGATGGACCATGCTTCATGCTTGCCTTTCTAGCTTTGATAATGAGAGCAGCTACTTTAATCTTACTTGACAGAATGAGCCAGGGAGCAGAGCCCTTCATCCCCCAAGCCCCAGCAGTCTTCCTTGGTTTTCTCCTACCCTCTGCTTCCTTATGTTTAATCTTTAAGCTGGAGAGTCCTAGGGATATGGTAGCTTCCCTTCGATGGAAGAGGTCAACATTCTATAGTTCTGTCCTGCCCTCTTAAAGCTACCACTACAAAGCTGACCATGACTTTGTAGCAGGACCATTAATGGGTAGAAGACTGAAGTAGATCAAAGCAGCACGCTGGTGAAATTCACTCCAAGGCCAGCCTGTACTCAAGGTTGAATGTTTGTTCTCTGTTTTATTTCTTGTCTCCAATTATCTTTAGCCAGGTTGTTTTTGTAACTTGTCAGAGTCTAGAATAATCAAATGACATCATTGATGTGTTATAAGATATGACACATCAGTAATAAAATGTTAACACAATAGACATGTCTTCAATGTGAATATAAACTCCCTCCTAGTGTGAAGTTCCCAGAAATGAAAATCCAAATATTGTATTCCAAGAGGAGTTTTCAAAACCTCAGTAGATGTAGAACAACTAATTAGAGCCATCTGTCAATTCCTTTTTTTCTTTAGTTGTCTCAGACAAAGGGGATCCCTTGTTCAGGTGTCTCTAAGATACCATGAGCAGGTCTCTCTTGGGATTTTGAAGTTGAAATATTCTATTGTAATCTTTATTATAATTAGTCAGCTTTCTATCACTATAATGAACAACTTGAGGCAGTAGCTTAAAATAGAGGAAGGTTTACTTAAGTCATGGTTCTGGTTCATGATTGAATTCCCATAGCCTTTGTGTCATGAGGGCGACAGATCATGGTGGAACTAACCACTTAGTTTAAGAGCCCAGGATCCTGTCATCTGTTCAAGGGCATACCTTCATGACCTTAGAATCTCCTGCCAGGCTTCATCCCCTAAATGCCACTTCCCAAGGGTGCCATTCCAAAGGCCAAATCTCTGACACTTGGACCTTTGGGGGACACTCATCCAAGCCACACAGTGCCTACTTCACAAACAGAGCCACGATTAGGACACAACAGGTAACTCCAGGAGTAGCTCTTGCATTGATCAGATTCATCCAAAGAAATGGGCCTGCTAGTCTTTCAAGCAATTATTGTAGGTTCTCTTTATGCCACTTGGCTGGGGCAAATGCACTGAAAGAGAACAGGAGAGAGCAGATGAAGTAAACCATCCTGACTTTAGCCTTGCCCCGCTCCCAGTCCATTTTTCTTTAGTCCTTTATGAATCTATAACTTTATTGGGGCGGGAGAAATCTCCCTTTAAGTGATTCGCTTCACCACCATGCACCTATTCTCAGGTGGATGGCCGCGTGTGCATACACACATTCCTTGAGGATACTTGAAGCATCACTGTGCATTGCTGCTTAGGAATTCGAAGCAACAGCAGCTCTTTGCCAGGGCTTATCTGAGTTGCATTCCTATGCCATGCTATTTTATTTTCTGTTATATTTTTCTTCCTGCTTCTGCTACATAATTTGGGGGGGTCTAAAAAGTCTAGATTTCCTGAAGGGAAAATCTTGTCTATGACAATAACCCAGCTTCAGCTCCAAGACGCATCTCAGGATGGAATGAGTAGGAACCCTTAACATCAGTGAATATGTTACAGGATGTTAGCATCTCTTCTCTTCTCAGCCTGGGCTGTAGCACAGAACACCATTGAAGTTGGAGATTTAACCCTTCCTTCCCACACCTAGTCTTAATTATTCAAATAGAACCTGAAGATGCTCTTTGGGGCTTGTGAGATGGCTCAGTGAGGCTTTCTGCAAAAGACAGAGCCCCTGAGCCCAGTGCAGGTGGAATGAGAGAACTGACTTCTGAAGTTATCGTCTGACCTCCATACTTGCATGTATGGGTACATACATGACTGCCACCACCATGAATAAAAATTTAAATAAAATATTCGGTATGCTCGTGTATCTCAGCTGTTGTGCAGTATCAAAGTAGTGCATGTATTTTCATATCTGAAGTGCCAGGAGCCTGGTCATGAAAAAATACCTTTCCTATAATTGAATCCTTGCTTCAGGCATTCCCACTAGAAAGATCTGTGCTGGCCAAATTCAGGACAAGCTGCCTGTGTCTGAAGATAATCTGTACTTGGCAATAGTAGGTTGCTCCAAACTACCCGAGTGACTGGTTTGACTTACACTCCTAATGGACCCATGCAGCTCTCAGCATTCACCTAGGTAGGTCTTGCCAACTGTGAACTATCATTATAGAAGCAGTTCCTCCACTGGGGGGGGGGGGAAATCTATGCATGAACTTTTATAATCTACCTAGGTCAAAACCATGAAGCATCCTGTGCTGAACAACCTCTTCCCAGACTCCATTTGTGAAGAGCCAACTGGGTAGCTGAAAAGAAAATTTTAAAAATCTTGCACAAGTAAGGTTCAGGGCAAAACTGCTTGCTCACAAGTAAGGTTCAAGGCTTTGACCACGCTGGGACTTTTCCACATGTGCTTACTTCTACATAAGAATTTTCTCCTTTTCTGATACAGTGTGTAGCCAGATGCTAGGGTGTGAACTTAGACATCTCTGACCTACAGAATTTGTCAACTTCAACAATGCCTTTGCCTACTGTGTGGGGGAACCAAGTAGGACATATTCGGAGAGCTCTTCTGCTTTCCCAATTGCTGGACTTGCATTGGACTTTCAGAGTCCTTACATTGGCAAAAAAAAAAAAAAAAAAAAGGCAAGCTTCGGTGATAGTCGTGATAGTAAAATTTAAGAAATAGATTGTGTGGCTGGAGAGATGGCTCAGGAGTTAAGACTCTTGTCTTGCAACCAGAAGGTCCTGAGTTCAGATCCCAGGTCCCACATAAATATGACAGAAAGGGCAGCAGCCTGCACTTCCAGCCCTGGTGGGTGGAGCCTGGGAAATCCCAGAGCAATGCAAAAAGGAGGCAGAAGAAATCCAGGATAATTCCTAAAGTTACCCTTGGTCCTTCACAGGGACGCACAGTGCCCTCTGAAACACACACACACACACAGACACACAGACACACACACACACACACACACACACACACACACACACACACACAAATTAAAAAAAGAAATAGATTGTTTTCAACAAAACAAATGAGAACATTCCCCTTCCCAAAATCTCTTCTAGTCATATAATTATAGGATTGCTTGCTTTTGTTTACTTGGGTGCTCAAAACAGGATTTAACACTCAAACACTAAGGGATTTTAAGTGGTGTTGTATTGACAGCTCACAGATTGATTTTGTCAATCTTAAGTGTGAATGCAAAAGGAGAACCTTACGTTTTATCTTCTTCTAGGGAGGATGCCATGCTGCATCCCCTTCCATATCCTTCTTTCAAACTGTATTTATTCTCCCCTCCTTGTTCTTTGTTTGCTTCTTATTAATGTCTTCTGCGTGTTCACACTTCCTTTGCTCTGGCATTTTTCCCTGCTTTTTTTTTTTCTGTTTGAGAAGAGTTCTCACTTGATCCAAAAGCTGGCCTTGAACTTGTGACACTCCTCCTGCCTCAGTCTCCTGAGTGCTTGGATGACAGGCATGAGACACGACACTTGGTGTTCTAACCATTCTTGTCAAAAGTCTAGCTTTTCCATATCAGTTTTACCTTAGTTACATGGTTTTGCCCTCAATTCCTAAGAAAAAGGGACATTAGGAATATTTTTTCCTAAATTCCACTTTAAACTGCTGTAATAGTTGTTATCCATTTGTGGAGAACATCCTGTCTCCACCGTAGAAAGAAGGCCGAGAGCATCCTCATCTTTCTGTGATGTGTCTTAACTGCGGTCAGCTTCCAGTGCTGAGCACACGCCTCGGATTCTGTGGGGAACCCATGACACATGCACCTTCCCAGGACAGCACTAATCCTCCTCCTTTTCTCTCTAAATTAGGATGTCTGTTGGAATGCAAACAACTGTTGCATCACGGGGACATTCTATTCATTTTTGTGTTATTACTTTGCATTTTTTGTTCTTTTATGATGCTGGGGATATACATGCTAGACACATGTGGTGTATCAGTGAACTATACCCTAACTTTCCTTTTAACAGTGATTACTAACTCGAGATTTCCAGATAGCTCAGTTGACTGTATCCACTAGACTAAATGTTTAGTAAACACTGTTTCAGCCATAACATTAAATGTGTCTGGAACTAGTGGTGCATGCTTGAGAGATGAATCCAGTACCAGCAAGATCAGGAAATTCATTGCTTCATCTCACTATTCCAGAGAGTCCATTCTTGTCACTTGCACAGTATCTGCTTGCCATTTTGACCTCATTAGGTTCTCTGGTACTTATCTTCTGATTTACCACCTCCTAGTTGGTATCCCCTTGTCTAATTTCTGCCCGGGCTAAGTTGAATGGTTGGTCACCTGAAATACTTCCTTGCCTCAAATTTTGCATGTACTTAGGTCTCTGGGGTCCAGGCATCCAGAACCCTGGGTCTCTCTTTCTTTTGTCCCTCTGCCATTGTCTGGCTTTAACTCTGCCCACCACCCTGGTCTAGAAGAGATCTCTCTCCAGCCATCGCTTCTCCACTCACTGGGCACCCCAGTGAACGCTTCCTTATCACCCTACCTCCACACTGAAGCTAATACTGCTAAGAGCCCATGACTCCACACTGGACTTCAGCGACCTTTTCCAGACTGAACTCATGCATTTGAAACTCATTTTGCTTGTGGCTTCTCTGGTCTGATGGTCTTACTTTCTCTAGCTGTGTTTTCTGTCTTTTCTAGCCACCTTTTAAATGTTGGTATTCCTCCAACATTCATCCCTAAGACACTGCCCTTAACTGCTGAGGACTCGCAAGTCTACAAGTGCAGCCCCGTTCCTTCAGAGGGTCACCTCTGTGTGTGTGTGTGTGTGTGTGTGTGTGTGTGTGTGTGTACAGATATCTCAAATTTCACACAGCCTTAATAAATTCATGGATACTCCCAATTTTGTCCTCTTCCTCTGTTCCTTCTGAGTTTTACTGTGAAAAGATAGGTATTTTAGAACTATTTTAAAATACTGTACTGCGCTAATATAAAATAAAACCCTAAATAAATAAATAAATAAATAAAACATTAAACTAAATCCCGGTATGTTTATGATTTAAAATTTTTCTAATAGCCACATTCAAGTTGAAGCTAAACAGGTGAGCTTAATTTTGAAACCAGATTTTATTTAATCCAATTTATACCAAATGACATTTTCCCCGCACATGTTTAAAAATTAACCAGGTACTATAAATTCCTTTTGAATTAAATTTTTAAAATTTAATATGAATTTTTGTCATCACATATCTTGACTGAAACTAATTACTGGCCCTTAGAACCTGTCAGTGGCAAATCATTATTGGTTATTTTTTATAACATCCATGTAATCTGGTGAATACATGACTCACATATGGAATTTTAAAATAAGCACACATATTAGGTATCTGAACCTGGAATTTACTATTTAGTATATTCAGAGAAATGAGCTCATTGAAATTCAGGTCTCGCTGAGCTGGATTCACTCTAGTTTCAACCGAATCTTCACTTTTCCTGTCTCCCCACCATTTCCTTCACTGAGGAGTTTGGCTCTACCTTATTTTTGTTTGTCCATCTCTGGGAAAATAAATAGGTGAACTGCTTGACCCTATTGATGGAATTCACTCTCTTGGTTGTTTCTTTGGCATCATCTCCTCATAAGCAATCTTGATGTTGACTTGCATTGTTTACTGTAATTGCATTGAATTTATGTCTTTCTGGATCTGCCTTCCCCATGAAGTTATAACATTCTTGAGGGCATGAGTTATGGTATTCTTGTACTTTTGTTTCATCTTAGAATATGGTAGATTTAAATGGGGGGGGTTGAACCAAATCATGGTTTTTCTTTCTTTTTTTTTAATATCATATGTATGCGTGCGTGCGTATATGTATGCACGTGTGTTTGTATGTAGCTGTATGAGAAGGCACTGTGTGTGCCTGGGGAAGGGCAACAGACTTCTGGAATCATTCTATATTACTTCTACTTCTTTTTTGTTTCACTCTGGAATTTCCCAGACTCTGTCTTCTAGGGCTAGAAGTGCAGGCTGCTGCCATTTCTGCCTGACATTTTATTTTATTTCTTCCACTCATACAAAGTTGATAAGTACCCCATTCCCCTCCCTCCCTCCACCCCTCTGTGGATCCCTTTGTTCCCTTTCCCCTTTTTTCCTTCCTTTCTCCGCCTCTCTCCCTTTGTTCCAGTACCCCCTCCCCCTGTTCCTGCAGCATCCTTTAGTGTGCATGTCAAACTTGCCTCTGGGTTCTCCTCTCTAATGAGGTATAAGGACTCAGTAGCATTGCCTAGAGCTCTTTTTTGTGTCCCCCTTTAGTATAGGAACACTATTGTTCTGCCTGGCATTTTTAGGTGGGACCTGAACTAAGGTCCTTCTGCTTGTGAGACAGGGTCTTAAACTTTGAGCCGTTTCTCCAGCCCAGTTTATGGCTTTTCTTGAGGAAACCACCCTGCTTTATTAATAGGTTAAATAATTATCTGCTTACTGTAATCTCTGTAGATCTGGATGATTTCTTCTATACCCAAAGATATGTAATAATGATTCTACTTTTCATTTGATACTATAGTGAGCATTTTATTTTAAGTCCTGGTTGGGGTGTTAACAACCTTGATACCAAAACATTTTAATCCTCCTTATCCAACTGCAGATATGATCATTTACTGTAAGAAAAATGGGTTTTTGATTTTTTGTATTGTATGTATGAATACATTAGCCTTCAAACTTGAGTATGTGTAAGAATCACCTTAGAAATACACTGAAATATAGGTTCCTTGATTTCAAATGTACACATTTTGGTTTACTCAAAGTTTTATGAAGTATCTGAATGATTGTGATGCAGATGGAAAAGAGTTACAGTTTTCAGGAGTATTTTTTCCCTCTTAAAATGGAGAGTAAGAAGAAGGAGATGATTTTGAACACTGGAGGACATTGCTTTCATCTGGACGTGAGATGGGTGCTCTGTTGTAGAAAAGCAACAAGGCTGTAGAAGGAAGGAAAATGGACAGCAGAAGATCCTGAAATGGAATTAGGGGTGTCTGGGACTGGGACTGGGAAGGTTTGGAAGATCAGCAGTGACATCTGTGGCTTACTTCATAATTCCCTAAGGACTCACCTTCCTTAAACTTCAACTAGAAAACTTAATAGAAGTATAAAAGTATTATTGGAATATCTTCATTTACTTTTAGGATCTAGCAGTGATTGTAAAAGAGGTTCTTTGCATGTGTGGAGAACATGCTAGCATGTATGCATGTGCACATGTGTGTAGCTGCATATGTGTGGGTGGGCACATATGCATGGATGTACACTGTTATTTGAAGGTACAAAGTAATGCCAGAGGTCTTCTTTGGTCACTCTCTGCTTTTATTATTAAAGGGGGGACACTTGCTTGAACTAAGAACTTGCCAGTTAACTAGGGTAGCTAGCCAGTTTGCTAACCCCCATCTTTGCTTCCTGAGTGCTAGAATTACAGGGTTTGCCATGCCTGTTTGACTTTTACTTGAGTTCTGGGTGATCCTAACTCAGGCCCTCATGCTTCAGTGCAAGTGTCTTATCCATTGAGTCATCAAGTACTTTAAACTATTTTAGAGTCTCTGTATTAGTGACTATTTTGGGTAAATTTCTGACCTTTAAGATAATAATATGGTTTAACATGGAATTGCATTTCTGATTCCATGACAACAAAATTATCTGCAAAAAGGATATAATAAACTCATATGGAGAATAATTTAACTTTACGACCATTGCAAGGCAAAATATTCTTTCCTTTAAATATCACTTAGACCTTATGTTAAATTTGTCACCTAGTTGATAATATTTTAAAATTTAAAAACCACTTAAAGAACTTTTTGAAGATGCTACCTGTTTTGTGTATGGCAAATAACAAGCATAAGTAGATAAGTCAAGACCATTAAAAACCCCAAGCTTTCATTTTAGTTTACTATTTAGGCTCCCACCCCTGATCGGCCTTATTCATGGCTGCTAAGAAGGAGCTAATTGGTCGGTTCCTTTCCACTTTTCAATATTTGTTGACCAGTGCCTGCTGTAAATTGAAATGAGCTGTGAGGCAGGCAGACAAATAGGCCAGTATCGTGGAAGCAGAGACAAGGCAGCGGGCACGGACAGTCTATTGTTCATCCAATCAACTAAATATGTTGTAATTGTGGCAGCAGTGCCATAAATAGGCTGGCACAAGTCTGTTAGGCTGCCTCATTTCATTCCTGTCTGTTTCAGTCACTCTGCTTCCACCATCCATATGAGTCTGAGATTTTCATTCTATTCCCTGGTGGGAAAGAGCTCCCTCTGGTCATCCACACTTTCGGAAGATCCCTTTTCTTGAAGCTCAGTAGATGCTGAGCTTTGGGGAAGCGATGCTGTTTTAAGTACAATCAATATGTTGCTTTGACGTACTCCAGAACCTTAGTCTCCATTTGCTTATGTTAAACTCAACGCTTCTGCTGACGTCTGCTCTCTTGCAGGTGATTCGTAAGGGGTGGCTAACCATCAGCAACATTGGCATCATGAAAGGAGGCTCAAAGGGATACTGGTTCGTCCTTACGGCAGAAAGCTTGTCCTGGTATAAAGACGATGAGGTAAGACACAGCATGTGTCAGTTTTCTAAGTGCTTCTGAGCTGAAACCAACAAATGTTATGAGACGCAGTTCCAGACACCATGGACTTCTTTTGACATTTTAGCTGTGAAAGTCTGTTTGAACTTTTTTTCTCCACGGAGCTTTAATTTTACAATATTCTCATTGAATTTCTTTTCCTGCTTACTTCTGTAGTGTAGTCCTATTTTGCTCATTTGAAGGAATGAATTTAAAGCATCAAAAGTTGGAAGCTTCCTTCCTTATGGTAATATCAAGCTGTTGATACAGTGAGTGTACTTTTTATTAGCTAAATTTTGAAAAGGCCTAAGGTGCTTTTATTAAGTGCTGTTATTAAGGCATTTTGGAATTGTTGCTATCACATCCCTCTCAATGAAAATGAAATGAAAGGTCAAATGAATGGTCATATTGTTATTCTTCAAGTGACTCCCAGGTAATTATTTATATATTTTTTTCTTTGAGAATTCAAGTGAATGATCATATTGCTATTCTTCAAGTGACTCCTAGATAATTATTTATACAATTTTTTTCTTTGTGAATTCGATAGCTCTGCAAAAGCATAAATTATGGTAATCATGGTATTCTAGTTTATGTGAGATGCTAGTAATGTAATCCCATGCCTTACTATTTATTTAAATCTGACAGCTGTAAAAGTTCTAAAGGAGTCATATTAGTCTTATGAGCTATTAAAATGCTATAAAGCGATAGAACAAAATTCAGGAAAATGTGGATGGAAACTGAAGTAGATTTTGAGAATTTTAATAGCTCTGGTCTGATCAGTGAAGTTTTTGGCATTTCTAATGGATCGTAGCAATATTTTCTAATAATATTCTGTGATAGCAAAACAATGTACAAGTGAAATCTTCTGAACTTTACTGACTGTAAATGGAATGTGTGTCAGTTAAAAGTCAGTTAACTGCCTTTGTCAGTTCTGGGAGGAATAGTTTCCTATCTCATGTTTCTTTCCATTTCCCGAGTGTTTTGTGTAGAGCAGTGTGTTGGAAAATACTAGGTGAGGGTTGGCTGCCACTAAACATTCTCCACTAAGACAACTCAGATCCTACAGAAGCATCAAAACAAAGTGGGCCGTTTGAAAGGTCATGACACTGGTCTCGGCCAGCGGTGACATTGGTCACTGAGAGAGTCTGAGGATTAGCTGTGGCTCTTTCCTGTGACTGCTGAGACATTCCTGTCATTCTGTGGGAAACTAGTTCTAAAGGTCAGTGCTTAGATTCCAAGACACTTCCCTATATATATAAAAGACTGTAAATAATTATCTGCTTTGCTGCTCCACTGTGATTTAGGCATATTCACCTCCAAATATTTAGAGTTTGCATATGGACCTGTGCATACATTATCAGTCTTGGGAATCTTCGTCAGTGATACAGAGCGAGCAATCATAAATAGCAGTAGCTATTTCTGTGTATTAACGGATGTTAGTAAAAACATATGAATTCAGAGTTGATTTAATTTCAAAAATGAATACATAAATGTTATAACAATTCATTAACTGCCCCACATTGCAGCCCAAACAAAGGTATTGTTGCTGTTGCTGTTTCGCAATGCTAAAACAAACAAGCTAAAATCACCACCAGGACCACCATCCCAGACTCCCAAGCCTCAACTCTTTGGAAAGTCATTTCTAACAGATTCAGTTTATCTTCCTCAAAGCAAGCATTTAGTGTTAGTGAGGAGAGCTAACTTCTGAAGATCGTGAAGATAGAACTATGGATCCAGATTGCCAGATGACAGAGCCTGGGCTGCCAGATTGCAGAGTCCGTCTGGCCTACAGAGGATTCATGAAGTGACTTTTGGGTATATTGGGAGTGAATTGTGTCTGGGCATGGGGCTCCTGGAGGACTCTGGAGAAGCCACTACGGTGGCACCTCCTAGAAGGGCGAGGAGGTGCCTGATGATCTGGACAGGGTAGTAAGTCTTGAGAGGAGTCCTGGCACAGGGGGTGTCCTCTGTGAAGACTCTCAGAATGACCGTACAATTTCTGTTGCTAAAGTTCTCTTTAGGAATATTGACTTCAGCAAGTAAAAATTATATGTATTATGCTAGTACTGTCAGTGAATTGTTGAGCGAGCATTTTATTAAAGAGGCATGTGTGTGTATGTGTGTGTGTGTAGGGTGGTTGGAGATAAGGGAGAATGTGAGTGATCCTTGAAATGAAATGGGATGATTTGTTGATGAAACTTGAGCAAAAGGTAGTCTGTTCTCACTCTCTCTCTCCCCCCTTTTCTTTCTCTTTGTGATGGTTGAGGTCTTTTCGTGGGAGTTAGTGAGGGAGGGCGAGGTTTGTCGTGATGGTGGTTTCGTGCGGTGCTTCGCTTTTTTGCTCTTCGTGGAGGGGATTGACTTTTCTTCCTTCCTTCCTTCCTTCCTTCTTCCTTCCTTCCTTCCTTCCTCCTTCCTCCTTCCTTCCTTCCTTTTTTCCTTCCTTCCTCTCTCTATTCTCTCTCTTTCTCTCCTCCCTCCTCTCCCTCCCTCCCTTTCCTCTCTCCCTCCCTCTTTTCCTCCCTTCCTTCCTTTCTCTCTTTCTTTCTCCTTCCCTCCCTCCCTCCTGTTTTTAATCTCTCTCTTTTTCTGTATATGCAGTGTATGCACATATGTGTATGCTTATATGTATACAGATTTCAGTGAAGAATGTGTGTGTGGGGGGGTCCTGCTCTGTCACTCCTCACTTTATTCCTTTGAGACTGGTTCTCCCACAGAACCTGGAGCTAGGGTGAAAGCCTACCAACCTCAGTGACCTGACTGTCTCCCCCCACCCCCCACAGTGCTGGGGTTACAGAGTAACAGCTTTTACATGGTGGCTGAAGATTCAAACTCAAGTCCTCTTGCTTGCTTAGCAAGCACTCTCACGTGCTAACCCTTCTCTTCAGTGTCGGTGTCTCCATTTAGCACATTCCAAGCAAAGAGGGCAGATGTGGTTGCTGCTATGTGGAACTAAAAACCAAGTAACGATGTGACGCCAGGCATCAAGTGCTGTGAAGAGAATGAAAGATGGCTAGGAGCAAGATAGTGACAAGGAAGAAGGCTTTAGATTAAATGCTTAGAAGGAAGCAACATTGAAGCAGAAGCAGGAATGATGAACTAACTGTGCAAAAGAATTAGCTGAAGTATGTTACAACAGAGGAAGGAAAAAATGCAAAAGCTGGGTGGGGGGGACTGACAGGAAGCTTGTGACAGGAATATAGGAGTATTGAGCAGCAAAGGCAGGAAATAAAGTCAGGGGCTGGGGGCAGGACCTTATAAATTGCTCCCTAATTATTTGGATTTTATAATGCTTTGGATTTTATAATTATTTGGATTTAAATGCTTGAAGAGCATTTAAATATTCTAATGGGCATACCATGATCCGATTTATGCTCAGAAGGATAACTCAGGTTGCTGGGCTGTATGTAATGTGCAGGGTCTGTTTGTGTGGGAGGTGGAGGTAGGATGCTCGGGAGATGGCCCGGTGGCTAAAGTGCTTGCCTTATATGCTAAAGACCAGAGTTTGGATTCCCAGATCCCACATAAAATGCCTGGATAGGCATGGTAGCCTACCTGTAATTCCATCCTTGAAGGCGGAGATTGGGACTCTAGAACAAGCTAGTTAGCCAGACTAGTTTTACCAGTGAGTTTTGGGTTGGATTTTAAATCATATAAAGTGGGAGAGTAATCAAAGATGACTTCTGGTATCCACCTCAGGCCTTTACATCCAAACACACTCACATCTGCAAACACGTGTTCACCCATACATATGCAAACACACATACATGCGCACGCCCCATACACAGGCACACAAGAAAATGGGGGGACAAAGCAAGATGGAGGTGGCAAGAATAGAAGAAGGTGGAGCGGCTTGGAAGCCGCAGCCAACCTGGGGCAGACATGCTGCTGCTGCTGCTGCTGCTGCTGCTGCTGCTGCTGCTGCTGCTGCTGCTGCTGCTGCCGCCGCCCATTCCTGGGTAGTATTCTGGCCGAGGGGCACTGCAGTTCAAATCAAAGCTCCACAAACACCTTACTCAGCAGTCACTAGCTCCAGGTACTCATTCAGACCTCTGCCTACAAGCAAGAAGTTCACAAAATAGGATGCTTGACTCAAGAATGACAATGGCCTCTAAGGTGTTTTGTCAGTGGAGAAAACTCTCCTGAGCCGGCAACCTTCCCTCTCGCCTGTCAACACTTGGTTGCCACCACTGACCTTCTTCCTTTTTAAACACTTTTATTTTTTATTCTTTGACACTTTCATACATGGATACAATGTATTCAGGTAGTTTTCACCACTTACTACCCAATCTCATCCTTGATCCTGTCCCACTTCACCCTGCTTTCCTTTCCTGACTGTCATCTTCCTGCTTTCACATCTTTCCCCGTGTTTGGCCTGCTGGGTGTCATTGGAGATGCCCGAATCGGCAAGTGCCTGCTGCACTTACTAGGACAGGATGCCCATCACCCACCGGCCTCCTGTTCCACTTGCTCCTCCTGCTCAAGCTGCCGCTTCTTCAGATTGCTTCTGATTCTGCTGCCAGGGCAGAGGAGAAGAGACGGCACTGTTCTCGCCCTTGGCAAGAGTGCAGTATGAACAAGTAGGAGGGTCCGTGGGGTGTGAAGTTGAAATGAGGACAAGGGATAAGGCTTAGACAGTAATCTCAGGTGGGTGGGACTTCGCAGCCCACCACTGACCTGTGGAATCCTCATGAGTCTTGTCCATGAGCGTCACCTTAGTAATGCTTAGGTTCTGAAAAGATTCAGCCACGCGTGGAGTAAACCTTCTCTTGGCAATCTGAAAGCCCTGTATCTTGAACAAACCTTTGCAAAAATTGGCTGGAGTTTTACTTTATCTTGCGAAGTCAACTTTTTGGTGTCTGGAACATTTGTAATTTGTTTCTGTAGGAACATCAGCACTCATGTACTTGAGAAACCCTGGTTCGTGAAAATGTATCTTTCTTCGTCAGGTAAATGTGACAGGAGGAATATCACTGGCTCTGTCACGGGTTCACTTACTTATTTTATGATCCGTTTATATTCAGATTTTCAAACAGAATGTCTGTAATGTGCTTCATAATGCTTTTGCTTTCTTTTGTATTAGACTGGTGTGTTTTCATGGTAATTTGAATGATTGATTAATGAATAGCAGATTATACCATGTGAGTATGTATATGATTTTATTTAAGTTTTGACAGGTTTGTAATAAACAGAGAGAGGCACTGGGGATGTGGTTTTGCTATGATGGTGAGTTCCAGATCAAGTCACTTTGATTTCCTCAGCTTCGGTCTTTTCACTGGTCAGAAGGGTCAACATTGGCCAAATCACCTCACAGGGATTTTACAGATTATAAAAATTTACTTTAAATACTCTTGCTATCACACTCATATATTTATTCTTACCATCGAAAGCAGCATCACAATCTCTATGTGTCATTTAATGTCATTCTTGCATGTCTTCTAATTTCCAATTTTTTTGTCATTTCGTGCTGTATGATAAGGTGTTGGGATCTGGATTTTCTTAATAGACAATGGTAAGGTTCAGAGAGTAGGAGAGAATTCAGATCCTGTTTGTTCAGTGAGACTTTCTCTACTTTCTCCTGATCAGTCTGTGGATTCACCTACATTTTAACCAAGGATTTAGTTGAACCATTTTGTCCATTGCAAAGCCAGCGTGGGCAAGGCCATGATGGCAGCTGATGACCTTAAGTTGCAAGGCATTCCTCAGCATTTTTCTGTGTTCTCTCAATTCAGAATGAATCTGTCAACCCTGCATTTGAATTTTGGGTAGATATGTGACCCTTTTAACAGTCCATTGACAGCAGTCTGTGAACCAGCACTGTAACTATGCAAGTTGTCTACAAGGCCACCCGTAGCTGACCTTAATACAAAAGTTTCTGCCTGTGTCCCAGACAGTGTCTTTATGGAGTCTTTATGGTGTAGTGTGTTACAGTAGACAGAAACTGATGCGCTTGCACATGTCTTATTCTTTAACATTACTGCAATATTGGAACTTTCTGTAACCTCTAAGGAAAGAGCCCATCTTTCACAGGAAGTCAGTTTTAAAAGTCATTGCTGGGGAGATTTCCCCAGGTGTTTTTGTACTTTTTGATCATGTGGCAGAATCCCAAGCTTGGGATTTCCTGCACAAATGACCATCAGTACAAGTCCAGGTGTTGCATAGGCCTGTTTATGGCTCATATTCTCCAGGTCACTCTGTCAGTGTGCATATCCCAAGACCAGTAGGGGCAGGGATAGATGTTTATAAGGGTGAGGTCGGACATACAGGCTCAGGATTTGAGATGGTTGGCACAGAACTCTTCTCTTGATTATCAAAACAGTAAGATAAATTATATGTATCACTTATCTTTACTAAGGATTTAGGAGAGAAATATAGCAATTCTAACAATGTACATCTGTCTTTAACCAGTAGTCACCCTATTTAGGTATGTTTCTGCCAACATAGCTACTTTTGGCCCATACCAAAGAGCATCATGTTGGCTTCTGCATTTCTTTTCACCTCTCATCTTTCCCCATCAATGCTGTCAATATGGAATGTTCCATTCAAGACATAGATGTAGATAAATATAGATATATGGTTATCTATATAAGTGTCTATCTATCTAATCTATATCTATAAGATGTCTATATCTGTCTACATAAATATATATCTTGAATGGAACCTTCCATGCCCCAAGGGTATATATACTTTTTGATATCCATATACATAATGTCCAGACCAAAGCAAGCTAAATGCCAAAGTTCCATGAGCTAAAAGCGCTCTCGTTAGGAGTTGTGGTTGTAAATAACGTGTCCCCTATTCATTGCAGCTGCTTAAACCCAGTAGGCCGACCTTCAATTTCACTGATTTTCCTGATCATCATCATCATTATCTTCATCATAACAGTTATCATTTATGGAGTATTTACAGAATTACAGTACCAGGTTAAGTCTGGTTCACCTTCATTCTCCATTTTAGGGGTTCAAAGAGAGCAAGGGACCTAACAGCTCAATGTGTTAGTATCATGCACCTCTTCGCTGGAACATTTGTAAACAAATATTTTTGGAACCTCGTTACATACCAGGCACTGTTCTTATCACTTGGGGCAAAATGATTAAGAAAGAGTCCATGGTACCTGTCCTTTGGAGGGACAATCAGAACAAAGAAAACATACAAAGAAGCAACACAACCTGCCAGATAACTGATTACAGATTATGAAAAAAAAATGAATCCAGTTAGTTTGACATTAACAATGTTATTCTGGGGGTGGGGAATGTCACAGGGTGGGGAAATTTAAATTGGGTGACCTAAGAAGTTGTGTGTTAATGTCTGGGGGCAAATTAATCCCAGAGTGACAAGACAGAGAGAGAGGAAAAAAAAAACTGAAGATGAAAGACTTTGGATGCCAGAGTGATGAGGAGCCTTTGAAGTTTTGAAACTGAAGGGTCACGTGATCAGACTTGAGATTTTTCTAGCCTCCTTTAATTGTCTTGTGGTGAATTGGTTGGAAGAGGACAAAACTAGGTTGGGACATTAGTTACAAAGTACTTGCTATGGTCTTCATGAGAGATCAGATAGCTTGGACTGGGATGAGTTAGTGGAAATAGGTGAACCTGATCAGATGTAAGGGGTTTCTTTTGGAAGGTGAAAAGTGACATATTACCTTAGGATGTGTGAACTGTGAGTACCACAAGCGTAGTAGCTGTCGTTCCTTTATTTTCTGGTACCCATAACTCTCAAGACTGAAAAGAGCAAGTTAAATATTGGTGAAGGTATGATTCCACAAAAAGGCGACTAAACACAATGTAACGGTTCCCCATGTGACATACTATCAAGTGCCCAAGTTAAATAACCAAATTACAGAGTTTATTTTCATTTTGTTAATTTCCATCATCCATTAGTGGGTTTCTGTCTATTGACTATATAAATGTGACTTCCTGGATCAAAGATAATTTAAGGAGGAAATAAGTTTCTCATTGTTTACTTTCACACAGAAGTTCTTAGGGAATTGGGAAAAAGTTTCAGTAAAATAGAAAATGTCATTCTGAAAGAGGTTTTGGTCCAGATAATTTCATATTAATATTCTAAGTCCTAATTTGAAAAAGTGACAAAATTCCCTTAAAATATTTCTAAGGTATAAACTTGAAGAAAACAAGATACTTGAAGGAGAAAGAGCCTTATTTTTCTTAAATCAATAAGAAAGGGATAACTGGATATACATATAAATATGTAAGTTTTAGCACAGTTAAAGCGACTGAAGAGGTGGGACTGATAGTTTAAATGTAATGAAGGTGGTCTGTCGATACCTCCTCTCTTTGTGTAGCCCAGTATAAAGGTTGAAATCATAAGGGGATCCCCCTAGGACAGTAGAGTCACAGAACAGAGAGTTTGCAGGGAGATGTTCTAACCTTACACTGCTAAGGAAACTCCTCTCTGCCTTGAAATAAGACATTCTTTGGACTCTGAAGAAATTACGGGCCTCATTTTTGTGGGTTGCAATGTTTGGATAGCTTGATAAGGAGATTATATAATTCCCTTATTAGGGGTATTTACTTAGCATTGTTTTAACAGGCAACAAATATAACTTGGGAGACAGAAGCAAAATGACAGCTGGGTCCCTCGATGGCAAAAGTTGTGAAATCCAAACGTCACCGAGGCATTTAACTCTCTCTTCATTTTCACTTAAACTTTTAGATTGATTTCTTTTCTGCTACATATGAATGTTCCCTGTACTGCTGGGGATCAGCGTCAACCCACTATTACACTGTGCACCCTCATTGTCAAGATCTTTTGCTTAGCTAACACTTAGGTCTCTTCATGTAAAAAGTTCAAATAAATATTGAACTTATTAAACTCACTTAAATAACTTAAAAGTGTTCATCTCCATAGTTATCTTTTTCACGTATTGAGATGATTTCATGGAAACATTTCCAGATTCTGGTATTACCCAAAGATTTATGATTCTGAAATAGCAAATATTATTTCAGAAACTGTACCAGCCAATGCTATTTCAAAGTCACTAAAAATGTTTTTGGATATAACCCTACTCCCGTTTATTCATAGCTTGTTGTTTTCAAAAGCATTTACTGGAAGCCCCTTACCCTTCTTCATATTACCCTTTCTCAGAAGAAAAAAAAATTTAAACGTGCCTTGTTTTATAGTAAATTTAAAATGTATATAAAGCAGTCGATTTTTGAACACTCAGTAAGAAATGTTTTGTGTATTTTTTTTAAGTTCACTCTATGATTCGTGGACAAGCTATTTGAAGTGCTACCCTAGAGGGTCTCATTTGGGAAACCTCTGCCACCCCAGTTTTCTCCTTCATGTTCTTCCTGGAAAACCTGTACTTTCCTGAGAGCTGTGGGACCCTATCCTGGGACAGCCCACAGGGTACACATGACTGATTCCCACGTGAACTCTTCCAACGTTTTCTGCAGGTTATGTGATGCATTAAAATTGGGTGGAACTATGTAAATATTCCAGTGGACAGTTTTATGTTGTCTTCCTGTCTAATACTTCACGTTTTGTGAAGTTCTGTTTAATGTTCTATTTACTAGCCATGGAACTTTTCTTTACGGTACAAACCAACATTGCTCAGTGACTCTTGTGGAAATAGGACTCAGTTTTAATAGAAGATGTATGTGTGTGCATCCAGGTTGTTTACACCCAAGACTTTTAGCTTGATCATCTTTTCATGTCACTGTTTTGCCTGTGACTCGGGTTTTGCCTTCTCCCCCCTTAAAGAAACGAAGCGTAAAGCTTATTACACATACCACAAACTCAGAAACTTTGGAGCCTTAAGATTAAATCTTTCATCATAAAAAATGAAATATCTCAGTGGAAAATAGCTTTAGTTCAAGGTTATTTGTCTGAAATATTTAATTATTAACTACACTATAGCTTTGTGTTACACTTTTAAAGCTTGATCAGAATATGAGAAGACAATAATTCAAAATATTGAAAAGTGAAGTATTTTAATGGACCAATGATCACATTTTTTCACCCTCAAGTATTTAAAATGCTCATATGAAAGGCAGAGCTGCTTATTTCATGCCAACACACAGTAGTGCACAAAGTTTGATTTTTCCTCCTAAGATACGGTACAAACATATGTCCACTTTCTTTGCCCTTTTGAAAGTATTGTCTTGTCTGAACACCTTCAGACTGTGAAAGCTTACATAAATGGAAGCACGTATTCCATGTGATACACTGTCCTGGTAAATTTCGCTCCTACCCCTGCAGTGTAAACCTCCTCTTGGTTAGAAAATAACATAGTGATAAATCTGTGTACATTTTGACACCTGGAAATACTTAAGTTTTCAGTTTCACTGTCCTGTTTATCAAAGAGAAATTATCATTTTAATAAGTTTATTGAAAATATTTTAAACAATGTTTTACCCAGGCCAGTTTCTTAACTCAAAATACTTAACCTTCCAGAACAGATTCTATTTCTCTTTTTCTCCTTTCTCTTTCCATTTCCTACCCCTTTAAAGAGTCAAAGTATAAATAATAGTTTTCTAGATGAGAATAATTTATTCTTTGACAAATAGCCTGAAGTTATCTCTCTCAGCTGTCTTGGTTTTCTTGTGTTGATTTTTGGAAACAGTAGAGATGCACACAATAAATGTCAGGATAGTGAGTTACTGACAACAATCATGCAAAGAGAAGTATAGAAAGCACAGGAGCATTTTCAGAAATGGGTTTTATTGTATTTCATAGATACCACTCAACTTTACTTTAGGTGGGATTTAATATTCGAATCAAAATAAAAGAATTATTACACACGAGTTAAGTATTATTAAGTCAACAGATGAAAACCCCAACCCTCCCCCCCAGACCCTCATTGTGGTTGTAGCTCTTGGTGTAGATGCTATGGTGTGAGGAGGGCTGCTTTCTCTTTCAATGGCTGGTGGTCATTCAGGCTGGGTTGTCATGTGACTGCCTGTCTGTGCCTGCTGTACAGGTGAGCGGATGTTCTGCACAGCAAGTGTAGACAGGCAGACACATGACAACTCTGTCCAGCCAGGCCCTTGGGTCCTCCGGTTTCCTTTGCTCATGGACAGAGACAATCAGCCTGCTTTCCAGACTTGGTGAGTTTGGAGGGTGAGGGGGAAGGAAGAAAAACACACAATAGAATTAAACATTAAAACATTATGGAACTAAAACCAAGTTAGGCTTTTGACTTTATTCAAAAAACACACTTATACATTGTTCCAAATGTGCTAACATGGATAATTGGCACAACAGAAAACTCACATTTTGATTTTTAAGGGGGTGAAAAAAAGATTAAACATTTTTTCCCCTTAAATCCAATTCTTATTAATTCTGGCCCTCATGTAGTCAGAGTTCAGAGTAATTGAACCAGATGCTTTTCCTCTTCACAAAAACTATGCATATCTTAATACTGAAGTTAAAGACTATGTTTACACATGTTCTTGTAATAGATAAGCACCATAGCCTTGCCCATGAAAAAGAAAATTGTCCTTTACATGGTAACTGCAGTCATTTTCAAAATTACTGAGGTGCCTAATGTATTTGGCAACTCAGTCAACAAATTTTGGTATCTGATGGGTTGATGATGGGATTTTTACAAGGGAAAACATTTTTTTTAATCAAATAGGAATTCATTTAAAAATACTCATTTTCCTTTTAAGTACGAAGTTTGGAAGTATGCACAGTGAAATATCAAAGGAAAGGCAGTTGGTGAGTTTATCTCCCTATTAATTGAAAGCAGGGCCATGCCATACATCAAAGGTATAAACTAAGACGTCATTACCCACAGGAGTACTCAGAAAGTGTGTTGACCATTGCTAATACAGCTACAAAATTGTTATACCTTAAATACTAAAAAAGAAAGTCACTTTATATCCAGAAGGAAAATCGGACCCTAGTTTATATAAGAAAGAATAGATGGTGTTAAATATACAAATGGAAAATGGAATCATGGCGACTCAAGAAAAATGTTATTTCAATATAAGTTTCCAGTTAATACATAGAGAGGCATTTGACAACTTCAACCTTCTTTTTTAAAAACCAACTACCCAGAGAGTCAGAATTCTTGGAAAATGGCATTTTTTTAAAAAATAACAAAATGTACATTTTTGTCTAGAGAGTTTATAGTAGGAATATTTTCAAAAAGCTTTAAAGAAAACAAATGCTTAATTATTTGTAAAATTCTGAAAGAAAAAGTAGCAAATGTAATTTCTGTCAAGAGCAAAAGTACTTTTTAGAGAGTGAAAAAAGCCAGTGTCCTAGAAATCTAAACTTTCATGAAGTGCCTCGATAGAGTATAGCTGTCACACAAAGTTTGTAAGTACAGTTTCATTTAATTTCAAGAAAAGAACCTCACGGGGGCTTCTGTCCATCACTACAGAGTAGAAGAGCTTTGTTTTCCTCAACAGGATTAAAACACATTTTCAGTAATTATAGAGAGTATACACAAGCAAGTGCCTTTAAACACTATTGCTCCACTCAGTACAACAGAAAATCATTAGAGTGGGTCACGTACAAAGAGCACACTGGTAGCAATGAAATTTACTGTAATTCAGTATTGCTTCCCCCTCTCCCATAAACAATTTGATGCAGTTTACTCTGCTCAATTAAAAGAGCGATGAGTGCAACCTGAAAAGATAAAAAGAAGTATTTGTAAGTTCGTTTGTGCTTCTTTAAAGCGAAACAGTTGCATTATACCATGACATCCAAAACTGTGTGAGTCTGAAAGATCACTGTAACTTCTCAGCAGTAAAAAAAAAAACACCAAAATTTTGCTGAAAAACAAAGAAAAATGATTGTTCTAGTCATGAGATCTGAGAGCATCTTTTTCTTTGAATAAATTTTTAAGACACAGTTACAATAAATATGTGGCATATATATATTTTTTTTTCAATGTGTGTTAAATCTGTATTAAGCTTGCTAAAAAAGACTGAGAAAAAAAATGTGACCCCCATCACCAACTATACTTGATTCTTATTTAAAATCCTAATCTAAAATATGAGAGAGCTGTTACACTATTATCCTACCAAATATTGTTTGATATGTTGATTATGGCTTTTCCTTTCAGCCTTTTATTTCTTAAGAAGAAAATGCAAGAAAAGAATTACCTTCTAAATATCTGGCACAGCATCTCCAATGAACTGGGCATCATGTTAAGTCAGAAGGCCCAGGATCCAGATTTAATTATTTTCCTTCATTTACTTGATTGTTTCTACTTATTACAACTCATAATGATTCTGAATAAAAAGACTTATAAGGAGTGCTGAATCTTTCTGTCTACATAATTTGCCAGGCACCAAAGAGAAGACGATCTGAAGTCAGGAAAGTTCCCTCTTCACTGAGGAATTTTCTGTTCATTTTAAGGAACAGATCCCTTGGAAATTCACTAAGACTTTTGGCTTCTAAATTGTGAGCTTGGAAGTTGGTGAAACTCTATCAAGTTTTACTTTCCTTTTATTTCCTATAATAGATGACTTCAACCAAGGGGGAGGGGGAAATGAAAGAAAAGAAAAAAAAATCTTTCATTGAGATTTTTTATGCCTAAACTCTTTCCCACAGAATGAAAGACCTTGAGTAGTGTGTAGGCAAGAGGTAGAGGAGATGATGTATTTTGGTCTTTTAAAAATTTAAACATACTATCTAAACCAAAAGCTCAAATGAAAAGCAGGAAAAATAATTGCAGGAGAGTGATCCATGGAAAACTTTGTCCAATTATAAACAAAATTTACTTTATTTTGTGATCCATGACTTGAAAAAAAAAGACTGTTTTCAAATTTTCATATTCAAGACACAGGTCAGAATTTCCTTTTTCTTAGATGTTCGGAAAAATTCTTGTGACACAGTACTTTTAACTTACCAATGATCCACCCTCAGATGGAAAATGACTACATAGTTTATGCTAAAAGTTTGGACAGAGCCTGCAAACGGTTTCCTCTGTATGAACATGTGTGATGTTTAATCTTAATACTTACCATCATGTTTGGTGGACAATTTCAGTTGAGGTTGCTGCTTGTTGCTAGTTTCCTTTGGAATGGATTCCACGGTCCCTAAAATATTTGTGTAGCTCCTTCTGAAGTAATACCAGAGTAAAATTATTCACTGTTCTAATTACCCTGGAAATAGATGCGGCTCTTTTTACAAAGTGTGTGTTTAAGTGGTGGCACTATATCAGCACATAAGCTAACAGCCTGTCTTCATTCAGTAGAGATTGACAAAATGAATGACCTTTTACTTTTGATCTTTAATTGAACTCATACAATTTAAAATATTCTTCTAGGTTTGTTGAAGTTTGCCTTGAAAATGGGTTTTGGGGGACTTCATGAAGCACAAGCAGAAGCTCCTGGGTTTATAAAATTCTTATTTTTTTCTGTCTTGATCTTCTGCCAGGAACAACATTAGGTCCTGTCTATCATCAGACTAAAAATCTCCACTATAAAGTACATAAAATATCTGTAGTGGTTGGAACAAAAAGGCACTTAATATGGAGAAATAAATTTAAATATACATTAATTGAAATAAAGTTATGAAATTCAGTCATTGTTAGAATAAAAATCCCACAAAAATCAGAGAAATTTTAAACATTGCCAGAGTGCCTTGTGGTTATCGCCTTGTGGTTATCTGTCCTTATTAGTGATTGCATCGGTTAGGAAAATTTGTTTCTTGAAAAAAAAAAGCTTCTTTAACATAATTGCTTTTTAGTTTTTCATTGCAAAGGAAACCGCGTAGATTTTAAAAATCTCAACTAAAAACAATTAATTTGAAAGTCTTCAACTCTCAATAGGAAACAAAAAAATGATTTTTTTGTTTTATCTAACTGGGAAAAAAAAAACTGCGAGATTTTCTCTTGCTATTTATAGTTTAGCAAAGTACCATAATGCATTACAGCAGTTTTGGGATGAGCTGAAGGGTTTAAGAATAAATTGTTTTGACAAAAAGAAAACTTGGGGGGGGGGTGAATAATGGTAATAAAATGTTCTGTAAAAGAGAACTCTTACTCATTTTTGATTTGGTACACAGTATCTAACTTAGAAAAGGAGTTGTTTGGGAATCACGTGACTTTAAAACATACTGAAAGGGAAACAAAAAGCCAATAGAAGAACAGATATTTTCATTATGTGGAATTATTTTGGGGTAGAAATAAATAAGAGGTGAGAATTTAGGGGCCAGAGGGTAACATTTTTTTCCTGAACTTTCTTCAAAGGGATGCACTTGTAAAGCTCAGCATAGATAGATCACCGAACTCAAATAACTGCTCAAGTTATTTTATCAGGATTCCGTTCAGCTTCAGTCTTTCTTTCCTCCTTCCTTGCCCCCTCCCCCACCCGCCTTTACCTCCAGGGCTGCTGGAAACTGACCAAGAAAAACTTTTGCCCTCTTTACAAATTCCTTTTTTATCAGTGGATTTCTAGACAAAGTACCTTATCATTTTAAAGACCGGGGCAAGTAAAAGCCTCTTAAACCCTGGGCCAGATGGGCCCGGATGACCAGCAAGTATCCACCATGCTTGGATTTGAAATAAATAAATAAATAATGCATCTAGATGGATATCTAAAGATGGAGGTTTCTATTCCCCCCGAGTTATTTAGTTGCTGACTCCGTAAGTCTTGGCTTGGCACTCCTGTCCCAGTATTGTCTGGTGGGTAAAAATTTGGCAGGCTGTCATCGTTAGATACTATATTATTCCTGGAATTATCTAAGTAAAAATTCAGAAAAGCCCTCTGTTTATATATGGAATTTTTAAAACGGCAAGCTTTTTTTTTTCTCTAGGGAAAATGCATCTAAACCTTGGGTATTACAAGTTACACACATTGCGCTCATTCATAGCAGTGTTTGTCTTTGAATTATTAATTTCAACCATTCAAAATTAAGTCTCATTCAATTATTCTGAAGTGTCTGGAGTTTTTTTTTTTTCATATTTCATTTTGAAGTGGAAGGCCTCTAAGTACATTATCAATCTATAAGTTAAAAAAAATTCAGAAAATTCTTATTTACCACACACGGTTCCTCGTGGAAAGTTGAATGCATGCTGTCCATCCTCCATCCAGCTTTGGTTTCTTGCGCATGTTCACACAGGTCATGGGACCCCTTACCTACCCTACCGGGGTCACAGACCAGGTGAACAGTCGCGGAGGCCTTACCGGATGGTCTTTCTGGTAGAGTCCCCGAGGGCTTCTGGGTCCCTAGTGTGCAAAGCCTGTGAAGAGAAACACTGGACATGAGATTCTACAAAAGAGCAAAGGACTGTCTCCTCCTTGGAAATGGCTCATTTGGTCCCCGGCAGTCCACGGCGTGGCTGGTCCTTGCCCAGTCTAACCAATGTGCAGACTACTGTACAACGGCATTGTCCTGAACAGGTAGTCTGAACACTGGGGCGACGGAGCAGGATCTCCAGAAGCTGTCCCGGTGCGGGGAAGTGCCTTCCCTTCCTGAACCCGGAGTCCATTCAGCTTCCCCCCTGAATCCTGTCTGCTGCGTTGACGGGGACACACTCAAAGGCTGTGATTTCCAGTCTTGACGTGGCACATTTGCTGCAGACTAGGGAACTGGCAATGAATTTAGGACCAGGAAAAGGGGGAGGGCTGGGCTGGAGAGTCCATATATGGGATGATGTCACCCTGGGGAGGCTTGGGTATGCGCTGTGCCGCTGGAGAGACCGCTAGAATCGCCTGCTCTCAGACATGGGTCTGTGCATAAAATGGTACCAGATGTTTTCGTGTAATGTTAAGCAGTCATTTCATCTTCAGGCCAGATTTTTTTCCTCAACTGGGCAGGAAGTGGGCCCCAGTATGGAAAAGCTGTAAAAAAAAAAAAAAAAAAAAAAAGTCAAGATGTACATTTTTGCTGTGGCCAACTGCAAGTGAGTTAAGCAGTGAAGTCTAAATGTGCTGTCCGATCCAGGGCTGGAGAAGTGATTTGAAGATAGAGAGGAGATAAAATAGTAAACAGAAAGTTGAACACTGTCAGGCAGAGTGCATTTGAAGTCTTTTTTTTTTTTTTAAACTGTCCTGTGGTACTTTATTTTCTGGTGTTTCACTCCTTAGAAAGGGCAGATAAATCCCCCCCCTCCTTTCTCCCGGTTTCCCTCCTCCTCCTCCTCCTCATCTGCTGGACCTGTCAGCGACTTGCAGGCTGCTCTAGACTTGAGTAGTAATTATAGCAACTTCCTGAAAGTGAAGCCCCCATGAAAAGTCTGGAGAAATGCTCTTTGTCACGGCCTCTCCATGAATAATTGGTTCCATATGTGGCCTTCCCAGCCTCCCTCTGCATGCCATGCTATATAGGTTTACCTAAGGGAACTTTTCAAGTTTTGATTTCAAGCGCTCCCCAACGATATGGCCAGCTCGGTTCTGAAAAGCTTGTCTCTGGTCAGCCATGTAGTTAGGTAGAGCATTGTTAGTCTCCACTTAATAATCCCGGATTCCATGCTTTTGCTTGCTAGTACCTTGATTGAGGAAGTCTGTTGAAATACACCAACCACCAAAAGTTACAAGATAGCCGTTCACTGGCATCTCTTGCTCTTCCCTGTCCTTAGCTGTTCTTAATTACGTATACTGGTGAATGGGATAAATATAAGTTCTCTGACTTCCCTGGTATAGAATGCTGATACATTTACCTTAAATAAGAACTTGATTAATGAGCCTTCTGGAGATCACAATGTGAGATGTTTTCTATGGAACTTCCAAATTAAAGTAACCAAACTGCAAAATGTAGTGTTGTTTAAAGAAATACAGCCAAAGCAATTCATTTGTACTGGCCTTCTGTAGGATATTTTAGAAGGAGAAAAATATTTCTTTTCTGTGTAGGCTGGAATGACCATTTCAAAAATGTTTCAAGTGAGAAGTACCTTGAAATACTTTTATTTTTCATAGTATTTTTCTTAAAATCAACATGTCACTCAGGTTTCAAAAGTGATCAAAAGTGGGGAAGAGGGAAGATAAAATACAATAGCGTTGTCTAGATACTTATTCTGGAGCAGAGGCCAACACTAGGTGATACATAGATGAGTCACTCGTCAAGGCAAACCAGGGGAATTTCCTTGTATCATTTGCTTTTGCATCCTTACTTCTCTGTAAGGCCTGTTCCAAGTGCTTGGGGCCCCCACACGACTCAGCTCCCTCTCCACTCATTTCCTTTTCCCTTTGGCTCCTCAACTGCTTCTCTCTTTTCACTGCTTGCACATTTACTGGAAATAAAAGAGGCAGCAGTGAATGCAACCGAATGGATTCATGCCAGCTCTGTCCTTCTTAACAGAGCTGGGAGGTGACTCCCATGATGCTTTGTGGAGAAGCCTTGAGTCAGTGAAAGGTTGTCCGCTGGGACTCCAGCAGTCCAGGCGCTAACACAGTGAGGGCCTTTCTCATGCTCATTTCTCATGAACCTGGGGAACCTTCGGGAAGACAAAAGTGGTTATCTTCAGGCTGCTCCATCATTTCTTCTCAGTTTGCACATCTACACCCTCTCAGATGGTTCTGCCTGTACCTAACAAAGACTTCAGGATGTTTCAATCAAGGGCTGACATTTATACCTGCCTTCAAGGCCTATGAAGTTTCCTAAGTAATTTTTCTCCAAGAACACTGTGTGTGTGTGTGTGTGTGTGTGTGTGTGTGTGTGTGTGTACACAAGAGGGCACTTGAGTAAGTGTCCATGTGGAGACTTAAGGGTAACACTGGAGATCATCCTGGATTGTTCTACTTCTTACTGTTTTGCTCTCCAGTTTCCCAGACCCTGCTTTCCTGAGTGGCAGGTTGCAATGACTACTCCGCATTTTTTTGGCATTTTTGCACAAGATCTAGGGTTGCAAACTCAGGTCATTTTGCTTGCAATACAAAGGCTTCATCCACTTTATTTCCCCAGCCCCTCCAAAAACACACATGTAGGTTGTACTCCCATCTCTTTGGGCTTCCAGTTGACCCAAGTATTTGAGAGTTGTCTTTCCTCCCTATTCCATGGAGCATCTGTTCCCACTTACTTGTGTGCTAGGTTCAGTCCCAAGATGTAGGTATATGAAGAGAAAGACGCTTTCAATGCTCCCCTCTCTCACCCTCACTTACATTAGGAATGTTAGTTTGTGATCCAGTTCAATCAGAAAAATCTATCACGCCATTATGGACAGTTCTTGGCATTGAATTGGCCCTGAATTTGAGGACTTCTTTCCGTGCCAGTACACTTGGGTAGCTGAAAACCTGAAATGTATTGGGGGGGAGTAGGTAGGAATGTTAGACATGATGTTGATTTGCCTTTTAGGAGCCAAAGTGATTAAACTTGCCCATTTCAAAAGCTACTCATCAAAGAGGTTCGTTGCATCAGTAGGTCATGTTGGATGACTATGAAATTTGCATTGTTTAAAAAGCAATGGAAAGGAAACACTCCTTCAGTTGGCTATCATTCCCAAACATGGCTAGGTTTTTAATGGCTTTAGAAATTTTTAAATTGAAAGCAGGTCTGAGAATTGTATCTCTGAACCTGTAATGGAACAGAAGTACTGTCATTTGCAATTATTTTGTGATACCTAGCTATGCAGACTTCAGCTTATGTTTACATAGCTTTAAATTATTTTACTGTATAATTAGTTTCCAGGTTAGTGAAATTTCTAATAGAAAACCATCATCATTCCTTCTAACTTCTCTCCCTTTCTGCTTTCCCAAGTTTATGGTGCGATTCCTTTCGCTACCTTCTGAATGTTCATTTTCTAACTCTGAAGATTTCAAAACCCTTTCACATGCATTATATTAGTTCCTTATTTGATAAAATGGGCATGTATGATATTCCAAAGAGAAAATTAATTTATGACACAAAGACTCAGAACCGCTTTTTTTGCAGTGGGTGAAGTACCTCCTCTATTGAAAGAGGGTGTATTGTAAACATACAGTTTTAAAGTGTATATTACAATGGTTAAACAGAAACAGATAAGTAGATCTGCAATCAATGTAAATAAATACCACAACAAAATTCAGATTTTTTTTATTCCAACTTTGTAAAAAGGCATGATCATGATCGTAGGCCAATTGAGACCACTTTCCCCTACTGACCTTTGAAAACACTGACATTCCCTGTTATTAAAATGTCACTTGCCCACTGCTCTGTCATACTTTTTAGGTGAAATATTACTTAACTATTTGCTATTCTACATACTAGAGCGTCCCTCCTCTACCCCCCATAGAATATAAGCTAGTTGAACAGAGAGACTTTTTGTTTTATATTTCATTCGACCAACCCAGTTGTTCAGCAAGGTAAACACTAAATAAAAACTTACACTAAGTAAAAACTATTTAACATGCACGCAGGTTTCCGATCAAACATTTCTCATGATAATAACTTGAGAATGAACGTGTACCAAAAACCATGGTGTAACTTTAACTAAATATAGGTACTGGAGCCGTTGTATCAGGTGGCACTGGTCTTTTTGAACAACGGGGACCAGCCATATTTCTTTGCTTATTTTTCGCCCTTCTAATCTTTTGGAGTCATCCTGTGCAGCATGCGACATTGGGTTAAAAGCAGAATCTGACCAAGATATGGTGTTTCCTTTCTTGCTGTTTTCTCCTTCCCAGTTTGTAGCGGAGATAAAAATCTGGTTGACCTCAGTTCATTTCACATCAGGAAAGATAGCGCCACTTATCCTGACTCTCTGTTGTACAGATTAGCACTTAGCTTTTTCTTCTTGGAGGCAATGCAAGTACACTAATCTTCAGCATTTCCTATTTTGTTAGGGCCCAAGGGGTTAGAATGCTTGTTGCAGTAAAACCCTCTACTTTCTTCCTTTGTCTGGCTCACAAATGGCTGCCTGCTAATCATTGCAGTACACTGCCTGCGCAAGCAAAGGCCAGGCAGCACACCGTCCCTAAGCATGCTAAGCAAGCGCAGAAACATTCACGGAGTTAAAATTTTCCTTGGATGGCTGAAAAAGAAGTTAAATTGGAACAGCCATACATCATAAACTTAATGCAACCGACTCTACAGTCTCCGAAAAGCTTTTAAAAAGCAAAGGTTGTGAGTTGATTTTAAAGCATACATTCATGAATGCACGTTTTGTTCTGCCTGTTTCTAGAATTTCCATTGCTGGCTGTGTTTATTTAGAAATCAGCCCCTAACCAAAAGCAGTATATGTTTTATGAACATTCTTTCCTCAAATCAATTGAGAAAGATAATGTTACATCTTCGAGTTTTACTAACCACTGGCAGTCACAGCAGCCATTTCTATATCCCAGTAACACAATACATCCGGCAGGCAGGCCTGAAAGACTGGCTCTCTGGAAGACCAATCACACAAAGGTAAATACAGGATTTATAACGGCAGTAAATTGGAAGAATTATCTTGAAAAGACTGTTGCTGGCTTTGGGGGGGGCAGATTTTAAGTGGGAGCATACCAGGAATGCGGTCTGCTGCCTGCTTCAAGTCTCCAGAGCTGAAGAGCATCGCATGAATGTGATGTGCCGTGAGCACTCCTTGAATTCTATTTACAATTCCATTTTCAGATGGGCACTTGCTCACTCGGACAAGAGGAGTGTGGGGTCACTCATAGTTTTAGAATATCAACTCCTGATGTCTAGTTTTAGAATATCGACTCCTGATGTCTTTCAGTACTGACGATTTCTTCTTGCCTTAGTGCTACTCAGAAATAAACGTACGTGCCTGATATCCCAAAGAGGAACATTCATTCCTGAATGTGTGTTACAGAAAAACTTAGGACCACTTTTTGTTTTGTCTCTCTGCAGGGTGATGTACTGCCCCTGTTGATGGGGTGCACAGTAAAAACATTGGCTGCAAGGAAATGCGTGTGTGAAGGGAAGTTTTCTACTTTATCCAGAATGCCTGAAAGTATATGGCAGCCCACTTTAGCATCTCTGAGTCTTTAAGTAATGACAGTGTTGTATAGTACACGACACACTGTGTCTTTTTGTTTAGGGTTTATCATCTCCTGACATACTTAAAAAGAAAAATGCAGACTGCATGAATTTTTGAAAGGTTTCAAACCAACATAAATCTATTTAGTTGTGTGTATTGCAGACAGTTTAGCTAATTTCTTAACTCTGTCCAGTTTCCAGAGAATTTATTTAAGTTTCCAATAGTACATGAGACCTTATTAAAGTATTTTTTATGTATACCACCATAGACATTTGTTTTACATACCAAAAATATCAAATGGTACACAAATGACTTAGTGTTGAAATATAATTTGCATGTTACAAATGAATATTAGCCAGATCTCTTTGGAGCAGTTAAATTCTTTGAATATTAATCTGCCAAAACTGGCTTCAATTTGCCGTATACATAGTCAGATCACATGACTTCTCTGCTGCTAAGGAATTGAATCTAAAGAATAGAATGGGAGAATACTCTATTTTCCATATTTAAAGGCCTATTTTGTTTCTTTGATACTGCATCTGTAAACTTAATTTACAGTAAGCATAGTCAGGTATTTCCCACATGTGCTGTAATTTAATCTGGTATCCTGAAGGTGGGATTCCCCTAGTTGCACGTAAGGATGGAGGCTCTGGGGTAAGGCCAGTGGGAGGTCGCAGAGCTACACTGTGTGGGCTGGAATCTTAGCTGAGGGTGCCACCTTGGCACATGGTCGATCTGGTTTGAGCTCTGGCCCCTCATCTGTGCATGACTTTGTTGTTATTTTCCTGAGGAAAAATTGAATTAATGTGCGAGACAAACTCAGGGCGGAGGTGGGCCTCGTGCAGCCAGGGCGCTGCTGTGAAGATGCCCCAGGTGCTCACCCGCATTGCATCACTGACCCTGCAGTCTGACCCTGAGACTCAAGGGAAGCAGTAGAGAGTGGTACTCAGGAAGATATTTTCAAATGTTGTTTTCACCCTCGGGCAAATAAACCATTAATGTGAGACAAACCAAACTAGAAGAAACTGTTTGATTTTGAAAGGAAGATAACAGGAATATTTTTAAAAGGCAATATAGAAATTGGTCCCTTAAATGGTTTTAACAGAGATGGCTCAGGGGTTAAGCCTCTACCTTGCAAGAAGAAGGACTTGAGTTCAGATCTTAGATCCCACATAAAAATGTCCAGCAGAAGTTGTGGCAGCCTTCACTTCTGGCCCTGGAAGACAGAGCCTGGGAAACCACAGAGCAAAGCAAAAGGGTGATAGAACTATCCAGGATGATTCACGAAGTCACCCTTGGGCCACCATAGGCATACACAATGCTCTCTAATACACATACACACACACACACACACACACGCACACACACAAACACACAGAAAAACCAATACTTATGTTTCCCTTGAGGTTCTCTGCTTTGGTTTGTTATATTGTAATAACATATGCATATCTGCATATATATAATATATAAACATATACATGACACACAATTAATATATTTGCACAATACAAATGAGTATTAATAAGATACATAGGTGTATTTGTATGAATTTATAAGTTGTACATACAAATGTGTGATTTATAAGATACATAGGTGTATTTGTATGAATATATAAGTTGTACATACAAATGTGTGATTTTACGTAGATGCATTTATGCTTGAGAATATCTGAACAAGCACATATGAGTTTATATATACATATAATAAGTCTAAACCTCCTCTGTATGAGAACCGCTAGTATCAAAATGAATTTCTCAAGGATAGAGTACATGCAACATTTTTGTGATGTTAGATTTTAATTTTAGTGTATGTGCATACACTAAATTATGATTATCAACAATTTACAGCATAATCGAAGGTTCACAAAAGAATTAGGTAAGAAACACTTGTCTAATGTTGTAAGTGCAATCTTTTTTTTGTCTTCGTTAAAAATAAGCTCTCATGACCTAGTTGGCCTCACACTGTAACACTCCTCCTTTCCACGTGCAACACTTGACTACAAGTACATCAAAATTGTGATTCAAAAGTAATTGCAATTCATTCAGTCAAAAAATCTAATTTCCATGAAATGTTAAAGCGAGGGATGGGGACTAGCTCAATAGCCAAAATATTTACCAAGCATGCAAAAGGACCAGAGTTTAGGCCCCCAGATCCTGTGGAAAATGCCAGGTGCATGTGGGGACCATTCTGTAATTCCAGTCTCCGAAGGTAGAAAACAGAAATCCCCAGAGCAAGTCACTAGCCAGACTAGCCCTATTGGTGAGCTCTAGGTTTGATCAGAGATCCCATATTTAAAAGCATAAGGTAGAAGAACAATCAACGATGATTCAAGTTATCGACCATGGCCTCCTCTACGTTGATGTGCACATATTTGATGCATACACATGCATGTGTGTCGTCCACACATACAACCACACACAGGAAGTATGCATACCCACCTACGTAAACCATACATACATACACATTAAAAAGTGGAAAGGAAAGGAAGTAAATCATACCAGAGGAAAACATTTTGTCATAGGTCAAAACACCAGGAGAATAAACAAAAAATCTGTGCATGTAGTGTTTACTGGCACCTCTACCTATGTAGACATTCGTCTCCTTACCCACACATACCCATATACATATAGAATACACACATACACATGCACAGACACACTAAAAATAAAAATAAAATGAAGCCTTTCTTAGAGGGAGTTGGGATTCCTGATTAGGTGACATGAAGTAATTAAATTGGAAAACACTCTGTTCTTATGGCTAGTGACTTGCTCTGGGGATTTCTGTTTTCTATCTTCGGAGACTGGAATTACAGAATGGTCCCCACATGCACCTGGCATTTTCCACAGGATCTGGGGGTCTAAACTCTGGTCCTTTTGCATGCTTGGTAAATATTTTGGCTATTGAGCTAGTCCCCATCCCTCGCTTTAACATTTCATGGAAATTAGATTTTTTGACTGAATGAATTGCAATTACTTTTGAATCACAATTTATGGCAGCTGTTCAGAAAGCAACCTGGTGACCCCTCAGTACCAAGGTGCCTCTTGGTGACTTGTGGCGGGGCTTAAAGAATACTAATTATTTTGTCGAAAGATGATACTTTGTGTTAACTTCCAGTACTATATGTGTTAGCTTCTCTCCTGTCATCACTGAGATCAAATACCCAACAGAGGCAACTGGAGGGGAAAGGGTCTGTCTTAGGTGGACTCCACCATGTGAAGGAAGGAAGACACTGAGACCCTCAGCCATGATGGCGGGAGCATGAGGTGGCTGGTCATATACTGGGGGCCAGTCAGAAAGCAGAGAACTTGGTCAGAAGTGGGGCAGGCTCTGGTCCTTCTGGTCCGCCTCTGCCCCCCTTAGCCAGCTAGGCCCTCCATGGTAAAGGTTCCACCACCTCCTAAAACAGCACCACAATCTGGGAACCGGTGTTTAAACACAGGACATTTCTCCTTCCAGCCACAACTGGGATTCCATCAACTCATTCAGCAAAACAGGCTTATTAGTTATTTTTGGTCGTTCCTGTCTCTTTCACTATTCACTCTCCCTGCCCATCTTTCCTCCACTCTGTGCGAGGCTTGCTGTGGTTCATTTCTCTTCTCTCTGGTCTTTGTTCCCCTGGCTGCTTCTTCCAAACATGTAATTGGAGGCTGAGAAGATGACCCTGTGGGTAAGAGCTCTTGCTAAGCAAGCATGAGGGATGTGAGTCTGAATACCCAGCACTCACATTAATAATAATAATAATAATAATAATAATAATAATAATAATAAACCCTCTGGGTATGATGCAGCCCTGTAAGCCCAGCAGCACTGGATAAAGTGAAAACAGTAGAATCTCTGGAATTCATTGGCCAACCCAACCTGGCCAAAAAACCAAACAAAACCAAAACAAAACCATGAGCTGCAGTTTCTGTGAGAGACCCTGTCTCAACGGAATAAGGTG